>CM040128.1:221367552-221967552 GCA_022559845.1 Amorphophallus konjac | reverse complement strand
ACCAAAAAGCCCATTCAAAAATCTCTTAGAACCACACCCAATCAAGGGTAGAAACGCTAGGGGCAATATGGTAAAAGACCAAGGCCAATGGATCACAAAAAGTGGGTTTCGAAACCAAGTTCGCAGACCCATTCCGAGTCTGCCAGACCAGGTGTCGACACCTGGTGTCGACACCAAATTCAGTATGTTCTATCCCTTAACAAAAAGCCACACCTAGTGTGTTGGTGTCGACACCAAGTGTCGACACCTAAATCGAGGTGTTCTGCCAGCATGAAAAACAAGCCCCAGGGAGCTAGGTGTCGACACCAGGTGTCGACACTTGTAGAGGGGAAATGGAAAACTGCCTAAGGCAATCCCATTAACCCCAAAAACATGTAAAATGGATCAAGCCCAAACTAGCTAACATGAAATACATTCAAACATGAATTCTTACCATGGATCCTCATGATAGAAGGAAATTTATATAAGAGGCTTGCACTTGCGCAAATAAATCACTCAATTCAATCTTTGTCCAAGCCTAATCAACCTGCATATTAACAATGTTGAACTACAACCATATACAATTTTGTTTCAAAAACTTTTACTCCAAAACCCACACCATTCAGGTCATTCATTCAGGATTCCAAATTTCATATGCTCAACATGACCTGTCAAGAGGGTTAAACCTATCAGGGCATTATCAAATCCATTTACAAACTCAAGCTTCCACTTTCAACCTGCATTATAAAGAGCTCAAGAAAAATCTGCATTTACACAATCAAGGCTTAAGCAATAGAGTGCAGCGAAAACTACATCCAAAACCATAGCCAACAGAAGTCGACTTTGAGTCCATCAAAAGTCAGCTTTACCTTCATTCAAACCAACAGCTTTAAACAAAAATAGCAGAAATCCAAAAGGGAGCTTTAAAACCTCATAAAACCCAGATTTTCCTCAACTAAGAACATGAAGTGAAACATCTATGCAATCATTTAGTTTCAACATGAAATCAATTAAATCCACAGTGAATTCATAGCCATCTTAGGAGCAATATGTAAAACATGATGAAGCAACCTGTTAACACTCAAATGTTCCATGAAATTTATGCAAGAGCCACATTTACTTAGATGAAGTATAAGTATCATGCAGGGTAAGATAGTCAATAGTGAGCACCTCAAGCACAAATGAATATTTTCCACAAGACCTACACATAATATAGTGTTATCATCAAAACCATCGCCAAGGACAAAGATGGAGTGCCACAAACCCAACAATCTCTCCCTTTTTGATGATGACAATACATTGTGGCCATCCTAAACTCTCTCCCCCTTTGACATTATCAAAAAGTGGGGGACGAGGAACAATCAAATATGAAATGAGATAGAATTGCACACAAACCCAACAATGTGAACTGTATGAGCAACATACAGTTTACCAAAGAGAACCACATCATACTTCAAACCTAAGATGAAGCACAAGACTTCAAAAATGCAAAAGAATGTGCAAGTGTAGCCCTGAAAATGCAAAGTTATGCATGTCCTAAGTTCTGCCCAGAGTATGCATGACCTAGAAGTTGCAAAATTTATCTGTATGCCTTCTAAATGCCATAACTATGCAACACATGATATATGCAGAGAACTGTGATATTCACAAGTATGGCTGAAATATGTGCAAGTATGCAAATTCTGAATTGTATGTAAAAAGCATGACCAAAGTATGTGCAGAATGTATGACTGAAACATACATTATTTTTCCCTTTTGTCATGAACAAAAACTGACTGACAATGGGATTCTTTACCCTATTATTTACATGTATGATCTAAAGATGCATCAAAGTGAAATGAAGTATGGTATGTATGAACAAGATCAGACAATCAAGCACTCAAGCATGGATAATTAGATATAAAAGCAAGCAAGTCCCTTAGGGATAGGTCTAAGAACAATGCTATCGATTAAGGAACATGATGTGCATGAGCAATACTAAGAAGGTCATGCTTACAAAAAGGCGATACTGCATAAACCATGAAAGTTGACAGATTCATAAGATACATTCACACAATCAATCCCAAAGTGTATATGTGAAAATTGAGCAATGAATTCCAAAGTAATATGGATCATCAGATTTTCCATCGAACACTAAAAGGAGTCATTCCTCTATACACTTCCATACACAATGCTCGAGTATTGGTAGTTACATATAACTCCATAATTTTTTTTTAAATACTAAAATGGTGACTGACCTTTTGACGCGAGTTGCACCCTTTGTCTCAGGGGTACTTTTCGGTTACTCAGCTTCGTCACTTATCTTAGTTACGGATTTTTTTGCTTTTTGGCGCGAGTTGTACCCTTTGTCTCAGGGGCACTTCCCGGCTACTTGGTGCCAAATCTCACTTATTTTAATAGTGGATATGCTTCACTTTTTATCGCGAGTTTCCTCCTTTGTTTCAAGGAAGATTCCCGACTACTCGGATTCATGTTCCACTAATGCATATTTTTAGTGGGGCGAACAGCTTTTTCCTTACGAGACACGTGATTTCCATATAGAGATTCAAGAGCCCTTTGGAGTGTTGAGTGGAATAACTGTAATCCTTATTAAATTGAATCATTTATCTCAAAAAGTGTAATTTGTGAGGGTGGTTGTACTGAATGCAAGAAATGAATTAGTCCAATCATAGTTATGTCTCCCCCTATGTGTATGCATAGTTATGAAATGAACCTCCCCCTTAATATGTGCCATGTAACAAACATGTCTAAATCCAAACAATTTTATCTAGCAAGGGAAAAAGGTCATAGGATGTAATCAAAGAAGGGTGATATGATATATACACGCAAACATCCATCAAGGTAAAGTATTCACACGAGTTGATTACCAGTACTTGGCTGAGAACGTAGGTCCGAAGACCACCATCAAACATGGGGAAGGCTTCTAGTTAGACAAAGTCCAACCTCCCATTATCGTCATTTGATATACCGGATAATCATGGCATTAAAGCACACAAGTATGTAAGGTATATATGCAAGTGTATGCATGTAAATTGAAAGATAATTGAAAACCATTGCTATCCACAGATATGCAAGGGTATGCATGATATGAGCAGAAAATGAGTATGTAAACTTTGTATGCAAATTGAATAGTTATTCACAAAATGTGAGCTAAAGTTTGAAAGACTTTATGTGCAGTGTAAGGCATTTAGAAACTGGAATTATTCACAAGATGTGCAACGGAAAATATGTAAAGCTGACTTAATCTCCTAAGCATTTAACCTGCAGATCTCAACACCTCAGAAATTTCTCAAATCAATGAAACATGAATGCAACTGTTTAGGTGCAAACACCAAACTCAATTTTTACCTTTTCAGACTTTTCAAGTGAACTTTAGCAAGAAAAATTTTAAAAACAAACCATTTTTCTTTCTCGTCTTAAGAGTCCTTTATTTATTGACCTTCCTTGGCCTCAAGGCGCCCCTACAAAATAAATTCTCATTTTAAGATTTTGGATACCCAAGCCTTCTTGGGTCCCGAGGAGTTAGTGTTAACAGAAACAGATGGATTCCTATGTCTTCTAGCAAACCAATCATCATCAAATCTCATAGTGGAACAATAACCCATAGAATGACCATTCTCGCCGCAATAAAAGCAATAAGAAGTTTTTCTTTTCATAGACCATTTTCATCATTTTTCATTGAAAAACAATTATTCATCATATGTCCATTTTTCTCACAGTAAAAGCAACATGAAGAGTTTCTTTTAACAAACCACTCATCATCTTTTTTCTTAGTAAAATAATTTTCAATGACATGTCTATGTAATCCACAGTAGAAGCAATGAACATTGAGGTTTTTCTTTATAAATTTTTCATGATTCTTGGAACCATCAACCATTTTCACTCTTGACTTTAATGCCTCATCATCATCAGATTTCATCAAGAAGTAATCATACATTTCATGGCCATATTTCCCACAGTAAAAACATGAAACATTCATTCTTTTTCTTGATCATGAACATGTTTAATAGTTGGTGATTTTGCATGCACACAAGAGCAATCAATGACATTTTTCTAATTTTGATTTCTTTTATCACACATGGACAAAGACTCATTCACATTCTTAATCTGATTTTCCAAAGATGAGATGTGCAGTTCAAGATTAGCAATCTCTTGTTCACACAGAGCAAGTTTATCATTCAAGAGAGAATTGATCGTTTTATAACTTGTAATTTCTTGTTCCATAATATGAATATTTTCAGAATGATCAACAACCACACTTTTTCCCTTTTTAAGGAGTTCTAACTCATTGCACAACAATTTGTTTTGATCTTTAAGTTTTTCAATTTCTTCATTCCATTTTTCTTTCTCTTCATTCAAGTTATCCACTTTGTTGTAGGCATCTTACTTTTCAATTTTTAAGCATGCAATTTCTTCTTCAAATAACATTGTTTTAGCTTGCAAATTTTCATTCTCATTTTTGATCTTATCCAGTTCTTGTTCATGAGAACTACACCTATCATAAGAATTTCTAGAATGGACAAAATCATGAAATTTCTTTTTTAAGTTCTTATTTTCAGACTTAACTCTCTTATATCTATCTAACAACAAATCATATGCTTCCATAAGTTCTTCAAAGGAGATTTCCTCATCATCAGAGTCAGAGCTAGAAGTTACCTCAGAGCTTTCCTTACTTGATTTATCGTGCTTACCGGCCATCAAGCACACACTGTCTTTATTTCCTCTGTGAATTTCAATCAAACAGTCCCGGATCTCCTTAGCCGTCCTGCATAGGAAAACATGTGAAAATTTGTCAAGATCAATTGAAGCTTTAAAAATATTCAAGAGCATAGAATTATCATTATGTCTCTTCATGTGCTCATCAGTCCACTTAGACTGATCACTAGGCAATCCATTTGAATCATGTATAACTAAATCCCAGAGTTTGAGATCTATGGTATTGACAAAACTATTCATGCTCCCTAGCCACTCATCAAGATTTAAACCATCAAAAATAGGAAGCAACTTCACACTAGCCATCATAAAATGATCTTTTCTCCTAGACCGTGAGGTCCGTAAATAAAAATCAGAGAATGTGCTCTGATACCAATTGTTGGCCCAGAATAGATGGCAGACAAGAAAGGGAGTTGAATTGTCCCCCAGTCGAGATGGCGGATTTTAAAAACAATCTAAACTAATCACAGTAGAATTAGAATTAACTACGTTAATTAGCCTAAACTCAAGTAAGATTTAAATGTTCTCTCAACCTTTCCGATCTCACACGGATATACAATGCAAAGAACGAGTTAACTACAACGAAGCACGGATATCCAACCAACAAACGATGAACAAATACTGATAGCAAGATGCATAGTAGCGAAGTGTTAAGGTGCAATGAATAAAAATCTATCAAATAGACCTGTGAACGGAGGTAGGAGAAATGGACAATCGCACAGGCACACCACAATGAACATAGAGATTTTTAGGTGGTTTGGGACCACGACGGGCGCCTTATGTCCACCCCTCACCGAAACCCGGTGAGGCTTCACTAACACGCTACGAGATGTAGCAACCATGGGGACGAAGCCCCAAACACCACACAACCACGCTGCTTCCGCAACAATCCGCACACTCGGGGCCTAGCCCTAGGACGCTGCCACTGCAGCACACACATACAACGTCAGTGAACACACCCCGAACACAAAACCACACGAAGACACAGCTCCGTCTACACTCACAAACTCAGGGAAACTTACCCCACAATAGATTCACACACTCGGAGACAGCTCCGCCCATAAACAATAATATTCCAAGTTCGACGAAATAAAAGGATATACAATGAAATCCCAAAATATTAATTTATGCTCAAATAAAGGATGGAAATGAGAGATTAAAGATTCCCCATCAAATCCATAGTGAAGCCTGTCCATAGGAGTAGTGCGGTGCGCTGGAAAGTTTGTCCGCGGAGTGGAAGTCGACCAAGCTCGCAAGAGATGCACAGGGTAGGATCTTCTGCAACCGCGTTCATATCTACAATCAAATTGGCAAAGATTTCTCGTTGATGGTGTTCTCCTCTTCTTCTTCTTCCTCCTCCAAGTGGGTGCGACGCCCTCACCCTCATTCTCCTTCTCCTACAACAAATAGAAGCGTTTAGCCCAAATGGATTTATTCCATCGAATGAGATAGCAGCTTCATATACTAGGTGAAAGGAAATGCAAGAGGAGAAAAAAGCCCATTCAAAAACCTCTTAGAACCACCCAATCAAGGGTAGAAACGCTAGGGGCAATATGGTAAAAGACCAAGGCCAATGGATCACAAAAAGTGGGTTTCGATACCAAGTTCGCAGACCCGTTCTGGATCTGCCAGACGAGGTGTTGACACCTGGTGTCGACACCAAATTCAGTATGTTCTGTCCCTTAACAAAAAGCTACACCCAGTGTGTTGGAGTCGACACCAGGTGTCGACACCTAAATCCAGGTGTTCTGCCAGCATGAAAAATAAGCCCCAGGGAGCTAGGTGTCGACACCAGGTGTCGACACTTGCAGAGGGGAAATGGAAAACTGCATAAGGCAATCCCATTAACCCCAAAAACATGTAAAATGGATCAAGCCCAAACTAGCTAACATGAAATACATTCAAACATGAATTCTTACCATGGATCCTAATGATAGAAGGAAATTTATATAAGAGGCTTGCACTTGCACAAATAAATCACTCAATTTAATCATTGTCAAAGCCTGATCAACCTGCATATTAACAATGTTGAACTACAACCATATACAATTTTGTTTCAAAAACTTTTACTCCAAAACTCACACCATTCAAGTCATTCATTTAAGATTCCAAATTTCATATGCTCAACATGACCTGTCAAGAGGGTTAAACCTATCAAGGCATTATAAAATCCATTTACAAACTCAAGCTTCCACTTTCAACCTGCATTATAAAGAGCTCAAGAAAAATATGCATGTACACAATCAAGGCTTAAGCAATAGAGTACAACGAAAACTACATCCAAAATCGTAGCCAGCAGAAGTCGACTTTGAGTCCATCAAAAGTCAGCTTTACCTTCATCCAAACCAGCAGCTTTAAACAAAAATAGCAGAAGTCCAAAAGGGAGCTTTAAAACCTCATGAAACCCAGATTTTCCTCAACTAAGAACATGAAGTGAAACATCTATGCAATCATTTAGTTTCAACATGAAATCAATTAAATCCACAGTGAATTCATAGCCATCTTAGGAGCAATATGTAAAACATGATGAAGCAACATGTTAACTCAAATGTCCCATGAAATTTATACAAGAGCCACATTTACTTAGATGAAGTATAAGTATCATGCAGGGTAAGATAGTCAATAGTGAGCAACTCAAGCACAAATGAACATTTTCCACAAGACCTATACACAATATATTGTTATCATCAAAACCATCACCAAGGACAAAGAGGGAGCGCCACAAACCCAACATGTACATTTTGGATATTGTACTTTGGATTGCAAAGTGTTTAAATTGTATTAAATGTAATTTAATTTCTGCACTTTAAATTCTATATTTATTTTAGACTTCGATGCATCTCCACAGTGTCAACTTAACCCTTCTGAGCCGTGGCTCGTGGATAGCGGGCTAAGATTAGTGTTGTACCGATTCCTTTCTAGTGCTCGGATCCTAGGTCGTGACATGGGGGCTCAAATGATCCGGTCGTTTATAAGGAGCATTGCCCCTCTTGGATAAGGGGGGGTGTTTAGAGCAGTTTGTGACAAATGGAACACCAACGAGTGGAAACGAAGGTCGTAGGTCGGGAGAGAAAATCGTGCAAAAGCACTAGAGGCCAATGGACATACAAGCATGTCCGTCAGCTTCACGACCCAAAAAAGGAGATTAGTAAGTAATATTGCTGATTTTGTTACTTTACATTTGTTTTAATTTTTAAAGTATTTCTTTTACATAATTTGTAAAATAGGAAGAGAATCTTGGCCGTGTAGCTAAGTACCGAGAGGTGTTCGACAGAACACATAAGAAGAAGGGGACATATGAATATGTCTCCACGAAATCCAAGGAGGTGACGGTAAGTTTATTTACAATTTAGATTTATTTCTTTTGAAATATGCATGATTATTTTTTCAATTTGTAGGAGGCATACGCGAGCAAGATGACGGAGAAGTACGGGGAGGACATTGAGGCACAGTTGAACATAGACCGCAAGGTGTGGATAGAGGTAGTCGGCCCACCGAAGATAGGTTTGGTATATGGTATTGGGAAGAGCTTGGTACTAGCCCGGTGATGCCAACTTCCTATGGTTCGTGCTCAGTCCCAACCAGTAGGATGTTCAGTGCCACTACCTCTATCGACTCTCTAGCCCACCTCGAGCGCATGATGGAGCAGCTAGCGCAGAGACTGCGGACGGAGATCACATATACGGTGCAAACGCAGGTGGCACAGTCGCTACGGATGGAGATCACGGAGATGCTGCACACGTAGATCACAGAGACGGTGTAGACGTAGCTGGGGCAGTCGCTGCATATGCATATCTCGGAGACGGTGGAGAGTACTATGACGAGAGTGATGTCCTCATACTTGAGTTCATTTCGGGTGCCTCCTCACAATGGTTCATCGTCGACCTCAGCCCATCCTTCTTATGTGAGTACAACATTTCTTTCAATTTTTAATTAATACACTTATTCATAATTCAAAAATATAGAAATATCAATTACTTGTTTGAGTGACCCGTGGGAGCTGACAGAATCAAAATTGGATTCTCGGTTTGGGCTCGGCGCTCAAATCTCCCATTTAGAAATTAAGTTAAGTTGAAAATCAAAAAACTCAGGTTCGGGAGTCTAATATCTTAAATATCGGTCTGATGGACATGCCGATTATTCCAACACAACCGGAAATGTATGAGTGACCCGTGAGAGCTGACAGAATCTAAATCGGATTCCCGATTTGGGCTCAGCGTTTAAATCTCTCATTTAGAAATTAAGTTAAATTGATAATCAAAAAATTCAGGTTTAGGGGTCCAATATCTTAAATATGGGTCTGATGGACGTGTCGATTATTCCAACATGATCGTAAATGTATAAGTGACCCGTGGGAGCTGACGAAATCCAAATCAGATTTCTGGTTTGAACTCAGCGCTCAAATCTCCCATTTAAAAATAAACGCAATTTAAAAACTAAAGAACTCATGTTCGGGGGCCTAGTA
This sequence comes from Amorphophallus konjac, assembly GCA_022559845.1. Classification (NCBI taxonomy): domain Eukaryota; kingdom Viridiplantae; phylum Streptophyta; class Magnoliopsida; order Alismatales; family Araceae; genus Amorphophallus; species Amorphophallus konjac. The sequence continues at coordinate 221,958,395 of CM040128.1, read as the reverse complement.
TCATAAATATTGGTCCGATAGTCGTGTTGATTATTCTAACACGACCAAAAATGCATGAGTGACCCATAGGAGCTGATGCAATCCAAATCGGATTCCCAGTTTTGGCTTGATGCTCAAATCTCCCATTTAGAAATTAAGGTAAGTTGAAATCAAAGAACTCGTTTAGAAATTAAGTTAAATTAAAAACTAAAGAACTTAGGTTCAGAGGTCCAATATCTTAAATATAAATCTGATGGACGTGCCGATTGTTCCAACATGATCGGAAATATATAAGTGACCCGTGGGAGCTGACGAAATCCAAATTTGATTCCCTGTTTGGGCTCGACACTCAAATATCCCATTTAGAAATTAAGTTAAGTTGAAAACCAAAAAACTCAGGTTCAGGAGTTCAATAACTTAAATATCCGTTCGATGGATGTGCCGATTATTCCAACACGACCAGAAATGTATGAGTGGCCCGTGGGAGCTGACGGAACCCAAATCGGATTCCCGGCTTAAACTCGTCGCTCAAATCTCCCATTTAAAAATTAAGTTTGAAAACAAAAGAACTCAGGTTCAGGGATCCAATATCTTAAATATCGATCAGATGGACGTGTTGATTGTTCCAACATGACCAAAAATATATGAGTGACCCGTGGGAGCTGACAGAATCCAAATCGGATTTTCAATTTTGGCTCGATACTCAAATATCTCATTTAGAAATTAAGTTAAGTTGAAAACCAAAGAACTCGGGTATGGAGACCCAATACTTTAAATATTGATCTGATGGACGTGCTAATTGTTCAAACACAACCGAAAAAGTATGAATGATCTGTAGGAGCTGACTGAATCTAAATCGGATTTCTAGTTTGAGATCGATGCTCAAATCTCCTATTTAGAAATTAAGTTAAGTTAAAAACTAAAAAACTCAAATTCAAGTGTCTGATATCTTAAATATCGGTCTGATGGACATGTCAATTATTCCAACATGACCGAAAATATATAAGTGACCCATGGGAGTTGACGTAATCTAAATCGGATTCCCAGTTTGGACTCGGTGCTCAAATCTCCGATTTAGAAATTAGCGTAAGTTGAAAAGTAAAGAATCTGGGTTTAGGGGCCCAGTATCTTAAATATCGATCCGATGGACGTGCCTACTATTCCAACACAACCGGAAATGTATGAGTGACCCGTGGGAGCTGACGCAATCCAAATCGGATTCTCGATTTCGGCTCGGCACACTCAAATCTCCTATTTAGAAATTAAGTTAAGTTGAAAACTAAAGAACTCAGGTTCGGTGGTCCAATACATTAAATATCGATCTGATGGACGTGCCGATTGTTCCAACATGACCGAAAATATATGAGTGACCCGTGAGAGTTGACGGAATCCAAATCGGATTTCCAGTTTGTGCTCAGCACTCAAATATCACATTTAGAAATTAAGTTAAGTTGAAAACTAAAGAAGTCAAGTTTGGAGATCCAATATTTTAAATATCAGTCCGATGGATGTGTCTATTATGCCAACACAACTGGAAATGTATGAATGACCCGTGGGAGTTGACGGAATCTAAATCGGATTCATGGTTTGGGATCGGCGCTCAAATCTCCCATTTAGAAATTAAGTTAAGTTGAAAAATTAAAAACTCAGGTTCGGATGTCCAATATCTTAAATATTGGTCCGATGGACATGTTAATTATTCTAGCACAACCAAAAACATATGAGTGACACGTGGGAGCTGACGGAATCTAAATCGGATTTCCAGTTTGGGCTCGATGCTCAAATCTCCCATTTAGAAATGAACATAAGTTGAAAACTAAAGAACTCGAGTTTGGGAGTCCAATATCTTAAATATCAGTCCGATCGGCATGTCGATTATTCTAACACAATCAAAAATGTATAAGTGACCCGTGGGGCTGACGCAATCTAAATCAGATTCTCGGTTTGGGCTCGACACTCAAATCTCCCATTTAGAAATTAAGTTAACTTGAAAACTAAATTAACTTAAGTTGAAAATTAAAGAACTCGAATTTAGGAGCTCAATATTTAAAACTTTTTATCTCGTCAAATTTTAATTTTTGATTTTTTTAAATTATATTTCATATATATATATATAATGATATTTTATTTTACATGTCGAATATAGGTTCCTATTGTGCGTTAACCACACGATGACGAGGAGGACGAGGAGGATGAGGATCAAGATTTTTATTGATTTTTTATGGAATATTAAAATTGTACAATTTAATTATTGTATTTGATTGAACATTTTAATTTAGTATTGTAAAACTTTTTAATTATTGAGCGTGTGTACTATAATATGTTTAGTTGTTGAGTGTGTGTGGATTTTAAATATAATTTTTTAGTTGTTGTGTGTAATGTGGACTTGTATATATAGGTTTATTTAATTTTTTTAAAATTATTTATTTAAAAAATAAATATTTATGATGGATTTGAGAGAGATTAGCGATAGATAATTATTTAAAAAATTCCATAATTGTGAAACTTGGAACGGACTTGAGAGGGATTAGAGACAGATATTTTCAAAAAAAATGTAAAAATTACATGAATAGTGATAGATTTGAGAGGGATTAGAGACGATTTTAATTTAAAAAAATACAAGAAATTTTAATTTTATGACGGATTTGAGAGGGAGTAAAGACATATATTGTGCGACAGCTTTGAGATAGATTAGAGACAAATTTTAGCGAGGGCTTAGAGAGCATTTAAATTTATTAATTTAGAAAAAAGATTTTTTAGAGAAAGAGTAGAGAGGGATTAGAGACGGAAAATAGTGACGTATTTGAGAGGGTTTAGAGATGAAGATTAGCGACGGATTAGAGAGGAATTAGAGACACATGTTTTATTAAAAATAAAAAAATATTTTGTAACGACGGATTTGAGAGGGATTAGAGGCAGATTGCGAGGGGATTTTACGATGTATTAGTGACGAAAATAATGGTCGCAAATTAGTAACAAAGTAGTGTTGAATAATTTTCGTCACAAAAGCTAATGTAGCGGCGGATTTGAGTCAGAAATTTATCTATCGTAAATTACTGGTTGTTGTGTCTCTAGTTTTGATGATGTCTAACTATGACTCATTGATTTATTGAGTCATGGGTGTGAAGAAATAATGGAATTATTTGAAGAATCAAATTCAGATTTTAGGCCCAAAATATGTTAAATTCTACAGCCCCAATGGTCCAGGAGATTGGGTGAGTGCTAAGAGAACATAAGCTAAACAGTTTGGATAAAGCAAAGAAATATATGTTGACCAAGCTTAACTTCAGTCGACAGATATCTGACATCAGTCGACAAACATGTCTTCAAGTCGATAGATTTCTATTTACAGTAACAGGCCAGCCAGTTCCTACTAAAGGGATTGAGGCAAGACACAAGATCATGAATGAGAAGTACAAGATCATGAATAAGAATCTCAAGAGGGCATTTTTGTGTGTTAATAGCTCTGGAAAAGGCTAGGGAATGTGAAGGAAGATCTGATAGAAGATAGGCACAGTCGACCTAAGCAAAAATCAGTCGACTGATATGGAATTCAGTCGACAGATATTAACCCAAGTCGACTGACTTTTTACTCAAGTCGACAGACTCAGTCAACTGACAGGTAGCATATGTGGACTCATTGAGTCGACCTTCAAGCCAACTCAGTCGACTCATCTGAAGCTCTAACAACAATCCAGCAACTACAACCACAAGGCTCTAACAGCTAAAGGGTCGACCCCTAGAGTCGACCCCCTTCAGTGTGACTTCTATTTATGCCCAGATTTTGCACAGAATGAAAGAGTTGGTTCACCCAATCGATTGAGATTGCTCAGCCTAGCTGAACTATGAAAGTGTGCTGATGTTGTTGCACTGCATCAAGCCTACTAACCGTATTGCAGCATCTAGCAACAGCAGCATTCAGCAGCAACACTAGAATCGAGCAATAACAGCAAAAGCCAAGGTTTAGTGCATCGACCCATAATCAAGGTGTGTCAACTTGCATGATCAACATAGAAGCAAACCTCAATAGCAACAAGGCCAGCATCATCAGGCTGAGTCGACGCAGTGGAGCTATTGCGTCGACGCAAAAGCAACATCCAACAACAAAATAGCAGTATGCAGCAACAGTAGCATCAAGCCAGTAGAAGCCAGTAGCAACTCAGTAGAGGCCCAACACATGCCAGCACAAGCCAGCAGACAGTGTATAATTCAGTCGACTGAATTATGAAATCAATCGACTATCTTGGGCTTGGTCAACGCAGCACGTGCAACTTAAGTTGGTCACGTGGCAGTGAACTCCAATCATAGGCATATGATCCCAGACACGTGCCTTGGGTTATGGAAAGCTACCAAGAGAGAATATTCACTCTTTACACATGGACCAATCAAAAAAAGCTTGGAAATAAGTATTATCCATTGTCTTTCTGCCTTTCAGAAGAATCAGCCGCGTAAGTTTTGCGTGAGCATCTTTCGCATGCCAATCAGCGGCCATTGGACCTCAGATCTGGAGTCTTCTAAGGATCTGAACGACTAAGATTAAATCTCCCAGGATGAAGGGATCAGATTAAACCTCTCTTCTATAAATATGTTGCGATCACCAACTGGAGGGATCGGCAAGCATATTTCAGACTGAACAGAAATTCTAAAGTGAGATTAGATTAGCTCATCTAGGGAAAAGAGAAAGAGAAATAGAAGAGAGAAAGAAAAGAGCGAGCAACTTTGAGCAGTTTAGAAGAAAATCTAAGAAGGAGAGTGAGTAGAGATCAGTGAGCAGACTGCAGTGATCAAGAGAGAAGAAGAAGAAGGATAAAAACAGAGTATCAGATATTTCATTCAAAGTGCTTCTTCAGAAGCTACAATGTTTTCCCTCGTTCTTTTGATTGCATATTTTTCATTTCTGAACTTCGAATCTTACATCAGTGTGTGTAACTGTGCGATGTTGGCACAGGCTCAGTTCAACTGAGCACAATTGTGTGTGTGTACTGTTGGATTTCAGATTCACAGCGTGTGAGTGTATGTTAGGGTTCATCCCCGTTCAAGCTATTTGATAGCGTGTGGGGGGGGGGGTTCATCCCCGTTAAGCTGTGTATCAGCGGTTTGTTGGGGACTTGTCCCTGTGTGTGTTGCTATAGTTGCAGCGTAGAAAGCCTCACTTGGTTGAGTGAGGGGTGGATGTAGGTCTGCGGGTTTGCAGACTGAACAACCTTAAAAATTGCTATTCAACTGTGTGAATGCTTGTGCGATTGATCCTTCTCTTCCATCCCATTCATAGGTACTTAGTTGATTATTTTTATTACAACTGATTGTAGTGTGCATCAATCTAATCTGTGACTGAATTGTGCACTGATCGCGTTCGATCGTTCTCCCACATACATCACTAATTGCAAATATGTCTATTAACAGTTTACACTAATATCTCTACACACACCAAAGATTGTCTCAATGGTTTGAGTGTGAGTTTACCTCAGTAAACACCAGGTCTTTGAATTAATTCTTCTATTAAAACTATTTAAGTATTTTTGTTTCTAGTGATCATCATTTTTAGTAAGTCAATCAATCCACCCCCCTCTTGATTGTCGTTGCATTCGGGCCAACACTGGTGGATTTGTGACAAAATTATTTTAGCCGCGAATTAGTGGCTAGATTTTTACGGCCGACAATATCCGTCACAAATCCATCACTGAATAGTCGTTATACAAGTTTGCGATGGATTTGCGACGAATTTGTGAAGGAATTCGTTCATCGCAAAACCCGCCTTTTCTTGTAGTGGTTTTATGCTCACACGAAGCACATCGAGATTGACTTTCACTTTGTTCGTGAGCAGGTGGCCTCCAAGCATCTAGTTGTTTCTTTCTTATCTGTTGGCCTAGACTAAATGTAAACAAGAAGGGGGGGTTGAATTGTTTACCCCCAAATCACAAAAATAGAACGAAGATAAAGCGAGTTATCAGTTTGATATGAGATTAGATAAACTTAACTAAGAAGAGTTATCTCAAACTCACTGGTCACACACGAAATTGATGAAACAAAGCAAAGAGCGAACAAGCAAACCACATAACATAAGAGATTTTAAGGTGATTTGGCCAAACCTACACGTCTGCCTACGTCCACCCCTTACCAACTTGGTGAGGCTTCACACACTTCAAAAATAAAGCAAACGGAGATGAGATCTCCTACAAACCACAAAGACGAAGTCTCCAACACACACACGCTACAAGATGTAGCTAAACTCCACACGTGGCACAGGTCGCAGGACAGCACACACACTACTATACGCAGACAGTCACTATACAATGTTTTTGGGTTCGGAAAGAAAAGAAATAGTTAATATTTGAATGATCAAGGAAAGAGTATCAGAAATGTCTCCTCTATAGTTGAAGGCCGACAGAGGATGCTTCCTCGAAATCCAGGCCGGAGTGAGGCAGAACTCGAGTAGGACAAAGCCGCCGATGATTCTCCTTGAAGATCCGGTTACAAATCAGATTTTTCAAGCTTCAAATATGATCAGCTCCTTGAATCCTTGCTCTGATCGAACTTGCTGGAGAAGAACCAATTATGAACTCTCTCCTCTCCACCACTCATCCGCACTATCTACACTTCTCCTCTCTCTCACGGATGTGCTTTTCAATGCTCAAAACTTCTCACTGCGACACTCTCTACTTAAGGGCGAACGATTATATTTATAGCAAGAAATTTATGGATAAGTCTCCATTTCTAGTAAAAACCTGATTGGTCCACGTCAAACACTGGAATATTCTTCTACCTTACTTTTTGGACGCCCTAATCAATGAATGTGTACTCCCATGGAAGAGCCCACATGTGTGGGAGAAAGTTATACTCGGACCCAATCAACATAGGGCAAGGAGACTGAACTTATTGGGTCTTGAGCCATTTTAGAAAGACACGCTCCATGGGTCCGAATGGAAAGGGTCGACCCCTGGGGTCGACACCTGCAGACTACATAACCAGAAATAGAATGATTACCTTAAGGAGTCGACCCTGGGGGTCGACACCTTCTGACTGCAAACCCAAAAATAGGAACATCATTAAATAGAGTCGACTCTTGGGGGTGACACCTTCAATGCATTGCATAAAAGAAATGATGTACTAAAGGGAAGAACATTTTGCTTGATCTCACAAATTGTCCTTTAAGATGTAGGATGTTCAAACTTCTTTAGAACCTGCAAATGCATCCAAAGCTAAGTCAATTTCATTCTTAATCAATCATGAATTAAGACTTACTGAAAGAGTTCTTGCTTTAATGCCAGATTCATAAGCGGGTCGACACAATTCGCAATTGTGTCGACGCACATAGAGCAAATGGCTTCTGGCAGACACAAATAAGATAGCATTAGTTAATTATGATCATGTGTGTTAGTTGGTCGACCGAACTACCAAGGACAGTTGACTGAAACCTGTCACAGTTTAGACAAAGCACTCTGGGAAATTTAGTCGACTGTTCCGGTCAGTCGGTCGACCGGCCAACTAAACCAATTAATCTGAGTGCCAAAAATAGTCGACTGATTTCATATCAGTCGATAGATATCAGTCGACTAAATTTTATTTCAGTCGACAGATATTGATATCTGTCGACTGATTTTTCCTTGATCTAGGAAAAAATAGATCGAAGACAGTTAACATTTAAGACCTTGATTAAGATGATTTTACTCAACCTTGACCAGCCTTAATTAAGGTTCGATTAGATATTCAAAACATGCATTTGGCAAACTTCATAACCATACTATTCAATTCATAAACATGAATCAATCCCATACACCATAGCAAGAAAGTAAAGAAGTTCAAGCACAGCCATTCAGACAGAAAACCAAGTCGACTTGCTCAAAGAACAAGTCGACTTGCATCAAGCTTCCAGTGAGCAGACAATGGAAAGGCCATCACCAAGTTGACTTGGATCACTCTGTAAGTCGACTTGGTCTCCCAGACAGAATCATAGAAAAGCTCAAGCTTCTGCTTAGGTCGACTTGGTTAGCATGCCAAGTCGAGTTGGACTATACCAGAACCAAAGCTTCACCCAGTCCAAAACAAAAAGGCAACCAAAATTAAATGCACTAGAAAAACATTTAGTGAGCATCAAAACCACACACTCAATAATGTATCATAACATTTTGTGAACATCAAAATCACACACTCAACAATATCCACCAACGATCAGCTTGTTGATCTCTTTACCAAAGCCTTACCCCGGCCTCGGTTTACTAGATTATGAGACAAGCTTCATGTCGTCAATACAAGCATGAGCTTGCAAGGGTGTGTTAGTGAAAACAATGCTGGCGTAGTAAAGGATAGCAACCTGGTGAGGACACTAGAGCCAGAGTTCGGCTCGACTCAGTGAGCCGCCGATACCGGACATGTAGCACGACCCGGTCGACGCCGACATCTTTGTGGCTGGGGGACAGTCTGGAGTCTCCACTTGAGTTTTGATGTTTTAGTACATATTTGGTATGTATTTGTATTAGGAGTGTATTTGGTATGTATTTAGATTATATTTGGTGTGTATTTTTTATTTTGGGTTTAATTTGGGTCAATGGGAGAATATTGACCAAATATTTGTATTTTGAGTTTATTATGGTCCAAGAGAATAGCATATGGTCCAAGGGGGATAAAATAACTAAGCCTCTTTTGTTGACTTGGAGAGAGGGGCACCCCCCTCTCTTGTCCCCTTGTGGTAATTGTTTATTCGCATTTTATCTCCCTTCCCCATTATGCCCCCTTGACCAAGGGTATCTTAGGTCATTAGCCTAGGTCTAGGGTTTAGTATATAGTCTCTCTTGTGTCATTTTGATGAAAATTAATGAAGAAATATTTAAGGAAAGCCATGGGCGCAACCCCCCTCTCTCTTGCTTGTTCTTGCTAATTCTTCTTCTTCCTCCATGCTGCATCAGATCTAGGGCTGAAACCCTCATATTTCTGAGTGATCTTCCACTCCTTCTCTTCCTCTGTCTGCTGCAATCGACCACCGCCGCCGCCGTCTATTCCTCCGTCGAGCCACCACAACCCGACTTCCACCCTATTGTCCTGAATTTTGGGATTCCTAGATAAAAGCTCAGTAAAAATGTTGGTACCGAAGATCCGACCGTCAGATCATCTTCATCTTTCGAGGGCATCTTCCCTTCATACTCCATCACCTCTAGTTCAATTTCTGTGTCGATCCGCCACCATTAACCCCTCCTCCAAGTCACTTATTTCCCCCTCGAATAGTCTGCATGTGTGCAGATCTGCGAGATAGTCACCTGGTAATCTATTTTTCCCACCCCCAAACCTTGTCATAAAATTACAAAAAAATTGTGTGTGATCAACCACTTTCCCCCCTCTCCCATAAAATCCCCACGTCCTAACTCCACCATTTCCCCTTCGGTCAAACCCCAAAGTTAGGTGGCACTCGATCTATCCTGCCAGATCTATTTTTTGAGCCATAACCAACCACGGTGTTGCAGAGGTTTTCATTTCCAATCTAACCATTGGATGGACCTGAGTTTCAATTATGTCGAAGCCCTCTAAGTGCTCTTCACAACGGCGCTAATTTTGCTCCGATCCGACACCAGATCTGGTCGTGGCGGCCGTTGTCGTGGAAGCGCGTAGTCCTGCTCCGAACCAAGCCAGCAAGGAAGGTGACCGTACAAATCCCTTGGAAAATACGCCGGAGTAGAATCAGCGATCGCCACTCCTGGGGGTCGACCAGGGATCCTCTGCCATCATCTTAGTTAGCTGCCGCCTTCAAAAGGTCTGCGGTGGTTGACGTCGCTTTGGACGCCACTATTCGTTGTCCTGCCGGCCAGCAAATTACAGATCCAAAGCCGCTGCCCGCCACCGCCCGGAACCCGCCACCTTGCTGCCCACCAACCCAAGTTCGGTGCTCTTGGCGTCATTGTGTAGCCCTTTACCTCCATGCGTGGAGTGGGCAATAAAAATCACTGCTGTAATTAGATTTTACTACTGTACAGGGAGTTACGAATCTTGGCCGGGACGTCTTCCCTACGCCCCGAGTGTGGAGGTACACTCGCCTCCTCATTCGTCTTATTTTCTTATTTAGTATAAGTTCTATATGCCGTTGCATGTGAGTAGTTTATTTCCTAGCTAGTTCATTTTTAATCACCGCTGTGAGAAATGAGTGCGAGACCCGTCCTGTGACTCATTCCGAGCACGAGAGTGAGCTGACCACCAAGACTCAATGTCGATTTCTCAACCGTGCAGATCGACACGTTTCCCTCGCTGGGGACGATCGTGAGCAAGTACTTCTTATTTGGGGCACGTTCGCCTCTTTAGGAACCACGTTAGGTGCCGAGCCATTCGTGTCATCTCTAGTCACGTTATCTTTGGGTCGCGTTGTCACCGAGAGTCCCAGGTTCGCAACAAGTACGAGTCGAGTCTCGTGTCATCTCGCATCAAATTGGTATCATAGCCAGTTTGCGTCTAGGGTAGTCGGTCCAAGGTCTTGCATTTCATTATCTGGTATATCTAAAGGTGTCCCTGGAATGATAGGCTACGCCTATTGAGAAGGTGGCACACTTGCGTGAGTTCGATCTTCGGATTACACCTCCGCCATGTACTTGATATTGGAGTCTAGGTCGTCCTTCATTTCACATTGGTCCATCCATATAGGTCGTAGTGAGTCACTGCTTAGTTCCCTTTAGGTCCCCTCCCCTTGCATGCCCACTCGTGGAGGTACCCAGTATCATCGCCCTGACACTATGGGTGAACCCCGAGGTGCCACCCAGGGAGGCCGATCTCTGGAGGACATGATAACTCTACTCATGGAGCGCATGCATAGGTCCGATCAAACTCTTAGGGAGCATACCGACCGCTTGGAGGGCCGTCTCAAGGCCATGGAGGACCGTGCCAAGGCTTCCGGCCGATCTGTCCAAGGCCTGGTTGGAAGGTTAGAGAGTATGGAGAAAGTTTCCCACCGAGAGCATCCCGGAGCTGTTGCCCCTCAGGCGCCTGCTGCCCCGCCCGCCCCACCTAGGGCTGAGGAGCGACGGCCACGTGTCCCCGATTTAGAGGATTACGAGTCCGACAACGATTATGGGGGAAATGGCTGACGCCGACGTGGTCACCGATCATAGAGGGATGATGAGGATGAGCGGATCCTCAGGACCATGCGAGCAGACCCTCCCACTTTTGACGGGTCCTTGGACCCGAAGGTCTATCTCGATTGGGAGGCCGACGTGGACCGGTACTTTGAGTGGTTTGAGATGACGGATCACCGGAGAGTCAAGTTCGCCAAAATGAAGCGGCTAGGGCAGGCACAGACTTATTGGAAGAACGTGGAGAGCCTGTTGTTTCATCGTCAAGAGCCCCAAGTTGAGACATGGGATGAGATGACGACCAAACTCCGACAGAAGTACCTTCCTGCCACGTACCGCTAGTGTCTCATAGACAAATGGCAGAGTCTCTCCCAAGGAGATTGGTCCATCTCTGATTACATCATCGAGTTCGATGAATATTTTTTGCGATGTGACGCCACGGAGGAAAGCTCCCTAACTGTTTCCCATTTTCGGCGTGGTCTGCGGCCACACCTTCAGTATGAGCTTTTCCATCGCAACGTGACCAAGTTGGAAGTCGCGTACCAGGTTGCCCTCGAGGTGGAGCAGTTTGAGGCAGAGTTTGCTCCTATCCTGCGCCAGGGGGTCACCTATCCGTGTGTGTCTGATCCTCGAACCATGCCCAATTGCTACACCCGGTGGCCTGTGGCCCACCCACAGGAACCACCTCGCCAGGACCTCGCTTCTCCTAGGTGCCCCCTCCCTCCGAGGGATCCTCCCCTTCGCCAGCAGGCACCCGTCCCGCCCCTAGACCTCTCCAGCTGTTTGCGATGGGATCTTTCCGTTCTCTCCGGTTTTCTTTTTATTTATTTATGATTATCATTTGGATTTATTTGGTTTATTTCACGTGTCGATCAATCAATTAACTGACTGGCAATTAACTGACTGATTGACTACGCGGGCGTGCTAGTCACGTGAGTAACAAATTTATTATGCGCTCATTCTGACCCATGTCGGGCGAAAGTGAGATTCGGTCGGGACCAGCAGTTCGCCATACCATAAAGGCTATGGCGTTAATTACATCCCCCGTGAGGAGGGAAAACCTTTGATTAATTGCTGAGATAGTGGGCTGTCGAGGCTGGAATAAAGATGCGATGTTGTGAGCATGACGGGATCATATGAGATGCGTTTATCTATCATGCAAGAGAGGCATGGTTCATTAAATTGGAGGCCCTTGGTATGTGGCGGAGGACGTAGGTCCGAAGACCACCATCGCGCATAGCGGAGACTTCCGATCGGGGGTAACCCGGTCTTCCGTCAATGCCATTTGATATACCCGAGGGTCTATGCAAGCATGCAGGCATGATGTTCGTGACTGTGCTAAGCATGGCAATAGAGTTATGAAAATAAACAGTGATCAATCACATTTATTAATCTCCGCCAAGGGGAACGAGAATGGTAACACAAGCATGATAACGAAAGCGAAGTGCTGACGGACATGGTAGTGAAAGCATGATAACAAGACGATTCGGACTCGAACAGCCCTTCCCTTATTCAGTTTATCACTAATTAGGGTTTGTTAACTCCGACCACGGGAGACGAGGATCGCTCCGGAGGCGAGTGAGTGATTAAAACCGCACAAGGGTTCAAAACCGGCGCGGCCACGCGTAGGGGTAGGTTTCCCCGGCGCGGCCAAACGTAGGTGAAAGTGTTTAATCCGGCGCGGCCATGGCAAAGTTAATCCGGCGCGATGGCCTTGGGGCGCACCGGTTTAGGGCGCGCCGGGAACAAGCCAAAGAAAAACAAGAAGATATGAGTCTATCGTTAATCTGGCGCGGGGGGGTACCGCGCCGTATTAGGGCGCGCCGGATTAGGACCGTGCCGTTTTAGCTTATTTTTGATGAATTTTGAAACCATTTAAGTTCACTAAGATTCTGTTGAGAGTTTTGAAGTTAGTTGGGCCAATTGCTTGTTTAATTAAAGTGCAGAAACCTTCCAGAATGAAGTGATGAGCTAGTGTGAGGTCCATACTCGAGCACTAGGGTCCCTGATTCAGAATGAATGTTTTTATTATGGCCGGTCTGCAGAGACGACTTGATCGTCTAAAACCTGCCAAAAATTGGGCAGCATCTCCCCTAAACCTGAAAGGTTGCAGGAGAGGAGCGGGGTCATACTCACTTGTGGAGTAAGCCCCTAAACTGCCGGTCTGCATGGTGACAGCCAGCAAATTCCCAACGGATAGGATACCCTGAGGATTGGCCTACGAGGGGCACCAAAGCCCCGTGGGTGGAAGTAGAGGACCGAGGCAGCTCGTGACGGAAGCAACACCCCGAGGACTGGCCTACAAGGGGTGTGCGACCTACAGCACACACTGCACTTGCTAGAGAGAGAGACCCTTAGGGAAAGAGGCTCCGAGGACTAGCCTGCTAGGAGCATTTACCCCTTGGTCACCACAGGGTCCCGAAGGGCTGTGGGTTTGAGATTGTTGGGCTGGAGCCCCGTGTTGTTGTCAGCTTCGTGACTCATGACAAACATCCATCACTCGAGAGTGGAGTTCCCTTGGCCAATTAGCAGCTCTATGGAACGATGGGAGATACCCCCCCTCCCTGGGTGGAGGGCTAAGATGTTAATGCTCACGAGACCGGGTTGCCATTCATAGAATAGAATGCAACAGCAGTCACGGAAAGAGGCGATCGATATGCAACTAGAAAAGTTTGCCTACACACGCATACCCACAAATGACTAAAATGCAGTAGTCGCGAAGCGGACTTCACTATCCCAGAAACGTCACCGGCCTCCTCTGAACAACGGAGAAATGCAAAGAGGAGGGGAGGCAAAGGTCAGATTTCGTATAAAATGGAGAGAAACGTGTGCACAAGCACAGGCGCAGAGGACCCAGGGAGGGGTTATCCATGTAGCCCATGGCATACCGGGGCGCGTTCGGAATCTGGAGAAACCAGGATCTCGAAGCCGTATACGGGAAGACCCTAATAGATATATACATCTATCGAATGAAACAGTAATGGAGGAGGAAGACAAGACGTTAAACATTCAACCCATTGGTGCATTCATATACACATGCTATCATTCCATTGACGGGGGGAAACCACCCACATATCGCGAGTTCGGTGCCGGCATAGCGACACGGCCACCATTCTACTCGCAAGAGAGTTCACAGAAGAGCAGATAAAAAAAAGGACGCAGAGAAGGGGGGAGGGGTTGGCTCATATCATCGCCATCCCTCCCCCTCTCGCTTACATTCGACAGAGAGAAAGTAAAGGCCGGGAATCAACGGAAACGCAGGCGCCCACCTATTCCCAGAACAGAGTATCGGGATTCCTTCTTCTTCTCCGGCTCCGGAGGGCTTCAGGCAGAGGAGGGAAGACGACGGCGATGGGCACTCAGGGGAACCCCACTTCACTCGCAAGAAACCCTTTCTCTCCCCCCCGGACGATTGGCTCTCAGACCTTTGTCTTTCCTCTCGATTTTTCTCCTTTTCTCTTCTTTTTTTTCTTCTCCAAAAGCCCCTCTTCTTCTATTTTCAAAAAATGTCTCTTTATCAATCGAACGGCTGCCTATATATAGGAGCATATTCGAAGTCTTTAACCCGACGTGGAGAATGGCGTGCCGGGAAAGGGAGCTCCATCCTTTGCGCGCCAGAATAGGAGGGCGCCGGGTGGAAGGTTCTTTGCGCGCCGGAATAAGGGGCGCCAGATGGGGGCGCGCTGGTTTAGGGCGCGCCGTGTTAATGCTCTTCGCACGTCGCGAGTCAGCCGATGAGTCCGGGGATGATTCCGGGGGTCACCGTGAACATTTATCTCGCCAATGCTCCTTGAAACCTCGAAGAGATGCCTTGTTAAAGCTTTCAGGCCGACGTATGGCCATTCTCAGAACTTTCGATGACTTTGGTTTGATCACACGGGTTTTCCGCTGACACGGCTCTCGGCACTATGATAAGTGTCGCTGGCTCGGTCTGGCTTGTGCTCAAAGCTCCTTGGAGGGTGGGATAACACCAGGGATAGTCCCGCCTAAGCTGGGCGATCATTCGGCCACTAAGGGGCCCATCTGGGCGGGAAGCCGTACCCGTGCCGGGATCTTTTCCCAACAGAGCTTTCGGTCCTCCGTTCTGAAGAGCCAAGGGGACTCTTTCATCTCAGGAGAATCTTTCATGAGGTGGGTAGTCACTGGGTAGACCGTCGTCCTTGGTCGGACAACGGGTATAGTGTTTGTGGCACGACGGAGTCAATGCCGGTTCATTGGGCAAGCTTGGTCGCACTGCCGGTTGGTTGTGAGTTCATCTTGGTTCTCCTGAGATGAAGTCCCTGGCATTCATACGGGGTGACTTGAGGCTCTGGCAGCTTGAGAAGTCTTCAGTATGTTGATCTTTATCGGCTTCCGTGCTTCAGCGGGCCGCATCATTCGTCTTTATGGCTTGGTTGCCGATGATCACATTTTGGGTGCCAACAAATGCCCCCCAGACGTTGGTGTTGCAAGCGAGGCACGAGTGTCGCAAGGCCGACGGATGAGCTTCGCCTGGAATGATCTCCTCTTCAGTTGACAGGAGCTTGGGACGGCCCTTGATCCGGCACGGATGTTAATCTGGCGCCATTTGAATGTTAATACGGCGCGGGTTAATCCGGTGCGCCCTTGGCTTTTAACAACTAATCCGGCGCGGTCCTGGGCATTTGGCCAGTAATCCGGCGCACCTTTTCCATTGACGTTTTAATTTGGCGCGGCCAATTCCGGCGCGCATTTTTGCCGAAAAAAGTTAATCCGGTGTGCTAAATAGCGCGCCGGATTAACCGAAGGGGAGGCTTCCATATATATTCTTCCCCCTTCAATTTTTCTTCATTCTTCCACATTTGAAAATTTTCTTTCTCTCTCTTCCTGCTCTTCTTGCGGCGCCGAGTGAGGTGAGGGCGAGAGCGAGTTTCTCAGGGGTGAGTGGAGTGTCGTTCATTCGGGTTTTAAACCCATTTTTGGGCCCCGGGAGGCTTCTGGTAGGGCTTGCCCTCGGAGCTATTTCCCCGGGTGTTCCTTTTGGCCTCGGTGTAATGCCGATGGCTGATTTTAGGGACCGTTCCCTTAGTGGACGTGCTCCTGATTTTCTTTGGCAATCTCCCGTGCTGGGGAGACTTGGCCGAAATTTTGTCAGAAATCTACCTTTGATCAGCTATTTTCTAACTTTTCTTATTGTTTGATGTGCGTTTTGTAACCATCATGGCATCCGATTCTTCTTCTTCTGCCTCCCGTGCCGTGGTGACGTGGGAGAAAGTTCATTCCCTTGATCGGGGGCACAATCAGCTTGCTATAGTTGCAGAATCTTTGGACTCGGAGACCGATACTGTGGACACTGGCCATCTCCTCATTCTCGGAGGCGATTCTTTTCATTATGACCGGGAAGACGCCGTCAGGCGAGATCACCCCAAGGACAAGCACCTAATGTCCTGCCTTTGGCGTTTCAATCTTCAGGGGAAGAGAGATCTGTTCCTCGTCCGCAAAGCCGAGCAGGCCTTGTTAGTAGAGAGGGATAGCCTATCAGACTGTGTGGTGCGGGGAAGGCCAATTTATCTTCCCGGAGAGGTCAGGAAATGGAGCGTCGTGCTGGGGCTGCAAGATCTGGCTCCAGAAGATGGGCTGCTGACCAGGGCCCCTGAATTTGTACCGCTCGGTGGAATGATTCCGCCGGCAGGGTGGACCGGGAGAAGCCGATCTTTGGCTTGTTTCTTGCCCCGTTGAAATGGTGGTACAGAGAAGAATCGTTTCTGCTGCACTGCCTGGCGATCCGCTTTAAGCAGCAGATATCTGTGGGGTGGTTTGCCGAGCTGAGGGCCACCGACGCTCACGCATTTAGACCTGGAGCGGTGGAGTTCACAGATTATGTGATGCATCATTACGCTCCCATCCTGACCAGGGCTGGCATCTACCACAGCGTGTATGACTCGAGATACCGCTACCCCATCTCCCGAGGCTTATGCTGCGGCATGATCGAAGTGTTTTACCCCGAGTACAACACTTTCTATACCTCGGAAGGAGAGACCTCTCTGGATCTATGGAGCCTCTCACAGCTTAGCGGCCTACCCATCAATGGAGAACCGTATGAGGAGGTCTGCTGGCCTGACTGGCTGAAGGATCAGACCGATGGTGAGGGTCGGTATCTGGCGGGTTACGCTTATCGCTATCTGATGAAGGCGTACCACACCCTCTATCATTCGTCGCACGACACGAGGGAAGCTCGGAAGCCGGGAGAGAAGCGGAGGGTGCGGATGGGCGCCTGGCTACAATATTTCTTCGGCGGGAAGAAGAAGTATGAAGATTTTCCCCCGATAGCGCCAGTGGCTCAGAGGCGGAAGAAGAGAGTCCGACGCCAGGCCGCCTCATCATCATCTTCAAAAGGAGGGCAGATGGAGGACCCAAACCCTACTGGTGTCGACGCAGTCACCCACTGTTCTGCGTACCTGGTCTACTGGATCTGTTCTTTCGCTCTTCCGCAAGGTGACAAGAGCATAATTAGGGCAGAGGCCATTTATCCTGCCTGTCTTATGGCTTGGGGTACCAGGCTATCTCTTTGCCCGGTGGCTCTGTGTCTCATTTACAAGATGTTGGGAGACCTGCACAAGACACGTCTCCCTAGGAATCTTCGGACGGTTGGTCCGTTACACTTTTTCAATGCTTGGGTCTATACCCTGTTCCCGGAGGCAG
Organism: Amorphophallus konjac; assembly: GCA_022559845.1. Taxonomy (NCBI): domain Eukaryota; kingdom Viridiplantae; phylum Streptophyta; class Magnoliopsida; order Alismatales; family Araceae; genus Amorphophallus; species Amorphophallus konjac. The sequence continues at coordinate 221,940,711 of CM040128.1, read as the reverse complement.
CTCCTCGGGCGTTACAGTCGGTTCCTCTTGTTCCACGGATGATAGAATTCATGAGTACTGAGCCATCCTTACTAGCGGAGCAGCTCTTTGCCATCCGGGGCAAGTTGGCCCGTATTCCCATAGATTCGCCCGGGGTTCTTCACTTTTGGAGCTTAGCTTCCCATTCCAGCCCGTTGGTGAACAGGACGAGGTAGTGCAAGCTTTTTGAGACTGAGGAGTATATCCATCCGATTTCTGAGGCCAAATGTACCAGACCCATCCTTGAGCCAGAGTTGGTTGACTGGGCGCTGGCTATCAGGCCGAGTGTGCTTGTATTCCGCAAGAGCGGCATTTTGTGGTTGGAGCCGTACTACCCATTCCGCTTCAGCCGGAACTTCGGCTACGACCAACACATTCCACAGTCTTCTTCACAGTTTGCGTTGCCTAACAGGCACAGGGTCGGGCAAGTTTCAAATGATGATGCCCGGATATGGTGGGACTTCTTCCACCACCGGGAAGATGTTTCTTTTAGGGTGCCAACCCCTGCCTGTTTCCCCCACGTCACGCCTGAGTATATCAAGTGGTGGAATGCGCGGACGGGGTTCTACAGGAGCTCCCGACGAGAGTGTTGGGCCGTAGCAGAGCATAGGTTTCTAGATTCCCAGCCAGAGCCAGTCCTTGATATTGAGTCTTCTTACTTGAGGAAGTTGAAATCCTGGACCTGTACGGAAGTGAGGGCCTATCTGGAGGCCCAAAAGGTCGTGAAAAGTCGCAGGACGAAAGTTTACCCGAAGCTGCCCACAATCAGCAAGGATGACTATGTGAAAATACTTCGGGGCTTATGTCGGGTAAGCAGCGAGAGGGTGGTCCTTCAGCAACTCCCCCTGCCAGTGGAGGAGCCCATCTCGACTGTGGCTGACTAGCGTCCCGAGGTGGATAGGTTGTACCCTTATCGGACTTTCATCCGTAGGGAAGACAGGCGGGATGCTTTATATGACAACACCCCATGGCTATTTGCGCTCCTTCGCTCACACGGTCTCTCAGTGGGTGGCCCTAGCGATGCCATTCTGGACCGGCCCCTTCATATCTCATTCAAATATGCTGACAGATGGGGGCTAGATCACCTGAGCTTATATTATCACTTGTCTTCTCGTGGCCACGAGGACCTGGCGCTGCTGGCTGAGCCGAGTGAGAAGATAGGGGACTTATGTTGGCTTATTCGCGAGGCAGCTTCAAGAGACAAAATGCCATCGCTATATTATTGGCCTCTTTTCCCCTTCTACACGGGGCTGGCAAGTATGTTCCATTTCTTCATTCAGACCCTTCGGCCAGCTTCCTTTCTTCATTGTGGTGCATTATTCTCACCTTTGTGCATGTGCAGTCCGACCAACTTCGGAGGAGACCCGGCACTTTAGGGAGCTGATAATAAAGGCTCAGAAGCCAGCATACTTCGAGGTTCCCGAGCCGGCCCTGACCACAATGCCACTGCCTCCCGGTGATTTGAGAAAGCGGACTCGATCCCAGTTGAGAGAGGCCGTCGGGAAGGCGAAAGCGGCGGTGACCCGGGTGACACGGGCGCGCCAAAAGAAGGCCGCAGAAAGGGAATCAGCAACCGTTCTTCCTCCGGTTGTATCCTTTGAAGAGTTTGAGGCTTCTCGCACACAAAGGCCAGAAGCTGGAGGTAGGCTCTCCTTTTCTTCAGAGTTCATTAGCTCACTTTGACTGCCTTGGCTAGCCCATGATGACGGTCACCGACACAGTTGCCGCAGTCGTCGGGCTGGAGGTGACGGTAGATGTCGCGACTAGGGAAGGGGCAGAGGAAATCCCTGCTGCTCCCGTAGAGAGAGATCTTCCTTCTCCAACGCCCAGACAGGAAATGGAAGGTATTTTATAGTTTAATTGTGACGCCACCGCGAATCTTCATGTCTTCAGCCGGCTTGACCATTTCTTGCCGTAAGTTTCAGTTGATATACAACCGTCATTACTTCCGAGCTCGGAGAGAGCAGAAGAAGCGATTATCCAGGGGTAGGGTGAACTTGCCCTAGAGATCCCATCCACTGTTGCTCCTGGTGTGGAGTGCACGGGGGAAGCTCGTGCTGCGGGTGATGCTCCTCCTGGCGAGGCTCCTGCTCCGATGGTGGAGCGTCCCGAAAGAGCAGAGGAGTCCTCTTCCTCTGAGTAGGTCGATTATGGTGGCGACTCCAGTGATGAGGAGTTCCCACCTGTTGGCACAGAGACTGAGGATGCTGGGGCGTCTTCGGCCTATGAAAGCGATCATCTGACTTTTAGCCCACCCCGGTTGTCATGGAGTGGTCCTGGGCCGTCAGGCTCGCTTGTGAGCGGAGAGGCTGGTGCCGGAGAAGTTGCCCTTAGAGATTTGAGCCTAGTACCGGCTGAGGTAAGGACCCACCCGTGGTCGGCGCCTGCTTCCCTTCCTCTCTCTTCCTTTTAGCTTTTTTTTTAATGTACATATTTCTGGTGCAGACTGAGGTGGTGCTGCCAACCATGACGGTGCAGATACCCCTCCCAACTCTAGGCGCAGGTCACGCAACCTTCCCATCCGTCTTGCGGCCTATCGCACTGCGATACCCCAAGGACTATCTGTGGGGATGGTTTTATTATTATTATTATTTTATTTAATCATTTATTGTTTATTTTATTATTAGCGTGCCAGTCACCGGGGTGACAATTTTATTATGCGCTCGATCTGACTCAATCAGTCGATTGTGAAGTCCGAGTCGGGACCAAAAGTCTGCCATACCATAAAGGCTATGACGTTAATTACGCCCTTCCTAAGAAGGACAACTCTTGATTAAACGCCAAAATAGGAGGCCACTCGGGGCGGTAATAAAAAGAAAATAACAGTGTGTGATATTGAAGCTCTTGTCATTCTAAGAATGTAATTAGGTAAATGATAGACTTATTAAATCAGCATGACCTCCTCTTATATGGGTCGTGCCGGATAGAAATAGGACACCGTCCACGCAGCGGCGAGGCGGAGCCTGGACAATCATCGGGGACATGTCCCCTTCCACGTTTCTCATCCAGCCAAGGGCCTTATAGCGTTTGTATTCCCCGAAGGATCGAGCCAGACGGGAGATGTATGATATACGCTTTGCGGGGCTTGTCGGGGTCAAAGCGTTAATCGATATTTCGGCAGCACCTCCCCATAATCTGGATTATGCCCAAGGGGGAAATAGGCTATCGTCCACGGAGTGCCGGGATGAAAGCCGAGAGGAGGAGAGAGGCTAGACCTCCCGACCTATATATATTTGCCATGGGGCAATGTTTGATTTTCCCTTAGGGAAGTCGGTGGAACTCATGCAGTGGCAGAGCCCTCCCGAGCTAAAGGGGTTACTCATAAATCCGATGCGGGACAGTAGAACATAAGGGAGTCTGACTTCCTTTAAATTTATCCCCGGGACAGGTCTGGTGACTCATGGGCATCCCTGGCTTGGTTTGATCAAGGTGCCAGGGGTTCAATTGGATGGCAGAGTAGGCTCTCGGGGCAGCTTAGGTGTGCATATAGGCTCCCGGCGCGAAAACCACCACGCCAGGAAGGGTTCTTCATGAGACGCTATTCTAGGGGTCGGGAAGCTGGCACAAGGGAAGCTCTCGGCGGGAAGGTCGAGTGGCCAGGGGGTTCCCGGCACGCCTAGGAAACAGGGTTCCCGGCGCCAAAGTGCAGTGGCCAGGGGGTAGGTTCTCGGCGCGCAGGGGAGAACGCCAGGGGATGGGCCTCCCTGCGCGATGGCAAAGAAGCCAAGGGGGGTTCCCGGCGCGGCCAATATGGAGGGGTTCTCGGCGCAAGGGCCAAATGGCCAAAGGGGTTCCCGGCGCGAAGGCAAGAAGGCCAGGGGTTCCCGGCGCGACGGCAAGAAGATCAGGGGTGAGGGTTCTCGGCGCCAGAAAGCCTCGCACCGAGGACTATTCACCCCTTTTACTGTGCATGGGGCCGAGATGGGTGATGGCGCCGATATGGGTTCTGGGTTTTTACGGCGCCCTATTTTGGGTTTTTTGACGATTCAGGATAAGGCAGGTGGATTCTGTGAGGTCAAAGTGGATCGATTCACCAGATTAGAACTGGGTTAGGTTTGGGCTTTATAGAAACATCAGGATCGAGGAGGAATTTGGGAAGACCAAGGTCTAGAGAATCCCTGTCACCAATATTATGCAGAACCCGGGGACAGATTTGATGTGGTCGTTCATCACCCTAGGAGCCAAGAGATGGCTGTCTCTGGACCCAGAGCTGATTTCGACAATGCTAATAGACAGAGTATAAACATCTAGAACTCCGGAGTATCATAAACCTCGGTCATTGTATAGCTTTGCCTTATCCCGGAGGCCAAGGGATGGTCTGTCCCTGGTTCTGGAATAAGCACAGAAAGCATTTGAAAACCAAGCGAAACGGCAGACCGATGATCAGACTGGGGAGGGGATGACATGCTACGGAATCTAAGAGAAGACATAAGGGGATGGCAGCAGAGCTTCGGAGAAAAACAACAGCAGGCGGCAACTGCGGCCCGTCGTATTTATTCACTCAATGTTGGATACTCCCTACATCGAACAAGATACATAAAGAGAAAATGAATAGGGGGAGTTGCATCTTTCCATCAGCGTGAAACCGCTTACAGTATTATAGAACACATCAGATAAGGTAGAAAGAAGAACAATCGAAATGAAATGAACTACGAAAAAGGGAGGGGGAGGGCGGAGCATTGACTCCTCTCCCTCCCCGTTGCCCACCTTCGATCAGCCTCGAGCCCTCCTCTCTGCTTTCTCTCTTCTCTCTTTTCTTCTTCGGCTCGTTCCCTCTTTTCTTTCTAGATGAGGTTGTAGGTTTCTTCTCTCTTGCCCTCTTCACTTTTTTTTCTCTGCTCTCTCCCTTTTTCTTTCTTTCGAAGGAGTGGGTTTATATAGACCCCGCCCCCCTGGCTTCTCGGCAGATGGGAATGGGCGTGAGCTATCATCTTCACGGCGCGCATCAGTCGCTCAGCAGCTCCCGACCCGTTAGGTGGCATTCGCGGAGTATCTCGGCGCCACTTCCACGAGCCCATTTCGTAGGCCCATTTAGGCCCTTTTTAAGACTTCTCATGGACTTGATGACCCTCTAAGCATATTAGAACCACAGCAGGCCTTTTGTTGGTGAGTTGGTATAGTTTCATCAGAACATTTCTGGAGGTTTTCATCAGTCAATAGACTACAGTTTCATCAGTACTGTCATCTGGACGATGATAGCACCGGACATCAGCTTGGCCGGGGAGGGCTTCCGCTGGGTAGATAGCTTTAATGACGGCTCTTCTTTAGTTCTGGCTTTGCAGAGATTATAAGGGTCTTCATTGATGGTTCTGCTTTGATCTTCTCTTCGGTCCCATCTTTGTTCTTGATTATATTTCAGGTGCCAACAAATGCCCCCCACCTGTGGATGGCGTAAGCGCAGGATAAGCGGCACGGGGTCCGCATGTGCCTTTTTAGCATTCGAGGATATCTTCCTAGATTTCTCTTTGACATTGTCTTTCAGCTTGACCATGTTGCTGTAGCAATATTGTGCACACATACTTTTTATTTCTATGCTCTTTTCTAATGCGTTTTCTTTTCTTTTCAGCACTTTGGAGTCTTCTCAGCATGATATTCATGTACTTCTCGGCCCGAGGATTGGGCAGACTGTCGGCGCGCCTCTTGATCAGGTTCTCGGCGCGAGGATTAGCAGCTCCACGGCGCGTTCTTGGCAGTCGGCACGCGAGCTTTCGGCCGGGGCTTCTCGGCGCACCTTGGCAGTCGGCACGCGAGCTCTCGGCCGGGGCTTCTCGGCGCGCCTTGGCGCGACGGGGAGGGGTTCTCGGTGCGCTTTTCATCGCGCCGAGAACCTCTCGTCTTGGCTTCTTTTTAAGGCGACCATCGCCTTTCTTCTTCTCATTTCTCACATCTCCTTCTCTCTCTTCATCTCGGCGGTGGCGGTGGGCTTCCCCCTCCGAGAACCTTCGTTAACCCCCCCCCCCTTTTGACCGATTTCTTCTCGGGGTAGGTTCACTATATGGGACTAAGTCCCATTTTATGTTCGGGATCACTCCCTCTTGGTGGGTGACTCCCTATCTCTCTTGGGCATACCCCAGACAAGAGGAGATGCTGCCGAAATTTGACCAGAATCATTTGCTCAGTCTTTGTAGACCCATTCATCTTGCCGAGACTTATCTTGTCATCTTTCTTTGTTTGCAGGTGCCAACATGGCTTCCGACCCTACTGCTGCATCTTTCATGACTGTGGGGGCGAGCTCATCTACTCAGCCGGACATATCTCGGGCTTCAGTCAACTGGCTGAATGTGAACAGCCTGAGCTTTGGCTATAACCAAATCGCTACTGTCGACGAGTCCTCTGATTCTGAGACTGACACAGTGCCGTCTTCTGGGGTCTATTCTTCCACAGAAGGTATTGATTTCAGAAGGGCTGCTGACTACCGTCCGGACCTGCCGAAGGATCGTCATCTGTTGCCATTTATCCGGACCTTTACCATAGGCGGAATGAGGGATCTTCTGCTTGCTCGGTCTGTGGAAGCGGCAATACTTGCTGACAGAGACAGCATGAAGGGTTCTGTTTATCGTGCCCAAGCTATATATCTTCCGGGCGAGCAGCGGGACTGGAATGCCGTACTGGGTATTTCTGAATTAGAGCCGGAAAAGAAAATGTTGATCCGGGCTCCAGAGTTCACCCCGACGAGGTGGGACCATGCAGCCGGTCGCGTCCACCGGGAAAAGAACAACTTCGGACTTTTTCTAGCTCCTGTGAAGTGGGGTTACAGGGACGAGCCATTTATTCTGAACTGTCTGGCCGTTCAATTTAAATATCAGCTAGCTGCCGGCTGGTTTGGAGATGCTAAAGTGACAGATGCTCATCTCTTCAGGGTAGGCGCAGTGGAATTCACAGAATTTGTTCTGAAGGAGTATGCCCCTTTACAGATTAGAGCTGGGGTCTACCATACTGTATTCGCCTCCAGGTTCCGCTATCCCATCTCTCGGGGACTATGTTGCCGCATGTTTGAAGTATTCTGCCCACAGTTTAACACATTCTACACAGCAGAGGGTGAAACATCTCTCGACCTCTGGAGTCTTTCGCAGCTCTCAGGTCTGCCTATTGATGGGGAGCCATATGAGGAGGTCTGTCTAGATGACTCTGTCAAGGACGCCTCTGATGGAGAGGGCAGATATTCTTTCGGCTATGCATACCGGTATTTAATGAAAGCTTATCGTACCATTTGTCTGGCTTACAGTAGGGGATCTTCCAAAGGCTATCAACCCCGAGAGAAGAGCAACAGATTGAGGGTCCGTGTAGGACAGTGGATACAATACTTCTTCGGGGGTCCCTTGAAGTATGCGACTTCCCTTCTGTGGGGCCGACTTCTGGCAAGCAAATCAGGGCCCCTCGTTACAAATCAGCATTGCCAGCTTCACTGCGCCGAGCAAGTGCAGACGGTCCGAACCCAGCAGGGGTTGACCCTATCACTCACTGTGCAGCTTATCTGACCTTCTGGCTGTGCACCTTCGCTCTTCCTCAAGGGGACGAGATGACTATCAGGCCGGAGGCTATATACCCGGCCTGTCTCTTTGCCCAGTGGCTTTGTGCTTAATTTACAAATCATTGGGGGATTTGCATAGACATCGGGTTCCCCGCTCCTTAAGGACTGTGGGTCCGTTTCATTTTTTTAATGCCTGGGTCTGCAGTATTTTCCCCGAGTTGGCCCCGAGGACTCTACAGTCGGACACGTTGCTTCCTCGGATGATTGAATTTGCTAGCGCCGAACCTGGTCCTTTTTCAGAGCAGCTGTTTAAGATATGGGGCAGGTTGATAAAAGTGCCTGTAGACGCTCCTGGCAGCATTCATTTTTGGAGCCTGGCAGCAGGTTCGGCTCCTTTAGTGGACCCTCAGAGGGAATGCAAAATGGAGGAGGTCGAAACTTATGTCCATCCTGTTTCAGGGGTCAACGCCACCCGGCCCATATTAGAACCAGAACTGGTCAGGTGGGCTATGGCTATTCGGCCCAGTGTATTGGTCTTCAGGAAGGGAGGCTTGCTCCTCTTGGAGCCCTATTATCCATTCCGTTTCAGCAGAAACTTTGGCTATGATCAGCATATTCCTCCATCGATTGCCCAGTTTCCTTTGGACAGCCGTGCCAAGCATGGGTCCGCCATTGCCAGTGACGGTCGAACATGGTGGGATTTCTTTCATCGCCGAGAGGGCGTAACTTTCAGGGTCCCGACCGTTTCTAATCGTATTCCCCGTGTCACATCAGAATACATTAAGTGGTGGAATACCCATACCAACTTCTATAAAGATGGCAGAGGCGCCTTTTGGGATGTGGCCGAGCGCTCTTTCTTAAAGCGGCAATCAGGGCCTGTGTTTGAAATTGATGAGGTTCATCTGAAAAGGCTCTATTCACAGCACCAGAAGGAGGCGGAAACATATATTTCCACGCGTCGGTCTTTGAAAGAGGAAGGTTCTGAAATACCCACTCCTGTCTTTTCTGAGATTAATGAAGACGCTTTTACAAAGGATCTGAGGCAGTTGGGCCATATAGGGGGTGTTCATTTGGATGCACAATATCCATTCCCCCCGGAGGAGCCTCTCCCGACAGCAGCCCCCTGGAGGGGTCCGGTGGACAGATTTCACCCTTATAGGACGTTTGTGCGGAGGGAAGACCGCACCCAGACATATTATCAGCATACTTCTTGGCTTTTTGTACTGCTGAATGTTCACGAGCTATCAGTAGAGAACCCGATAGCTGGCATTCTGAATAAGCCACTTTTTGTTTCTTTTCATTATGTCGACGGCTGGTGTATGGATTATCTTGGCATGTTTCATTGCCTCGACTTCCACGGGCATAAAGACTTGGCTGCCTTGACAGAGAAGTGCAAGACCATTGGTGACATATGCTGGCTCGTGAAGGAGGCTGCTTCCCGCTCGAAGGAGGTGGCTTATCTGTATTGGCCGCTTTCTACCTTTTATGATGGCCCAGCAGGTATGACCCTTCCTGTGCGCTCATGGCATCTTTCTTTTATTGTTATGTTTTGCATCTGTCGACTATGACTGCCTTTCTTGTGTCTTGCACAGATAGACCGGACATAAAGCGGCAAGGACTTTACAGAAGATTATTGCTCAAGCTGAGAAGCCTGCTTACTTTAAAATTCCTGTAGCGGCACCTACGACCACTCCCTTGCCTCCGGGCAAGAAGAGGAAGCCTTCTGTGGTGAAAGCTGCAGTTGTCAAGGCCAAGAGGGCCAAGGTTGTTCGGGTCCAGCAGTCAGCTCCGGTTGCGACGGATGCCGGAACCCCTCTTCCAGACATCTCCTCTTTTGACGAGTTCAGGTCTCAGAGGGAGGCTGCTCAGGAACCTGCCGAGAGTGGCGGTAAATAGCTTGTAGATGCAATCTTCATTGTCTTCTTGACTGATCTTTTAAGGCGTCCTTCGAGACTGAGCTTCTCTTTATCTGATACAGCCCCGGAGCAGGTTGCAGTGCCTGTGGAAAGGGACATGAGGCTGCCTTCTCCTACCCCGGCTGGCGAGGAGGAGGGTAAATGTGCTTTCTCATCTTTTTCTTTATACTTCCATTGTTTTTTTTTGTTATATCCCTCAGAGGTCCCCTTTTGCTGAGGTGGCAGTCAGGGAGCAGACTGAGGCCATGATAGCAGCGGGAGAGTCGCCTCAGCCGCAGGAGGGTCACAAGATTCAAACAAAACGGAGCCCTATCCCGGCCATACACATAATCACCCGGTCCGCATCCCGGCATGCTCTAGAGGTGACCCCGCAGCATATAGCTAGTATGGAGGTATCCTCGGGCAGCTCTGAGACCGTCCCTGATAATGAGGAGGAAGTGACTTTCAGTGACAGTGAGGAGGAAGCTCTAAAATCAAAAGCCTTGTCCGTATTTGCAAAAGGCCTTCCGCCTTTTCAGCCTCCTAAGCTGCTGATGCTATCTTCTGAGGAAGAATTGCAAGAGGAGTTTGCCGGGCTCGACACCGAGGTTGACATAACCCCTCCGTTTGTTGCTTCAACTACGGAGCTTTCTCCCCTTTTGTCTCATTTCGAGGATATAGACCCCACTTTAAAGGTAAGCTTCTCTTTTTTGTTTGCTGTTCTATTTATTTTCTTTCATTCATTGCTGAAGATCATTCTGCTTTATCCTCAGGACCCTGTCATCACCAGCTCAGACGCGGCCACAGTTTCTATGGATGTTTCATCTGCAGACTTGGTCATCATCCCTGCTTTACCTTTAACTTGCCTGGGAATTTCTGAGGTTATTCGCCCTGTGCCAGTAAGAATACAATCTTCAACTGACTTAACATCACTGGACTTGGGATCATCAGGAGAGATTTCCGTCCCTGTAAGGGCCTCAGATTTCAGAGCCGAAGCAGACCCAGCCAGGAGCTCTGCTTTTATACCAGCCGCAGTAATGTCCATTGCGCCCGAGTCAGCAGTCCCTGCCATAGTGGCTATAGAGACTGGATTTTTGCCTCCACAGACTAGGGCACCTTCGTCCCCATTACGAGAAAGAGCAGTTGAAGATGAAGCCCCCCCTCAGGAGACCCATGAAGAGATAGCTCCATCATTTATTGATTCCCCTCCTGCGGTTGTTCAAGCCATAACTCCTGAGGCAGCGGTAGCAGAGGAATCTTCGGCTCGGCAGGAGAGTGTAGAGAGGGACCAGCCAGCTCTCCCAGCAGATTTGCCGTCTTCGTCCTCCCGGCCGGCTATTACGCTGTGGGCGGACATTGATAGTGAAGTGACCTTTGAAGTGATCCCCTCCGCTGCTTTTGGCTTCGCATCATCTGAGAGCTTTGTCTGGCAGAACCTGGATATGCTGCGCCAGCTGGTAGAATCTCAGCCTGGCTTGACACATTTACAGTTGAAGGAAATTGCTGATCACTTCACTACCGGCCTGTAGGCCATGGGCTGCCCTTTGGACATATGGGTTCAGCGTGTTCTGCTTCTACTGAAATTTGTGCATCGGAGGGATTTCCTAGCACGGACTATGACCGACAAGCTGACGGCATTGAAGTTGCAGAGGTAAGAGTGCAAATCTGAGCTGGAGAAGCTGACGCTTGCCCTTGACGAACGCCAAGCTGAGCTACAGAGTGTTGTTCAGCGGGAGGAAGTTGTCCAGGACCGGATAGCCATTCTGGAAGCGGAACTCACTGGACTTCGAGCCGAGCTGCGACAATTATCCTCTATTCGGCCACAGTCCACCGAGGAGGTGGCCTTGTTGGAGGGACGGGTGATGTCTCTCCAGGGTATGTCCGTGAAGCTTCAGGAAGAGGAGGCGCGCCTTCACGAGCTAAGAGCAGCTCCCGATGTGGGTCTTTTGGCCTTTGAAGATATCTTCCGGCGGCCTTGAATTATCTCTTCTTTGTTTTCTTCTACCCTCTTTTGTGATACAGTGTCCCCTCGGAGCTCTTTATGTACTCCTCTTTTAATGAAAAGGAATCTTCGGCTTCATGTGTATCCATCTTCTTTTCTATGTGGTTTCATCACTTTGGGAAGTAAGGTAGTGGTTCTAGCAGTCCCTCTTGTGAATGGCTCGTACTTGGCAGGAGAGCGTCCACCCTTTCATAGAAAGGATGGGGAGCTCGCTCCACCGCGTGACGGCATCCGGGGGGGTGCTTAAACCGAACTCTGCTGGTAGCAGCAAACGTCCTTTTTGGCCATATGTGCCGCAAGGGAGACAGTTTGCGGGAATGCGAATGAAGAGGTTTAGAGCATCATCCAGAACGGACAAATGGTCCATCCTGGGTAGATTTCAAAGCCAGTCGGGGCAATGTGCCAATCGACCAGTGCATGATTTCATCATCAATATTGGGATCATATCGATGCGAAGAAATCTTATAGGTTTCATCAGAGTAGACGGAAGGTCTAGACTGGGTAGAGGTTATTGCAGGTGGGACATTGAAGGGTGCATGGTTTTCATCAGGACAGACGTAGGGTCTGAACTGGATAGGATTTCATCATTGATCGGGCGAGGTGCCGGTCGATCAATAGCTAGTTTCATCATCGATATTGGGTTCATATCGATGCAAAGAAAGTGTTATAAGTTTCATCAGAATAGACAAAAGGTCTAAACTGGCAGGGTTTTAATTGGACATGGTTTCATCACTGATCGGGCGAGGTGCCAGTCGATCAGTGGTTGGTTTCATCGTCGATATGGGGCTTATATCGACGCAAGGGGTTTCATAGGTTTCATCAGTATAGACGTAAGGTCTAAACCGGACAGAGGATTTCATCATTGATCGGGCGAGGTGCCGGTCGATCAACGGTGGGACGTATGTAGAGGTGTAGGTCTCGTCAGGACAAACGTAAGGTCTATTCCAGTAGGTTTTATCGCGGGTGGGACTTCGCCAAGAAATACGTAGGTTTCATCAGGATCGGCGTAGGGTCTATCCTGGTAGGGTTTCATCGTTGACCGGGCAAGGAGCCGATCGATCAAGGGAAGGTTTAGGAGTTTGATCAGGACAGACGTAAGGTCTGAACTGGCCAGGCTTTATTAGAATGGTGACGGGTTTTATTGTCGGTGGGACATTTGCAAGAGGGTATGCAGATTATATCAGGGTAAACGTAAGGTCTGCCCTGGAAAGGTTTCATCGTTGACCGGGCAAGGAGCCAAACGGTTAACGGAAGGCCATATCAAGGGAAGGAAGTATGGAATTTCTCAGAATTACCACGTTACTGGCCTAGGCGCCCTTTCGGGTTTTCACCGGAGCCAGCCCCCTCTTACTTTTGCCCACGCGCCCTTTCGGGTTTTCACGTGGCGGGGTACCCTATTTTGCCTGCAGTACCCTTTTGGGTTTTCACCACAGCTGGGTTTTAGCCATTCTTGCCCTTGTCCAGAATGCCTGAACAAGTCTGGCGGGGTATCTCTATTTTTAACCCCATTCTTCATATATATATATTTTTATTCTTTCTCTTTTCTTTTGTCATCGTCTTTCCCGGAACTAGAACTTTCATTCTATGGACCATGGGGGCCATATGTTTATTGTGGATACACGATCGTCGATGTGGGTGTCAACATCAATGCAAAGGGAAATAGGGTTTCATGATCTATCCAGACGAAAGGTCCGAATCGATTTAGAGGATATAGATAGCAGCCCGGGCACGAAGCCATTCGTTGGAAATGTGAGTTTCATCATTGATGTGGGGTTTGACATTAACGCAAAGGAATAGAGTTTCATGATCTATCCAGACGAAGGGTCTGAATTGATTCAGACAGCTGTGTTGTGTTTGTCAGAGCAGACGGAAGGTCTACCCTGGATGGGTTTTAGCATCGATCAGGCAGTCTGCCAACCGATCAATAGCAGATTTCATCATTGGTATTGGGCTCATACCAATGCAAAGGTTTCATATGTTTCATCAGGATAGACATAAGGTCTAAACCGGACAGGTTTCATCGCCGATCGGGCAGTGTGCCAATCGATCCACAGCAGATTTCATCATTGGTACCGGGTTCATACCAATGCAAGGATTTCACATGTTTCATCGGGATAAACGTAAGGTCTAAACCGGACAGGTTTTATCGTTGATTGGGCAGGACACCAGTCGATCAATATCAAGTTTCATCATCAGTATTGGGTTTATACCAATGCAAAAGATTTCATACGTTTCATCGGGATAGACGTAAGGTCTAAACCGGACATGTTTCATCGTTGATCGGGCAGTGTGCCGGTCGATCAATATTAGGTTTCATCATCAGTATTGGGTTTATACCAATGCAAGGATTTCATAGGTTTCATCGGGATAGACGTAAGGTCTAAACCGGACAGGTTTCATCGTTGATCGGGCAGTGTGCCGGTCGATCAATATCAGGTTTCATCATCAGTATTGGGTTTATACCAATGCAAGGATTTCATAGGTTTCATCGGGATAGACGTAAGGTCTAAACCGGGCAGGTTTTACCGTGGTGGGTCTTAGACAAAAACAAGTGAAAGTGTTTTATTAGAACAGACGGAAGGTCTATCCCGAGGTGGGCCCCCTTTTTTTTTGGCATTGATCAAGGCAATATGCCTTGTGATCAACGGGGTTTCATCATCAGGTGGGACTTTATGATGATCATCCTTCTCGGAGCTTTATCAGGCAGGGTAAAAATAAAAAAAAAGGAATTTTAAATTACCACATTACTGACCCAAACGCCCTTTTGGGTTTTCGCCGGAGCCAGCCCCCTCTTGCTTTTGCCCACGCGCCCTTTCGGGTTTTCACGTGGCGGGGTACCCGATTTTGCCTGCAGTGCCCTTTCGGGTTTTCACCACAGCTGGGTTTTGGGCCATTTTTGCACTTCTCCCTACATAGGAGTAAATCTGGCGGGGTATCTCTATTTTTAACCCCATTTTTTACTTTCTTTTTATTCTTTCTCTCTCTTTTTTTAGAGGGTGACAGGTCGGAATGCCACCAGATCAAGATAAGGGTAGCTCGGCTAGGGCGAAGTGCCGCCAGACCAAGAAAGGGGTAGCTCGGCTAGGGCGGAGTGCCGCTAGACGAAGAAGGGGTAGTTTGGCTAGGGCGGAGTGCCGCTAGACCAAGAAAGGGGTAGTTTGGCTAGGGCGGAGTGCCGCTAGACCAAGAAAGGGGTAGCTCGGCTAGGGCGGAGTGCCGCTAGACGAAGAAAAGGGTAGCTCGGCTAGGGCGGAGTGCCGCTAAACCAAGGAAGGGGTAGCTCGGCTAGGGCGTAGTGCCATTAGACTGAGAAGAGGGTAGCTTGGCTAGGGCGGAGTGCCGTTGGACCAAGAAAAGGGTAGCTCGGCTAGGGCGGAGTGCCGCTGGACCAAGAAATGGGTAGTTTGGTTAGGACGGAGTACCGCTAAACCAAGAAAGGGGTAGCTCGGCTAGGGTGTAGTGCTGCTAAACCAAGAAAAGGGTAGCTCGGCTAGGGCGTAGTGCCATTTAGACCGAGAAAAGGGTAGCTTGGCTAGGGCAGAGTGCTGCTAGACCAAGAAAAGGGTAGCTCGGCTAGGGCGGAGTGCTGCTAGACCAAGAAAAGGGTAGTTTGGTTAGGATGGAGTACTGCTAGACCAAGAAAGGGGTAGCTCGGCTAGGGCGGAGTGCCGCTAGATGAAAAAAAGGGTAGCTCGGCTAGGGCGGAGTGCCGCTAAACCAAGAAAGGGGTAGCTCGGCTAGGGCGTAGTGCCGCTAAACCAAGAAAGGGGTAGCTCGGCTAGGGCGTAGTGCCATTAGATCGAGAAAAGGGTAGCTTGGCTAGGGCAGAGTGCTGCTAGACCAAGAAAAGGGTAGCTCGGCTAGGGCGGAGTGCTGCTAGACCAAGAAAGGGGTAGCTTGGCTAGGGCAGAGTGCCGCTAGACCAAGAAAGGGGTAATTTTGCCTGATCACTCGGGGAATGCCGGTTGTGCTACATGATACAGCTTTAGATGTCTTCCGTTGAGTGGTGAGAATTAAATTTTCCCTCGATGGTTGACAACCACGTAGGCTCCTCTTTCATAGACCCTCTGTATCACATAAGGACCTTCCCAATTAGCATTCAGCTTCCCTTTTGGGTTGGACGCCATGACTTCTCTTTTCTTGACCATGACGAGGTCACCTTTCTTGAATTCTCATCCTCTTACGAGTTTGTTAAATGCATTAGCCATGCGGGCCTGATACATTTGGATATTCTTCTGAGCTTGGAGGCGCTTCCCTTCCAATTCAGCCAATTCTTCTAATCTTCTTTCTGCATTGGTCTGTTCGCCACGGGCCAGGTCATATTGGACTGCCACTCTGAGTGACGGGACTTCCAGCTCTAGCGGAACCACTGCCTCTGAGCCGTATACGCGTGAGTATGGTGAGCACCCTGTAGGTGTCTTGAAGACGGTGCGGTACGCCCACAGAGCTTCATACATTTTTTCTTCCCAGTCCTTTTTATTGGAACTGACGACCTTGGCCAGCAGGGTGCAGAGAGTCTTGTTAAAAGCTTCCGCTAACCCATTTGCCTGTGGATTGTAAGGGGTGGAAGTCCTCCACTCGATTTTATATTTCTCGGCAAGCCAATAGACCTTCTGATTTCTGAAATGGCTTCCGTTATCAAATATTATTCGGCTGGGGATTCCGAACCGGAAGATAATACTCTGCTTGATGAATCTAGTGACCAGTTCACCAGTCACTTCTCTTAATGCCACAGCCTCCGCCCATCGGGAGAAGTAATCTGTTATGGCCAGTATGTACTTATGTCCGGCCGAGGAAGTCGGCAGTGGCCCGACTACATCAGTTCCCCATTGTGCAAATGGCCAGCTGGGAACTGTAGGGTGCAGAGTCGTAGGAGGCTTTCTAGGCACAGTAGCATGCTCTTGACATTTTTGGCATGACTTTGCGAATTTGCAGCAGTATTCAAACATGGTGGGCCAATAGTAGCCCAGCTTCTTGATTTCTATCTTCATCTTAGGGCCAGCCTGGTGGGCACCCGCAATTCCGGCATGTACTTCTTTCATTGCTTGCCAAGCTTCCTCAGTGGACAGGAAGCGGAGTAGAATCTTCTTGCGTGCATCCGCCATTATTCGAAACAAAGTTCCATTTCTGAATCCATAAGAATCTTTGATTCTCAGAAGTTTTGTCTTTTCTTCTCTTTTCTGCGGTAGCTGTTGGTGTAGAAACCACTGCAGCAGGTGCTGTCTCCAATCAGACGCCTGTACCGTATTGATAGTAGCAACTTCGTCTTCTTCGGGGCACCCTTCTAGCATACTGGGGACCTGCCGCCGGTTCATAACAACAATGGGGCATTTGGTGGGATTGCTAGTGAGCTGGCCAGCTTTGCCAGTGCGTCAGCTTGGGCATTATGCCCCCGGCCCACATGCTTGAGCTCAATATGATAGAATTTCGCGATAAGGCGCACAACTTTCTGGTGGTAGGGATTCAATTCTGGCTTCCGCACTTCAAACTCCCCCTGGATTTGTTTTATGATCAACATCGAATCCCCGAATACCTAAAGCATTTGGATACCCATGTTGAGGTTGATATGCAGACCGATTATCAGAGCTTCGTCCTCAGCTTCATTATTGGTGCAGGGCTTGTTTATAGAACAGGAAGTATGCACGACCTCCCCTTCTGGTGACTTCAGCACAATACCGGCCCCGGCCCGTATTCTGGTCTTTCCATCGGAGTCTGTTTCTGTTCTAGATGCTCCATCAAAGAATAGTTGCCACATAACTGGCCGAGCCTGGCAAGCTTCGAGTGTCTCATCATCTGGCAACTCAGTCCCTAGCATGTCATTTTCCGGCACAGGATGCTCCGCGAAGAAATCAGCCACAGCCTATCCTTTTATCGCCCTCTGGGGTGTATAGGTAATATCAAATTTCATCAGGATCACTGCCCATTTGCCCAACCGGCCCTTCAGTACTGGCTGAGTCAATCTGTATTTGAGTGGATCTGCTGCAGATATCAACCTGATTTCATGTGACAACATATAGTGTCGAAGCTTTTTACAGCAAAGACTAGTGCCAAGCATGTCTTTTCTATGTAACTGTAGCCTTCTTCAGTTCTAATCAGCCTCCTACTCAAGTAGTACAAGGCTTGTTCTTTGCCTTCTTCATTTATCTATGCCAGCATTGCCCCCAGGGAACAGTATGTGGCCGCGATATACAGTATCAAGGGCCTGCCCTTAATTGGTGCCCCCAGCACCGGAGGGGTCTTGAGATATTCTTTCAGCTTATCAAAGGCTTCCTGACATCCATCGTACCAGAGGAACGATACATCTTTCATCATGAGCTTGTGAAAGGGGTGGCATCTTCCCGCCAGATTCGATATAAATCACCGGATATAGGCCAACCGCCCTTGCAGAGATCTTAGCTCGGGCAGACTCCTTGGTGGAGGGAGCTCCTGGATAGCCTTAATCTTGGATGGGTCGATTTCAATGCCCCTATGTCGGACAACAAACCCGAGGAATTTTCCACTGGACACGCCGAAGGCACATTTCATAGGATTCATCTTGAGTTCATATCTGCGCAGCCTCTGGAATACTATCCTCAGGTCTTGCAGATGGTCCTCTCTTCTGCTAGTTTTTACTACCAGATCATCAATGTAGCACTCTACTTTCTTAAAGAGCAAATCATCAAAGATCTTGGTCATAGCTCTTTGGTAGGTGGCGCCGGCATTCTTGAGGCCAAACGGCATCCTTTTGTAGTGGAATATCCCCTTCGGAGTGCGGAACGCAGTGTGCACTCTGTCTTCTTCAGCAATCCAGATCTGGTTATATTCGGATGACCCATCCATGAATGACAGGGCTTCATGACCAGTAGTCGCATCGATCATCACTTCAGTGATCGGCACTGGGAAATCATCTTTCGGGCAGGCCTTATTAAGGTCCTGGAAATCAACACATATTCTGATCTGCCCATTTTTCTTCTTTACAGGCACTATGTTGGCTAACCATGTAGTATACTGATTTTCTTCAACAAAGCCTACATCAATCAGCTTGTCGACTTCTTTATTAATTTGATTTATCAATTCAGGGCGCATTCTCCTGGGCGGCTGCTTTACGGGGTTAGCCTCTAGGTTTATTGCCAACCGATGCTATGCCACATTAGAACTCAGTCCCGGCATTTCATCATATGTCTATGCAAAGCAGTCTCGGAATTCCTTCAAAAACTGTATATACTGTTCCCTGGCAGCTGGCTCTAGCAGTGCACTGAGGAATGTCGGCCTTGGCTCATCTGCGGTCCCCAGATTTATTTCCACAAGCTCATCGACGGTGGCCTGACCTCCATCTTCGACCTTGGGCGGGGCTTCTTGCAAGTCAATGAAGCCTCCCGGGATATAATCTTCTTCAGTTTCATGATTCTCTGTTTCATCATACTGGTCATCAGCGGGTGCTGGCTCATCATATACGGCCAATATTGTTGGATTCTGTTCAGTCTGCCCCGAGGACGTGACTGGCTCAGCAGGAAACTCAAAAATGGAGTCTTCCTCCCTTAGAGGCTCTTCTGATGCAGACTCCCTTGAGAGATCATCATTCTATAGAGCCCGGACTTCTTCTAGAATGCGCTCAAACTCCAGGCATTCCCTCAGCTCTTTGGCTATTTGGTCTTCATCCGGGGTTCCCGTATCAAACTTTGCTTCAGCATGGAACAGATCCTCTTTGCAGGGTAGGCCTTCCCAGCACCAATCTTTCTTTGTTTCATCAGATGTCCCCGTCTCCGGCTGACTATCTGGGGCTTCATTGTTCATTACGGATTGATAAATGATTTCTTCATCTTCCGAGGGGTACTTGTCATATCCCACCTCGGGAGGGTCTTCATGCTGGTAGGAGACAGAGATGACGTCCACCTTAGTTTCATAGTATTCTTGAAGGGTATTTCCCAATCCCGGGTGCTGAGTGATCTTCCTTAGTTCTTTATTATCCCGGGGCGGATCCCATAGCTCCTGGAACACCTTCTTTTGGGCAACAGGTTGTAGTGATGGCATCTGCATCTTAGAGAACATCTGCGAAACCCGTTGGGTAGTATAGTCCAAGCCCGTGATCGGCACCATCCGGTTTGCAGATTCTTCAGGGACCATGCAGTCTTGATCATCGTCTTCGACTGACTCCCCGGTGTAGAATATGATAGGAGGCTCGCAGAAGTGAGGGACTTCCATAGTCTTTAATGGTAGCACCGTCTGGTATTCTATGCTGGCAATGGGCTTGACTAAACCCTGCGGAACCCCCACTTGTATGTACTTTTCTTTCATTTCTTTGCCAGTATCATCCGGGTGGATGCTAGGAGAGGTGATCCGAGCAAAGTCACCAGCATAAGAAATGTGAGATACTTCATGTTTCTTAATATAGCCCCTTGGTGGTGGTGGAGACCAATTTCTTACCTTTGTCACCGGCTTCTTCTGGTTGACCCCAGCCTCTTTCTCTTCACCCTTTTGCGACACCTCCGTGTAGTAGGATGCATCGAGCATATGGCACTCGAATACTTTGAAGGGATGCAGATCCGCAAACACCCTTTCTTCTTTTCCTTCGTGGCAGTATTTAATGCATTGATGCAGCGTGGACGGCACTATCTGATATTCATGCAGCCACGGTCTCCCCAGTAGGGCCTTATATGTGGTGTTGGAGTCGATCACATAGAATCGTACCACGGTAGTGAGATCCCCCAATGTGAGGTTAAAATCAGCCACCCCAAGGGGCGTCTCACATTTCTGGTTGAATCCCGTAATTTTCATGTCTCTGACCTTGGTAAGCTGCATATCAAAGTAATATTTTTGGTAGATGTGGTATGGGAGAATGTTCACGGTAGCCCCGGGATCTATCAGTATCCTGCTCAGTGGCTGACAGTTCAGGGAGCCCCTCATATACAACGGTCTGTTATGGCAGGAATTCGGAATCAGCATGTCATCCTCTGTGAATGCGACTGACGGCCCAGAATTCACTTCTGTCAAGAGTGCCTCATATTGTGCCGGTGAGTGTAGGGCATCAACAATCGCTTGGCGAGCTTCTTCACTCAGAGAGAGAATCTCCCAGATGGAGAATCTGGTAGGGAGCTTCTTTAGCATTTTCATGATCTAACTGCCCACCCTGACATTAGACAGTCTCATTTCTTCCGCCCATCGGGGTTTTGGAGGTTCATGTGGTGCCCGTGGCCTCTGCTGCCCAGTGCTGGTTTCATCCTCTGGACTGATTTCTTGGGGGGCTTCTTCTATAGCAACGGCCCATGTTGCCGTCGGAGAGTTATCCTCTTCTTTCTCATTCCGCTTGTAGGCTACAGACGCCGATTGCTGAGGTCTCTTACCTTTATCTGGCCCAGCCTGTATCGACTGCCCATTTTCTAGACTGGACAGAAATTCCAGAAATGTTGGAGTTTGACCTCCCTTCTTCTCTTCTTGGTACAAGCTAACGGGGGGAGGAATCTGAACACCCCGCACCTCTGGTTCAGGAATCTGGTATGGTTGTTTCCCTCTGAACATAATGTTATGATTGGCTGGTGGTGGGCGCCCCCACCTTCTTCCGGAGCGTGTTGTATGTGCTGAGGTTGAGGCCTCGGCATGGTTGGCTTCTAGAGGGGCATTTGATGTTTCACCCTCATCGTTCTCCCCGGGCAAGGTAAAGAATGCCGACAGGGTGTTGCATTGTACTGTCACGACTCCCTTTTCTTTTTTGCCTTTAGACCATCTCTTCTTTTTCTGGGAATTTGGCTTCTTTGGTTCTTGCCCCCAGAAAGGCTCAGCCTCGTCTTTTCCCTGTTCTGCCCCCGGTTGCTCTTTAACTTTCAATTCTTCGAGCTGTTCCCAGAGTATACAGTCTTTCACCAGCAGGTGCCCGGGCTTTTTCTGTTCATACTCATCGAGCCCATTAATATACTGTTGTAAGCGCCTGGCCACAGGACTTACTTCCTTATGTACAGGTAAGGGGACTTGTCTTCTCCGGTTATGAGTGGGGATCCGGATGACTGGCCATGTCTCAGCTGTGTGCCATACTGGCTTTACTGGAGGTGGTTCGGGCCTTGGCGTGACACCGCGGATAACTGCTCCACTGATACTGGCTGCGGGAGTTTTCTTTCTATTCTTTATTGGCTTTATCTGCCACCCTTCTTGATCCTTCAGTGGGGTGAGGAAGCAAGCTTCATAAGTATGCCTGGTGCATTCCTCGACGGCTTCCTTAGGTAGCTGTTGGTAGATTGAAATCATATTGGCGGCCATTTTTAAGGCCGGAGGCTCATGTGGATGAGGTGGCTCTACCTGGTAATCTCCCAGCTGTAGCTCGCCCTTTTTGACCATGCCCTCCATAATATCTTTGAAAACGTAGCAATCTTCAATTGCGTGCCCCAGCACACGGTGATTACCGCCATTAAATTCATCAACTCCCTGGGAGAGCCCTGGCCATTAAATTTTTCAAGCTTCGGTGGCTTACAGACGCCTGGCAGTAGTCTGTTAGCAGCATACTAGGGAGGATACGGTACCTTGTACACATCGTAGGTACCAGCATCATCACCAGTCTTCTCAGATAGCTTCATTTCCACAATCTTTTCAATCATCAGCTTGTGGTGATGGGAATCGACATCGAGCCAGTACCTTTTCATATTGCATTTATATCATTTAGTTTATTTTTATATCCACGGGAAAGTATACGCGCAATTGTACGGCTTTATCAGCCAATGCGTCACTCCCGTAGATTGTGTGGTTTTCTATGTAATTTGTCAGTAAGACCAGTAAGGGGGCCCTCAGCCCTTTCCCATTGGTCCATGTCATCATGTGGGGTTAGTCAACCATCCTAGGTGGACATCTAGAAGGTTGGACTAGTCATATGCCACATGGGTAGACAAGTGGCCCAATTTGTCCAAGGTAGGCCACCTACCATTCAACCACCCATTCAACTTCTACCCCTTGGTCAATAGGGCGCACCCCCCCTTGCATATGATATTCTTTTTTTGTGTTTGTGGCATGCAATCCTAGCCCTTGATTCCCCTTCTCTAGATCCAAGGGTCCACATTGCATTTGATGTAAACCATATATAAGCTTGTATTTTCATGTGAAATTCAATGAAAAATCAGAATTTTTGTGTGTAAGCAAGGAGCATATTGCGCCCCCAGCCCCTCTCCCTCTGGTTCCTCTCCTCCAACCTCAAGTTCTAGAGTGATTCTACCTTCTATCATCTCCTCTCAACCTCCGGTGATCGTCTGTGCCGCCGCCGCCGCCGTTCGTGCCGCCATCGAGCCGCCTCTGCAGTTCTGTCTTCATCCGACCACAGCAGCTTCCACGAATTGTCTGTCTCGGCCACGAGCTTGGATTGATCTGAATTTTTTATGGTATTTTCAGCCCTTGAATCTCAAGATCCACCTAAAGTTTCACACCATAATTCCCTCGTTTAGTATTTTTATATTTTTGTCCAATCTGTCATCCCAGATCTGCCAGGTTTCTGTCTACAGTGACAGAACCTCTGAGTTCTCCCCCTCCGACCATCTTTTTCATTTATCCAAACCCTCCCAATTTTACTGGGAGTTCTGTCCATCACCCTCTACCTCCAAAAAGTTTCTTAATTTTTTATCATCCTTCTAGATATTTTTAGAAATTTGTGTTCTTCCTCTGATACAGTGTTTTTAGTCAGATCCCAGATCCGACCACCCTCCACTTCAAAAATCCGAACAAATCACCACTACCTCCCAATCCAAATCCAAAAATAGTCCTGGTTTCCTTGTTTGATGTCCTACAACCTTTCTGAAGAACACATATTCAAATTCGGACATCTACTTCACGGTCAAAGGCAATCAACAGGAAAGTCCTCTGCAGATCTGAGTCTTCGGTTACTGTACAATAGCAG
Source organism: Amorphophallus konjac (assembly GCA_022559845.1). NCBI lineage: Eukaryota > Viridiplantae > Streptophyta > Magnoliopsida > Alismatales > Araceae > Amorphophallus > Amorphophallus konjac. Next base: position 221,917,480 of record CM040128.1, on the reverse strand, counting down.
CATATAAAATTCGCCAACACAAAGTACAACTCTGGTGAATTTTTATGAAGGCCACTAGATTGCAGTACTTCGAAGCAGCTTTCCAACGGCTCTGATCTCGTTACATTCCGACACCGGTGCTGATCGCAGCGTCCGTTCTCGCCGGAGCGGGCGCTGAAATACAGAACCGGCAGATTTCCGATCGATTTTTCCGACCGGTGCCGAACGGAGCCGCCCGGCCTCCGGCCGGCGAACCAGCGTGCCGCCAGCCCGGGGAGCGCTTCTCCAAGTGTCTCCACTACAGCGGTACCACCGGGTCCCACACGGCCCCTCCGGACAGCAGGTGGGCCCCACAGTCGTGAACACGCATGTAGCCGAATCAACACCCGAAGCTGCCCGTCAACCCGAATTCGGTCCTCCCGGGGCCATTTGTATAGCCCTTTACCTCCCTGCGTGGAGTGGGCATGTTCCCATTACTGTAATTATTGTGTGTTAAGTTTCCCGGGAGTACGAGTTTTCGGCCGGGTCTGTCTTCCCCACGCCGAGCGCGTGGAGGTATCGCCTTCGCTCCCTTACTTGGCATTTTGCTTAATTTCATATATGCTTGTTTATGCTGCTGCTAGAGAGCATGATAGGGTAATTAGCTCGCTTTCTATTTATATCACCGCTGCTGCGAGAGAGAGCGTGATGGGGGACGGGGACCGACACGGACTAAGACTCACAAGGACTCTAACTGAGGCAAGCAGTAGCACGCTCAAGGGTCGCCAAGTGGCTGACCACCGTGATACCCCACAGAGTGAAGGACGTCTCTCAACAGAAACTCCGACCTCGGCCGTCCCAAGGAGGGAAGCGCACGTGTCTAGGCGTAAAGTCGATTTCCAAAGACAAGGGGAGTCGCGTTCTAGCTCGATGCTCTAATGGTGCTAAGGGATGGGTGCTCTCACTCACGATCCGCGGTGATGGCAACAAAGTAGCTAGGCGCCTACTCTCTCTCACGCGGCATAATCAAAAGCATACTAAAAGAGCAAGCACAAGAGAGGAGTCGGAACGCGTACCTCCACGCCTAGGCGTGGGGAAGGAACCCCGGCCGTGGGCCAACAACCCCGATACACTGAAGACCAATAAAATACAACCCAATAGTGGCCCACTCCTCGCAGGGAGGTAAAAGGCTACAAGCGACGCATTCGGGGCTGCCGGGCACGGGCTGACGGGCCGCACTCGGTGACGGGCACGACGCTGCAGAATCGGTGTCGCGCGTGCCTGGACGGAGACGGGTCCCACGGGCTGATGCGACGTCCGATCGAGGCGCCGTCAGAGAGGATGCGTCGCTGACTGCTGGAGGAACGCTCCGGCCAGAGGGGACGCGCTGGGTGCGCCGGTGGTGGCCGTGGGCGCTGCTGAAAACCAGGTCTGGTTCTGTGGTCGCAGAACCGCGCACGCCGCCGGTAAAATCTGGAACTCGGTCGTCCGGTGCCCGAACAGGTCCGGGCCGGTTGGAGATGAGAGCTAACTGGTAGAGGAAGCCCTCGGCCAAACGGCGCGGGCAGACGATGCCGGTACGAGTCGCAGGAGCCGCTGGAAGTTGGTGTTGATTCGCTGGCCGGCCTGTGCAGGCACGCCGGCGCAACCCCACGAGAACGACTGCCACGGACGGTGACGACGTCGAAACGCGACGTCGTCGGCGGCGTTGGACAGGAGACCTGGAGATCTACGAACCCTGAAGAAACCAGGGTAACAGGCGCAGTGTGGAGGCCTGGGGAAAATTCGCAAGAAGGGCCTCCCTGCTGGGCGAGCAGAGAAGGGGGTGCTGGCGCAGGTCGACGGAGAAAATCGGTACGGGCGGTGCCGACCTCCGATTGACGCGAAACCAGCGCCGACGCGAAGCTGATCCGCCGACGTATCTCCAGAATTTAGCTTGGGGCGAAACTCATCCAGGAGAGGGGCGCGAGCTCTGCTACAAGTCGGGGCAGAAATCTGATTCACAAATACGAACCGTCGAGGAAGAAGAAGAAGATAAGAAGGAACCCCGGAGTCCACCGGGGGCTGAGGCGTCGCACCTCGCCGATCTCCCGTCGCAGGAGAAGAGAGAAAGAGAGAGGGGGCGCACAAGGCGTTTGCACAATGGCTCAATATTTTAATTCATGTGTAAACTGAAACAAGTACAAGATGGGGACTACTTATAGGGGAGGGGAGAAAACCCTAATTCTACTAGAAGGAGGGGTGCGCCCAGCTCCAAGGAGAGAAGGGCGGCCCATATTCCAGCAAGTCTAGCAAAATAAGAAAGAATCTAAGTGGGAGAAGGAAGGGGTGGAGTCGTGGAAAGGAGGAGATGGGGAAAGGGGGAAAGGGAGAGGGGAGCGCCCCCCACCTTCCCTAGTAGGGCTAGGAAGGGTGGGCGGCTGCCTCCACCTTCTCTACATGAAGAGGGGGCCGCCCCCTAACCCTAATGGGCCCTCAATAAGTGGGCTTCAAGCCCCATTATGCCCATGAACCAACTACAAGACCCATTATCCCTAAATGCAACCCAATAAGCCATCACATGGCCCAATAAGTGTCTAAATAAGATAAAGTGTCCACGCAGGGACCAAAAGACAAGGCCCACATGGCCTGAGCAAGCAGAGAAGATAGCTAGAAGATGCCGCCATCGCCGAGCCACAAGGAGGTAGCGGTGTGCCGGGTGCTCCGTCGAGGATAGCGCCGTGTGTCCTCACCAATTCTCCCCGGGTGGGAAGAACTCGACCCCGTCGAGTAAGGGTCACGGTCGCTGAGGTACCGCTCCAGCAGGTCCGGATCGATCCGCTCCAGCTCTCCACGTGTAATCCAGGTGTTGTCCGACTCGGGGCGCCCTCTCCAACGCACTAAGAAGCGTTGGTAGGCTCCGCTCCTGGTAGTAGTCACCTGCTCATCCAGTATGCAATCTATATGCTCGCGTTTTTGTAATGGGGCTGGAGGAGGTGGACTCTCAGTAGGTGTATTACTCACAACAGGAGGGTCAGGCCCAAATAACTCACTGGGTATCACCGCGGGATCCCGATAAGCTACCAGATCAGAGACATTGAACGTCGAACTGATCCCGTAGTCGTCTGGTAGCTCGATCTCATACGCGTTCGACCCAATACGCCTCAACACTCTGAATGGTCCTGCACCGCGGTCTTGGAGCTTCTTTACGGCTCCCGAAGGAAACCGTTCCGGTCTAACCCGGACCATGACGTACTCTCCCTCGCGGAACTCACGTGTGCGTCTGTGCGCGTCAGCTAACTCCTTGTAACGTGCGTTGCTAGCCTCGAGGTGGTGATGATGCAGACTCCGAACTAGCTGTGTTGACTCATACCTATGTGAATGCAGTGGTGGTCCTGGACATCCGAACATGGATCTAACATGCCTATGATGTCTACCTGACTTGACAACATGGGGAGGGCCTGGACAACCAAAGTAGAACCTAGCATGCACATGTGTCCTATGACATATGGTAGACTCAGAAGGATGAATAATCCCAAGCTTACTCATGACATCTCCCCTATATGACGATGGACATGGTGAAACATGGGGAAGAGACATGTGTCCCTGGCCTCCTAAGCTCGGGCATCTGGATGCCTGCATGGTGAGGTGTTGACTAGAAGGCCTAGGTGGTGTATGATAGTGGACCTCCTCGACAAGGTGGGGAAAATAATATGGGTCGAGAGGCTCACTAGGGAGGGGATCGAAAGGGTCAAAGAAATGATGACCCCTCCCGACAGGTCCCTTCACTATACTTGCCCATGTGCGACATTCGCCTAGGTGCAGATAATCACCTTCAGGCACTCTCATGTATGGGGCAAGAGGCTCATGAGGAAGGCAAGGAAGGCTAGGTTCCTCCCTCGGGACCGTGAAACCATAAGCGGGGACAAAATCAACCTCCACGGGTATGGGAAATAATAAAAGGACCTCGGATGTGATATGTCCTATGGTGTAGACCGAGGTAATAGACCCCAAAACAGGGAGTGTAAAGCTATGACTATAGGGTTGGTCAGACCCTAAGGTCAACATATAAGTCAACTCCCATTGATAATCTAAACTCCTAAGGAAGTCCTTCACATTTTCAAGAAAGCAGAAGGACCGAAAAGTGGTGTGAAAGGAGTTAAGGGGTATTATTGGGAGGGCTGGTCCCATGGGTGTATAGCAAGGAATGGAGACATCTAGAAGTGGATCCTCCCTTAGCCAGCTAGCTAAAGACTCACCAATGACCAGTTCACCCTCGGAAGGTAAGAATGTCTCTATATGAGGGTCTAAGGGTGAAGCCTCTCTCTCGGGAGGGGAAACGGAGTCCTCTATGATGTGGAGGGGATCATTCCCTAACTCCTCAACCTCAGTTAGGTACTCCTCAATCAACTCCTGTTCAGCCTCGTAACTCACTGGAACAAACCCAGGTGATGACATGGAGGTGGTCGGCGTAACGCCGTCATGGAAGACAAACTCACCGGGAAGGTGAGATGGGTGTAAGGTGCAGGTCCTCCTATCCAGGTCGATGGTCGCACTTCTTTCCTCCAACCAAGTTCGCCCTAAAATGATGCATGGACCAGCAAGTGTGCTGATCTTGCACCAAGCGCCATCGAAATATTTAACGGGGCCAAACCACCGTTGAAACTCGATAAAAGCTAAACCATCACGGAGAACAATCTCCCCAGTCTTAGAGAGAGACTCAACAATGTCCTGTGAGACACAATTATATGAAACCTTACTGATGAAGTCGATCTCCGTATGCAACCCATTAGGTAGGATGGCCACGGACATGACAGGGCGCTGAAACGACTCGGTCATCGGTATAGGGATCGGGTATCCCGACGACTGAGTGGTAGGGCCGACACCCACGGGTCGTGCCATAAGAGCGTCGAATCGGGCCAACAGGGATGACCAATCTGACACGTGGGCACGAGGAACCACCATGGGGCTGGCGGGGAGCTGGACATGCAAGACTCAACGAGACAAGGATAAAAACTCTAACTAGACACAAGCCTAAAATGACAATGCAATGGTTGGTTACCTAGATGAACTAAGAGACTCAATGCACCCTAGACAACCTAAAGACTCAAAAGACCTAAGACCCCAATTTGTTAGAACAAACTGGTTCCCTAAGCTCTGATACCAAAATTTGATGGGGGACGGGGACCGACACGGACTAAGACTCACAAGGACTCTAACTGAGGCAAGCAGTAGCACGCTCAAGGGTCGCCAAGTGGCTGACCACCGTGATACCCCACAGAGTGAAGGACGTCTCTCAACAGAAACTCCGACCTCGGCCGTCCCAAGGAGGGAAGCGCACGTGTCTAGGCGTAAAGTCGATTTCCAAAGACAAGGGGAGTCGCGTTCTAGCTCGATGCTCTAATGGTGCTAAGGGATGGGTGCTCTCACTCACGATCCGCGGTGATGGCAACAAAGTAGCTAGGCGCCTACTCTCTCTCACGCGGCATAATCAAAAGCATACTAAAAGAGCAAGCACAAGAGAGGAGTCGGAACGCGTACCTCCACGCCTAGGCGTGGGGAAGGAACCCCGGCCGTGGGCCAACAACCCCGATACACTGAAGACCAATAAAATACAACCCAATAGTGGCCCACTCCTCGCAGGGAGGTAAAAGGCTACAAGCGACGCATTCGGGGCTGCCGGGCACGGGCTGACGGGCCGCACTCGGTGACGGGCACGACGCTGCAGAATCGGTGTCGCGCGCGCCTGGACGGAGACGGGTCCCACGGGCTGATGCGACGTCCGATCGAGGCGCCGTCAGAGAGGACGCGTCGCTGACTGCTGGAGGAACGCTCCGGCCAGAGGGGACGCGCTGGGTGCGCCGGTGGTGGCCGTGGGCGCTGCTGAAAACCAGGTCTGGTTCTGTGGTCGCAGAACCGCGCACGCCGCCGGTAAAATCTGGAACTCGGTCGTCCGGTGCCCGAACAGGTCCGGGCCGGTTGGAGATGAGAGCTGACTGGTAGAGGAAGCCCTCGGCCAAACGGCGCGGGCAGACGATGCCGGTACGAGTCGCAGGAGCCGCTGGAAGTTGGTGTTGATTCGCTGGCCGGCCTGTGCAGGCACGCCGGCGCAACCCCACGAGAACGACTGCCACGGACGGTGACGACGTCGAAACGCGACGTCGTCGGCGGCGTTGGACAGGAGACCTGGAGATCTACGAACCCTGAAGAAACCAGGGTAACAGGCGCAGTGTGGAGGCCTGGGGAAAATTCGCAAGAAGGGCCTCCCTGCTGGGCGAGCAGAGAAGGGGGTGCTGGCGCAGGTCGACGGAGAAAATCGGTACGGGCGGTGCCGACCTCCGATTGACGCGAAACCAGCGCCGACGCGAAGCTGATCCGCCGACGTATCTCCAGAATTTAGCTTGGGGCGAAACTCGTCCAGGAGAGGGGCGCGAGCTCTGCTACAAGTCGGGGCAGAAATCTGATTCACGAATACGAACCGTCGAGGAAGAAGAAGAAGATAAGAAGGAACCCCGGAGTCCACCGGGGGCTGAGGCGTCGCACCTCGCCGATCTCCCGTCGCAGGAGAAGAGAGAAAGAGAGAGGGGGCGCACAAGGCGTTTGCACAATGGCTCAATATTTTAATTCATGTGTAAACTGAAACAAGTACAAGATGGGGACTACTTATAGGGGAGGGGAGAAAACCCTAATTCTACTAGAAGGAGGGGTGCGCCCAGCTCCAAGGAGAGAAGGGCGGCCCATATTCCAGCAAGTCTAGCAAAATAAGAAAGAATCTAAGTGGGAGAAGGAAGGGGTGGAGTCGTGGAAAGGAGGAGATGGGGAAAGGGGGAAAGGGAGAGGGGAGCGCCCCCCACCTTCCCTAGTAGGGCTAGGAAGGGTGGGCGGCTGCCTCCACCTTCTCTACATGAAGAGGGGGCCTCCCCCTAACCCTAATGGGCCCTCAATAAGTGGGCTTCAAGCCCCATTATGCCCATGAACCAACTACAAGACCCATTATCCCTAAATGCAACCCAATAAGCCATCACATGGCCCAATAAGTGTCTAAATAAGATAAAGTGTCCACGCAGGGACCAAAAGACAAGGCCCACATGGCCTGAGCAAGCAGAGAAGATAGCTAGAAGATGCCGCCATCGCCGAGCCACAAGGAGGTAGCGGTGTGCCGGGTGCTCCGTCGAGGATAGCGCCGTGTGTCCTCACCAGAGCGTTACCGTCCCGTGACCCGATCCGGGCATGAAAGAGAGAGCCGACCACCCTAGCTCTTGCCTGTTTCTCAACCGCGCACGTCCGACGCTTCCCTCGTCAAGGGACAGTCACGAGCTTGTCGTGTCCGTGTTCTCGTCCCGCATCAATTTGGTATCAGAGCGAGTTTGAGTCTAGGGTGTCCAAAAAAAAAAAAGGTGTCATTTACGTCTAGTCATTAGTCGGGTTAAGTCGAGTCTAGGATCATCATATTTCTAAAACAAAAAAAAGAGAGTTTTAAATTGCATTTCATCCCGATAATTCGGTATATCAAAAGGTGTTGTCCGAACGTTAGGCTACGCCTATCGGGAAGGCCGCACACTTGCGCGAGTGACCCTCGGGTCGATTACCTCCGCCCTGTACCGGATATTGGTTTAAGTGTAGGCGCATCATTTCGCATTAGTGTGTTTGCTTTAGTCGGCATCATCTAGTCGGTGTGTTTGCATGCCCACTCGTAGGGGTACTCAGTACTCACCCCCACCCCCACCTATGGCGGATCCCCGAGCCACTAGTCTCGATGCGTCAGCTGTGCTCGAAATGTTCCAAAATCTTATGGGACAAGTGCAAGGATTGCATACACGTCTTGATGGGTTTGACACGCAAATGGGTGATTTAAGTACCTGAATGGATAGGATGGAAGGAGTGAGTACCCGAGTGAACGGTCTAGGCACTCGCCTAGAAGAGAGGATGAAAGCCGTAGAGGATAGGGCCGCCGGGTCAAGTCAGTCCGTTCAGGGATTGATCGGGAGAGTCACCGCACTAGAGAAAGGACCAGTCGAGACACATCCGATTGCTCCAGTCCAAGCACCCGTCCCACCTACACAAGGTCAACCGGAGCTGGGTCAGCAACCCGCGGCTCCAAGGGGTCACGGGGTAGCTAATAGGAGGCACGAAGTCCCCGAAGTGCATGACTATGAGTCAGAGAATGAGCATCGGGGATATGGTCGTGATCGTCGTCCTATACGGCATACCCACGACCAAGATATGGATGAACAGGCCCTTCGGACCGTTCGGGCCGACCCTCCCACCTTTGACGGGTCCTTAGACCCAAAGGTCTATCTTGATTGGGAGGCTGGCATGGATCGATATTTTGAGTGGTTCGAGATGTCGGACCAAAGGAAGGTCAAGTTTGCCAGGATGAAACTTTTGGGCCAAGCCCAAACATATTGGAGGAACATGGAGAATCTATTGTTTCATCGTCATGAACCTCCAATCGATACGTGGACCGAGATGAGGGAGAAACTTAGGAAGAAGTACCTCCCTACCTCCTACCACCAGCGTCTTATAGAGAGGTGGCAAAGCCTCACCCAAGGAGACCGGTCTGTCTCGGATTACATCGCCGAGTTTGATGAATACTACTTGCGATGTGATGCCACGGAGGAGGATTCCCTTACCGTCTCTCGGTTTCGGCGTGGTCTACGCCCGCACCTACTGTATGAGCTTCTCCGCCATAAGGTGGACAAGCTAGAGGATGCATACCAAGTTGCTCTCGAAATGGAGCAATTCGAGGGTGAGTTCGAGTCTATTCCCCGGTGGAGCCCCGCTCCTCCCCGTAGTTATTCCCGTGGCTCCTTAGGTTCATACCCAAGGGGACCCATGACTCGTCCTCAGGAGCCCGCCCGTCAGGAGCACTTCGCTCCTAGACCTCGCCCTCCTCCACCCCGGGATCTATTTCCACCCCAACCACCGGCACCCGTTGCCCGTCCCCCGGCTCCTATAGCCCATCCTCGGGCACCGGCACCCCCTCCACTATTGTCCAAGGCACCTACATCTCCCCCATTGCTGCCTACACCCCCTACCCGACGGGATGATAAAGGTAAGGCCCCTTTTATAGGAGAGAGTAGTCGGTCGATAGTGCAGTGTTTCCACTGTCACGGGTATGGCCACATTGCCAGCGAGTGCCCCGCTCGCGCCACCCTAGCCATAGGTATTGGAGAGTCTGCACCTCCCGAGCTTGAGTGTGTCAATTACGTGGCCGATGAGGCACTAGCCGATGAGTACTATGCCTTGGGGGGGGAAGAGTAGGACAGCTCTCCTGCCGCCCAGGATGCCGCCACCTAGTGGGCTCGATGCTACCACCTTAGTCTCGAGTCGTGCATGAGTCAGTGTGTTTTCTTGTGTGGTTTGTTTGTGTGGTGTGTTTCGAGTCGATTGTTGTGTGTATTGCATGGTAAGTCTGCATGAGTCTTGTGCAAGCTCGTTGTTGGTCTCTTACGAGTAAGAGGCGAGTGGACTCACTTGATGAGTATGGGATCGGTTCCACATCTATACCCGGATCAGTCACCTATAGGGACTCAGCGGTGATTCCTAGTGAGTCTTCGAGCTGTTTTCTTCCCTTTTTGAGAGTGCCCCTTCGGAGTGACCACCTTTAGCCCATAGCAGTTCACATATCGAGTATATATGGAATGAGCAGGTGACGATCACTTGTAGCGGAGCATACCCGCGCTACTTGGCACGGTGACGGATCCGCCGGAGTACTCGAGCATCCCTACCCCTACTCGACGGGGTCGAGTTCCTCCCACCCGGGGAGAGTTGATGGGAATCGACACCGAGCCAGCACCTTTTCATATTGCATTTATATCCTTTAGTTTATTTTTATATCCACGGGAAAGTATACGCGCAATTGTACGGCTTTATCGGCCAATGCGTCACTCCCGTAGATTGTGCGGGTTTCTATGTAATTTGTCAGTAGGACCAGCAAGGGGGGCCTCAGCCCTTTCCCATTGGTCCATGTCATCTTGTGGGGTTAGTCAACCATCCTAGGTGGACATCTAGAAGGTTGGACTAGTCATATGCCACATGGGTAGACAAGTGGCCCATTTTGTCCAAGGTAGGCCACCTACCATTCAACCACCCATTCAACTTCTACCCCTTGGTCAATAGGGCGCACCCCCCCTTGCATATGATATTCTTTTTTTGTGTTTGTGGCATGCAATCCTAGCCCTTGATTCCCCTTCCCTAGATCCAAGGGTCCACATTGCATTTGATATAAACCATATATAAGCTTGTATTTTCATGTGAAATTTAATGAAAAATCAGAATTTTTGTGTGTAAGCAAGGAGCATATTGCGCCCCCAGCCCCTCCTCTCCCTCTGGTTCCTCTCCTCCAACCTCAAGTTCTAGAGTGATTCTACCTTCTATCATCTCCTCTCAACCTCCGGTGATCGTCTGTGCCGCCGCCGCCGCCGTTCGTGCCGCCATCGAGCCGCCTCTACAGTTCTGTCTTTATCCGACCACAGCAGCTTCCACGAATTGTCTGTCTCAGCCATGAGCTTGGATTGATCTAAATTTTTTATGGTGTTTTCAACCCTTGCATCTCAAGATCCACGTAAATTTTCACGCCATAATTCCCTCGTTTAGTATTTTTATATTTTTGTCCAATCTGTCATCCCAGATCTGCCATGTTTCTATCTACAGTGACAGAACCTCTGAGTTCTCCCCCTCCGACCATCTTTTTCATTTATCCAAACCCTCCCAATTTTACTGGGAGTTCTGTCCATCACCCTCTACCTCCAAAAAGTTTCTTAATTTTTTATCAGCCTTCTAGATATTTTTAGAAATTTGTGTTCTTCCTCTGATACAGTGTTTTTAGTCAGATCCCAGATCCGACCACCCTCCACTTCAAAAATCCGAACAAATCACCACTACCTCCCAATCCAAATCCAAAAATAGTCCTGGTTTCCTTGTTTGATGTCCTACAACCTTTCTGAAGAACACATATTCAAATTCGGACATCTACTTCACGGTCAAAGGCAATCAACAGGAAAGTCCTCTGCAGATCTGAGTCTTCGGTTACTGTACAACAGCAGCATATAAAATTCTCCAACACAAAGTACAACTCTGGTGAATTTTTATGAAGGCCACTAGATTGCAGTACTTCGAAGCAGCTTTCCAACGGCTCTGATCTCATCACATTCCGACACCGGTGCTGATCGCAGCGTCCGTTCTCGCAGGAGCGGGCGCTGAAATACAGAACCGGCAGATTTCCGATCGATTTTTCCGACCGGTGCCAAACGGAGCCGCCCGGCCTCCGGCCGGCGAACCAGCGTGCCGCCAGCCCGGGGAGCGCTTCTCCAAGTGTCTCCACTACAGCGGTACCACCGGGTCCCACACGGCCCCTCCGGACAGCAGGTGGGCCCCACAGTCGTGAACACGCGTGTAGCCGAATCAACACCCGAAGCTACCCGTCAACCCGAATTCGGTCCTCCCGGGGCCATTTGTATAGCCCTTTACCTCCCTGCGTGGAGTGGGCATGTTCCCATTGCTGTAATTATTGTGTGTTAAGTTTCCCGGGAGTACGAGTTTTCGGCCGGGTCTGTCTTCCCCAACCCGAGCGCGTGGAGGTATCGCCTTCGCTCCCTTACTTGGCATTTTACTTAATTTCATATATGCTTGTTTATGCCGCTGCTAGAGAGCATGATAGGGTAATTAGCTCACTTTCTATTTATATCACCGCTGCTGCGAGAGAGAGCGTTACCGTCCCGTGACCCGATCCGGGCACGAAAGAGAGAGCCGACCACCCTAGCTCTTGCCGGTTTCTCAACCGCGCACGTCCGACGCTTCCCTCGTCAAGGGACAGTCACGAGCTTGTCGTGTCCGTGGTCTCGTCCCGCATCATGTGGGCTATGGCTACATCTATGTTTTCCGGGAAGAAGTGAGCTTGTTGCTGACTGTAAGGAGTTGTCATCACTGTTGCGCGCAAGGTGGGCACGGTGGGCTGTGTCTGAGACAAAGAGGGCTGAGCTGCTGTTTGCTGTAGAACAGGTTGGCTCGGTGCTTTACCCTTATCGGCCGGGAGAGGATTAGCTGGGATAGTCATTTCTGTTGAGCTGGAGGTATGCCCTACGGGCTCGACTTGCTTGGAGACCGGTGTAGCTTCATGCCTCTCATTTAGCTGTCTTCTGAGAGCGTTGATCTCTTGTTGATATCGTCTAAACATCATATGGATCATGGGATCCATGGTTGACGGGATCTGTATCTCTTCTGAAGTCCCTTCAACGTCATCGACGAAGGGATTGTCTTCCTCTTCTGCTGTCACCACATTAACTGTCATAGTGGTGATCTTGCGGGCTTCATCATCAGTCTTTATTTTCTCTTTGGCCGCCTGAATTCTCCTTGTGACGGGGCCTGGTCTAGTTGCCAGTCTGAGCAGTTCATCTGGCTGAGTTGGTAACGTATCCTGCCCTTTGACAAGCCCGGCCATATTGCAGGCGAAGATAATCATCTTCTCTTTCTGCCTATAGACTTTCCTTCTCACCTGATCGGGGTATTTGAGCCGGTCAAAGACCGATATTCTTTCTTGAGCTTCTTGCCCGTGCAGGTCTTCTATCCCATACCCGGTTCTGTGGCCTTCTTCATAATCATTGGAATCGGAGGAGGAGACTCCGATCATTGCTCCTTGAAAGGCTTCTTCTTCTTCATCTATGGTGCCTAAAGCGCGAGATAGTCTTCGCTGCCCGAGGGAAGAATTCCCCAGGTAGTGAAAGTAGTCTTGAACCACTTGTTTCATCTCCTCTTGGCTGTGTCTTTGTAGCTCTGGTCGGGGCATCAGTCTTTCCTGGCCCTTCTGCTGATAAGCCAGTCTTGCCACCTGAGCAGTCAGATGCTCGGCCTTGGAGTATTTGAATATGTCGGCCTGTCTGGCACAGGCTCTCGGTCTTCTTGGAGTGACATCAGTGACTGGTTCACTTATTCTCATTTTCCCTTCCTTCTTAAGTCTTTTGCCACCATCATGGCGGCGGTTGGCAGCAACGGCATAGTTCTTCCTTGCCCATCTTTTTCCCTCTGGCATGGGGTGGGTGACCATGCGGTCTTCTTTTTCCTCATATCTTCTGCCCTTCATCCTGGGGTGAGTAGCAGTCATATTTCTTCCTTCATTCTCTTTCTCATCTCTCCTACCCCGAGTCCTGGGGTGAACAACAACAGCATCTCTTTCATCTTTTCTTTCTCCTCTTCTGCTCCCTGCTCTGAAGCGGGCAACAGCAGCATCAGAGATTTTTTCTTCATCTTGAGCTGGGGCCCAGCTCTGGATTTTCTTCGGCCGCCAGATCTGCCTGAATCTGGGTAGCTTTGGTGCCAGTGGCCTTCTATCTCTATGTTCCATGTCGGCCCTCCCAGCAGTCAGTACTCGGAACCTATTAGTGGTAGGTACCATTGGGACGATCACATCTGGCTTGACCTCCCTGGGGCAACCATTGAGGTTCGCCCGGATATCTCCAATCAGCATCGTCTTCCCTGAGTTGGACATCCGACGACCCACAGCAATAGATCGGGTTCTCTGGTCGGATCTTCTTCCTTTTCCGGTAGCAACAGAGGGTGCGCTTCTCCTTGCCTCGTGATGGACAAAGCAGGACACGACCCCAGGAGTATCCTTCATCACCGGGTTCTTCTTGGGACCGGTAGCTTGCGGCGATGTCTCGATAACAGCTTTTGGCGCCTGGTTGTCAATCTCGAGTAGATCAGTGAAAATGAGGCCCAGGCAATTGGGCATTCCGACAGCAGGCGGCATCGATCCGAATAAAAGAGGTACCGCCAGGTAGCCTTCTCGAACATGCGCTTCGACCGCTTGCTGGCCAAAGCATACGGACATGATTCCAGCCGTCATCCTAGCTTCCTCCTGAAAATGGAGAAAACACACAGAGTCAGAAATTTGAGGGCGGGCCCCTCGGGCCTCCTATTTTGGCGTAGAGATGAAGAGAGACTAAGTCCCACCGGGCGTGCCAGACTTGTGGGGATGGTTTTATTATTATTTTTATTTTATTTAATCATTTATTATTTATTTTATTATTGGTATGCCAGTCACCGGGGTGACAATTTTATTATGCGCTCGATCTGACTCAATCAATCGATTGTGAAGTCCGAGTCGGGACCAAAAGTCCGCCATACCATAAAGGCTATGACGTTAATTACGCCCTTCCTAAGAAGGACAACCCTTGATTAAACGCCAAAATAGGAGGCCACTCGGGGCGGTAATAAAAAGAAAATAACAGTGTGTGATATTGAAGCTCTTGTCATTCTAAGAATGTAATTAGGTAAATGACAGGCTTATTAAATCAGCATGACCTCCTCTTATATGGGTCGTGCCGGATAGAAATAGGACACCGTCCACGCTGCGGCGGGGCGGAGCCTGGACAATCATCGGGGACATGTCCCCTTCCACGTTTCTCATCCGGCCAAGGGCCTTACAGCGTTTGTATTCCCCGAAGGATCGAGCCAGACGGGAGATGTATGATATACGCTTTGCGGGGCTTGTCCGGGTCAAAGCGTTAATCGATATTTCGGCAGCACCTCCCCATAATCTGGATTGTGCCCAAGGGGGAAATAGGCTATCGTCCACGGAGTGCCGAGATGAAAGCCGAGAGGAGGAGAGAGGCCAGACCTCCCGACCTATATATATTTGCCATGGGGCAATATTTGATTTTCCCTTAGGGAAGCCGGTGGAACTCATGCAGTGGCAGAGCCCTCCCGAGCTAATGGGGTTACTCATAAATCCGATGCGGGACAGTGGAACATAAGGGAGTCTGACTTCCTTTAAATTTATCCCCGGGGCAGGTCTGGTGACTCATGGGCATCCCTGGCTTGGTTTGATCAAGGTGCCAGGGGTTCAATTGGATGGCAGAGTAGGCTCTCGGGGCAGCTTAGGTGTGCATATAGGCTCCCGGCACGAAAACCACCACGCCGGGAAGGGTTCTTCATGAGACGCTATTCTAGGGGTCGAGAAGCTGGCACAAGGGAAGCTCTCGGCGTGAAGGTCGAGTGGCCAGGGGGTTCCCGGCGCGCCCAGGAAACAGGGTTCCCGGCGCCAAAGTGGAGTGGCCAGGGGGTAGGTTCTCGGCGCGCAGGGGAGAACGCCAGGGGATGGGCCTCCCGACGCGATGGCAAAGAAGCCAAGGGGGGTTCCCGGTGCGGCCAATATGGAGGGGTTCTCGGCGCAAGGGCCAAATGGCCAAAGGGGTTCCCGGCATGACGGCAAGAAGATCAGGGGTGAGGGTTCTCGGCGCCAGAAAGCCTCGCGCCGAGGACTATTCACCCCTTTTACTGTGCATGGGGCCGAGATGGGTGATGGCGTCGATATGGGTTCTGGGTTTTTACGGCGCCCTGTTTTGGGTTTTTTGACGATTCAGGATAAGGCAGGTGGATTCTGTGAGGTCAAAGTGGATCGATTCACCAGATTAGAACTGGGTTAGGTTTGGGCTTTATAGAAACATCAGGATCGAGGAAGAATTTGGGAAGACCAAGGTCTAGAGAATCCCTGTCACCAATATTATGCAGAACCCGGGGACAGATTTGATGTGGTCGTTCATCACCCTAGGAGCCAAGAGATGGCTGTCTCTGGACCCAGAGGTGATTTTGACAATGCTAATAGACAGAGTATAAACATCTAGAACTCCGGAGTATCATAAACCTCGGTCATTGTATAGCTTTGCCTTATCCCGGAGGCCAAGGGATGGTCTGTCCCTGGCTCTGGAATAAGCACAGAAAGCATTTGAAAACCAAGCGAAACGGCAGACCGATGATCAGACTGGGGAGGGGATGACATGCTACGGAATCTAAGAGAAGACATAAGGGGATGGCAGCAGAGCTTCGGAGAAAAACAACAGCAGGCGGCAACTGCGGCCCGTCGTATTTATTCACTCAATGTTGGATACTCCCTACATCGAACAAGATACATAAAGAGAAAATGAACAGGGGGAGTTGCATCTTTCCATCAGCATGAAACCGCTTACAGTATTATAGAACACATCAGATAAGGTAGAAAGAAGAACAATCAAAATGAAATGAACTACGAAAAAGGGAGGGGGAGGGCGGAGCATTGACTCCTCTCCCTCCCCGTTGCCCACCTTCGATCAGCCTCGAGCCCTCCTCTCTGCTTTCTCTCTTCTCTCTTTTCTTCTTCGGCTCGTTCCCTCTTTTCTTTCTAGATGAGGTTGTAGGTTTCTTCTCTCTTGCCCTCTTCACTTTTTTTTCTCTGCTCTCTCCCTTTTTCTTTCTTTCGAAGGAGTGGGTTTATATAGACCCTGCCCCCCTGGCTTCTTGGTAGATGGGAATGGGCATGACCTCTCATCTTCACGGTGCGCATCAGTCGCTCAGCAGCTCCCGGCGCGTTAGGTGGCATTCGCGGAGTATCTCGGCGCCACTTCCACGAGCCCATTTCGTAGGCCCATTTAGGCCCTTTTTAAGACTTCTCGTGGACTTGCTGACCCTCTAAGCATATTAGAACCGCAGTAGGCCTTTTGTTGGTGAGTTGGTATAGTTTCATCAGAACATTTCTGGAGGTTTTCATCAGTCAATAGACTACAGTTTCATCAGTACTGTCATCTGGGCGATGATAGCACCGGACATCAGCTTGGCCGGGGAGGGCTTCAGCTGGGTAGATAGCTTTAATGACGGCTCTTCTTTAGTTCTGGCTTTGCAGAGATTATAAGGGTCTTCATTGATGGTTCTGCTTTGATCTTCTCTTCTGTCCCATCTTTGTTCTTGATTATATTTCAGGTGCCAACACTATCCAGCGGCAGTGGCTCTAGCTGGACCCGGAGCACTTGCGAGGGTTGATAGTTTGGTAGCAGTCGAGGACTCTCAGCCATTAGAAGTCGCACAACAGTCTACTTCGGAGAAGGATGGTCCCTCCGAAATAGAGGCCGGAGAGATCGTCGAAGAACAGATGTCCTTGGCTCTTGATATTTCAGTTGCAGCTCCATCCCAGGGGGCTGGGAGGGAAATTATCGTCATTGAGACTCCAGCTGCCGTATTGGCCACCACGGTTGTTCCCCACACCAGTGCACTGCAGCTCATGCCGTCGTCATCTTCTGAGATGGGCGACGATCTCTGGGCCACTGTGGACAGCAGAGTGGAGTTCGAACTACCCAAGAGGTCGTCGCTCGGTCTCCAGTCTTCGAGTGACCTTGTGTGGCAGTTCTTAGGGACCCTTCAGCAGACCATAACGGCTAGCAGAGATTTGACTTATGTTCAGCTGAGGGGCTTGATAGAGCACTTATCCCGCTCGCTGTTGGCCTTTGGTTGCCCCATGGACGACTGGACTCCACGGGTGATTTTGCTTCTAAAATATGTAAACAGGAGGGAATTCTTAGGCCGGGAGGCAGCTGACCAGCTGGCGGCCGTAACACTGGAGCGAGCCGAATGCCGAATAGCTCTCATATCTCTGAAAGGGACTGTGGCGAGGATGAGGGATGACGCCAATGCCTCTTTGCAGTGCCGAAGCTTTCTCACGGCCCGGATAGCAGAACTACAGGCCAAACTTTCAAGGGCAGAGGCTGAGCTTCAAGAGGTAGAACGCCTGGAAGTCCAGAGGGTGGAGGAGGCAGAGATGGCAGAGGGACAAGTTGCTTCCCTCGGGGAGAGACTATCTCAGCTAGAGGCCACTGAGTTCAAACTGCAAGAACTAGCCCGCCATCCTTCCCTGGGCATTCCGGTGCTGGAGGATATCTTCCGACGCCCTCTGCCATAGTCATTTTCTATTCGCCTCTTTTTGATGGATTTCATGTATTCTGGGGAATGCCCCACGTAACATGTACCCTTTATTCTATAGGAATGAAAATCTTCATTTTGCTGTTAAATGACGACTCCATTTTTTCATTATTCTTTTCTTTTTCCTTTCCATTCGCCAGGGTAGGAGAGCGCTCACGCCTTCAGCAAAGGGGCGAGGTGTTTGCTCCACTGCGCCGTGACTATTCTCGGGATTAAACAACGGCCAGTGCAAGCCGAGAGTCCAGAGGACCCAAAAGAGTATAGAGGCCTCTTCAGGGCTAGGAAATAAGGATAGATGGCCCATCAACCGAATCTGTTGAAGCTTATGGAAACTGAGGATAGGGCTTATTCATCAACATAGTCTATATGGAGCAAAAACAATCTGCTACTCAATGAGGACGAGGAGTCCGGGTTAGTGGGAAAAGTCGACCGGTCCTGTCGAAGGCGACAAGGGTCGATAGAAAGTCGGTCAGTCTAGGAGATGAAAACTGAAAAAGATAGCGAGTGACCTTACCGATGGTGACAAGGAGCGAAAAGGTAGACGGTCTTGCCGATGGTGACAAGAACCAGAAAAGGGTAGTGACCGATCTTGCCGATGGTGACAAGGGTCGAAAAGGGTAGACGGTCTTACCGATGGTGACAAGAATCGGAAAGGGTAGCGACCGATCTTTCCGATGGTGACAAGGGTTGAAAAGGGTAGACTGTCTTGACGATGATGATAAGAACTGGAAAGGGTAGCGACCGATCTTGCCGATGGTGACAAGGGTCGAAAAGGGTAGACGGTCTTACCGATGATGACAAGAACTGCAAAGTGTAGCGACCGATCTTGCCGATGGTGACAAGGGTCGAAAAGGTTGACGGTCTTGCCGATGATGACAAGAACCGGAAAGGGTAGCGACCGATCTTGCCGATGGTGACAAGGGTCGAAAAGGGTATACGGTCTTGCCGATGATGACAAGAACCGGAAAGGGTAGCGACCGATCTTATCGATGGTGACAAGGGTCGAAAAGGTTGACGGTCTTGCCGATGATGACAAGAACCGGAAAGGGTAGTGGGAGATCTTGCCGATGGTGACAAGGGTCGAAAAGGGTATACGGCCTTGCCGATGATGACAAGAACCGGAAAGGGTAGCGATCGATCTTGCCGATGGTGACAAGAACCGGAAAGGGTAGCGACCGATCTTGCCGATGGTGACAAGGGTCGAAAAGGTAGACGGTCTTGCCGATGATGACAAGAACCGGAAAGGGTAGCGATCGATTTTGCCGATGGTGACAAGGGTCGAAAAGGTAGACGGTCTTGCCTATGATGACAAGAACCGGAAAGGGTAGCGACCGATCTTGCCGATGGTGACAAGGGTCGAAAAGGTAGACGGTCTTGCCTATGATGACAAGAACCGGAAAGGGTAGCGACCGATCTTGCCGATGGTGACAAGGGTCGAAAAGGTAGATGGTCTTACCGATGATGACAAGAACCGGAAAGGGTAGCGATCGATTTTGCCGATGGTGACAAGGGTCGAAAAGGTAGACGGCCTTGCCTATGATGACAAGAACCGGAAAGGGTAGCGACCGATCTTGCCGATGGTGACAAGGGTCGAAAAGGTAGACGGTCTTGCCGATGATGACAAGAACCGGAAAGGGTAGGAAATCTATATATATATATATTTATAGGTGGGACATTGGATGAAGACTCTGCTTTGACCCTGTAAAGGGTCTTCAGGACGGAGGATGGATCATCACTATTCACCCTTCATTTATATAATTTTTATTCACATTACTGACCTAAGCGCCCTTTCGGGTTTTCGCCGAAGCCAGCCCCCTCTTGCTTTTGCCCACGTGCCCTCTCGGGTTTTCACGTGGCGGGGTACCTGATTTTGCCTGCGACGCCCTTTCGGGTTTTCGCCACAGCTCGGTTATAGCCATTTTTGCACTTGTCCTAATATAGGAGCAAGTCTGGCGGGGTATCTCTATTTTTAACCCCATTTTATTTCTTGTTCTTCTTTTCTCTTTTTTTTTTTTGAATCTGGAGTACAGAAGAACTTGACTGCTAGAATGCTGACTGGCCTTGCCGATGACGACAAGGGTTGGTCCCTGGTTTAGTTCGTCGACACTGGTTAAATGTCGAAGCAAAGGACATGGTTCATTAACAAGGATGAAAGATCCGAGTTAAGGGTAGAGGTCGACCGATCTCGTCGATGATGACGAGGGTCGAACACGGATTTATTCATCAACATGGGTTACATGCCGAAGCAAAGGTAGGATTATTAACAAGGACAGAAGGTCCAAGTTAGGGGCAGAGAACAACCGATCTCGCCGATGATGACGAGGGTCGAATATGGGTTTGTTCATCAGCATGGGTCACATGCCGAAGCAAAGGTAGGATTATTAACAAGGACGGGAGGTCCAAGTTGGGGGTAGAGATCGACCGATCTCGCCGATGATGACGAGGGTCGAATATGGGTTTGTTCATCAGCACGGGTCACATGCCGAAGCAAAGGTAGGATTATTAACAAGGACGGGAGTGTAGACACGCCAAAACTGATGCTATGTCGAGTAAAATCTCATGTCACCATGTGACGCCCCAAAGTGAACCTCAATATTGATTTAATATGAAGTTTTTCTACTTTTATGTGTTTTCTGTGATTTTCTTAGCTTTTTTTGGAATTAACGACTTGACGTTGGGCGTCTTTTTAATAACGGCTTAGACCTGGGCGTCGCTCAATGAAAGGACGACCGTTGGCAGAGGCGTCAGTTTTTGGAATATTACGAATTCTAAACAAATTGGAAAATCAAGAATTGACGTCCCCCAGAGGGTCATTTATCAATTAACGCCCATTGGTACAGGCGTCATTTCATCATTTTTAAATAAGGAAAGGATTTTGTTGCTAAAATTAAACCTATGAATTGACGCCTTTTTTTCGGTCGTCATTTTAATTAACGCCTTGAGGCAGGTCGTCAATTTTAATTGACGCCCTTCGGAGAGTCATCTTTTACCCTTCCGTGTCCTGCTCGAATGAACCTTTCCTAGAGAGATCCCTGCTCTGTTTCAATCACTTTGTTGGATTAGGGAAGTAGAGGCCTTGCCGTAGATGACTGTTGCCCGTTCTAATCCCACTAAATCTATGGTTTGCACCCTATAAATATAACCCTGGGTTCTACTCGCGCGAGGTTAACAACAACAGTTAAAAAAAAGAAGAGAGAACAGTTAGCAAGCAGAGAGCAGCAGGTTAGCAGGCAGAGATAGTTTGCTACTGTCGTGAGTTCAGAGGAAAGGACTTGCTTCTTCCTTCTTCCTGTGTTGCACCAGCCGGAAACCACCTTCTTGGGTTCTCTCCCTTTACTGTTGTCAGGAACAGCAGGGAGTTGTTTCATTAGTTTACTACTCATCCCATCATTGTTCATCATATAGTGATCCTTGCATTAGTCTTTGCATCATATCTCCTCTCCCTAATTCTCTTAGGGGTTTTAAAAAGACTAAAAGGTGTGTTCTTCATGTTCATATTTCATTATCTTATTCTTATTGTGGATTGATACTACTCTTGGCCAATCCCCCTCTACTTTGGTTATTTGTGTTTTGTTTAAGGGTAATCAAGAAAGAGAAACCCCCTTCATCGGCCGGTCGATAGAAGGAGGAGGAGAAAAACCACAATCCATCCCACATTACTTTTCTTACCAGGTATTCGCGATCATTCTCCCTCCCTTTTGAGGTAACCCCTCTGGCGATCACACTTCATTAGCAAGCTCTTGCTCCTTTTCATTTAGCTTTAATTTCTTTTAATATTTTTTTTGATGTCGGTGTGACACGGTTCACAAATTGGCGATCACGGTGGGACTTCCACTGTTTTTCTTTCGATTACCCCCTCCTATTGGCACCCACGTGTGCCCTTTCCCTCGGCACCCACGTGTGCCCCTCCCTTTGGTACCCTCGGTACCCCTCCATTGTGCCCCACGTGGCACCCTCCATTGTGCCCCACACGGCACCCTCCATTGTGCACCACGTGCACACTCCCCATCGGGATTAGCCAGTTTGTGATCATCCACCTCATCTTTTAAAAGAAATAAATTTGGTTACTGGTTGCTGTTATCTGCTATTTTCTCAATTAACGCCTCCCTCAAAGGCGTCTTTTCCATATTTAACGCCTTCATCAAAGGCGTCATTTTTAGCATATCTGCTGTTTTATTTCCTCTTTGCCTGTGATTTCGCGCCCTCTGCGCGGGCGTCATTTGATTATTTAGCGCCTAATGCCAAGGCGTCTTTTACCTTTGAGATTGTGCCCCATCTCTTTTAACGCCCTTTGTCAGAGGCGTCCTTTTCATATTTAGCGCCTCACACCAAGGCGCTGCTTCTGCACTGTCGGTGCAACTTATAGTGATTTGCGACAGCCCCTTTGTCGTGTTTTCTGCTTGTAGCGACTCCTGCAAAGTCGCTAATTCCCGAGTGTTAACAGAGACCTGTCTGCTTTGGCTATTTCTGCTAGATTATTCCTGTATTCATCATTTGATTATACTTATTTGATCTGATTATATTGTCTTGCATTTTGTGGCATTTGGTTGAGAGACCTCCTCTCTCTACACTAGGATCCCACAAACCTCTCTTGGAATTGGAACGACCCTCCATTGAGCATTCCGTCTCTTTGGATTGGAAATTCCTTTTCTAAGACCTCCGTAAGTCCCCACACCCGTGGATTCCCTCACGGACGTCGGGCTGGTTGTACCTTGAAGTACCCGAAGTTTAGATAACCCATCGTTGGTGAGGAGAGAGAAAGAACCTAGTTAACCCGGAGATTACACTCAAAATTCATAACTAGGATTCACATTGCAAAGGGAGTTAATTGCTCTTCAATTTAATTCACCCTAACCTCAAACACAAATCTAAAAGCTCGCATTCATTACAACTTGTTTGCATAAGCTTGATTGGATTGGGTGATTATTGTGGTTATATTGCCTTCAAGAAAAGAACTTTCTTTCTTCTTAAACATGCAACTTCGTTCAGGTAAAATCATCAACATGGCAAGCTACGGGTACTCTTATGATGATATGGATGAGAATGCTTTCAATCAATCTTATGAGGTCCCCCTCCAAGATTCCATCTACCATGAGGGAAATTATCCTCCCTCTCATGCACATTTTTCTCAAGTCCACGTGGTTGACACCACAACTCAAGAGGTCGACACTTCTTCTCAAGTTCTACCCTCCAATCAAAACACCTCGGGGAACACCTCCCCATCATTCAATGTCAATGATTTAATTCAAGCTTTATCACAACTGGATGATTCCCAGCGGTAGGCAGTTCAGGCCGCTTTGAAAGGGAAAGTTGTTCCCTCTTCATCTTCCAACCCCCCTCCGGCCACGAGTGGCCATCATGTTGCTAATGACTCGGCGGTCTTACACATAACCCCTTCACGTCCACCAACGCCCGTTGTGGCCATGCCGGCCCAACAGGCAAGTTATTCTGCGGCTAGGCCCCAATTCCCTCCACCTCCTCAAATTCTAAGGACGCCTATGCCAAATTCCTTCATTCCAAATTCGGCCCCAGTCGAATCGGATACCAACGTTCTACTTCTTCAAAAGCTGGCTAGTATGGAAGAACAACTCAAGAAAGTTACTGCAGCGAAGAATGCCCCAGAGATTTCTGTCCCTACATTGCCTGTTTTTCATCTACCACCTTCTGAGATGCCGAATTTTCGGCGATACAACGGAACTGGCAATCCATTTATTCATTTAAAGGATTTTATGTATGAAACTTCCTTTTGGCAAGGCAACAAAGCCTCATTGGCTTATCTGTTCAGACGGTCTCTAGAGGGGCCAGCCCTCGAGTGGTTCTACTCCTTAGAACCGACAGACGCTAGTGACTTTGATGTGGTTCAAAAGAAATTCTTGCAAAAATATAGGGACCGGGTCGGACCCTCCCTATCAGTTACTGATTTGGTCGCTGAGAAAATGAAGCTCGAGGAGGACTTCATTATATTTGCTGATAGATGGCGATTGATGGCCGAAAAGTTGAAAGATACACTGTCAGAGCCAGAACATGTTAAGATGATTATTTCAAATGCAACCCCTCAGTTCCGACACATATTGGCCATGAACAGGCGGACTACCATGGAAGAGCTCTATGAGAGAGCTCGATATATTCAAACTCAGATGAAAGATTCGCCCATCATGGGCATGTTTGAATAGAGACCACGGTTGGTCAAGAAGAATGCAAATGTAAACAATAGCGGCGCCACAACTGAGGGTACCGTAACTAATGAACAGGTCGGCGTAGTTGGCCACCCCACCCCTTTCTGCCAATCTAACCCACGACCTCCACAACAAAACCCCTTCTTCAACGCACCCCCACAACACAAATTTGCTCCTCGACATTCCTTTGCTCCTCTACAAAACCAAATGCCTCACCCGGACCCCCCAGCACCACAACAATACCACCAAGTACCACCACCCGCCAACTATGGCCCACTACAACAACAATAAAGGAGACCACAAGGCCCCAAAAGGGCCCAGTATCCACCATTGCCGAAAAGTCTCCCAGACATATTCAATGCCCTCATGGCCACCGACCTACTCATATTGCCGAAAGAAAGAATGACGTGGCCCGCTAACGTTGACACGTCCCGCTACTGTGTTTTCCACCGCTCACCTGGTCACAATATTGACCACTGCTTTCATTTCAAGGACTATATTTATGATTTAAATGACCAAGGCGGTATTAATTGGGACGAGATGAAGCAGTTCATCGCTACTCTAAAAGCAATAAGGCCTCCTCGGCAACACCAGGCTCAGCAGCCGCAGCAACCAGCTCCACAAGCACAACAACCAGCTCCAGCACCGCAGCAAGATATGGGGATTGTCCACAATCTACTGTCGGAGCACCCACCAAACCAGCATGTAAACCCTGTCACAACCCTCCACGAGGTGGATAGAGGGCAGGGATGGCACGAAGAGAATGCCTCTGTCGGGGCATTTAATCACAATTCAAACCAACCTCCACGCCTCTTACGCACACTTCCCACTTCTACTCCCCAGTTGGCCCGCTCCCTTCTACGCCATGTTAATCAAACCCCATCTACTCCAATTAATTCCCCATCCTTGCCAACCCGGCCTCTCCTTATCCATCCTCCGCCATCGCGGCCTTTGACGCAGCAAACTCCACCACCCCTCACCAACCCTTTACCCTTGCCGTCTAGGCCACTCCTCATCCGCCCATCATTGACATCCGTTACATTCCCCGCCATTACTCCTCCACCGGCAAGGATCCCATCATCGTCAGTCCACCCCCCATTTGTACCCAGACCTCTCCTTGTTCAAACAACTATTCCCTCCCACACTCAGGCGTCCCTCGCTCCTCCTACGCCTCCTGCGGGGGCTTCTTTTCTGAACCCTTCCCCGACACCCCCTGCGGGGGCGTCTTCTTTGAACACCCCTCCAGCACCTGCCAACACTAACACCCCTTCTTCTTCCGCTAACCCTCCATCCACACTTAGCCCGACAGAGGCGTCACCGAACCAAACTATGGTACTCCGCAGTGGACGGATATTCCACCGCATTTTTCCTCAAAGGGAGCAAGAGCCCGCACAAGGGCCCAATGAGCAAGAACAGGAGCAGGAGTCTGTACCCGGCACTCAATATGATTTACTAAAACATCTGGACAGGACTCCAGCAAGAATGTCTATTTTAGAGCTGATTAAAAGGTCAACAACCCATCAATTGGCCTTAAAAGAATATCTGCAGAAGGTCATGGTTAATGAAGACATTCCTGCCGAGCACATAACCACAGTCCTGACGCCCGCTAGCGGTCAGCCGGCAATTATTTTTCATGAACATGAACTAGCACCTCAACCAGCTAGAAAATATGCTCTGTGTATCACAGTGGACATTAACAAGGTGGCAGTAAAACAATGTTTGGTGGACACTGGGGCATCCATCAATGTATTACCGCCCATCACTTTAAAGATGTGCGGCATTCTGGAAAGTCAGATTCGGCCATCCACTATAACAGTCACGGCTTACGACAACACCAAGAAGCCTCCTTTGGGTATGATGACACTAAAGGTCAGTTTGGGCCCAGCTACAATCACAGCAGATTTTCACATCTTGGACATGGATCCAACATTCAATGGCATCCTGGGCCGCCCCTATATTTAACAGCTGGATGCAGTGCCCTCTACGAATCATCAATGCCTCAAGTTTCCACATAAGGGCCGCATTATTAAGGTTACAAGTATGCCGATTCTGCCAGATGAAGACATACACTTAGCAACGTCAGTTCCTTCTATTTGGCCTTCCAATAAACCATTGCTATCAGTGTTAGATATTACTAACCCACGGCCGATGCCATCCGAGACAGTTACAACAGTTGCCATGACACCCCTGACTGCTAAGGGGAAGAAGAAGAAGAGCACAATGAATATCCCTGGCTGGAATATTCTGATGAAAATGGGGTATCAGGCCGGTAAAGGTTTGGGTGTTAATTTCCAAGGCAGAACTAAACCCATTATGCCACGAAAATTAATGTTACGGGGCGGCCTAGGCTATAAAGGGCCAAGTAAGAATGGAGAAGAACCATGGGCAGTTATGACATCCACTTTGAAGACAGATCGCCAACCGCTTACCTGGACACTGCAAACACATTTTGTCAAAGGTGGCATTCAAAACGATGAGCAGACTACAATAGTCACTTCTATGCTAGACTGCCAAGATGTGCATGCCAGGCAGTTCGCTCGTCATATTGCTCCATTGGCCACATACAAAGCCCTGGAGTCTTTAAGGCCGGACAAAAGAAGGAAAATAGATGATCCAGAGTGTGATTGGTATAGATGGTTTGATATGAATGACATCACTATTGCTTTGCGCCGTCTATTTATGCCAACTGATCTGGAATGGCCGTCGCTGATTCATGAGCTAATTGAGAAGCCAGCAGTGATCACGGACAAGAGGCAGTTGCTAAGTGATTATACAGATACTGGAGAGCCCAATGTGCCGTTCGAGGAGGGCTTCACTACAGATAGGCTGTGGGCCGGCCTTTTCTTTACCAAATCCATTCACCCGACGGCTGTTGTCCGTATGATTGATCGATTGTTTTTCTCCGACATTCCTAGACCACCCGCGGTCTTAATAAACTTTTCCCCAAATTTACTTCAAGTCTCTCCTCTAATTCCTCCCTTGCTCCTCGAGCAATCTTCCAGGCTCTCCATCACACCCCCGTGCGGGTCGTCACTCATTCAATCTTTTGTCAACTTGTCAATTTCAACTCCACCTCCTGTTTCCTCCTCGCATTGCTTCCTCCTTAAAAATGAAAGAGAAAATAAAAATAAAAATGAAAAAAAATGCCAAAAATCCAACTCCTCAATCCTCCATCTTCATTGAGGAGACCTCCTATCTCATTTCTGAGTGTGTCCCGACCCAGGGGCCGCTCTTCCAAGATTCGTTGATAGATCTTTTTTACCCCTCTGGCGAGGGGTCTTCATTTGTATCCCCTTCTGTACCCGCTTTTCTCCTCCTTTCTCTTCTTTGTCAAGTTCTAGTGATCAAGCTAGTTGCTCTTACTCTTCTGATAAGATTCATGGGGTAGCTTCACATAAGAAATCCAAGGGTAAGTAGATTCCCCGTAGATTTCTCAGAGAGTTAGCCATTAGAGGTCAGGCTTGTTTAGCCATCCCCGAATTTGTGGAGAACCCGATTATCCTGTCAGAGTTGGAATATGAGAATACTTGTGCTTCTTATGAGGGTTTTGGTGTCTATGAGATTATGAATGACGAAGACCCTATTGAAAAGGGGGATGAAGGTTATGAAGAATATGAGGACGAGGCTGATGCTTTTGCCAGTGGCATGAGGAGATTTGATGAACCATCAGCCTCAGTAGAAGAACCTACCAAAGAAATAAATCTGGGTACTGAAGAAGACCCTAGGATTGTCCTCATCAGCAAAAACTTACCGCCGTCCGAAGAGGAGGCGCTTATTCTGGTTCTTCAAGAATATAAGGATACGTTCGCATGGAGTTATGAAGATATGCCTGGACTAGACCCTGCGCTTGTTGAACATCGGCTTACACTCAAGACAGGGTCTGTTCCGATCAAACAACGGTTGAGACGTTTCCACCCTAATATGGCTTTAAAGATGAAAGAAGAGGTCGACAAGCTTCATAAGGCTAGATTCGTTAGAGTTGTCCTCTATCCCAATTGGGTGGCTAACATCGTCCCAGTCATGAAGAAGGATGGAAAGGTCAAGATTTGTATAGACTTCTGGGACATCAACCATGCGTGTCCTAAAGATGACTTCCCCCTCCCTCATATTGATGTTTTGATTGATAATACGGTAGGATATGAGACTCTCTCCTTCATGGATGGTTTTTCGGGTTATAATCAGATTCGCCTGGCTGAGGAAGACCAAGAGAAAATATCGTTCACTACACCATGGGGTACATATTGCTATGTGGTCATGCCTTTTGGACTTAAGAACGCTGGAGCCACCTATCAGAGGGCTGTGATGGCAATTTTTCATGATATGATCCACGTTTATATTGAGGTGTATGTGGACGACCTGGTAGTAAAATCAAGAACAAGGATTGAGCATCCTGGGGTTTTAGCTAAAGTCTTGCAAAGATCACGAGAGTATCAGTTGAAGATGAACCCCAAGAAGTGCGTATTTGGTGTCTCATCAGGGAAGTTGCTCGGATTCATTGTCAGCAAAAGGGGCATTGAAGTCGATCCTAATAAGGCGAAGGCCATCAGAGATATGCCTCCTCCCAAGAATTTGAAGGAAGTTCGAGGATTAATCGGGAGGTTGCAATTTATTCGCCGCTTTGTCTCCCAGCATTCACAAAGATGTAGGCCATTTTATGAGCTTACTAAGCCGGGGGTCAAGTTTAATTGGGATGATAAGTGTCAGGCAGCTTTTGACGGATTGAAGGATTATCTGGCCAATCCTCCTGTCCTGAGGCCGCCAATTCCAGGCAAACCGCTCATTCTCTATGTCTCTGTCCTGGATGACTCTGTAGGTGCTGTCCTTGCGCAAGAAGATGAAGAAAGGAAGGAGAGGGCAGCATACTACTTGTCTAAACTTCTTAACCCCTGTGAGCAGAGGTACTCAGCTATGGAGAAGACTTGTGCTGCTTTAGTCTGGGTAGTTCAGAAGTTAAAGCTTTATTTCTTAGCTCACGAGGTTCATCTCATTGCTCGCATGAATCCGATTAAATTCCTCCTTGAAAAATCTATCCTTACCGACCGATTAGCACGCTGGCAAAGTTTCCTTTCCCAATTCGACATCACTTACGTTCAACAGACAGCTATCAAAGGCTACGCCATTGCCGAACATCTTGCTCACCACCCTCTACCCCGATTTGATCCAGTCAATTCAGAGTTTCCAAATGAGGAACTAATCTCCATTAATCAACCCCACGATCCTATGTGGACGTTACATTTTGATGGAGCTCTAAATTCCCAGGGAAAAGGGATCGGCATGGTTCTATTAACACCAGAAGGGGTCACCATCCCATTCGCCGCTCAGCTTACTTTCCCTGTCACCAACAATATAGCTGAGTATGAAGCTCTTTTGACAGGCCTGCAAACCACTCACGAATATGGTGTTACCCAATTATGAATTGTTGGTGATAGTCAGCTCATTCTATGCCAAGTGCTTGTCAAATGCCGCACTATCAATCCTAAGCTCAAGCCATACCAGGAACTTGCTTCAGCTTATGCCAAACTCTTTACCAAGTTAATTTTTGTCCATGTTCCTCGAAGCCAAAACATCTTAGCTGACGCCCTTGCTTCATTGGCTTCTGCTTTAGTCTTCCCTCCTGAACAAGATTTCCATGTTCCCCTCATTCATCAGCGTGACATTCCAGCTATTAAGGATCGTGCGTTCCTCGACATTAGGGACAAGGTGCTTGAGAGGGTTAGGAAGAGTGAAGCTCTTAAAAATAAAGAGGTCATGTTATTAGATTGGGAAGAAGAATTGGCTGATGAGGAGAAACCATGGTATTACGAGATTGCCAGATATTGCAATGATCAGTGGTATCCCGAGGAAGCCACTACAGAAGAGAAGAAAGCAATTCGAAGAGTGGCTCAACGTTATGTTTTGGTTGGAGGTGTGCTCTATAGAAGAGGGCTCACAGGTGTTTTATTAAGATGCCTAGATGATGATGAATCTTGGAAGGTCGTGGAAGAGGCGCATTCAGGAGTGTGTGGTGGTCATGTGAACAGCCAGATGCTAGCTAAGAAGATCCTTAGGCTAGGCTTCTATTGGCCCACTTTAGAAGAGGATTGTTCTATCTATGTCCGAAGGTGTGTTAAGTGCCAACTACACGCCGATAAGATCTATTAACCTGCTTCTTCACTCCATCCTATGTCTTCCCCATGGCCTTTCTCCATGTGGGCTTTCGATATCATTGGACCTCTTGGTGATTCCAACCTCCTTACAAAGCAGAAGTCATTCATTCTCACGGCAACGTAGCACTTCACCAAGTGGGCAGCAGCGGAAGCTGACGTGGAGATTAAAGCGTCAACTATTTGCAAGTTTATAATGAAGAACATCATCGCAAGGTTTGGCATCCCAAGTACCATCGTCACCGACAATGGACCCCAATTCATCTCTCAGGAGCTTAAAGATCTCTGCAACAGGTATAACATTGCATTGTATCATTCATCTCCTTATTATCCGCAGGGCAATGGCCAAGCAGAGGCAACTAATAAAACCTTGATTAAAATTGTTAAGAAAACATGTAAGGCTAACAAATTCACGGATTGGCCAGAAAAGCTGGTGGAAGCTCTTTGGGCCTATTGCACTTCCATTCGTACTCCTACTGGGCAGAACCCTTTCGCCCTCACTTATGGAATGGAGGCGGTAGTTCCTTATGAGATTCTCATTCCCTCTCTGCGAGTACAATTGGACAAGGAATTCTCTATTGATGAACGGCGTGAATCTCTCCTTGCCCAGTTGGAACTCCTGGATGAGAAGCGTTTGGTCGCCGCTGAGCATGCGCGTATCTATCAAAACAGGCTTTCACGTTTTTACCAAAAGAAAGTAATTGAGAGAAAGTTCAAAATCGGTGAGATGGTAATTAAGAGAATCTTTGTAAAACCTGGTGGACCACGTTCAAAACTCCAACCTAATTGGGAAGGACCCTTTATCATAAAAGATGTTTATCCTGGCAATGCTTATAGATTGATTAATACTGAAGGCGAAGAGCTAACTCATCCCTGGAATGGTCTCTATCTAAAGAAATACTACCCCTGATCCAAACCAAAAAAAAAGAAGAAGAAACAAAAAGAAACAAAAAAGAAGAAAAACAAAAAGTAATAAAAAGAGAGAAAAACAAGCAGAAAAAAATCTTTGAGGCTGGTATGGTACATGGGCCACGATACCGAAATAATCAAAATCCTTAATTCATTCTTCAGTCTCGACGGTTTAACTCTTGGGTCAATTCACGCACACACTACACGCTTTATTCTTAAACTCGAGCAGCCCGGAATTCGAGGAAAGTCTTGTTAGGGTGCTAGGCCCGGATTCAGAGGGGGGGGGTGAATGAATCCTGCCCTTAAAAAAACTTTTCGCTCAAATAATATGCAGAATTAAAACACAGACGGCTCAATCAATTGAGTAAATATGTTAGGCACGCCAAAAAGATCACCTAGCGGAAGCAGTACCGATAGAAACAATAGAGCTCAAGGCAACCTGTGAAGGGTGGTAGAAGACAAGGAACAAGTGCACAAGGTCAATCACATAGCACAACAGATTTTTAGGTGGTTCGGTCACCAAGACCTACATCCACCCCTCACTCCCAACCGGAGTGAGGCTTCCACTAGCACACAGCTAGAAACTGCAGACTCAGTCTGCGAACAAGTGCTGCCATACAGCTTGACCAGGGGAACAACCTCCCCTCTTCCTCCCAACCGGAGGGACACCCCAAGTGACTCCCAGCCACTTGGAAACTAGAGACCGAAGTCTCTCTTCCTCCAGACCAGGAGGGAACCCGCTAGTGACTCCCAGTCACCAGCAACCAGAGGTCACAGACCTCTCTTCCTCCAACTGGAGGGACCCCTGGACTTGCAAGCCACAAGCCCAGAACCGGAGACAAGTCTCCCTTCTCCTGAATCCACAGGAGGAACCCGATCCCCAGCAGGGCAATCGGAAGAACAAGGCTAACCATAGAAACAAAAGAAAAAATAAAGAAACATAAAAAGCACAGCAACAAAAGCTGGAAATGAAACACAAGAGATGTAGCTCTCAATGAGCATAGTCGTTCTGGATTTGATCCACGAACAAACTGAACTGATCTTCAATAGACTCTCTCCTCCTCTTCTTTTCTTCCTCTTCTTTCTGCTTCTCTTTCTTCTCTCTTTCTTCTCACTTCTCACAAGCACTATCTCTCTCTTTTCCTTCTTCTGCTCTCACTCTCACTCTCTTCTCTGCTCTCTTCTTTTCTTTCTTTTCTTCACTGGATCGAAGACCTCTCTGCACTCTCTGTATCGTGGAGGCACTCACTCCTCTTCTGCTTTTCTCGATGGCTCACTGCTCATCGATCCTTTTTCAGCCGATGGAGGAAGCTCCATATTTATACCAGCAGCAGGCAGCTAGGGCGTGAGCTCTCAACGATTCCCGCCCAGAAGGTTCGGTCCACGTGTCAACATCTCAGCCTCTAGGATCACGTGCCAGTCTTAATAACCTCGTCCATTAATCCTGTCAGATAATCAGTCGAAGATAATATTAGAAGGGTGTACAGAGTTGCTGCTTAAATAGCGTTGAAAGAACAAGCCATAGTAATGTATAGACTTAAGCGTTACTGTGCATGACAGAACCAATGTACAGACTTGCTTTCTGAACGATGCACACAAGTAGTGTATGGACTTAGTAGCACATGCTGTAGTATGCATATGGTGAAGTGTGTACATTGACGATGAATGCTCAGCAAAGCCAAACCGAGTGTGTAGACTCAGCCAAGCCAAACGAATGTGTAGGCTCTGCGTAACACTGTATAGACTTGCTCATATGATAACAGCAGAATGTGCAGACTTGAAGGACTTTCAGCTCGTGCAAAGAATGGCGATGTATAGACTTAGACAAGCACACAATGGAACAATGTATAGACTTGGCCCAACAAACAATGTATGGACTTGCGTGAATGCAACAGTGATGTATAGACTTGCTCCGAGCTCAAGGCATAGTACGATGTACAGACTTGACGTTGAAAGCTTGAAGGCACAGGACGATGTACAGACTTGGTCTCTAGACCATGGGCTGTACAGACTTTGAAAGAACGATGGCCAAGACGATGAGGGAGATGATCGGATGTACAGACTTTGCTTCGTACAATAGAGAAATGTATAGACTTGCCTAAGACGCAGCATGAGACGCTGCCAGACTGTACAGACTTCGAGTGAGACAAGACGCTGAACAATGTATAGACTTGAGGAATTGACGCCAATGTACAGACTTGTCGAATAGCTCAGCAATGTATAGACTTGGCGAACCACGGTCCAATGTATAGACTTGAAGCCTTAAGAACGAGTGATTAGACTTTGAAGCAAACGCCAGGTAAACAATGTGTGGACTTGGCCAGAAAATGTAGGGAAAGGTATGAGTGTATAGACTTGGCCAAACGTAGGGAAAGGTGAGGAGTGTATAGACTTGGCTTCACTTCGAGCAGCCACGGTGATGTATAGACATTGCCAGGGCATGCACAATGCAATGCGTTGACGCTTCACTACATGCCAATGCACTGCGTTGACGCAATACAATGTGAATTTGAAGGCTGTGAACAACAAGGCATGCTGTACAGACTTTGATATAAAGCATGTAATGCAATATGGACAATGTATACACTTAGCCTTTGAGGAATGATGTATAGACTTAGAACGTGAAGACATGCTGTATATACTTGAAGAATAAGCCAGTGTATAGACTTGAAAAATCTGAACCAATGTACAAACTTGTAGATGCGAAGCCAATGTACAGACTTGAAGATGTGAAGCCAATGTATGGACTTCGAATATGAAGACGCTAAGAAAGACAATCCAGCGTATAGACTTGATAAATGCATGAAGACATTGAATAAGACCCAGCAATGTGTAGACTCTACAGTGAATGCATGACCCAATGTATACACTTGATGCAATGCATGCAGATGTACATACTTCAGTTGAAGTCAACCGAAGAGTGTATGTACTTTATGAATCCATATCCCAAGACCAGTGTACAAACTTAATCGAATGTCTAGACTTTGCATGAACATTCGATGTGAAGACTTCACATGAAGAGATTTTGTACGTGTGTGCTGGCAGTGTATAGACTTGGAGAGCGACCAAATAGGATGTGTAGACTTGCACAAACAGACAGCATAACTGAACATGCTTTATGCAGCAGATAAAATGACTAACATAAAACATGCAATGCTTTAAATCTGTTAAACTAACTGAACAGCAATACAATGCTTTGATAATCAGACTGAACATCAGAATATGCAATGCTTGACTGAACATTTGAAAAAGACTGCATTATGAACAGAAAGTGACTGAATATCAACATGATGACTCACACAGCAAGATGACTCACAGTGATTAACACACATCAAAAGCCAATCATCAAAACCACAGCCATCATCAAAATCACAGGGGCACAACAAGTCTGACCCAAACTAAGAGTGTAAAAGCCTTACTTATTCTCTTCCTTTTGGCTCACGAGAGGGAATACAAGTTAGGGGTTACCAACCAAGCCTGCCCGCCGCCCTAGTAGGTGGAAGTCAGGGCCCGAAAGGGAACCAAATGCTTAAAGCCCAAGTACAATTAGGTCTTTATCTGTTTCGAAAAAAAGAAAAGAAAAGGAAGTTATGATAAAAGAAAGCATGTTAAGAGGGCAAAGTCCCCGCAAGGAAAACCTTGGTCGTAAGCATGCATGAATAAGGGCAAAAAGAGCAACAAAATTTCCCTAAGCCAAAGACTGAATCCCAACAGGCATTAGGGCAGGGGAGGAGTGTGCCCCGTTCTTGAAAACCTTTCGTGAGCTTCCTTAATCATTCTTCCCTTCTCCCTCCATGGTGGGTTGTGAACTCGAAGAATGGTGAAGACCGACTAAGAAGGATGGGCTGCAAGAGAATATGAGTAAAAGCCTAAATATAAGTCACGTTGACTCTTTTGTTAAGTCTCTTGAGAAAGTCTAATGAATTTTAGATTATGATGGTTAAGGTTTCAAAGCCCTATACTATACTCTCCTCCAAAACAAAATTTTTCAAATAGGTGTCCTTTTCAAAATTAAGTGTAACTTTCAAAACAAAAATTCAACAAAAAAGTATACATACAAATAATAACAAAAAATGACTGTGGAATTTCAAGCCCTCTGCTTGGTTGCATTCTTGTATGGGCATCTTTTATTTTTAGCATTTACTTGCTTGCATGGTGCATTTTATATCTATCATTTGCCTTCATTGATTAAAGGCTTGGCCCCTTGACCCGTTATCAATGTCACAGTTAAGACATCCCTTGCTTATTGAGCAAGTGGCCAAGTCGAACAGATGGATTAACCTATTTGTTCAAGTGTGAACTACAAGTGCAGGGCAAAAGTAAAAGGCGAGAAGGAAAAGAAGACACGAGTACACAACTACACAAGTGCTCAGGTAAAAAAATTTTAATCTCATATATATACATCATAACTATCTGAGTACAGGTGTGAGGATGGAGGAGTACAAGTAAAGTCTCTCAGCTCTCGCCTCCACTCTCCTCTCTCCTACTCTCGGCCTCACTCTCGTCCTCCAGACGAGGCGCTGGTGGAGGGGGCATGGATCCCCGGGAAGTAGCTGGAGCTCGAGCCAGCTCCTCTGCCTCGCTCCTCTGCCGGAGAGAGGAACCCGCCACAAAAGTAGAGCTGGTATAGGTGTACCCTGCAGCTTGCGCCCGCTCCCGGCCTCGCTGAAGCTGCTCCTCAGTCGCTCGTAGCTGCTCCTGTGTAACGGCTAGCTGGGCCCTCAAGGCTGTAAGCTCCTGATCACAAGCTGAACACTCCTCACGGTCCCGGGCACGCTCCGCCTGGTACTGCTTGCGGTCCCGGACACGCTCCGCCTGGTACTGCTCGTGGTCCCGGGTGCGCTCCGCCTGGTGCTCCTCGCGCTCCCGAGCACGCTCTCTCCGCTCCATCTCGAGGGCGACTCGCAGCGCCGCTACGTCTTGAGGCAGCTCCTCTCGCCGCCTCAAGGCTCGCTCCAGCTCTGTGACTCGCTGCTCGCGGATCGCCAACTCTGCCCCGGCCAGGGCAGCTCGGGTATGTGCCGCTTGTAACTCTGAGGACTGCAAACATTCAAACAACTCATCAGTTCCACATTTCAATAATTCATGAAAATAGGTAATATACAACTAGAAATAAATAAAACTCACCCGAGTGGCCATTGCCTGCTGACCCTCCTCGATGCAGGTAAGAGCGGCCCGGAGCTCCTCGGTCTGTGAATACAACTTTTTATGAGCATATCATATAAACAATTGAATGAAATTAAGTTTCAGTTTAAAGGCATACCCGTGTGGCGAGGTCGTGCTCTGCCGCCTCGGCCCGTGTCACTGCTCCTGCTAGCTGCTCTACTAGTGCAGTCGCCTCTACACTAGGCCCTCTCGAGCTAGAGGCCTCTCTCGTCTCTCTCCCTGCTACTCCCTGCTGGGCACGCTGTATTTATTGAGATTGTCAGTGGCTAATCATCAATAAAAAATTCATTTGCATATGGGAATAAATTAAACACTCACCAGGGTCTCAAGGTCTGCCCGGGTGGCAGCCAACTGGGCCTCCAAGCTATGGAGGTGGGTCTGCATGTCCATCGCTGCTATATCCCATGCATCCTGCATTCACCACATATTAGTCACATAATAGATATACATAAGCATTTGCATTTAATTTAGAAATAAGTACATTCATACATACCCCTAGGACCCTCATCTGGGTTGGCCGGCGTAAACCTCCCAGTAACGTCGGAGGTACTCGGAGCTGTCCGCTACCCGGGAAGTGACTCGGGTCCCGCCACGCTGCCAGTCTGCGTACTGGTCGGAGAACCACACTCTCTAGTCGATCGCCTTCGTGCGACCGCGCGTCTTCTTGCCTATCCCACGCGGCTCTCCTACCTCGATCCACTCCTGGTGTAGGTCGAGGGTCCTCATCACCAGCCTAAGCCGTAGCGGCTCAATCTCGCTCAAGCAATGAACCCAAAGCTCATATCCGAAGCGAGGTCGGCCCGCTACGACCCATGGCTGGCCCTCGTCGGTCATACCCTCGTAGGGTCTCCACTGCAACTGCATCCATAAACATGCACACCATCATCGTCTCATCATAATTAATTAATTAAAAAAATGCATAACATTAATCATGCGTACCAGTGAGGCAGGGAAGTCTCGGAACTCTCGTCGTAGCACTCGTAACTCGTAGGAAAGTGGGGCTCCAATCACCACTGGTAGCCAGCGCCGTGCTAGAGGGAAGGACCCCTCATCTCCAGGCCGTGGGTCAGCGCGCCCCATCGGCATGTACAAATGGCTCCAAACCTGCATTCATGCATCGCATTAGCAAAACATTCATATGCATATGCATATGCATTCTAACAAGAAAACAAAAAAAAATGCATACCTGAAGAAATGGTGAGAAGCCACTGACGGTCGTCTCACGACCTATCCCCGTGGACAGGTCGGCTATCAAGTGCGCCAGCAGTGCTACTCCCCAGGCGTATCGGCCGACTCCCTCCAAGTCCTCAAGAATCCCTAAGAATCAGCAGTTGATGACATCACCTTTCGTGCCAAGCAGCAGCCTCCCGAGCATCAAGAACAAAAACCTCCTCAGATCTCGGTCTACCCTCTCCCTGTCAGCCGAGTCCTGGCAGTAGGCAGCCCTAGCCCCATCTATCAACCTTTGTGAGAACTGCTGTAGGGACTCACTAGATCTATGTCTAGCATCACCCAAACCCATGGCCATGGTAAGGTCGGTGCGGTAGATGGTCCTACACTCGCTAGGTGTCTCGTAGACGGTCTCTAGCCCTAGCAGTCTCTGGGTAAGCTTGCTATAGTCGGGTAAGGTGATCCCACTCACCGCCTCGCCATCAACCCTCAACCCGGTAATCCTAGCCACATCCTCTAGGCTGGGGACCATGTGACCCCACGGCATCAGAAATGCCCGGCTCGACCTATCCCACCTCTCTCTCAAACCTGGATCAAAGGTAGGTCGGGTCTCACTGGCTCAATACTAAGGAAAGCCCCAAACCCGATGGCATCTACCCTGGCTCTCTGGAACTCGGGGAGGCCGTAGTACGCTGCCCGGACCTGGACCCAAGAAATCAGTGTCCTCATCAGCCCCTGCATGCATATAAAAGAATTTTTTGCTTAAGTTTTCATGTGAAAATTCATTCAAGTTCATTAACTGTGATATTTGCTGTTTGGATGATTAACGACCTGCCTTGGGTCGTTGTTTATCTAGAAGACGCCCCTGAGGGCGACGTTATTTCCAAATGGGTTTCGGGTGATACTGTGCGTTCATTGAATTAACGACCCAGCCTGGGTCGTTGTTTATCTAGAAGACGCCCCTGTGGGGGACGTTTTTTTGAAATTAATTTCCTAAATTCCAAGAAATTTTGAATTGACGCCCATCCTTGGGTCGTCAGTTGTTTAATTAACGCCCCTGTAGGGGACGTTGTTCAGAGTGAGCAATTTTTCGCCCAAAAAAGAAATTCTATTTTTTTTAATTAACGACCACACCATTGGTCGTTGTTTGTTGAATTGACGCCCCGACGGGGGGCGTTGTTTTCCCAGAGTTTTAAAATAAAACAGCATGCGAAATAAAAATCAACCGGGGCTCATATATTGAAAATAACTAATTGAGATAAAAGAAAGCATGGAAAGTAACAGCATGAAGATAAGCATGATAATTTTTAAAATAACGACATGTTGCAGGGCGTGATTTGTGAATTGACTTTTTTTTGAAAAAAATATATATTTGAAATTGACGACCCTCAAGGAGTCGTTGTTTTAATTAACGACACCCCTTGGGGCGTCTTTTCTCTGTGTCGTCCGACAGCTTTGACAGAGGATGAAAAATGGAAATAAAATTGAAGAAAAATATAAAAAAAATAGGAAATGGGGTTTGAGGCTTACCTTCCGTCGCTTGGGCACCACTAGCCCTCCCCGGAGTTGAGGACGTGGCTGCCGTGGCCGCCGCGGTTGGCCGGGGTAAGGGATGACCATCACCGTGGCCGGTGGTTCTTCTCCTCCTTCTTCGTGTTCTTCTCCTTCTTCATCTCCTCCTTCCTCTTCTTCTCCCTCGTCTTCCTCTTCTCCGTCTTCCTCACCGTCATCTTATTCTTCATCTTCTTCAACTTCTTCTTTCTCCTCGCCGTGCTCCGCCGTCGGAGCTTCCTCGGCCGCCGCGGAGGAAGCTCCTCCACGGAGTGTTCCTCCACGGCTTCTTCGCCTTCCAAGTCCACCACATCAGGGGCCGAGACCCGTTGGCGTTTGAGTCCACCGCCGGCCATGGCTTGAGAGTGAGAGAGATAGAGGGTGAGAGTGAGAGAGTTAGAGAAAGAGGGGGCTCGGTTAGGGTTGCAGAAGAGGGAAAGAGGGAAAGAGGGCGAAGGAAGAAGAAGAAAGGAGGGAAAGAAAAATCAAACGGTCGAAATTAATTAACGATCTAAGGAAAGGCGTCTCTTTTTGAATTAACGGATACATCTTGGGCGTTATTTCAAGATTTGACGACATGCATGGGGGCGTCATTTTATCTTTGCGTGGGAATCCGTAACCATCGTCAGGCGCATTTAATAGAATTGATAGATGTGATTGAAGTCATCATTACAGTTTTTAATTGACGACTTCGTTGCAGGCGTCATTTATATAAGAGGTGGCTTATCTGAAGGCGTTACTTTTAGAATTTAAACTGGTTAATTGTTGGAATTT
The DNA here is from genome assembly GCA_022559845.1 of Amorphophallus konjac. Lineage (NCBI taxonomy): Eukaryota > Viridiplantae > Streptophyta > Magnoliopsida > Alismatales > Araceae > Amorphophallus > Amorphophallus konjac. The sequence goes on along the minus strand of CM040128.1, from coordinate 221,877,930 downwards.
GAATCAAATTAACGCCTTATCCTAGGACGTGAATCAATTAGCGCCACTTGGAGAAGGCGTCAATCATGGGAATTGATGTTTTGATTTCAGAAAATGATTAATGATTGACGACGTGTTGGAAGGCGTTACTTTTGGAATTGACGCCATTCTCTAAGTCGTTATTCAGAACAGAAATGCTGATTATTGGAGGAATTAATCAGAAACATTATAATTTGGCTCTAATGGAAGATTATCATTATTTTATTGATGAAAAGATCACAATACATCTAATGAGCCGTTTTGGGCCTTAAACTTCTTAAAGCTATTACATATGATTTCCACTGATCTTTGTCTTCTTCTAAGTTTTCCACAGGCTGATGAGCTTTGCTGATTTTCCATAAGGCTTGAATTGTGGTGGTTTCTTCTCCATCTTCATTGCTGTCGATGTCCCTTGTCTTGATAGGAGGGAGATGAGATAAGTCCTTGAATAGTCACCGTGGAAGCCCGAGTTGAGGAAGGCACCTATGAGAGTTGTATAGTGCAAATTCTATAGCACCTATTAGCCGAAGATCCGTCCCGGGAGAGAATCGTGTGCGGCGTTGTTGAGCCTTGAGTAGTCCCGGGGCGCATGTGAAGAGATTCTTAGGCATCACCTTGAGGTGCTCCCTCCATTCCACTCTTTTCTTGATTTGAGGAATCCGGTTCATCACTTTATTGCTCAATCCCAATGAGCCGGTCATATAGGAAAGAGGGCTTTTAGAGAATATCCTTGATGATTGTTGGGCCTCCTCGCATGGGTAAAATTTAAAATGGAGATCTACCCAACTAGAGAGAACGATCATGCATCCATAAATTGGTCTCCCCATTGCCGCCGAGGTGAGCCCACTATATAGATAGGCTAATATCGTCAGTCCCGCTCTCTCTCCTTCCCAAAGGCTAGCTATAGCGCTCAATTGGGACTCTTCTAGAAAATCTTCCATGGAGGGGAACAAGATTGCTCCCGCCAAGCATACAACGAAGGCCTTTGCCACCCGTTCTATTTCATCATCTCTTTAGCTTGGTCGGCCCTTTTGTAGACCCACGAGGCAAGCTTTAAGAGGTTAATCCCTTTTGTGGCTTTGATTTGGCTCACTAAGTTGGGGCTAGGAATCAAGCTTGATAGTAGTTCATGAGAGGTAATTTGTCTTGGCATGATGGACATCTTCTCCTCATCCCCTTGTTTCATCTTCTTTAAGCCTAAGATCATTTCTAATTCTTCTAATAAAATTGTGGCTTCAAAGATAGAGAAAAGGAAGGTGTGGATAGAAGGGTGCCATATCTCCACAAGAGCTCCTATAGCTGCCCAATCTAGGTGAATTTGGTCATAGTGTTTAGCATGGGTGATCAAACCTAGGAGATGCCATCTAGATAGGAAGGCCCTCATGTCAGAGTTGAACTTGGAAAGCAAGAGGGGAAGCCATTTATTCTTTGTGAATCTCCTTGCCCCTGGAATATTTGGATAGTCTTGTAGAAAAGAAAAGAGAAAGCACAGAGGAGAAGAAGGATGAGAGTTGAAGGGAATAATGCAGAATAGGAAAAAACAAGCAACTCAAATTTTAAAGTACCTGGTTCATAGCAATTCTATTATTTACATGGCCGTTGATCCCGAAAAGCCTGGGAGTGGAAGTCTTGGCTTTCTTCATGGCTCTCTGCATATTGCAAGCATATGTTGCGGTACTGAGCTTCACGAAAAATAGCAGCAGCCTGCAGCACCTGTGTACGAACGAAAAGAAGAAAGCAGAACGGAGGATTCGATGGTTTACTGAAGGAAATCCCCTCCTTTATAGGAGTTTGAAGTTTCTGATGGATGTTCGAAGCTGAAGAGTTGAATACGAATAAGACTAGGTTCAAGCTTTCTATTTCAGAGATGGAAGAGTATTGTCTCAGAATTTCAGTTAATTAACGACAGGGTTCAGGGTGTCATTTATTAAATTAATGACTTGTTCCAGGTCGTCTTTTATTTAACGCCTTCCTGAGGGGCGTCATTTTCTTTCCAACTCCTAATCGAACCTTTAATGCAATTAACGCCTTTATGCTTGTCGTCTTTTATCATTTGGACGCCGCTTCCTATGGTCGTCAATATCTGATCTCACATGTTGGATTGCTTTATAAACATTTTTATGAGCTTAAGTGATATCTTTTATTATCAACCTTCATATTATGCACTTATGATCATGTGATAGTTGAGAGTTCATTTATGAGTTGATCATTTTTTTATGTGGACTGCTGAATTTTTAAGTACAGAAGAGTGCAGGTCTGGAGATGCGTGGTTGACTCATTGGGGTAACGTCATTCCGTTTTTTTTGTGTTTCTCCTGTAAAGCATTGTTATCTATATAATATTCTACGCTATTATAGCATATCAAGGACCTTGTGGTTCTGATAAACCTGGAATTTGAGTTCCCCTTCATCAAAAATAATGATAATTCCAGGTGAGTCTTCATCGCACGGATAGGCCGTTGAGTCATTAAAGGTCTGGGACGACGGTTCCACTTTCTGAGTTGATGCGTGGACAAACGGGCTTCGGCTTAGTGTCAGCTTAGAGATTTGGATTCTTGACCAAATCTAGATGGCTTAACAATATTATCATTGATTATTTTCTATTTTTAGTTTGTTTTAATCTTTTTTCTTTTAGCCCAGCATGCATCATGTAGGACTTTGAGCTTAATGATGAAAATCTCCATATTACGCCAATAATGAAGGTTGCTCGCTCTTAACTGAGTTGACATGAGATATTCCATTCCAAATCCAGTACTTTATTCTCCTTGAAGCCGCTCAGGCTGGTTCCTTGAAAAGCGTTCATTTGCTGAGTCTTCATCTCAACTCATTTTGTTTTGTTACAAATCCACCTTGGCTGTAGCACGTCCACATTGGCTGGTAACCGCTCTCCAATGGCGTTTCCCTTTCGTGCCCTCGTGCACATTTTTAATTCCCTTTTTCCAGCTGATTGATGCTTTTCTTGTAATCATCCAGAGTTGTTTCGTTCAGAATCTTGGAAAGATTTCCAACGCTTAGTGTCAGAGGCGTGTCACATCACACCTTGGCATCTACTTATCAGTTCATTCCACTTCATTCCGCTTGTTGCACTTTCACTTCATTCTGTCTCACTCCCTTGCAAAGCAGACGCCAAGGCAGGGCAACTGTAAACACGCCAAAATTGACGCTATGTCGAGTAAAATCTCATGTCACCATGTGACGCCCCAAAGTGAACCTCAATATTGATTTAATATGAAGTTTTTCTATTTTTATGTGTTTTCTGTGATTTTCTTAGCTTTTTTTGGAATTAACGACTTGACGTTGGGCGTCTTTTTAATAACGGCTTAGACCTAGGCGTCGCTCAATGAAAGGACGATCGTTGGCAGAGGCGTCAGTTTTTGGAATATTACGATGATGAGGGCATCACCCACGATTCCCTCTGGCTCGGGACCTCCCTCCCCCTTGACGAGGTCTAGACTTGAGCTCCATGGCATCCAGTTCACTGTAGTACTCTGGTGGATCACCTTTTGTGCACTTATTGTCTTTATCTTGAGTCATTTTGATGTAATTTGCCTTTTATTTAAGTCCAGTATCTAGGTTATGTGTTTATTTCCCTATGTCTTGTGGTCATCATGTAGGTTCGGGCCCAAACACTTGGGCTTGGCCCACTTGCCCTCTCCCCTTCTTCCCTAGTCATGTGTCATTAGTCTATTTTGCAGGGACTTTTTGTAAATTGGGGATTCCCTATAAATAGGGCCCCAAACCCTCCATTTCAAGGTAATGAAGCATTGAGTAAAATTTGAGTCACTAGCATTGTCTTCCCTCTCTCTCTAGCTCTTTCTCTCTCCTCTTCTCTCTCTCTCTCTCCCTTGGGCGAACCTGCCCCTTCACCTTCCCCCCCCCTTGCCACCTCATCAGCCACCTCACTCCCCCACCCTTTCACCTCCCCAAGAACCATAACTCCCATTAACACCTCCATATTCCCAAGCAGCCCTTCCCATTCCCCATACACCCTTTCAACCTCCAAGGCACCCTTCCCTCTCCCCCAAACATCCTTTCCACTCCCCCACACACCCATTTACATCCCTAAGGGGAATTGAATCACATTCCCCCCCCCACTAGCTGTGACCCCATCAAGCCCATCCCCTCCCCATTACCTTGGCCGACCCCCACCACCAACACCCTCCTAGCTGCGCCCCTTTCACCCAACCTCCCTCTTAGACCTCCTAATCCCCTGCTCCACCCCACTCACCATCTCTGAAACATTCCTCCCCCATCAACCATCAGCACCTCCACCATCACCATTGCTAACCCTCCACTTACATCAACCTAGTTCCACCACCATTCTCTTCACATTGATCAGCCTGCAGGTGATAGAAGAAAGGGTCATCTTGCAGAAGCAACCACGGAGTCATACGGCAATATATGAAGGCATACCATACATTGCTGGAAAGGTCGCCCCATCATCTTTGCAGGAGAGGTGATCCCGTCCCATTCGCGGCCCGGGGTTGTCCGGGAGGGCCGATCTCCCCCGACTGCGCAGAGCTGCCCCTGCAGAGTATCTAAACCAGAATAGAAGCTGCACCACGACAAACCACAGAGGAATCCAGCCACGAGATCTTCTACAAAGTTCTCCCTAGTCCAGTCTACTTTCAGAATCAAGAAGCGGAACTTCGTTCGGCGTCCGTGGGTCAAAGTTACCATTTTTCTCCCTTGGCTACGCGGGTCTGCTTCCCACAATCTGCATCGACCGGCCTCCACTATTCAGAGTTCCCCAGTCCTCTCCGACATCACACAGCTTCCCCGTCAGTTTTTCTGTGAAGGGGACTCGTCCATGGTTCCAAAAATTCCAGCGGTTCATGATTCGGAGTCCGGGAGCCAGCGGGACCATCTCTGCAACCTGCTGTCAGAAACCTAAAGCTGCCTCGCCCAGATTCAGTCACTCTGTTCAGACCTCCACCCGGACCGGCATCGGCATCAGAAGAATTCCACAAAATTCAGAGGCATTCTAGTTCCAGATATGAAGAGCTCCCCGCTGGTCTCGTCATCAGAAAAATTCCAGATTGGTACCTACGGCCTCAACACCGACTGTCAGTCATCCATCGCAGAGAGCAGGCAGAACCGGCATCGGCTTCCCCTCTCGTGTTTTCAGCAAACCTCCCCTCCCCGCCTGGCCGGCTTACCGCCCCTCCCTGCGTGGAGGTAGTGTTTGTGTGTAAATCAATCATCCCCACCCCAAGTCCACCCTCCTGCGAGAGGTGTAGTGATTGTAATTATCTAAACAGGGTTCAAGCTTCACCGGCGCAGTGTGCGGGGAACCCACACTTCCCCGCTCGCCCATCGTCTCCGACCTGGGTTGGTTTCTTCAAACCAACCAGGTGAGCTTCTGCCCTTTCTCCCCTAATATCTGTCTATTTAATATCCGCCAAGCTAGTCCGCTGACTAGTAAGAGAGTGCCCGTTCTCGGAGCCACCATCTTCAGTGGTCATCGTGGATAATCGTGAGTGAGTGACCTAGTGCCCCCAAGGAACCCGGCCGCCCTTGATTGTGGGCATCATACCTTCGGGAGGGTGAACCTTAGTTGTGCTGGCCCTCTACCAGCAAGGGTCTTTCTCCACCACCTCAACTCGACATCATCGAGTCACCACGGGTAACGGGTGCGCACGGTGAGACGACGTCTTCCAAGTTTGCTCGAATCTTGTGATTGTGTTTGCGAATTAAGTCCAAGGGACCTTAGACACTTGCTGCATCATTGTGTCACATCATACGAATTCTAAACAAATTGGAAAATCAAGAATTGACGTCCCCTAGAGGGTCGTTTATCAATTAATGCCCATTGGTACAGGCGTCATTTCATCATTTTTAAATAAGGAAAGGATTTTGTTGCTAAAATTAAACATGTTAATTGACGCCTTTTTTTCGGTCGTCATTTTAATTAACGCCTTGAGGCAGGTCATCAATTTCAATTGACGCCCTTCGCAGAGTCATCTTTTACCCTTCCGTGTCCTGCTCGAATGAACCTTTCCTGGAGAGATCCCTACTCTATTTCAATCACCTTGTTGGATTAGGGAAGTAGAGGCCTTGCCGTAGATGACTGTTGCCCGTTCTAATCCCACTAAATCTATGGTTTGCACCCTATAAATATAACCCTGGGTTCTGCTCGCGCGAGGTTAACAACAACAGTTAAAAAAAAGAAGAGAGAACGGTTAGCAAGCAGAGAGCAGCAGGTTAGCAGCAGGTTAGCAAGCAGAGATAGTTTGCTACTGTCGTGAGTTCAGAGGAAAGGACTTGCTTCTTCCTTCTTCCTGTTGCACCAGCCGAAAACCACCTTCTTGGGTTCTCTCCCTTTACTGTTGTCAGGAACAGCAGGGAGTTGTTTCATTAGTTTACTACTTATCCCATCATTGTTCATCATATAGTGATCCTTGCATTAGTCTGCATCATATCTCCTCTCCCTAATTCTCTTAGGGGTTTTAAAAAGACTAAAAGGTGTGTTCTTCATGTTCATATTTCATTATCTTATTCTTATTGTGGATTGATACTACTCTTGGCTAATCCCCCTCTACTTTGGTTATTTGTGTTTTGTTTAAGGGTAATCAAGAAAGAGAAACCCCCTTCATCGGCCGGCCGATAGAAAGAGGAGGAGAAAAACCACAATCCATCCCGCATCACTTTTCTTACCAGGTGTTCGCGATCATTCTCCCTCCCTTTTGAGGTAACCCCTCTGGCGATCACACTCCATTAGCAACCTCTTGCTCCTTTTCATTTAGCTTTAATTTCTTTTAATATATTTTTTGATGTCGGTGTGACACGGTTCACAGGGAGGTCCAAGTTAGGGGTAGAGATCGACCGATCTCACCGATGATGACGAGGGTCGAACATGGGTTTGTTCATCAGCATGGGTCACATGCCGAAGCAAAGGTAGGATTATTAACAAGGACGGAAGGTCCAAGTTAGGGGTAGAGATCGACCGATCTCACCGATGATGACGAGGGTCGAACATGGGTTTGTTAGAGGATCTCCGGTGGAACTTTTGATGATTGTCCCTTTTTGGAGTTTCATCGGGGGGAGAACAAAAGAGGAATTTTTAAATTACCACTTTACTGACTTAAGCGCCCTTTCGGGTTTTCGCCGAAGCCAGCCCCCTCTTGCTTTTACCCACGCGCCCTTTCGGGTTTTCGCCACAGCCGGGTTATAGCCATTTTTGCACTTGTCCTAATATAGGAGCCAGTCTTGCGGGGTATCTCTATTTTTAACCCCATTTTTTTTCTTTTTTTTTGAGGATATAAAAGGTGGTAGGTCGAAGTGTGATGTCCGACCCTTGGTTGACAGTAGACGGCTGTTGGCCGGAGCACCAGGCCTTGTGCCGAGCAGAGCGGTTCATTCGTTAGCAAGGGCTGAATGCTAATGCAAAGGAATGATCTTTCACCGATTCCGGCGTAAGGCCCGTAATGGCAACATTGTGAGAGGGCCGGCTGGGACACGAAGTTTTAAGCCGAAAGGATTTATTCGTTAGCACGAAGATAATGCTAACGTAGGGGAAGGGTTCCATGCCAGTTTGGACGTAAGGTTCGTAATGGCAATATGGTGTATTCTTTTGAGAGCTCGGCCAGGGCGGAGTGCCACTAGACCAAGGGAAGGTAGCTCGATCAGGGCGGAGTGCCACTAGACCAAGGAAAGGTAGCTCGATCAGGGCGGAGTGCCACTAAACCAAGGAGGGATAGCTCGGTCAGGGCGGAGTGCCACTAGACCAAGGAAGGATAGCTCGGCTAGGGTGGAGTGTCACTAGACCAAGGAAAGTGATGCGGGACAATATGCTCTGATACCAAACTTGATGCGGGACAATATGCTCTGATACCAAACTTGATGCGGGACAATATGCTCTGATACCAAACTTGATGCGGGACCGACTGACTCGCTAGCTAACCTACGACACTAGAGAGTGCGACCAGCACGCGCACGTGACAAGGCAAGCCGGTGTGACCGACTAACGTGAAATCCCTCCGGGTGGAGGCGTCTCTCAACAGAACTCCGAACCACGGCCGTCCCAAGGAGGGAGGCGCGACGGGGTCACAACGGGCGAGAGGCCGCGGGACGACATGGGAGTCTAGTCCGAGCTCGGTGCTCGACTAGGGCCAAGGGAGGTGGGCACTCTCAACTCTCAACCAGCAGTGATAAATACCGTCTAGCTAGGCCCTACACTCACTTGCGCGGCACATTCAATCGCATACGAGACAAGCAAACAACAAAGGAAGGAGCGAGACACGTACCTCCACGCCTAGGCGTGGGGAAGGAACCCCGGCCATGCCACACACCCACCGGTACATCAAACAAACAATATTACATAACCAAATGGTGCCCACTCCTCGCAGGGAGGTAACGGGCTACAAGCTCAATCCGGTAGCGTGCGGCGTGGGGTGACGGGTACCGGGTCGGGGCAGCTCGATGTCCACAGGTCCGCCTCGGGCTGCTGCAAGGAAGGAGTCTTCCGGCGCCTCGCTGTAATAGGGGACGCTCCTCCGGGAAGAAGAGGTACGTCGCTGGGCCCGGAGACGCGTCGGGAGTGCACTTGGGAAGGGGGCGACTAGCTGGCCACCCTGCGCAGGTTCTGTCCAGCAGCTGGATGGCGACACCGATAGGTCCCCTTAATCATGTCCGGGACCTGCAAAACTCGGCGGGGGCGCTGATGGGGATACCCCAGGGGCGCCCGTGGAAGGAGAGCCGCTGCTGAGGCCGCTGGTGGCTGTGGCGATTCGTCGAACACCTGGCGTGCAGTCGACCGGCCTGTCTGCTCACAGTGATAGAGGCCGCGAGAACGGCCGGTACGTGACCCTCCGGACAGCAAATGTGGCAGGGTCTTCTCTGGTAGATGGCTGACAGGGGAGGCTAATGGTGGGTTGTGGTGGCCGGTGGGGTACCGTGGGACTTTCGGGCGTGGGTGGCGAAGGAGGTTGGGGTCACAGTCTGCAATTCAGGGCAGTAAGAACTGTGACTCCCGGAAGGGCAGTAATGGCGAGGGGTTGTATGAGGATCCCGGGTCTGTGGCGATTACTGGAGATGGGGTATGGTGTGAGGGGGTGGCCTACCAAATTTCAGGGCAATCAGAGGTGGCTAGAGGGTGGTCCCTTTGGAGGTCCCTGCTGACTGGTCCCACACGGGTACTGTAGCGGAGAACTGCGCACAGAAAGTGTGTACAAAGGGAACTCTCAGCCCCGATGGAAATTTGAGGCGAGACCAGAGGGGCTGGATTCGTGACTGGGAGGGGAACAAATGTTATGAAGGGACTGGTGATGTTCGGGGGCAGGAGAGGCATGCAAACGGGGACCCAAGTCGGTTCAGGTCACAGGCGAGACTGCCAGGGAGGCAGTCAGCGCGACGAAAGTGTCTGTGAAGACAACTTTCTGTGACGAACGAGTTTTGGGGCGAGGTCAGAGGGGTTGGAAAGCTAACAGGCAAAGGCACAAAAACCTAGAAGACACTCCTGGGGTTTGCTGTCAGGAACTGGGCATACCGTTCGCAACTTCGGGCCCCTAGTGTGCAGGTCGGACAGGTACTCCGGGGTCGAGCAGCACGCCTCCACGATCGCCGTCACCTCGTCGACCGGATCGCCCGTGGACGTGGGGAAGAAGACCGCTGGCGTGGAATCCCTGGAGAAGGTCTCCTACCCCTGGGCGTCGCACCCAAGGACTGGAGAGGGGGTGAGGGCGTCGCACCCTCAAGGAGGAGGAAGAAGAAGGGATCGCCCCTTTCAAGATGGTGGCTGCACACAAGACTTTTCAAAACTAATTCTTCATTATCCTCAATGGAAAATACATAAGAGCTTATATATGCTAGGGTTGAAACCCTAGCCAAAGGGGGGGGGGGGGGAAAGAGCCGCACATGGCTTGGGGGAAAGGGGGGTGCGAACCAAGGCAAGGGGGAAAGAGGGGCGCTCATCTTCCTAGATTCTAGGAGAGGGGGGCGGCTGCCACCTTCCAAGAGGAGGGAAGGGAGTGGGGCGCCCAAACCCTAACCCTAAGAGGTGGGGGCGCAAGTGCCTAGGTGGGCCAAGCCCTGGTTGGGCAGCCATGCCAAATGGGCCAAGACTTGAACCAAGAAAGTGGCCCAATAACCTCCCTAGCCTCTAGCAAGCCTACAAAACACAAATAAAGCCTAATTGGCCTCAAAAAAGGTCCATGACTGAAAGAAATTGTCCACATACGGACTAAACCAAGGCCCAACATGGCCCAAAGCATAAAATAAGTGATGATAGCTCCGCTAATCTGCCAACTGGTCGCCGAGCCAAAGGGATGCCGGCGAGATCCGTGTACTCCGTCGTAAACTGTGGCGCGTGTCCTCACCAATTCTCCCCGGGTGGGAAGAACTCGACCCCGTCGAGTAAGGGTCACAGTCGCTCAGGTAACGCTCCAGCAAGTCCGGGTCAATCCGCTCCAGCTCTCCCCGCGTGATCCAGGTGTCGTCTGTCTCAGGGCGCCCTCTCCAACGCACTAGGAAGCGCTGGTAGGCCCCGCTCCTGGTGGTGGTCACCTGCTCATCCAGTATACAATCGATGTGCTCACGCCTCTGTAATGGGGCTGGAGGAGGTGGACTCTCAGAAGGTGTATCGCTCACAACAGGAAGGGGAGGCCCAAGAAGCTCACTGGGAATCACTGCTGGATCCCGATAGGCCACCAGATCAGAGACGTTGAACGTCGAACTGATCCCATAATCATCTGGCAGCTCAATCTCATATGCGTTAGACCCAATCCGCCTCAGAACTCGGAAGGGTCCGGCACCGCGGTCCTGGAGTTTCTTTACGGCCCCCGAAGGGAACCGTTCAGGTCTGACCCTGATCATGACATACTCTCCCTCGCGGAACTCACGGGTGTGTCGATGCGCATCAGCTAATTCCATATAACGTGCGTTGCTGGCCTCGAGGTGGTGATGATGCAGACTCCGAATAAGATATGTAGACTCATACCTATGTGAATGCAGAGGTGGTCCTGGACATCCAAACATGGACCTAGCATGCTTATGACTCCTATATGATTGGACAACACGGGGAGGTCCTGGACAACCAAAGTTGTATCTATCATGCATGGGTGTCCTACCAAGTGTGCCAGACTTTGGGGGACCAATATGACCAGACTCACTCACCATGTAACCCCTATATGATTGTGGAGGAGATGATTCATGAAAGAGAGATAAAGGAGTGAAAGGAGAGTGATAATGGATCACCTGTGACTCCCTCCTAACCAAACTCTGGGTTGTGGATCCATGCATGGAAGGGGAGTGATAATGGACCTCCTCGTCACAAGGGGTGAGGAAATATGGATCGGGAGGTTCAATAGGAAAAGGATCAAAAGGGTCAAAGAAATGGAGACTTGTCCTAACATGCCCCTTCACTATACTTGCCCATGTCGGATATCCGCCAAGGTGCAAATGGTCACCTTTAGGCACTATGAAAGATGGGGCAAGGGAATCATAAGGGCCAGGAAGACAAGGTTCCTCCCTCGGAGTAGTAATGCCATAAGATGGGAGAAAGGCAACCTCATCGAGTATGGGAAAGAATAGAAGGACCTCGGAAGTGATAGGCCCTATGGTGTACACCGAGGTAATAGACCCCAAAGCTGGGAGTATGAAGCTATGACTATAGGGTTGGTCAGACCCTAAGGCCAACATGTATGTCAACTCCCACTGACAATCCAAACTCTTAAGAAACTCCCTCACATTCTCTATAAAGCTGAAGGACCGAAAAGTGGTGTGAAAGGAGTTAAGGGGTATGACTGGGAGAGTTGGCTCCATGGAGGGGTAGTAGGTGATCGAGACATCTAGATGTGGACCCTCCCTTAACCAGCTAGCTAAAAACTCCCCAATGACAAGCTCACCCTTGAGAGGTAGTAATGGCTCGAGATGTGGGTCGAAGGATGAAGCATCTACCCCCAGTGAGGGAACGGGGTCCTCTATATACTGGATGGGATCTTGGTCCTCTATCGACTCATCCAAATACTCCGCCTCAAGACCCGGATCAGCCTCATAACCGACGGATATGAGCTTACTATAAGGGGTTACGCGGGTCAGGTATCGATCAAAGGAAGCTTGGAAGTCAGCCTTCACGGATGGCATATCGGACCTCAGGTCTCGGGGAGCGGCCAAGGTGGTGGCGGGTAGTGGACAAGCCCTCGGAGGGTGGGTAGAGACAGTAGGTTGCTGAAGCTGAGGGGCAGAGGCTGTAGCCGTGGATCGAGGGTGATAGTCCCTCGGATGGGAATAGTGAGGTCTAGAGGTAAAGGAGTCCTGACGAGCTGACTCCTGTGGACGGGCCACGGGTCCCCGAGGGTATGGTCTAGGGGTAGCTCGAGAATACGACCCACGAGAGTATGTGGGTGTGGGGTGCTGGACCGGAGCAAACTCGAGCTCAAACTGCTCCTGTTCACGAGCAACCTGGTAAGCTTCCCCCAGGGTCTGCACATGGCGGCGGGATAACTCAATCCGGAGGTGCTCGCGCAGACCCCGACGGAAATGAGCTACAGTCCTGATTTCATCCACCTGAGTCCCATATCGCATTAGGTGCTCATCAAAATCCTTAATATACTCGGACACGAACCTGTTGCCTTGGACAGGACTACTCGGGGCTCCCTCTACCTGATGCACCCTACTAAGGTTGGGTCGGTGGTATGGAACTGAATAATAAGAACTAGCCATCGAGATGCACTGGGAACTCAAAACACATAGGCTCGCCCTAGGACTAAAGAAGGGGAATGCAAGACTCTAAGGGGCAAGGGTGAAATAGACACGACCACAAAATGGGACACGGACTCAAATGCAAGATGAGACTCAATTGGCCTAGGACTACTTAAGGATGCAAAGAACCTAAGACAAACCTAATGACTCAAATGGCCTAAGACCCCAATTTGTAGGAACAAACTGGTTAACTTGGCTCTGATACCAAACTTGATGCGGGACAATATGCTCTGATACCAAACTTGATGCGGGACAATATGCTCTGATACCAAACTTGATGCGGGACAATATGCTCTGATACCAAACTTGATGCGGGACCGACTGACTCGCTAGCTAACCTACGACACTAGAGAGTGCGACCAGCACGCGCACGTGACAAGGCAAGCCGGTGTGACCGACTAACGTGAAATCCCTCCGGGTGGAGGCGTCTCTCAACAGAACTCCGAACCACGGCCGTCCCAAGGAGGGAGGCGCGACGGGGTCACAACGGGCGAGAGGCCGCGGGACGACATGGGAGTCTAGTCCGAGCTCGGTGCTCGACTAGGGCCAAGGGAGGTGGGCACTCTCAACTCTCAACCAGCAGTGATAAATACCGTCTAGCTAGGCCCTACACTCACTTGCGCGGCACATTCAATCGCATACGAGACAAGCAAACAACAAAGGAAGGAGCGAGACACGTACCTCCACGCCTAGGCGTGGGGAAGGAACCCCGGCCATGCCACACACCCACCGGTACATCAAACAAACAATATTACATAACCAAATGGTGCCCACTCCTCGCAGGGAGGTAACGGGCTACAAGCTCAATCCGGTAGCGTGCGGCGTGGGGTGACGGGTACCGGGTCGGGGCAGCTCGATGTCCACAGGTCCGCCTCGGGCTGCTGCAAGGAAGGAGTCTTCCGGCGCCTCGCTGTAATAGGGGACGCTCCTCCGGGAAGAAGAGGTACGTCGCTGGGCCCGGAGACGCGTCGGGAGTGCACTTGGGAAGGGGGCGACTAGCTGGCCACCCTGCGCAGGTTCTGTCCAGCAGCTGGATGGCGACACCGATAGGTCCCCTTAATCATGTCCGGGACCTGCAAAACTCGGCGGGGGCGCTGATGGGGATACCCCAGGGGCGCCCGTGGAAGGAGAGCCGCTGCTGAGGCCGCTGGTGGCTGTGGCGATTCGTCGAACACCTGGCGTGCAGTCGACCGGCCTGTCTGCTCACAGTGATAGAGGCCGCGAGAACGGCCGGTACGTGACCCTCCGGACAGCAAATGTGGCAGGGTCTTCTCTGGTAGATGGCTGACAGGGGAGGCTAATGGTGGGTTGTGGTGGCCGGTGGGGTACCGTGGGACTTTCGGGCGTGGGTGGCGAAGGAGGTTGGGGTCACAGTCTGCAATTCAGGGCAGTAAGAACTGTGACTCCCGGAAGGGCAGTAATGGCGAGGGGTTGTATGAGGATCCGGGTCTGTGGCGATTACTGGAGATGGGGTATGGTGTGAGGGGGTGGCCTACCAAATTTCAGGGCAATCAGAGGTGGCTAGAGGGTGGTCCCTTTGGAGGTCCCTGCTGACTGGTCCCACACGGGTACTGTAGCGGAGAACTGCGCACAGAAAGTGTGTACAAAGGGAACTCTCAGCCCCGATGGAAATTTGAGGCGAGACCAGAGGGGCTGGATTCGTGACTGGGAGGGGAACAAATGTTATGAAGGGACTGGTGATGTTCGGGGGCAGGAGAGGCATGCAAACGGGGACCCAAGTCGGTTCAGGTCACAGGCGAGACTGCCAGGGAGGCAGTCAGCGCGACGAAAGTGTCTGTGAAGACAACTTTCTGTGACGAACGAGTTTTGGGGCGAGGTCAGAGGGGTTGGAAAGCTAACAGGCAAAGGCACAAAAACCTAGAAGACACTCCTGGGGTTTGCTGTCAGGAACTGGGCATACCGTTCGCAACTTCGGGCCCCTAGTGTGCAGGTCGGACAGGTACTCCGGGGTCGAGCAGCACGCCTCCACGATCGCCGTCACCTCGTCGACCGGATCGCCCGTGGACGTGGGGAAGAAGACCGCTGGCGTGGAATCCCTGGAGAAGGTCTCCTACCCCTGGGCGTCGCACCCAAGGACTGGAGAGGGGGTGAGGGCGTCGCACCCTCAAGGAGGAGGAAGAAGAAGGGATCGCCCCTTTCAAGATGGTGGCTGCACACAAGACTTTTCAAAACTAATTCTTCATTATCCTCAATGGAAAATACATAAGAGCTTATATATGCTAGGGTTGAAACCCTAGCCAAAGGGGGGGGGGGGGGAAAGAGCCGCACATGGCTTGGGGGAAAGGGGGGTGCGAACCAAGGCAAGGGGGAAAGAGGGGCGCTCATCTTCCTAGATTCTAGGAGAGGGGGGCGGCTGCCACCTTCCAAGAGGAGGGAAGGGAGTGGGGCGCCCAAACCCTAACCCTAAGAGGTGGGGGCGCAAGTGCCTAGGTGGGCCAAGCCCTGGTTGGGCAGCCATGCCAAATGGGCCAAGACTTGAACCAAGAAAGTGGCCCAATAACCTCCCTAGCCTCTAGCAAGCCTACAAAACACAAATAAAGCCTAATTGGCCTCAAAAAAAGGTCCATGACTGAAAGAAATTGTCCACATACGGACTAAACCAAGGCCCAACATGGCCCAAAGCATAAAATAAGTGATGATAGCTCCGCTAATCTGCCAACTGGTCGCCGAGCCAAAGGGATGCCGGCGAGATCCGTGTACTCCGTCGTAAACTGTGGCGCGTGTCCTCACCAGAAAGGTAGCTCGATCAGGGCGGAGTGCCACTAAACCAAGGAAGGGTAGCTCGGCTAGGGCGGAGTGCCACTAAACCAAGGAAGGGTAGCTCGATCAAGGCGGAGTGCCACTAAACCAAGGAGGGATAGCTCGGTCAGGGTGGAGTGCCACTAGACCAAGGAAGGATAGCTCGGCTAGGGCGGAGTGCCACTAGACCAAGATAGGGTAGCTCGGCTAGGGCGGAGTGCCACTAAACCAAGGAGGGATAGCTCGGTCAGGGCGGAGTGACACTAAACCAAGGAGGGATAGCTCGGTCAGGGCGGAGTGCCACTAGACCAAGGAAGGATAGCTCGGCTAGGGTGGAGTGCCACTAGACCAAGATAAGGGTAGCTCGGCTAGGGCGGAGTGCCACTAAACCAAGGAGGGATAGCTCGGTCAGGGCGGAGTGTCACTAGACCAAGATAAGGGTAGCTCGGCTAGGGCGGAGTGCCACTCGACCAAGACAAGGGTAGCTCGGCTAGGGCGGAGTGCCACTAAACCAAGGAGGGATAGCTCAGTCAGGGCGGAGTGCCACTAGACCAAGATAAGGGTAGCTCGGCTAGGGCGGAGTGCCACTAAACCAAGGAAGGGTAGCTCAGCTAGGGCGGAGTGCCACTAGACCAAGATAAGGGTACGTCATTCTGGGAATGCCGGTTGTGCCGTGTGATACAGCTTTATATGCTTTCCGTTGAGGGGAGAGAACTGGATGACTCCTTTGTGGTCTACCAGGACGTAGGCACCCCCTTCATATACTCGGTGGACGACATATGGTCCAACCCAATTTTGGAACAGCTTCCCTTTGGGGTTGGAGGCTATTACTTCTCTTCTCTTGACCATTACCCGGTCTCCTTTCTTGAATTCTCGACCTTTGACCAGCTTGTCAAAAGCACGGGCCATGCGGGCTTGGTAGAGTTGGATGTTTTGTTGCGCACGGAGGCGCCTTCCTTCGAGCTCAGCAAGCTCTTCCAATCTTCTTTCTGCATTGGTTTGTTCACCGCTGACTAATCCATGCTGGATGGCGACTCGCAGCGAAGGAGCTTCTAATTCGATTGGCACCACAGCCTCCGACCCATAGACGAGGGAGAAAGGTGAACAGCCGGTTGGGGTTTTGCAGACAGTATGATAGGCCCAGAGCGCTTCGTACATCCTTTCTTCCCAATCTTTTTTATTAGACTTGACAGTCTTTGCCAGCAACGTGCATAGTGTCTTGTTGAAGGCTTCTGCAAGTCCATTGGCTTGAGGGTTGTAGGGGGACGATGTCCTCCAGTCAATCTTGTATTTGTCGGCCATCCGATAAACCTTCTGGTTTCTGAAATGGCTGTCATTATCAAAGATGATTCGGCTGGGGATCCCGAACCGGAATATTATATTCTGCCGAAAGAATCTTGCGACTAGTTTCCCCGTTACATCTCTCAATGCGACCGCCTCTGCCCATCTGGAGAAGTAGTCTGTAGCTGCTAAGATATATCTGCACCCTGATGAAGATGCTGGTAGCGGATGTAATGGCACTGGAGGTCTCCTTGCCACGTTAGCGTGCTCTTGACACTTCTGACAAGCCTTGGTGAACTTGCAGCAATCATCAAACATAGTGGGCCAATAGTAACCCAATTTCTTTATCTCAATTTTCATCTTTGGGCCAGCCTGGTGTGCTCCAGCTGATCCTGCATGGATTTCTTGCATCACATGTCCCGCTTCTGCTGAAGACAAGCAACGAAGTAGGACTTTCCTTCGGGCATCTGCCATTATTCGGAACAAGGTTCCGCTTCTCATCTCGTAAGAGTCTTTGACCCTCAGGAGTTTCATTCTCTGTTCTTTCTCTCTTGGGAGCTATTGGTGCTGAAACCACTGTAGGAGATGTTCTCGCCAATCGGGCCGTTGAGCCTCTTCGACGGCTACCACCTCAATCTCCTGTTCGTCGGCTAAGGCCTCGATCATACTGGGGACTTGCCGGCGGTTGATCACTATTATGTTCAGGCTTGTGTCTAGCGGGACCACCAACGAACTGGCCAACTTAGCGAGGGCGTCTGCCTGAGCATTCTGGCCTCGGTTGATATGCTTGGTGCTGATGAAGTAGAACCTTGACATCAGGCGGGTTGCCAGCTGATGATAGGTGAGAAGTTCTTGCTTTCGCACATCGAACTCTCCTTCCAGTTGTTTTATAACTAGCATGGAATCTCCGAATGCTTCCAGCATCTGAATTCCCATGGATAGGGCGATTTGCAACCCAATTATCAGGGCTTCATACTCTGCTTTGTTGTTCATGCAATGCTTGTTTATCGAGCAAGATGTGTGCACCACTTCCCCTTTTGGGGACTTCAGGACTATGCCTGCTCCTGCCCTGACCCTGGCCGATCCAGTGGCAGAGGTGTCAATTCTGGAAGCGCCATCAAAATATAGCTGCCATAAGGAGGGCTGAACCTGAACAGCTTCCAGGGTTTCATCTTCAGGAAGCTCCGATTCCAGCGAGCAGTCCCCGAGTACTGGGTGCTCAGCGAAGAAGTCTGTAATAGCTTGACCCTTGACGGCCTTGCGCGGCACATAGGAGATGTCAAACTCCATAAGGATTACTACCCATTTGCCCAGGCGACCTTTGAGTGCCGGCTGGGACATAATATATTTCAGGGGGTCCTCTTTGGATACCAAGCTGATTTCATGCGACAACATGTAGTGTCGAAGCTTCTTAACTACGAAGACCAGCGCCAAATAGACCTTCTCAATATAAGTATATTTCTCCGCAGTTCTGACCAGTCTCCGACTGGGGTAATAGAGGGCTTGCTCTTTCCCTTCTTCATTATTCTGGGCCAGTATTGCCCCCAGGGAGTTATGTGTAGCTGCTATATATAGTATCAATGGCCGTCCTTTCACCGGTGCGCCCAGCACTGGAGGAGTCTTCGGATAGTCTTTCAGCTTGTCGAAGGCTGTCTGGAAATCTTCATCCCAATAAAAGGGAACATCTTTCATCATCAGTTTGTGGAAAGGCTGGCATCGCCCTGACAAATTGGAAATGAACCGCCGGATATAAGCCAAGCGGCCCTGTAGTGATCTCAACTCGGAGAGGTTCCTTGGTGCAGGTAGCTCTTGAATTGCTTTGATTTTTGCGGGGTCTATCTCGATCCCCCGATTTCGGACAATGAAGCCCAAGAACTTCCCGCTCGACACTCCGAATGTACATTTCATGGGGTTCATTTTCAGCTCATGCTGCCTCAGCCTATGAAAGATAATCCGGAGGTCTTGCAGATGATCTTCTTTTCTTCTGGTTTTGACCACCAGATCATCTATGTAGCACTCGACCTTGTGGTAGAGCAACTCATCAAATATTCTGTTCATTGCGCGCTGATAAGTTGCGCCAGCATTCTTTAGTCTGAACGGCATCCTCTTATAGTGATAGATGCCTTTAGGGGTTCGGAAGGCAGTGTGAACTCGGTCATGCTCCGCGATCAAAATCTGGTTGTAACCGGATGACCCGTCCATGAATGACAGGGCCTCATGCCCGGTTGTAGCATCGATCATGACTTTCGTTATTGGCACCGGAAAGTCATCTTTGGGGCAGGCTTTATTTAGATCTCGGAAGTCGACACATATCAGGATCTGTCCATTCTTCTTTTTCACGGGGATGATATTCGCCAGCCATGTGGTGTACTGGTTTTCTTCAACAAATCCCACGTCAATAAGCTTGTCGATTTCAGCACAAATTTGAGTAATGAGTTCTGGCCTCATGCGCCGCGGTGGTTGCTTCACCGGCTCGGCCTCAGGGCTGATTGCCAGCTCATGTTGTGAGACAACGGGATTTAGACCGGGCATTTCTTTGTAAGTCTAGGCGAAGCAATCCCGGTACTCTAGCAGCAGCTGGGTGTATAGCTCCCATTCTTCTGGGGACAGTTGGGCACTGAGGAAGGTAGGCCTAGGGTCCTCCTCATTTCCCAAGTTGACTTCTATCAGTTCATCGACTGTGACTTGGCCTCCGTCTTCTATCTCCGGAGGTGCCGGTTGGAGGTCAACGAAGTTTGGAATACCATCTTGAGGGTCGAATACTTTGACCTCCTCGTCAGACACCACCGGAGCTTCTTGAGAGTCCTCCGTTTCATTTGACAATGGCCGCATGTATTGCTCTTTCAGCAAATCCGCTGCCATTGCAGTCTCCCATGGTAAGAGAGCAGCTTTAGTCGCTGCGGATGGGGTTGCAGTCGCGCCAAACTGGCGACTGCTTGTTGTTGGGCCGGAATAGCAACCCAACCTTACAGCAAAAGGTGAGGAGATCCCGCCTTCTGGGGCCATTGCATCTTCAATAGGAGTGGCAATCCCATTGACGGCGGCACACACCTCCCGGTCGGGGCCGGTCATGGCTTCCCCGATTGACACAAGAGGTGCAGAGGTCCTTGTTGGTAGGACTCCATAGGAGGGGGAGGTCCCTGCTTCTTCAACACCTTCAGCTTCGCTGCTGCTAGCCGTATCAAATTCGACTTACGGGGCCGCCTCTTCAGGATAGACCTATTCTCAACATCAGCAAGGAGTCATGGTCCCCATTTCTTGCTTTCAGGTTGCCCCGGGTCAGTCTGTTCAGCTTCCGCTGGATATTTGTCGAAGGTTGCCCCCGACGGGCTCTCTTCAGCAGGGTAGAAGGCGGAGAGGGTGTCCACCTCGTATCACCCACTGTGATAATATTCTTCCAGGGTGAAGCCCAACCCCGGATGTTGAGAGACGCGTCTCATTTCCTTATCCAGATTTGCGGGATACCACATTTTCTGGAAAGCTTCCTTGCGCTTTTGAGACTGATCGGGGGGGATGTGTTGCTGCTGAAACATCCTGGCCATCCGTTCAGTTGTGAATGCCAGACCCTTGACGGGAACCGGCGGGTTGCTTATATCTTCGGGGAGGCTACAGTCTGTGTCTTCCCGAGTAGGGTGTTCTTCAGCCGTATAGAACAAGTTGCCAGGTCAATCTTCCTGTGCCACCTCCCAAGTTCTGAAAGGCTCGATAGTAGGGTTATCAAGGCCGAGAGTTGGCTTGGTGAGGCCATCCGGGATTTCAATATGATTGTGCCGCCGAGCGACCCGTACTTCATTAGCTTCAGGGTATAATGTTGGGGGTGCCATTCTGCCCACGTCTCCGGATGCTGTGATATGGGAGACCGCATTGGGCTTGACATACCCGCGCGGCGGTGGTGGATACCAACTGCCGCCGGATGTGCTTCTGGATGCCCCAGCTGGGGTCTTAGCTTCAGAGGTCTTATGGGAAGGCCCTGTATATAGGTTGGCATCCGCCAAATGATATTCGAACACCTCGAACGGGTGGGGGTCTGCAAATATCCTCTCCTCCTTCCCTTGGAGACTGTACTTGATGCATTGGTGGAGCGTGGAGGGCACCACCATATTTTCATGCAGCCATGGGCGGCCGAGCAGTGCCTTGTACGAGGTGCGGGAGTCAATGACATGGAACTGCACCGTCGTAGTGAAATCTGCTAAGGTGAGGGTGAACTCTGCCACCCCCATTGACACTTCACATTTTTTGATTGAATCCGGTGATACGCATATCTCCGACTTTCTCGAGATGCACGTTAAAGTGGTGCCTCTCGTATATCCTATAAGGCAAGATGTTGACCGCTGCACCGGGATCAACCACAATCCTGTTCAACTCCCTTTCATTCAGGTGCCCCTTCATATACAGCGGCCTGTTGTGGCTGATGGTGGGCAGCAGCATATCGTCTGGAGTGAAGGTCATGCTAGCCTTCGGCATTGCTTCAGCCAGACATGTCTCAAAATGAGCAGGCATCTGGAGAACAGTGATAATCGCCTGTCGAATCTCTTCACTCAAAGAAAGGATCTCCCAGATTGTAAATCGAGCAGGGAGCTTCTTGAGTAGCTTCATTATTCGGCTCCCAGCTAAGACATTGGAGAGCTTCATCTCTTCAGCCCATCTGGGCTTGGGGAAGTCTTGGTTTACGGGCCCTAACGGGCCTGCTTCATCTTCCTCAGATTCGGCGCCCTTCTGGCTGGCACCGACTCCTGGGTGTTCTTTGTTAGCTGCTGCGGGGCAAGCTCGATCTGCACTTGGATCTTTGGAAGATTGTGCTAGCTGCGGGCGAACGTCCCCAGGTGTAGGGTTAGCCTCCTGGCAAGGCTGCTTCCCCTTGGACATCTTCATGAATTTAAGAAATGAAGGGACCCCCTTGCCCCCGCTCTTGTTATATAGGCCTAGCGGAGGAGGGATTTGGATTCCCTTGACCTCCGGCGGAGGTGTTTTGTAGGGTTGCTCCCCCCTGAACATGATGTTGTGGTTGGGTGGCGACTGGCGCCCCCATTTTCGGCCTGACCGGGTGGCATGTGCAGCAATTGCAGCCTCGGCCTTACCTCCCCCAGCATGGGGTGTGAAACAAATTTCCTCTTCTTCCTCCTCTCCGAGTAGGTTGAAGAATGCCGATAGAGTATGACAGGAGACAATCTGCACTTTATCAGCCTCAGCGGCCTTCCTTTTCTTCTTCTTTTGTCTCTTCTTCTTTTTTGCTTCAGAGGGCGGGTGCCCCCAGAACAGACTGCCCTCTCTATCGGGTGCCGCTTCAGCTTTCTCCTTTTGTTCGAGTGAGAGCTTCTCTAGTTCTTGCCACGGGACGTGGTCCCACACCAGCAAGGGCTTCAATTCGGGCTGCACGTACTCGTCTAGCCCCTTAATGAGGTTTTGCAGTCGACGGACCCCAGGATTGGTTTCCTTAATCACTAGCAGTGGAGTTTGTCTCCTCCGATTATGTGTAGGTATCCTGACAGTTGTAGGTGGAGTGATCCATACGGGTGCTACCACTGGCGGAGCAGGCCAGGGTGTAACACCACGGATATGTGCCCCCTCTTTCGGGCGGGGTGCCCTCCTTTTCTTTTGCTTCACAGGGACCTGCTGCCATCCCTGCTGTTCTTTCGCGGGCTCTAGGAAATGAGCTTCATAGGTGCTCCGCGTACTTGTCTCAGAGATCTCCTCGGGCAGTGCTTGGTATAGGGAGATCATGTTGACTCCTGCCCTCCTTCGAGGGGCTTCATGTGCCTGAGGAGGATCCACTTTGTACTCTCTCAGCTCGATCTCATTTTTCTTCACCATCCCTTCGATGATGTCCTTGAAAACATAGCAGTCTTCGATTGGATGCCCCAACATCTGGTGGTAGGGCCAGAATCTTGGGCTGTCTTTTCTCTTGAGGTCCTCCGGCCTCCTTGGCTCTGGCAGGGTGACCATGCCATATTCCGTTACCCAGTCGAACAGAACCTGGGTCTTGTCCTTTGGAAATGAATAGGCCTTCTTCATCTTGTCCCTGAGCGAAGTACCTTCTTTGCCGTCTGGGGCTTCTGCAGGCTGTGGGGTGATTCCCTTCTTACCTTCACTTTTCTGTTGTTCGAACGCCTTTATGTCAAGAGCGTTCGCTTCTTTAGGCGACGAGCGCCGCTCCACCACCTTGCCCTTCTGGGTCGTGCCGGCAGCAGATGTAGGGGCAGGTCTGGCCAGAAAAGCTTCCACCTCGGCCACGACATTGTTCAATCGATCAAATGATCGTATTTCCATTCCGATCATCTTTTCTAGAACCTACCTTCTGAGATTCTGTTTGCATATTTACACAGCGTCCTCCTGATGCGCGGGCCGCTTGCACCTCATTCCGAGGTTCCTCCACCTCTTGATATAATCAAGGGCTGTCTCATCGGCCCTCTGCTTTGTTGAGTAGAGTTCGGCCACTGTGACCTCCCTCTCTATAACATGGAATCTTTCTCTGAACTTCTTCTGCATATCTGGCCAGTCGCTGATCGACCCGGCTGAGAGGCTGGAATACCATTCAAATGCGAGCCCCGTCAGCAAGGATCCGAAAAACTTTAGCAGGTATGACTCGTCAGTGGCCAAGTCGCCCATGGCAGTCATATAATAGGCAATGTGTTCTCTCGGGGACCCCTTCCCGTTGAATTTTTCGAACTTGGGCGGCTTATTGATTCCCGGGGGAAGCCGCTTAGCAGCATGGTGTTGCAGGTATGGCACCCGGTAGGCATCGAACGCAACGTAGTCGCCTTCACCCCTTTCTGTGAGCTTCAGCTCGATCATTCTTTCCACCATCATCCGGTTCATGACTGCAGGGTCAACTGGATCTGGGTAGAAGTGTGCCAGCTGCAAGTATGGGGTGACCAGAGTGGTCGCCTATGGAGGACGCAGCAGCGGGGGTGTCTAGTGCACTTGAGGGAGCACCGGTGGTAGCAGCGGCTGGAGCTGTGGTGGCCGCTGTTGCGTCATCGCCATGCTTGGTTCTGACGACTGAGGCAGTGTGTAGAGCGGCGGAGGGTCGTCATGACGAACCGCTCCCCGGGATGATTCACCCTGGACTTCGGGTGGTTTGGAAGCTGAGGACTGTTCAATTTTCTCCATCAGCTGCTTCTTTAGCAAGTCTATCTCTTGCCGATATTTTTGAAGTAGTATCAAGACTGATGGGTCCATAGTGGCTGTAGTGGGGATAACTTCTGCTGTCTCCCCGGACATACCCTCGGGCAGGATGTCGAGGGGGATGTCGTCTTCTTCTTCCGCCGTCACCACATTGGCGGCCAGTACGGGGGCCTTATCATCCCACTGGTGGTAGACCAGGGGTTGTTTTCCCTTAGTCATCATCAGGAGCTCCCTTGCTGCTTCTGTTCTGCGAGAATTCGGCCCCGGCCGTGCAGCCAATTTAGCTAACTCGTGGGGGTCTTCGGGAAGCCCCCCATATCGGTTGGATATACCAGCCATGTTGCAGGTAAAAACCCGTATCTCTCTTCTCTGTCGGTGGGCCCTTCTCTTAGCCTGATGCGAGAAGGTCAGCCTCTCGAACACAGAAGTCCTTTTTGTTTCTTCCTGCTTGGGGACGGCTTCATCAGCTTCGATCTCGAAGCCGTTATCATATCCATTGTCGTCGACTGACGACACCATCATTCATTCTCCTACATCTTCTTCATCTGCCATTGACGGGCAGTAGTCTTCCTTGGCGGCGGCTGCTTGCATCAGTCACTGTTGCCCAAGGGAGGGGTTGCCTAACCCTCGAAAATAGTTCCTGACCAGACAGGTCATCTCTTCTTGACCCCGCTCTTGATGTAACAAGGGGGACAGTTGCCGACCTCCCATAGGAGGGGTATAAGCTAGCCGGGCTCTATCGACATGTTGTTGGAACCTTCGTCCCACAGCTAGGACGTTGGCTTGATGGGCGCAGGCTCGAAAACATTCGCGGAGCGGAGGGTCCGCAACCACTTCTTCCTCTTTCGGGGCCAGGCCCCTTCCTCTCTTTTCTTCCCCTCCGTCGTGAGCAAGACGGCGGGGGACAGGTGCAGCTTGATGAACAGGTTGGACCCTCTTGGGGACCCACATCTGCTTAAATTTCCTTGGCCTGGGGGCTAACTTCTCTCGACCGTAATGGCCGGCTTCTTCTCTTTCTGCCTTCCTTCCAATGAGGGCTTGATATGAGTTGCGGACGGGGATGGAAGGGACAACCCGATCTGGAACTATCTGCGTGTCGCGTCCGTTGAGGAAGACGCGCATGCCACCAACCATCATAGATTTGCCGGATTGGGAGAGGGTTCCGGTAACCACAGCAGTACTCCTCCGGATCTGCCTGCGCTGACGTCCACCGGGGTTCTTGTTGATAGCATTGGGGCGGGCCCCACGGATAGCATGGTGCACCAGGCAGCTGGCGACCGAGGTTGGACTCTTGAGCGAGTCGTGGCGGCATCGAGCCTTCAGAGGCTCCATGTTCTTTGTAGTTCCCACGACAGGCTCCGAGGGTTCCACTTCTAGCATATCCACAAAGTCTAACCCCAAGAAGTTGCGGAAGCCAACAGCGACAGGGAAACTGTCGAACTCCATGGGCACCGCCAAGTACCCTTGCGCATGACCGGCAATAATCGAAGGGCCAAAGCCGACGCCAGTCAACCCAGTCATCGTCATCGCTCGCCTGCAAAGACAGACAAACCAACGAGCAGCAGCCTTTGGGAGGGCCTCGAAGCCCAAGTATCTCGGCAAAGAGATGAAAGGTGACACTGGTCCCACCGAGTGTGCCAGACTGTTTGCGATGGGATCTTTCCATTCTCTCCGGTTTTCTTTTTATTTATTTATGATTATCATTTGGGTTTATTTGGTTTATTTCACGTGTCGATCAATCAATTAACTGACTGGCAATTAACTGACTGATTGACTGCACGGGCGTGCCAGTCACGTGAGTGACAAATTTATTATGCGCTCATTCTGACCCGTGTCGGGCGAAAGTGAGATTCGGTCGGGACCAGTAGTCCGCCATACCATAAAGGCTATGGCGTTAATTACATCCCCCGCGAGGAGGGAAAACCTTTGATTAATTGCCGAGATAGTGGGCTGTCGAGGCCGGAATAAAGATGCGATTTTGTGAGCATGACGGGATCATATGAGATGCGTTTATCTATCATGCAAGAGAGGCATGGTTCATTAAATTGGAGGCCCTTGGTATGTGGTGGAGGACGTAGGTCCGAAGACCACCATCGTGCATAGCGGAGACTTCTGATCGGGGGTAACCCGATCTTCCGTCAATGCCATTTGATATACCCGAGGGTCTATGCAAGCATGCAGGCATGATGTTCGTGACTGTGCTAAGCATGGCAATAGAGTTATGAAAACAAATAGTGATCAATCATATTTATTAATCTCCGCCAAGGGGAACGAGAATGGTAACACAAGCATGATAACGAAAGCGAAGTGCTGACGGACATGGTAGTGAAAGCATGATAACAAGACGATTCGGACTCGAACAGCCCTTCCCTTATTCAGTTTATCACTAATTTGGGTTTGTTAACTCCGACCACGGGAGACGAGGATCGCTCCGGAGGCGAGTGAGTGATTAAAATCGGCGCGGCCACACGTAGGGGTAGGTTTCCCCGGTGCGGCCAAACGTAGGTGAAAGTGTTTAATCCGGCGCGGCCATGGCAAAGTTAATCCGGCGCGATGGCCTTGGGGCACGCCGGTTTAGGGCGCGCCGGGAACAAGCCAAAGAAAAATAAGAAGATATGAGTCTATCGTTAATTCGGCGCGGGGGGGTACCGCGCCGTATTAGGGCGCGCCGGATTAGGACCGCGTCATTTTAGCTTATTTTTCATGAATTTTGAAACCATTTAAGTTCACTAAGATTCTGTTGAGAGTTTTGAAGTTAGTTGGGCCGATTGCTTGTTTAATTAAAGTCCAGAAACCTTCCAGAATGAAGTGATGAGCTAGTGCGAGGTCCATACTCAAGCATTAGGGTCCCTGATTCAGAATGAATGTTTTTATTATGGCCGGTCTGCAGAGACGACTTGATCGTCTAAAACCTGCCAAAAATTGGGCAGCATCTCCCCTAAACCTGAAAGGTTGCAGGAGAGGAGCGGGGTCATACTCACTTGTGGTGTAAGCCCCAAAACTGCCGGTCTGCATGGTGACAGCCAGCAAATTCCCAATGGATAGGATAACCCGAGGACTGGCCTACGAGGGGCACCAAAGCTCCGTGGGTGGAGGTAGAGGACCGAGGCAGCTCGTGACGGAAGCAACACCCCGAGGACTAGCCTACAAGGGGTGTGTGACCTACAGCACACACTACACCTACTAGAGAGAGAGACCCTTAGGGAAAGAGGCTCCGAGGACTAGCCTGCTAGGAGCATTTACCCCTTGGTCACCACAGGGTCCCGAAGGGCTGTGGGTTTGAGATTGTTGGGCTGGATCCCCCTGTTGTTGTCAGCTTCGTGACTCATGAGAAACATCCATCACTCGAGAGTGGAGTTCCCTTGGCCAATTAGCAGCTCTGTGGAACGATGGGAGATACCCCCCCTGGGTGGAGGGCTAAGATGTTAATGCTCACGAGATCGGGTTGCCATTCATAGAATAGAATGCAACAGCAGTCACGGAAATAGGCGATCGATATGCAACTTGAAAAGTTTGCCTACACACGCATACCCACAAATGACTGGAATGCACTAGTCGCGAAGCGGACTTCACTATCCCAGAAACGTCACCGGCCTCCTCTGAATAACGGAGAAATGCAAAGAGGAGGGGAGGCGAAGGTCAGATTTCGTTTAAAAATGGAGAGAAACATGTGCACAGGCACAGGCGCAGAGGACCCAGGGAGGGGTTATCCATGTAGCCCATGGCATACCAGGGCGCGTTCGGAATCTGGAGAAACCGGGATCTCGAAGCCGTATACGGGAATACCCTAATAGATATATACATCTATCGAATGAAACAACAATGGAGGAGGAAGACAAGACGTTAAACATTCAACCCATTGGTGCATTCATATACACATGCTATCATTCCATTAACGGAGGGAAACCACCCACATATCGCGAGTTCGGTGCCGGCATCGCGACACGGCCACCATTCTACTCACAAGAGAGTTCACAGAAGAGCAGATAAAAAAAAAAAAGGACGCAGAGAAGGGGGGAGGGGTTGGCTCATATCATCACCATCCCTCCCCCTCTCGCTTACATTCGACAGAGAGAAAGCAAAGATCGGGAATCACCGGAAATGCAGGCGCCCACCTGTTCCCAAAATAGAGTATCGGGATGCCTTCTTCTTCTCCGGCTCCGGAGGGCTTCAGGCAGAGGAGGGAAGACGGAGGCGATGGGCACTCAGGGGAACCCTGCTTCACTTGCAAGAAACCCTTTCTCTCCCCCCCGGATGATTGGCTCTCAGACCTCTATCTTTCCTCTCGATTTTTCTCCTTTTCTCTTCTTTTTTTTCTTCTCCAAAAGCCCCTCTTCTTCTATTTTCGAAAAATGTCTCTTTATCAATCGAACGGCTGCCTATATATAGGAGCATATTCGAAGTCTTTAACCCAGCGTGGAGAATGGCGTGCCGGGAAAGGGAGCTCCATCCTTTGCGCGCCGGAATAGGAGGGCGCCGGGTGGAAGGTTCTTTGCGCGTCGGAATAAGGGGCGCCAGATGGGGGCGCGCCGGTTTAGGGCGCGCTGTGTTAATGCTCTTCGCACGTCGCGAGTCAGCCGATGAGTCCGGGGATGATTTCGGGGGTCACCGTGAACATTTATCTCGCCAATGCTCCTTGAAACCTCGAAGAGACGCCTTGTTAAAGCTTTCAGGCCGACGTACGGCCATTCTTGGAACTTCCGATGACTTTGGTTTGATCACGCGGGTTTTCCGCTGACATGGCTCTCGGCACTACGATAAGTGTCGCTGGCTCGGTCTGGCTTGTGCTCAAAGCTCCTTGGAGGGTGGGATAACACCAGGGATAGTCCCGCCTGAGCTGGGTGATCATTTGGCCACTAAGGGGCCCATCTGGGCGGGAAGCCGTACCTGTGCCGGGTGACCGGGATCTTTTGTCGACAGAGCTTTTGGTCCTCCGTTCTGAAGAGCCAAGGGGACTCTTTCATCTCAGGAGAATCTTTCATGAGGTGGGTAGTCACTGGATAGACCGTCATCCTTGGTCGGACAACGGGTATAGTGTTTGCGGCACGACGGAGTCAATGCCGGTTCATTGGGCAGGCTTGGTCGCACTACCGGTTGGTTGTGAGTTCATCTCGGTTCTCCTGAGATGAAGTCCCTGGCGTTCATACGGGGTGACTTGAGACTCTGGCATCTTGAGAAGTCTTCAGTGTGTTGATCTTTATCGGCTTCCGTGCTTCAGCGGGCCGCATCATTCGTCTTTATGGCTTGGTCGCCGACGATCACATTTTGGGTGCCACCACCAGCCCACCATGTCGACTCGACCCCTGCTTCCTACACCCCCAATCTGTTCTGTGGACAAGGGTAAGGGGCCGATGGCCAGTGGAATATCCCTGGGGACCGGGACGCATGGCAGTTGCTATAGGTGTGGTGGAGTTGGCCACTATTCGGCCAAGTGTCCCACTCGGGAGTCGCTTGTTATTTCGGATCCCTCTGTCGGTGACCCCACTCCAGAGCTTGTGCCGATCAGTTACGAGGCTGATCAGGGCTTAGCGGAGGAGTTCTTTGATAAACTAATGGAGGGAGAGCAAGTTGATGTCCCAGGTACCCAGTATCAGGGTGATGTATAGTTGGGTGTAATTAGGTGCATCCTAACTCAGCCTCAGGTGAGTGACGACTAGCGTCATACCACCATCTTCCACACATTTTGTAGGCTGGGAGGAAAGGCATGTAAGGTGATCATAGATAGTGGGAGTTGTATTAACATTATCTCCACGGGCACTATTAGACGCCTGGGTTTGACGCCCGTGGATCACCCTACACCTTACAGAGTTTCTTGGGTGGATTCTACTTCCATCCCGGTCAGCTGCGATGTCTGGTGCCACTGCAGTTCCAGGCTTACCATGATGAGATATGGTGTGACGTGTTACCTATGGAGGTGGGTAGCATTATTCTCGGTAGGCCTTGGCTTTTTGATCGGGATGCCACCCTTCAAGGTCGGTCGAACACCTACACATTTAACCACGGGGGCCATAGGATTACCCTCCACCCCACCCAGCCAAAGGACCCTTCCGTCTGAGGACCAGCCGGCCCCAGCACTTCGACCCCTTTTAGTTAGGGGACGGTCAGCCCTCCCACCACATGCTCGGTGCGGGATACTACCGCATCGACTGCTCCTAGCACAGGTGACCTCCCACCCAAGAGGTTGATAATGATTAGTCCCCGAGAGATGGAGCAAGACTTTGTCAGTGGTAGTCCCATCCTTGTTGTTGTTGTTTATGGGGTGAGCGATGTAGCTCCAGGGTTAGAGGATGAGCACCCCCCCCCCGAGATGGCTGCGATTCTGCGCGAGTTTTCAGATGTCTTCCCGGAGGACCTCCTTGGAGGCCTTCCGCCCATGCGTGATATCTAGCATGAGATCTACCTCGTCCTGGGCTCATCTTTGCCCAACCTTCCCCACTACCGGATGAGTCACGTGGACCATGCCGAGCTTCAGAGGCAGGTCGAAGAGTTGATGAGTCGGAGATCTCTCAGGGACTGCAAGAGCCATTGCAGTGTTCCCGCATTATTGGTCCCGAAGAAGGATGGCACATGGAGGATGTGCGTTGATAGCAGTGCGATCAACAAGATCACGGTGAAGTATCATTTTCCCATTCCCCAATTAGATGACTTGCTAGACATGATGTCGGGAGCCACTATCTTTTCTAAGATAGACCTTCGAAGTGGCTATCACCAGGTGTGGATTAGGCCTGGGGATGAATGGAAGACGACATTCAAGACCAAGGATGGTCTCTATGAGTGGTTGGTTATGCCCTTCGGACTTTCCAACGCCCCTAGCACCTTCATGCAGTTGATGACCCAGGTTTTACGCCCTATGATAGGGGGTCTTCTTGGTCATCTACTTTGATGACATCCTTATTTACAGCCGCACTAGGGAGGACCACTTAGACCATCTCAGACAGGTCTACATTGTGTTGAGGCGAGAGAGCTTATTTGCCAACCCGAAGAAATGTACTTTCATGACCGATCAGATTATCTTCCTCGGGTTTATTGTGTCTAGGGATGGAGTCTCTACAGATCCGGAGAAGATTAGGGCCATCAGGGAGTGGCCCGAGCCCCGTACACTCCACGATGTCTAGAGTTTTGTAGGTTAGTGACGTTCTACCGTTACTTCATTCGTGGCTTCAGTTCTATCACTGCCCCGATCACAGATTGCATTAAAAAGGGGGCATTTGTATGGACTAAGGCTGCAGCAACTGCATTTCAGGACATCAAGGAGCGTATGACCCAGGCACCTGTCCTTGCTTTACCCGACTTTCCTAAGGTGTTTGAGGTCACATGTGATGCTTCTGGAGTGGATATTGGAGGAGTGTTGAGTCAAGAGTCCCACCCCATCACATTCTTTAGCGAGAAACTGAATGATGCCAAACTGCGTTATTCCACATATGATAAAGAATTTTACGTAGTCGTCCAGGCATTACGATATTGGAGGCACTATGTTTTACATCAAGAGTTTGTCATCTTCTCTGATCATGAGGCCTTACGATTCCTTCATACCCAGAAGAAGCTAAATGCTTGCCATAGCCATTGGGTGGAGTACCTTCAGGAGTACACCTTTGTGCTTAAGCACAAGGCAAGGGCAGAGAACAAGGTAGCCGATGCGCTGAGTCGATGGATGATGATGTTGACCACCATGAGTGTTGAGGTGGTAGGCTTAGAGAGGCTGAAGGACGCCTATGTTGATTGCCTGGATTCGATCTGATCTATGCCATCCTTCAGGCAGGTCCCTCACGTGATTATGGAGAGTTTGTGCTTTAGGAGGGTCACCTATTCTGGGGTGACAAGTTGTGCATCCCACTGACTTCTGTTCGTGACTTTCTCACTTGGGAGATGCACGCGGGAGGTCTTGCTAGCCACTTCGGCTGGAACGAGACCATAGAGGCAGTTGAGCATAGATTCTATTGGCCTAGCCTAAAGGAGGATGCTGCTCGTATCGTGGCCCAGTGCCGCACTTGCGTTATGGCCAAACAGAGGAAACAGAATACCGGCCTCTATACTCCCCTCCCCGTCCCGAATAGTCCATGGCAAGACATTAGCATGGACTTTGTGTTGGGATTGTCACGTACCCTCCGAAAGTATGACTCTATCTTTATGGTCGTAGACAGGTTCTCCAAGATGGCATTATTCATTCCATGCTCCAAGACTTCTGATGCCTCTAGAGTTGCCGGTCTATTCTTTGCTCATTGTGTCTCTAGGTTTGGCCTCCCTCGTACTATAGTGTTAGATAGGGATGTGCGATTTACTAGTTATTTTTGGAAAACCCTATGGCACATGATGGGCACCCAGTTAAAATTTTTCACTGCATATCACCCCCAGATCGATGGTCCAACTGAGGTAGTCAATAGGAGTTTGGGGGATCTTTTTAGGTGTCTAGTCCATGATCGTGTCAGGGATTGGGACTTGGTCCTACCACTAGCAGAGTTTGCTTATAATGACTTGGTCAATAGGTCTATAGGCATGAGCCCTTTTGAGATTGTTACTGGCCGTAGACCTAGGAAGCCCATAGACTTGGTCCCATCTCCCATCCAGTCGCGTGTGTCCGAGTCAATAGAATCCTTCGCTGATCACATTAGGCAGTTGCATGAGCATGTACTTCATCATATTGAGACCAACAACGCATAGTACAAAGAGTTGGCTGATGCCCACAGGCACCATCGTGACTTCAGGGAGGGTGAGCACGTCATGATCAGGGTGGTCAAGCCTGAACGGTTTTTCTCAAGAATCGTGAAGAAGTTACAAGCTCACGGTGCTGGTCCTTTCCGAATAGTGAAACGAGTTGGGTCTAATGCATATGTTGTAGATTTGCCAGAGAGCTATGGGATTAGCTCCACTTTCAACATCTCAGATCTAGTCGCTTATAGGGACCCAGCCGTGATACCCAGTGAGCCATTTGAGCCATCTCCACCCCTTGTGAGTGACACCACCCCAGAGCGTCCACCTCCAGCCTTGTTACCTCAGCAGCATGAGTAGATAGAGCATATATTGGACGAGCAGGTAACGACTACTCGAGGTGGGGTGCACCAGCGGTACTTGGTGCGATGGAGGGGACGACCAGCGTCCGATGACATTTGGATCACCCGGGACGAGCTATAGAGGATAGATCCAGATCTGCTTGATCGGTACCAGAGCGACCTGGACCCCTACTCGACGTGGTCGAGCTTCTCCCACCCGGGAAGAATTGGTGAGGACACCAGAGCTAGAGTTCGGCTCGACTCAGCGAGCCGCCGATACCGGACACGTAGCACGACCCGGTCGACGCCGACATCTTTGTGGCTGGGGGACAGTCTAGAGTCTCCACTTGAGCTTTGATGTTTTAGTACGTATTTGGTATGTATTTATATTAGGAGTGTATTTGGTTTGTATTTATAACCTCAGAGAGAGGCCCCCAAAAATCATCAGGTGGTCTTGTCCCAACTCAGGGTATGCACTAAATGTTGATGGGGCTACTAAAGGCAACCCAGGACATTCTGGAGGTGGCGGATGTATCAGAGGCAGCATGGGTGAATTTATACATGGGTTCTCTTACTATTATGGCATGGGGACTAACATGGTTGCAGAGGCAAGGGCATTGCTTGATGGGATGATGATTCTGGTTAAAAGTGGGCTTCCTATAGCTGTGATTTACTCTGACTCCAAGGCCCTTATAAATTTGATTCAGTCCAATAACCAGCCACCATGGAGAATATGCAAATGGTGGGATGAAATCAAAGATTTAGTCACAAAAAATAATTGGAATCTGCAGCATATCTATAGGGAGGGGAATTCTGTCTCCGATGCTCTAGCATCATTAGCTTGTTCCAACCGATCCAATACGGACATCAGGAGCTGGCAAGACCTTCCTAGCAATGATCGTGGTTTTGCCAGTGTGGATGCAGCTGGCCTCTCTAGCTGGAGGAGATAGAGATGGGTGTGTGTCTGTCTTTCTCTATTAATGTTGTTACATACTCAGGGGTATGCCCCGTGGTTCTTGTAAAATACTTTTTCCATCATCAATAAAATTTGGATCGGGTACTATTGTTGGAGTTAGCACACACTGTGCAATCCCTCAATAGTTTCTCCTTGGTCTCATTTATTTAAAAAAAGTATTTGGTTTGTATTTGGATTATAGTTGGTGTGTATTTTTTATTTTGGGTTTAATTTGGGTCAATGAGAGAATATTCACCAAATATTTATATTTTGGGTTTATTATGGTCCAAGGGAATAGAATATGGTCCAAGGGGGATAAAATAACCAAGCCTCTTTTGTTGACTTGGAGAGCGGGGCGCCCCCCTCTCTTGTCCCCTTGTGGGAATTATTTATTCCCATTTTATCTCCCTTCCCCATTATGCCCCCTTGACCAAGGGTATCTTAGGTCATTAGCCTAGGTCTAGAGTTTAGTATATAGTATCTCTTGTGTCATTTTGATGAAAATTAATGAAGAAATACTGAAGGAAAGCCATGGGCGCACCCCCCCTCTCTCTCTTGTTCTTGCTAGTTCAGGCTGAAACCCTCATATTTCTGAGTGATCTTCCTCTCCTTCTCTTCCTCTGTCTGCTGCAATCGACCGCCGCCGCCGCCGTCCATGCCGCCGTCGAGCCACCATAACCCGGCTTGCACTCTGCTGTCCTAAATTTTGGGATTTCTGGATAGAAGCTCAGTAAAAAAATTGGTACCGAAGATCCGACCGTCAGATCGTCTTCATCTTTTGAGGGCCTCTTCCGTTTGTAGTTCTCCACCTCCAGTTCAATTTCTGTGTCGATTCTCCACCGTTAAGCCCTCCTCTCAGTCACTAAATTCCCCCTCGAACAGTCTACCTGTGTGCAGATCTGCGAGATAGTCACCTGGTAATCTATTTTTCCCACCCCCAAACCTTGGCATAAAATTACAAAAAATTGTTTGCGTAATCATCACTTTCCCCCCTCTCTCCCATAAAATCCCCATGTCCTAACTCCACCATTTCCCCTTCAGTCAAACCCCAAAATCAGGCAGTACCCGATATGTCCTGCCAGATCTATTTTTTGTGCCAGAACCAACCACAGTGTTGCATAGGTTTTCATTTCTAATCTAACCGTTGGATGGACCTGAGTTTCAAGTATGTCGAATCCCTCTAAGTGCTCTTCGCAACGGTGCTAATTTCGCCCCAATCCGACACCGGATCTGGTCGTGGCGGCCGTTTTCGTGGAAGCGCGCAGTCCTGCTCCGAACCCGGCCAGCAAGGAAGGTGACCATACAAATCCCTTGGAAAATACACCGGAGTAGAATCAGAAATCACCACTCCCAGGAGTCGACCAGGGACCCTCCGCCATCGTCCCGGTGAGCCTCCGCCTTCAGAAGGTCCCCGGTGGTCGATGTCCCTTTGGACGCCATTGTTCGCTGTCTTGCTGGCCAGCAAATTGCAGATCCGAAGCCGCTGCTCGCCATCGCCCGGAACCCGCAACCTTGTTGCCCGCCAACCCAAGTTCGGTGCTCCCGGTGTCATTGTGTAGCCCTTTACCTCCCTTCGTGGTGTGGACAATAAAAATCACTGCTGTAATTAAATTTTACTACTGTACCAGGAGTTACGGATCTTGGCCGAGACATCTTCCCCACGCCCCGAGCATGGAGGTACACTCGCCTCCTCATTCATCTTATTTGCTTATTTAGTATAAGTTCTATATGCCGTTGCATGATTGATTAGATGGATCCCGCCTCTGGATGGCTTCTGTCTCAACGTTGATGGGGCGTGTAAAGGTAGCCACGGCTTTTGCGGGGGAGGAGGTTGCATCAGAGACCACAGGGGGGAGATGATCCTGGGTTTTGCTCACTTCTATGGCACTGGCACTAGCATTGTTGCTGAATGTCGGGCCCTTTGTGATGGTCTGCGGCTGGCAGCTGAGTATGGTATCCCGTTATCTACAATCCAATCTGATTCTGCGGCCCTTGTTCACTCTATTAACAGTAATGTCTGCCCCGCCTGGAGTACTCTTCACTGGTGGCACGAAGTCTTACACCTCCTTTGATGTGACACCACTATGGAAAATGCAGCAAGCAAATACAAACTTAGGACCTAATTCGCAATCACATTCAAAGGGCGCCGAGACTATGTTGAAGCTACTAACGCACCGTGCGCACGCGATTCCCGTGGTGACTCGATGATGCCGAGTCGAGGTGATGGAGATAGCCCCTGGTTGGATAGAGGACCAACACCACTTTAATTATCCCTCCCGAAGGTTTGAACGCCCAAAAACAAGGGTGGCCGGATGCCTTGAGGGCACGGGATCACTCGCTCACTTATAGCCACGGTGACCACACTGAAAGGTGGCGCCGGGATCGGGCACTCACTCTCCTACCGGCGGATAAGCGTCGCGGATATTAAATGAACAAGTGAAGGAAGCAAGGGTAGTAGGCTCACCTGGTTGGTTTGAAGAAACCAACCCCGGTCGGAGACGAGGGCGAGCGGGGAAGTGTGATTCCCCGCACACTGCGCCGATGAAGCTTCGAACCTGCTTAACAGTACAAGCACTACACCTCGCGCAGGAGGGTGATCTCGGGGGTGGGAATTAAGTGATTACAAACAAACACTACCTCCCACAGGGAGGGGCGGTAAGCCGGCCAGGCGAGGGGGTGAGAAAAGCTTTGTAGCTCACGGTGGGCAACCGCTTCCAACTAGGTCCGCTGGCTGTGGATGCTGATAGGCGGTTGGTGTAGTCCCTGTAGATCTCGGCTCGAAATTTTGCCGATGACGAGCCCAAAGGGGATCTTCTCGTAACTAGAACCTGAGTGCTCCTGATTTATTTCGATTTATTCTGACGTCGTGGGTGGTCGCAGTGGAGATCTGAGTAGAGCTGCAGAACCTGGGACGGGGGACTCCTTGTTTCTGTCTGCCTGTTGCAGAAGTTACCCCGGTCGCTCCTGGACGCCGATTCACGAACCGTCAGAGTCGCTGGATCCGCGAACAAAGCTTCTGCACAGCAAAACTGACGGCAACACCTTCTGAGGTCGGGGTGGACAGGGGGCGCCGTTGAGTAGGACCTGGTCGCTGCAGACTGCAGGAGACAGACCCGCGCGACTGTGGGAGAAAATTTGGAAATATGGCTCCTGGATGCCGAATGTCGTTCCGTTTCTTGCTTCTGGTCGTGGACGGATGGAGGAAGAATTTTGAAGAAGCGAATTCAGCCTGATTCCTCCACGGTTAGCCGTGGTGCAGTAACGAACCGGGCTGCAGAATCTGGTCACAGCGGCTACCAGAAACGGACGGTGGATTGCAGAAGTTGTCTCGGCCGCTCCCGGATGCCGAATCTCGAGCCGTTAGAGTTTATGGAACCTTGGACAATCCCTCGGTGCTGCAAAACTGACGGGGAGGCCGTCCGTGGTCGGGGTGGACTGGGGGATGCCGAGTAGTGGCGGCAGGTCACTGCCCACTGTGGGAGACAGACCCGACCAGTCGAGGGAGAAAGACCAGAACTCTGACCTCCGGATGGCGAACGCAGTTCCGCTTCTTGATCCAGAAAGAGGGCCGGTGGAGGAAGATATTTGTAGAAGAGCTTGTGGCTTGAATCTTGCACCGTCGGCCGTGGTGTAGCGTTGAACAGGCTTCAGGAACTCTGCTGATGGAGCTCTGCGCAGTCGGGGGAGATTGTCTCTCCCGGACAGCCCCAAACTCGGAACGGGACGAGATCACCTCGCCTGCGAAGACGACTGGACGCCCTTTCCAGAAAGGTATGATACACCTCTGGATGTCGCCGTGTGAATCCGGGGAAGCTTCTGCAAGTCGTACCTTCTTCTGCTACCTGCAGACTAGCAAGGAGAAGAGGGGAAGATGGTGGTGGATCGGCCTTAGCAAGAGGGGAAGAGGGAAGGGGTGGCTTGGAGCGAACTTGGGAGGAGGGGGGGGTGGTATGGTCGACCTAGGGAGGTGAAGGGGCTTCTTGGGGAGGGGAAAGGGCCCTT
The DNA here is from genome assembly GCA_022559845.1 of Amorphophallus konjac. Taxonomy (NCBI): domain Eukaryota; kingdom Viridiplantae; phylum Streptophyta; class Magnoliopsida; order Alismatales; family Araceae; genus Amorphophallus; species Amorphophallus konjac. The sequence goes on along the minus strand of CM040128.1, from coordinate 221,840,104 downwards.
GGGAGGTGGAAGGTTGTTTGGGGAAGGGGGAGGGATGCCTTGGGAAGGTGAAAGGGTGCTTTGGAAGGTGGAAAGGTGCCTAGGGGAAGGGGTTTCCACCTAGGGGTTGGAGGGGGAATTGAATGAGTGTATAGGGAAGGGGGAGGGGTCTTAAAGAAAGGTGATTAGGGAGGAGAGAGAGGGGATTACGAATTTTAGAGAGAGGGAGAGAACTAGAGAGAGAGGGAGAGAACTAGTGGGAGAGAGAGAGGCACTCAAGTGGCAATTTTCTGTTCAATATCTCATTAACCACAATAGGAGGGGTTAGGGCCCTATTTATAGGGAAAACCCCTTTTACACATAGGTCCTTGACATATCACACACTAACACAAAAGCCAAGGGGAAGGGGGGGTGCGCCCATGGGCCTAGCCCAATGGCATGGGCCCATTAACAAGCACAACTACTCATGTGACTCAACTAAGGACAATTAATTAAAAACCTAGGTTTTAAGACTCAAATAAAAGACAAAAGTACATGATAATGACTCAAATAAAAGGGAAAAACCACACAGTGACCTAGGGATAGATAATAAGATCCACTCCGGATGAAGGACGGCTCCTAGCTGCCCCCGGATGGGAGGGAAGTGCCAAGCCATAGGGAGTCGCGAGTGATGTCCTCATCATCCTTACTGTCCAGAAGGCTACTACGACACACATCTATCGTGAAGCCAATCGAGTCGCCGATTTGCTGGCCTCCCACGCTTGCAAGACTGCAGACAACAACCTCTTCGCAACTATTGAAGACCTCCCCAAAAAATGCCAAGCTAATGTTCAGCTGGACAGTCGTTCCAGTGGTAGTGTTAGAGTTTTCTAATCCCAGGGGCAGCTTTTGTCTTTCGGCATTGCCCCTCTTAGTTAGAAACTTCTTGTTTCAAGGTTGCTAACAGGGTTTTTCCCACTCCTCTTGTAAGTACAATTTATATCAATAAAATTTCTCGGCCTTGGGTTTCTGCCTGGGGGAGTGAGAACATCATCCCCTACTAGGGGAGGATGCACTCGACCGGCTGCAACTCCTAAAGCCCTTGTTTTTGATTAAAAAAATATATATATGCCGCTACATGTGAGTAGTTTATTTCCTAGCTAGTTCATTTTTAATCACCGTTGTGACAGGTGAGTACGAGACCCGTCCCGTGACTCATTCTGAGCACGAGGGTGAGCTGACCACCCGAGACTCAATGCCGGTTTCTCAACCGTACAGATCGACACGTTTCCCTCACTGGGGACGATCGTGAGCGAGTACTTCTTGCTTGCGGCACGTTCGCCTCTTCAGGAACCACGTTAGGTGCCGAGCCATTTGTGTCATCGTAGGTCGCGTCATTTTTGGGTCGCGTCATCACCGAGAGTCCAAGGTTCACAACAAGTACGAGTCGAGTCTCATGTCGTCCCTGTTCTGCCCCTTAGGCACAAGCATATGCTATTTTGTTTTGATGATAGCAACACAGTGAGAGTATCACAGTGAGCCTGTCATTGTGGTTAGCATACATTGCATTCATCATAGTCAGTGCACTCGCCATCATGTATTCAAAGTCTATACATTCCATTACTGGTGCGAGTAGTTATGTCCATACATGTCTCAAGTCTGCACAGCATCTATTTGTACGCCACATTCATACAGAGTCTATACATCGTGTGCTTCACGCACTTAAAGTCTGTACAGCCCTTGCTTAGCTCAAGCCTGTACATCGTCCAGTTGCTCACGACGTCTTGACTAAGTCTATACATTACACCGTCTCACTTAGCGTCTAAGGTCGTGTGAACATTGCATCGGCTAAGTCTATACATTGCATCGTCTCACTTAGCGTCTCTGTGCAAGTCCATCGGCTAAGTCTATACATTGCATCGTCTCACTTAGCGTCTCTGTGCAAGTCAGTGCAAAGTCAAGTCAGTGCATTCAGCAAGTCTGTACATTCTGCACATAAAGTTTATACATTGATTTCCTGCTCATGCATAACTCCTTTGGCAAGTCTGTACTTCGGCTTTTTCATGCATTCATCTCAAGTCTGTACATCCACCAGCTGAATTGAGCAAAGTTTATACATCCGATAGCTCAGCTCGTGGCTAAGTCTGTACAGCCAGTGCATCCTGCGTCTCACTCAGTGTCTCATGTGCATATGCAAAGTCTATACATTGTCTGTTGCACAACACATAAGTCTATACATTCATGGCATAGTCAGCACATTGCTTGCTAGCAAGTCTGCACATTACTGTATGATGAGTCTACACATTCGATTGGCATGTCAGGGCACTCATATTCAATGTACATACTTTGAATATGTATACTGCATTACACACCACAAGTTTGTACATCGATGCCGCATGCATGCATTCTAAGTCTGCACATTGTTTTTACATTGCACGCAGAGTCTATACATTCATTTGGCATGCCTGAGCATTCATCGTCAATGTACATACTTCACCATATGCATACTGCAGCATGTGCTATTAAGTCCATACACTATGCATTGTGCATCGTTCAAAACAAAGTCTGTACATTACTTTCTGAATTAACTCAGTGCATCCTCGTCTGTTCTAACAGAACTGTTACTCGAGGAGCTTAATGAAGGCACGTGATCCGAGGATAAGGGGAGTACCAGGATCGTGACACGTGTATTGAAGCTTGCTGAAAGGCTGCCACGTGGTCAAGGCGTTTGGGCGGGAATCATGGAGAGCACACGCCCTATCTGTTTACTGCTGCTATATATACGAAGCTTCTTCCTCAGAAGAAGACTGATCGTGATCGAAGCTGTGAGAGCTGAAGCAGAAGAGCAGAAGCAGTGAGTGCCTGCACGATCCAGAAGAAGAGGAAGAGAAAGAAAAAGAGTGAAGAAGAGAAAGAGAAAGAAAGAGAGACAGAGTGATCGGAAGAAGAAGAAGAGCTGAGAGGAGAGTAGACAGTAAGAAGAAAAGAAAGGAGGGGCAGAGAGAAGCTTCATTCAAAGATCTATCCTCACTGGACCGTGGATCAAATCCAGGCCAGTCAGCTCTGTTGAGAGCCATATTGTTTGTGCTTCATTTTTAGCTTTCAGTCGCTGATTGTTTCCTGTTTTGTGTTTTCTTTTCAAACCTTTCTTCAAGCTGTTTGCCAGCAGTGCAAGCTGTGATGCACAGCAGCGAGGTGGATACCTCGGATGGCTAAGCTATATTGCCCAGCGGAGCAAGCTGTGAAGCTCAGCGTTTACAGTGAAGGATTCCACTGGTCGGGTTAAGCTGTAGTCCCCAGCGGTCAAGCTGTGAGTCAGCGGATGACTAAGCTATATTGCCCAGCGGAAGCAAGCTGTGATGCTCAGCTGATGTACGCAAGCTGTGAGGCCTAGCGGTTCAAGCTGTTAGTCAGCGGAATCCACACTCTAGTTGGAGTGTGGGGTGGACGTAGGTCTGGAGGACCGAACCACCTTAAAAATCCTCTGTGCAGTGGTTTGATTTCTGTATATGCTTCCGCTAGATGAATGCATAGGGGCGATATGGTTTGATTACACACTCTGTGTTTGATTATGGTATTGAGAGTCCGTAGAACTGAATTTGTTTCCTATTCACATCTCTGAGTGTTTATAGATTTTAATTAGGCAAAATTTTTAGAGAGGGATTCATTCACCCCCCTCTGAATCCACCGCACCGAACCCAACACTTGGTATCAGAGCGGGTGTCTGCACAGAGGGTCCAACGACTTGCAGATCCGATCTTGCTGTATTCGGTGCTTTTTTTCGCTTCTAGTACATTTCTTGTCAATTGTTCTGTGCGCTGAATCTGTTTGTCATCTGTCCAAATGGCTCGTCCTCCGGTTTATGATGGTTCTAACCTCAATAGTTGGCTAGGAGGCCTATGTGTGTACGTAGACTCCATTGATCCCAAACTATGGAGTCTACTATCTAAAGGCTCACATCAATTACCTCATGATGAGACCAAGTGGTCTAGAGAGGACAGAATAAAGAACCGTGACTATGTCATAATTCTTAATATCTTGAGAGCTGCGATTAATACTGATATATATCCTTTTGCTCTCAGGTGCACTTCTGGAAAGGAGATATATGACAGAGTCATTTCTGCTCATAACGAACATGAGGATGGCTGCATGATGGCAAACCGGGGAAATGATGATGAGGAAGCCTCATCCAAGGTAAATTTTGAATCTGAATCCGAAGAAATCTCGATTGATGATTTATGGAATATAAATGAGGAACTTTCTAATAGATGTGAAAAATTAAAATATGAGAATAAAAGGTTGAAAAAGAAATGTGATCAGATAAATTTGAAAGCTCCCTGTAAAAATTGTTCTAAACTGAATGAATCTTTTGATGCATGTTTGATGCATGTTTGCAAACATAAGGAGCTGAATAATTTAATGAAAATTGTAAAAGATGAATTTACTGCCAAGATTTCTGAACTAGAAGATAAGCTGAATTCATTAGGAAATGATCAAATCCTAACTAATGAACGGGTTCAGAATGAGCAAATAAGAAAGGAGAATGAAGAGCTAAAGTTTCTAAATACTGAAATGTCTGAGAGACTCTTAATGCTAGAAAAAGGGAAGAGTTCCTTTGAAAATGAGTGTGAGAGAGTGAGTACATTAATAGAAGAGATTGATAGCTACAAAGCTATTAATGTAATACTCAATGAAAAGATCACAAACTCTGAAATGCTCATTTCTTCTCTCAAAAATGAAATCACTGAACTGAACAAATCTCTATATGAGTCTTTTAAGAATAAAGAAAATCTAAAGGCTGGATCTAAGAAGAAAGTCTCTGATGGAGGCAGTAAGTAGGAAGAGAGAAAAAGACTGTACACAACCTTTGTGCGTAGCTCTGAGTTAGCTAGCATTTCAGCTTCTTCTTCAAATATGCCTGCTAATCAAGAGAATAAGAAAATAAAATAGAAAAGGGAAGTATTGAAAAAGAATGATAACAATCAACATGCTAAGAAAGTTCAGGCCAACAAATCTACTGTCAAGAATGTCAAATGTTTTTACTATGGAAAGTTTGGTCATGAGATGGTTGATTGTTTTATCATGAAGAAGGATGAATTAAAATCTGATAGAATTCATGCTAGGAATTCTAATATGAAGAAACCCTCTTCTGTTCAAACCAAAAGGTCTCAATACTTTTATTGTCATAAAATAGGTCATCTCATGCGTGAATGTAGGCTTATGGAAATAGATGACATGTCTGCTGTTAGAATGCATGATAAACTGTTCCATGCTAAAAATCATGCATCTCATAAAAAGAAGCTTCAATATTTTCATTGTGACAAATTGGGCCATATTGTTGCAAATTGTTGGCATGCTAAGGGAAGAACACTTAACTCCAAACCTGTTAAAATCACTGCAAAAAGACATGCATTTTATAAGAATTTTGACAGAATGAATTCTTCATGTTTTGAATGTGAAAAATATGGCCATACAGTCAAGGACTGCTGGCATGCTCAGGGAAAGAAATCTAACTCTGAATTTGTTAAATTCCCTGTAAACGGAAGTGATTTTGGTTACAATATATTTCTTGTAAACAATGCTTCTCATGGAAATATTCTTGTTTCAAAAGTTCAGCATATTGCATGCTTTAACTGTGGAAAGCTAGGCCACAGAGCTGTTAATTGTTGGCTGGCTGGTTATGAAAAGAAAAATTCCATGTCAATAATAGAATTAATAATGTTCACTCACACCAAGTTCATGCCAATGCTAATGTCTACAAGGAGAACATGAAATCTATTATCTCTTGTTATTATTGTGGACAGTTAGGACATTCCAAGGCTAACTGCTATTTGAAGAGGGTAGATGACTCTAAAGTGTTGATCATGAGGAGAGCACCATCCAAAGGTGTAACTATCATGTCAGGACCCAAGACATCTTGGGTGCCTACTTGTGCAAAATAGTTTGATGATTTGCAGGTGTGCCTTGGGTTAAGGAATAAACAGGGGTTAATAAACCAAGGCACTCAAGTATGAGAAACCCCAGGATCCTACCTTTCAGGTTAGTTCTGAACACCTTGTTTAAATCTCATTATTTGAAATTGTTGAATTGTTTGCTTGACTTCTGATGTCTTCTTCTTGTCTAGCTGATCAGTCTGCATTCCAGACTCAGCTACTGAATTTAATTCTGCACACATCTGATGCTCTTCTCTTTGCCAGTTTTTGCACTGTGTACATAAGATGCTAGATGCACTGCACAATAATTTTTGTAGTTGATGCATATTTTGCACTGAGTTTGAATGATTCAGTTAATGCATATAGTCAATGCATGTGTCTAATGTCTGCATATATCATTTGCATGACTATCAAGGAAGTCTTTCAATGCATATAGGACTGTTTTGCACTGCATCTCTTTGCATAACCCTGGTATATTAAATGGTAAGTTACTAAAAGGCAGGAAAATCTGCCTGGAGGTTCTTACTATGTGTGAGATGGTCCTTGAGACCAGGTTCTCCGTCAAGTACCAAGGGTCAAGTCTTCATATAGAGCAGTGTACTGCATATCATTAAATTTGAAAAATCTGAAAAAGGATAAAATGTTCATGACTTGGTGCATAAACTTGAAATGATTGCATACTTGCTTTATGTATCATTGTTACATAGTTTGCACTTAATTAGTTGAAAGCATTGCATAGCATAATTGTTGCATCTTGGTGTCAAGAGGAGCTGAGAGTTAAGTTCAGTACATTGAATCTTTTTCACTCCTCTTAGTCCCCACTCAATTCATTCATATTCTTTGACATCATATGCTCTTAGATCTTAATGCCTATTGCTATCATTTCCCTATCACTTTCACTGAATAATAGTATTGCTTCTGGTTTAGTACATTGAGTTGTGGTTATTGTAATTGTTCATTTATAAGAATCACACTTGCAAATTGAAAGGAACCAAAGGTTTAACTTTTATAAATTGAAGAGTTAAGTGTCTGCACTTCAGAACTTGAGATAAAAGAAAACCTTTATAGCTCTTAATCTCTATCTCATGGTTAGAATAGAAAAAGTTTTTTTAATGCCTGAATGTGTTAAACTGGAAATATCTAGAAAAGGTGAATAAGAGTGTGTACTGTTTTTAAACAATCACTCTAAAAGAAATCAGGGCAGCAGTAAATAAGATCATCAATGTAAAGAGCTGAACATAGTGACAGAGCAATGGCTGAATTGCACTGAGAAACTGTGATCTCCTCCAAAAAAAAAAGCAGGAGAATTCATAAGTCATGAAGTGCTTCAGACTACCTCTGTTCATAGGGTCAAATCTATAGAGGGAGTTTTCACCAAGTAACTGGGGATACTGGCCTCTGATCAAGGTGTATTCTTAATGTCAAAGGTGAAAATTATTCCTTGTAAGTTTTGATCTAAGTAGATCTAGTAGTTTATGCCTAGTAACTGGGGGTACCTGCCTCTGATCAAGGTGTACACCTAATGTCAACAGCATAAATGCCACTAGTCTATTCACTTAGCTCAGTTTCTGAAAATTTAAAAAGTGAAAAACAAACTACTGTAACCCTTTGAAATCAAAAGTCATTGAGTAAAAATTATTTTTTTTCAATACATATTCAAGTTGCCTTTCTTGAATTTCCATGTTTAATCACAAAGGGTATTATTTCTGACTTATCTATTAAAACCATGTGCCCTAGATTCACTGCTATAAATGGAGTCTATAACTCTTTTTCAGTGGTCAGCTGCTTTACTCTATCTTTATCACTGTTAAACTTGAATTTTTTCAAAACTGTATATTGCTGATTCTTATGCTTTAACAGTTGTTTATAATCATGCTCACCTTCTGAACCAATGCTTCAGCTGTTGTGTAGTGACCCCTTTTTTATTCATGTTCCTTCCCTCCTACCTTTTGATTATCTATTTCATCCGTTCATATTTCTTTCTCAAAGGGGGAGAAATAATTCAGGGGGAGTTATACATTCAGGGGGAGAATGGGTTGTTCTAAGGGAAATCTGCATTCATACTGCATTTTACACTCATGTTTTTCTTTCTTTTTGATTATGTCAAAGGGGGAGAAAATTTGCTTGGTGACTCACTGTCACTTTGTTGCCATCATCAAAAAGGGGGAGAATGTTGTGCCCCTTAGGCACAAGTATATGCTATTTGTTTTGATGATAGCAACACAGTGAGAGTATCACAGTGAGCCTGTCATTATGGTTAGCATACATTGCATTCATCATAGTCAGTGCACTCACCATCATGTATTCAAAGTCTATACATTCCATTGCTGGTGCGAGTAGTTATGTCCATACATGTCTCAAGTCTGCACAGCGTCTATTTGTACGCCACATTCATACAGAGTCTATACATCGTGTGCTTCACGCACTTAAAGTCTGTACAGCCCTTGCTTAGCTCAAGTCTGTACAACGTCCAGTTGCTCACGACGTCTTGGCTAAGTCTATACATTGCACGTCTCACTTAGCGTCTAAGGTCGTGTGAACATTGCATCGGCTAAGTCTATACATTGCATCGTCTCACTTAGCGTCTCTGTGCAAGTCGGTGCAAAGTCAAGTCAGTGCATTCGGCAAGTCTGTACATTCTGCACATAAAGTCTATACATTGATTGCCTGCTCATGCATCACTCCTTTGGCAAGTCTGTACATCGGCTTGTTCATGCATTCATCTCAAGTCTGTACATCCACCAGCTGAACTGAGCAAAGTCTATACATCCGATAGCTCAGCTCGTGGCTAAGTCTGTACAGCCAGTGCATACTGCGTCTCACTCAGCGTCTCATGTGCATATGCAAAGTCTATACATTGTCTGTTGCACAACACATAAGTCTATACATTCATGGCATAGTCAGCACATTGCTTGCTAGCAAGTCTGCACATTACTGCATGCTGAGTCTACACATTCGATTGGCATGTCAGGGCACTCATATTCAATGTACATACTTTGAATATGTATACTACATTACACACCACAAGTCTGTACATTGATGCCGCATGCATGTATTCTAAGTCTACACATTGTTTATACATTGCACGCAGAGTCTATACATTCGTTTGGCATGCCTGAGCATTCATCGTCAATGTACATACTTCACCATATGCATACTGCAGCATGTGCTATTAAGTCCATACACTATGCATTGTGCATCGTTCAAAACAAAGTCTGTACATTACTTTCTGAATTAACTCAGTGCATCCTCGTCTGTTGTAACAGGACTGTTACTCGAGGAGCTTAATGAAGGCACGTGATCCGAGGATAAGGGGAGTACCAGGATCGTGACATGTGTATTGAAGCCTGCTGAAAGGCTGCCACGTGGTCAAGGCGTTTGGGCGGGAATCATGGAGAGCACACGCCATATATGTTTGCTGCTGCTATATATATGAAGCTTCTTCCTCAGAAGAAGACTGATCGTGATCGAAGCTATGAGAGCTGAAGCAGAAGAGCAGAAGCAGTGAGTGCCTGCACGATCTAGAAGAAGAGGAAGAGATAGAAAAAGAGTGAAGAAGAGAAAGAGAAAGAAAGAGAGACAGAGTGATCGGAAGAAGAAGAAGAAGAGCAGAGAGGAGAGTAGACAGTAAGAAGAAAAGAAAGGAGGGGCAGAGAGAAGCTTCATTCGAAGATCTGTCCTCACTGGACCGTGGATCAAATCCATCTCAGTCAGCTCTGTTGAGAGCCATATTGTTTGTGCTTCATTTTCAGCTTTCAGTCGCTGATTGTTTCCTGTTTTGTGTTTTCTTTTCAAACATTTCTTCAAGTTGTTTGCCAGCAGTGCAAGCTGTGATGCACAACGGCGAGGTGGATACCTCGGACGGCTAAGCTGTATTGCCCAGCGGAGCAAGCTGGGAAGCTCAGCGTTTACAGTGGAGGATTCCACTGGTCGGGTTAAGCTGTAGTCCCCAGCGGTCAAGCTGTGAGTCAGCGGATGGCTAAGCTGTATTGCCCAGCGGAAGCAAGCTATGATGCTCAGCTGATGTAGGCAAGCTGTGAGGCCCAGCGGTTCAAGCTGTTAGTTAGTGGAATCCACACTCTAGTTGGAGTGTGGGGTGGACGTAGGTGTGGAGGACCGAACCACCTTAAAAATCCTTTATGCAGTGGTTTGATTTCTGTATATGCTTCCGCTAGATGAATGCATAGGGGCGATATGGTTTGATTGCACACTGTGTGTTTGATTGTGGTATTGAGAGTCCGTAGAATTGAATTTGTTTCCTATTCACATCTATGAGTGTTTATAGATTTTAATTAGGCGAAATTTTTAGAGAGGGATTCATTCACCCCCCTCTGAATCCACCGCACCGAACCCAATAGTCCCGCATCACAACCACTATCTGCTAGACACAAAGAATGGTAACCAAGCTGTAGGCGTGCATGACAAGCAAACAAAGGATGGCAAGACAAGCAAAACAGGGGATCAAAATCACCAAAATCATGTTGTATTAGTAGGATGTCTATATTTAGACCATGTACTCTATTCTTTGTATAAATCTCTCACTATAAAAGGAGTAATAGAGCTCCTGAGGAAGACCTGAGAGCCATATTCCATCACTTATGAGCACTCTATGCATGTACTATCACTCTCTCCCCTCTTTCTCTCTCCACTCTAAATACTTCGAGCACTCTCCAAGTGCTCCGAGCACTCACTAGCCTCTATCTCCAAGCACTATCCAAGTGATCCGAGCACTTGCTAGCATTTATAGGGGGGACCTCTATTGGACGCTACTTAGGGAAGCAGCCACCACCGCCCTCCTCAACTCCTACAACGACCCACTCTTTGTCTACCCCACCATCAGTGTCATTACGGGTGTCAACGAATCTATGAGATCCGAAAACTTGATATGGATCCGATTTTTTTTTTTTCGGATTTGGATCGGACTTTTGATCCGAAATGAGATGACCTCACGTAACTGAGGCAACACATTTTTGATATGAAAATGGAGGATTCCATAGTGCATTTCGGGGCAGTATATGGGAGCCCCCATTTTGGGGCGATTGTCTCCCATCCCAGGGCTAGGGTTTTGGGGATGTCGGGGCCACCATTTCCCATTTCTCAACGTCACGACACCCTTTTCAGGGATTTCAGGGCTAGAGTTTTTGAGATCCTCGCAGGGCGATGGCGTTCATCGACGATCTTGGCTCCCACGACGGCACCCGCAACAGCGATCCCGTCTCTTCTCAGCATCTCACCATTTCGGGATGACCGTCTCCCATTTCTTAGCGTCGTAAAACCCTTCTCAGGGATTTCAATGCTAAGGTTTCTAAGATCCTTGCAGGGCGGCGGCGTTCATTTGCGATCTCGACACCCGCGACGGCGATCCCGTCTCTTCTCAGCATCTCACTATTTCCGGGTGACCTAGGTTTCTCAATTTCTCTTAGGGCGGTGGCGTTCATCAGCTATCTCGGCGATGACATTCTCAGCATTGGCCACCCGTGATGGCGATGCCAGCGACGTCACCCTTTCTCTCTCTGATCTCCCTGTCTCCCCCATTTCCAATTCCCACCCCACCTTACATTGAAACCCCAATGTAAATCTCCTTCCAGTGAGAGAGTTTTTTTCTGGCAAAGAAGATTCATCTTCCCATCCCAAATGAAGAACATCTAGCACCTGTATATCCCCACCTCCTAACCTTCGAGCACCGGTGAGCACTATCGTGCTCCATTTCCCCCTTTCCCATGTTCTAGGAGGTGACCCCCGTAATAGATAAAAATCTATTTTTTTCTTAATGGTGCATTTGGGTTTCTTTGTTGTGCTTCTCTGGCAGGATTTGAACTGTTTTTCTGAAAAAAGTTTATAGCCGGCATCCCTTTGACGAGGAGGACATCGACAATAGAGAGGTGAACCCAGGAGAGGAGCGACCGGGACGGTGGAGGCAAACCCATATGATTTTTTTATTCTAATTTATATCCTTAGTTTCTTACTTTCTTGAATCCAAGTAACATGCCGATTATTATTTTCAATCAATCTCGTCAATTCTTAGTAATCCCAATGGCTCTGGTTTCTACTCCGAGCCTTTGTTTTTCTTGTGCAATACAGGCTGGACAAGGTGCACTGCTCTCGAGCATTCTTGCAAAATACTGTGAAGGTAATTTGTGCTTGCCAAAGTTCTTCTTTTTATTTGTTTTATTATCCAAAAAGGAATATCTTAATGGTTGGCATCTGTTGGTCCATAGAAAATGGTTTTAGACTGAGTGTTCTTGTCGGGTACTGGGGTTTTGGGTTGTGGCAGGTGTATCTTGTGGCCTGTGGAGACAAGGGCTAGCTTGGCTTCTGATCATCCGTATGTGGTTCTTGTTTTGTGGGGTTATTTTTGCGGTAACTATGTTCAAGTTTTTGACATGTATACTGTCATTAAAATTGAAATTATGCAATTAATATGTATCAAGGAATGCCTTTGCATGTTTACTATTTTTGCATTGAAATAAGTGCAAATGCGCTGCCTCGGTAAATCATTTTTCTAGTTTAATAATTATCTGATAAATCAATTCTCCTTTGTGAAACCTTGTGGGGTGGCCAGAATGGCTGTCTTCTATTTTCAGATAAAGAATGGAGGAATGGATTTTGGGTGTATGTCGAGAGCAAGGGATGGGAGGAAGATATTTATTTCAGATATTCAATAGTTCTTTGGTCTGACCTTTCTGGACACTACCACCCTAGAACCTAAAACTAACCGAGGCATTTGGCATTTGCTTGCTTGTTGTCTTCTTTTGTAGCCAAATTTTCTTGTCTCATAATTTATGTAACCATTCTCTTGAAATTAATGTTTAGATAATCTACACTTTCAAATGTTAGATATTAGACAACCATTATGTGAAATATTTAATTATGACCTAAGATGTCTTGTCTCTGAACTAGCCTTGTTCTATATGTGTAGATGGAGGCACATTTTGTACTATGCTCCTAATTTCCTTTTTCACAATCTATATTAATACAATTTCCATTTTTCAATGCTTTGTAACATTTTCTTCCATGGTGGAGGGGAAGAATGAAGAGATGTCAACGACTGAGCTTTCTGGTAGAGCACGAATTCACTATATTTTTCAATCAATTTTTGTGAAGAGTTTGGAGGTGCCCATAATGTTATCGCATGGTGTCCTATGAATACTCTAGCCACCAATAAATTTATTGATAAATACGCACATACACTCACACTATATACAGACATACGTGTACGTGTGCATATGTATATGTTGTCTCATACAGAGATAATTGTTGCTGCCTTTTCACTAAGATATCTAATCTGCGGAGGCACTGCTGTTTCTGTTGTATCTTCCACTCATTTCCCTGCACATTATTATTATTGCTTTTCCTTCTTGTTCCTATCTTCTAAGCTTCCTTTGTTGGCTTATACATTAATTCAGATTAGCAAGAACAATAACTTTGTTGCAGGAAGTGGATCCTTGCGATGACCTAATAGCTGAAGATATCCGTGTTGCCATTCAGAATGCTACTAGTCCTAGGAGTGTTTTATTCGTGCGAGAAGTGAGTGGATTATGCATTCCCTTTTCCCAGACTGACCATTGTGTTTACTTTTCCGAGTAAGGGTGTTTATGCCAACTAATTGTGCACTCCTATTAGGTTCCATTTGAGGCTCTTATCCGAAGGCAAATAGCTCAATTATTGGATCCAAGCCTTCAGTGTGCTAGGTTTATCTGGGATGAATTAATCAAGGTGAGCCATCTTCGACCTGATGATATTTGACAGATATCATTAGTGGCTATATGGGTAAGTGCAATTTTGTCCCTTGATTTAGATGACCCATCACTGCTTAGCAAGTGAGTTGCAGAGATTTCTGATTCTTAGGAAATGCATGGATGAGGTTATTGGGAATTTCTTACGTGAAGCCCTTGAACCTGTAGATACTATGATAGGTCATATCATTGAAATAGAGGTATGCTGAATAACAGCTAATTTGAACTGCATACCACATATTGGTCATGCATGTGTATTATTCTGGTATAACAAAATTAAGCAGAAAGAGAGAATTACCTGATTTTACTCAAGTATTGCCCACAATGCATGCAAACTTGGGGACCTAGTCTTATTATTATGGATTAGGTCATCTAACATTTCTCTATTCTTTGCAAAGAATCTTTTTTATTCTTTTGTATGTCTCGATGACTCCCACAGAACATTCCGTCATTAATGCCTTCTGCCGAAGCTGAGGCCATTTACTGATTTTACTTTTTGATCTTGTAGATGGATTACAAAAACACATCACATCTAAATTTCATTGGTGGTAGTAAAGCTATAGAGGTGGCAATGCAACAGATCAAATCATCTAGGTTGCCAGCATCACTGCCCATGTTGAAGGTTATTTTTCTCCATCTGTCCTCAATAAAAGAGAAAAGCACCACTCTTTAACTAATAATTTCCTTGGAGGAAGTAACTTGAAAACACTTGTTCATATCTGTATCCTGTAGTTGTTGCCTTCCTTATGTTTGAAGTACTTGGAATAACTAGGCTTGTCTCAGTGCCCATGATGGTTACCTATTTTCCATCTGCCTGAATGTTAGTGACAGTGATATATGTTGTTTCCAGGTTGGAATTTAAGTGTTCGAGTGAGATCTATAACAATGGGTTAATTATGAAATTTGTATGTGATCTATATATAAGTTTGAGCCTGCATTATATATATGAGTGCCAGTTATACTAGATCTGTCTTTGGACTCCATGTCACATGCAGATTGTATCCCACACGGACAACAAAACTAGAGACACATGGATGCAAAAGGTTTGAGAACTATCATATATATCTGGTGCAAGAGAGCTCGAAAAATGTTGCAAATTTTGATTTACCACATATTGATTGTAAGCCTTGGTTTGTTGTTAAGGCATAGTTTTAGTCTACCTTCTTCATTTTGATGACTTATTGTAACAGGGAAGTTGCTTTCAATTTAACTTTTACTGTTACTATTATTATTTCTAGAGTTTGGCATATGAGATACCCGCATGGGATTCTGAGAAGAGGAATAAGGAGTCAATTCCCTGGAGGAGGTGTTTCAGAAGGTCAACTAGAAGCTGTAACATAATTGTTTCTCTTTACTGTATGGATCCGAATTTAAACTTTTGAATGTGTACTATTTGTATTTGTTGTGTGGATCCAAAAATATCTAAAAATTTTAAGTGTAATGGTTGTTTACTCTCTGGATCTGAAATTAGATCCATTGTGTTTGATTGGATACAATATGCAAATTCTGAACCTTTCGTCAACTTAGGGAAGAAATTGGATCTAAAACTCAAGATCCAAAATTGAAACCCATATGAGTTGGAGTATACGAATGGATCCAAAAAAAGATCAATTGGTTCCTTAAAAATTCAGATCCGAATATGCAAATTCGGATCTCATGGGCCATCATCTATAAAAGGTACATATATATAAATTTTGGGTTAGATTCAGATCCAAAATCTTAAGTTTGGATTCGGATCTGATTTGAATCCGAGATGACAATCGTTTAGGATCCAGGTCAGATTCGGATCTGAGAACTTTGGATTCGGATTCGGATCATAACGGATCCGATCCATTGACACCATGAGAACTTGTCATCGACCACATGAACTGTGCCTTGCTTGGCTCTCCTCGGCAGGCGCTCTTGGACACGCTGCGATTCCGGAGAGCCAACCTCTGGGACGACCGGCTACGGCGATGCCCCCTGCAACATCACCCCCTGCAACTAGCTCGGAAGCAAGCCCATGCACACGATCGAGTCTGTTTCATGTGCTTGAAGCTAGCATTAGTTAGGTTTCATGGTAGCTGAGGTAGCAATTACCTTGTGCTCCTTCCATTGTTTCACATCACTCTCTCACTATAAGCAGCCTCCGTAAATCCCGTGGTGGTTCCACTTGAGAACATGTAAATCCCATGGTCGCTGCACCTATCATGCGTAAGTCTCGTGGTGGTTCCACCTTACGCTGCTGCACTCCTGTCTCCTGTGTATATCCTGAACAAACCCAATGATTATATCTTGTAAATGTCTTGTAATGTGTTGTAACCGGAACACTTGTTTCCACTATATATATATGCCAATAGAACTCACCATAGAGTGTGGAGAGATTTCTTTACCCATACGTCTGGTTGTGTTACATTTACATGGTATCAGAGCCCTCGTGCTCACGCCTTTGATCCTTCTACTGCCATGGCTGATGAGAGTTCTTCCCCACCACAACAATCAAACTCCAACAATGATGGCACGGGCCTGCTACGGGAATCACGGCTTCAAACCCTATTCCCTCCCATATTCGCTCCCCGATGGTTCCAACACCAGCTGCAGCTTCCTCTCCAATTATCACCTCATTGATTCCCCATGCTTCACCATTAAATGTTGCCGTTTCTTCCACCATTTCTTCTCTCCCCAACGTGTCTCATTTCCTACCCATTAAGCTTAATGGGGATAATTATGTTGTATAGAAGGCTCGGTTTATGCCCCTACTCAATACCTACCGCATGATTGGGCTCGCTCCTTGATGGATCCTGGCCGTGCCCATCGCTCCCAGTGACTGATCCAAGTGGTGCCACCAAAGTGGCTCTCAACCCTGATGTGGAAGCTTGGCGGGTCTATGATCAGCCGCTCTTAAGCCGGATCTACTTGTCCAAATCTGAGGCCGTTCTTTCTCACATTGTGGGGTCGCCAACATCTGCTGCAGCATGGGACCGTCTCGCTCATGCTTACGGGTCTACATCACGGCTCTGTGTGCTAAATTTACGCCTCCAACTCTAAACCATGAAGAAAGGTGACAGTCACCGAGTACCTGAAGCACGCCAAGGAGGTTGGTGACAATCTCGCCATCGTTTCGGAACCTATCTTCTCCACTGACCTCCTTCTCTCCATTTTAGGAGGTCTCAGCCCTGCATATGAGGCATTCGTGACCTCTGTTCTTACTAGACTGGATCATGAATCCCTCTCCTATGATGACATCCAAGGCATGTGGTTAAACCATGGCCAACTCATGCACTCTCAGCCGGTAGCCATTGATGGCGTATCCCCCTCTACTAATGTCGCCCACACCAAGCCTCAACAGTCCTCACAGCGGGGTGGGCGTGGCAACGGCGGTGGTCATGGGAGTGGGTTTCGTGGCAGGGGGCGCAGCGGCAACACCAACAACAACTGCGACTACAACTGCTCGAGGCCTGCACCTCAACCCATCATGAATGTGAATGACCCCTGCCAACTTCGTAGCTTCATGGGTCATGGGGCTGTGAACTGTCGCAAGCGCTTTGATGTTTCTTATCATGCCACCCCGCTCTCCAAGCAGTTCCAACCAGCTTACCAAGCCAACAGTGTGTCAACTACAGCCTCCTTTGATGCAAATCGGTATCCTGATAGCGGTGCTACACACCATATGGCACTGAATCTCGGAAACTTTGACCAGGCTCATGAGTATCACGGCAACGATCAAGTTTTCATTGGAAATGGGAAAGGTTTACTGATCGGTCACACTGGTCACGTCTCTCTTTCTCGTCCCCCACACTGCTTTCATCTTAACAATGCTCTTCATGTTTCTTCCTTATCCAAAAATCTTATTTCTTTTTCCCAATTTACTACTGACAATCATGTTTCCTGTGAATTTTTTTCCATCTTCCTTTTGTGTGAAGGATCTCAATTCAGGGAAGGAACTTCTTCGCGGACCCAAGGTTGACGGACTCTACCGCTTTCCTGTTGTTGCCGCCTCTTGCCACTCTCATCATTCCAAGCAGTGCTTCTCCTCCACTCGGGTGTCTTCCAGCTCTTGGCATGCGCACTTAGGTCATCCCGCTCTCCAAGTGGTGAATAAAATTCCGTCCAGCTTAGGCTTCCCTTTTAATAAACAAGTGCACCATGTGTGCCCAGCGTGTCAGTAGGCCAAGGGCCATCAGTTACCATTTCCTCCTTCTACTTTTGTTTCTTCAAAACCTCTAGAGCTTGTAGTTTCAGACGTCTGGGGTCCCTCCCCACATGTTTCAGTCAATGGTCAAAAATATTATGTGACATGCATTGATCATTTTTCCCGGTTCACTTGGTTATATCCTATTTCTTCTAAGAGTGATGTGCTCTCATGTTTTATGCACTTCAAACGTCATACTGAGAACTTATTTTCCACTAAAATCAAGTATTTTCAAAGCGATTGGGGTGGAGAATATCGTTCCTTGTCCCGTTTTCTTGATGCGGCGGGCATTGTTCATCGTATTTCATGCCCTCACACACATCAACAAAATGGTCTCGCAGAACAAAAACATCGCCATATCATTGAAACCACCTTAGCTCTCTTTAAACATGTTAACCTTCCCTTTAAATATTGGGAAGATGTTGCCTATTGTGCAGTCTATCTTATCAATCGCTTACCATCATCGGTTGTTCGCAACATCTCTCCATTTCAAAAACTATTTGGTCATCCTCCAGATTATCAACTTCTCCACACCTTTGGCTGTGCATGCTATCCCCTTCTGCGCCCCTACCGACAACACAAATTTGCCTATCGCTCCTCGCAATGTATATTTCTTGGTTACAGTTCCTCCCACAAGGGGTATCGTTGCTTGGATCCTACCACTAATCGAGTTTTCATCACTCAAAATGTTGTGTTTGATAAATCTTGTTTTCCCTTCACTGTCACCACTTCTACCCCCCACCCTCATGTTCCCTCACCTCCCAATGGCACTATTATCTCTATTCCAAGCGAGCTTCGTCAACTGCCGGCCGTTAAGAAGACATCGACTCCGAACTTGGGACGTCGTACACAGGTAACCTCCATGCCCACTCTACCCTCGCCTGCTTTCCCTATTGTTGTGCCTCCAATTAGCCCTACTAATTCACCATCACCATCACTACCATCCACCCCTATACCTTCCTCGCCCGTGTCTGAGGCCTCCACCATCAGTGAACCATCCACTTCACCCAAAAAAATGCGTCCCCTTATTGATATTCTTGCTGCCACCGGTGGTGTTCCTTCTCCTCCCCAGCGAAGATCGAAGCATGTTCTCCTTGCCAATGTTGATGAGATTAAGCCGACATCCTTCACCGTTGCTAATAAATCTCAAGACTGGCGTCACGCTATGAGTAAGGAATTTGCTGCACTTCTTAAAAATGGCACTTGGACGCTTGTTCACCCACCCCCGGGTGCTAACATTGTTGGATGCAAATGGATATATCATCTTAAACAAAAATCTGATGGTTCTCTGACACGCTACAAAGCTCGCCTTGTTGCAAAGGGATTCACCCAACAACATGGTCAGGACTATATTGACACCTATAGTCCTGTTATAAAACCCACCACCATTCGCACCATCCTCTCTATTGCCATTTCCAAGCAATGGTCCATTCGACAACTTGATGTTCAGAATGCCTACTTACATGGCACCTTGAAGGAAGAAATTTATATGCAGCAACCACCAGGCTTTGTTGATACACAAGCACCTAATCTTGTTTGCAAGTTTTTATTTTAATTTTTTAGGGGAGGGGAAAGCGGGGGCCACACCTCCGGTGGGAGGTGCGGCTCGAACCCGCACCCTCCTGCCAACCTGCGCAGGAGGGGGGGGGGTGTCCACCCCGCCACTGGCGGGGGGACAATCGTTCGCTTTATGGACTTAAACAGGGCCCTCGTGCATGGTTTTTTCACCTACATGATCATCTTCGAGCTCTTGGCTTCACACCATCCAATTGTGATCCATCACTTTTTTTATATGATGTTAATGGCGTGGTCATGTATCTATTAGTCTACGTGGATGATATTATTCTCACCGGTTAATACCTTTGCTCTTCAGCGGCTCATGACTGATCCTGGTGGTACTTTTGCTCTGAAAGACATGGGGGACCTTCACTATTTTTTGGGTATTGAAGTGCAGCGCACTTCATCATCACTTTCTCTCTGCCATCGGCGTTACTTATTGGATCTTCTTCGCAAAGCAAACATGCTTGAAGCAAAACCCATTGGGAGTCCCTTGTCTACATCTGAGTCTCTCTCTTAGGCAAATGGTGACGTTCTTCCTGATCCCAGCCAATTTCGAAGCCTTGTGGGCTCCTTGCAATACCTTGTTCTCACTCGGCCGGACATCGCCTTTGTCGTAAACAAGGTCTGCCAATTCATGGCTGCACCAACATCGGCCCACTAGACGGCCGTCAAGCGGATACTTCGCTACTTGAAGGGGACGTCCAATTTTGGCCTTCGTCTCGTGTCCTCCTCTTTTTAGTTGCAGGCCTTCTCTGACGCTGATTGGGCTGGTTGCCCTGATGATCGGCGGTCTACGACGCGAATTAGTGTTTTTCTCGATAATAATCTCATTTCTTGGTACGCCAAGAAATAGGCCACGGTGTCTCGTTCGAGCATTGAAGCTGAGCTTCGAGCACTTGCTATGACAGCTACGGAGCCCATATGGTTGCGCCACCTATTACACGAACTCCGTCTACCTAGGCTTCAGTCTCCTATTCCATGGTGTGATAACATTGGTGCTTTATATTTGGCTGCCAATCCCTTGTTCAAAGCTCGCACCAAACATATTGAACTGGATTTTCACTTCGTCCGACAACTAGTTCTCAAGGAGTTGTTTGTCCAGTACATTGCTACCCGTGATCAGGTCGCTGACATCTTCACCAAGGGGTTGACAACATCTCATTTTTGTTTTTTGCCAGACAAGCTTCACGTCGCACCCTCCCTTCAGCTTGAGGGGGCGTGTAAGCAACCTCTGTAAATCTCGTGTGGTTCCACTTGAGAACATGTAAATCCCATGGTCACTGCACCTGTCATGCGTAAGTCTCGTGGTGGTTCCACCTTACGCTGTTGCACTCCCGTCGCCTGTGTATATCCTGAACAAATCCAGTGATTATCTCTTGTAATTGTCTTGTAATTTTGTGTTGTAACCGGAACACTTGTTTCCACTATATATATTCCAACAGAATTCACCACAGAGCGTGGAGAGATTTCTTTACCCGTACGTCTGGTTGTGTTACATTTACACTCGCCATGTCAAGTTCCAAAGTTTAATTAAGTTGCGTTTGATGCTCATTATTAGACCTCTTGGCGTGCGTATTGGGTCACATAGACATAAACTAGTTACAGGTTGGCCATTAATGTTTAATTATGATCCAGTACTATATATATATATCCAGTATCTGATGAAAAGCTCTAACCATTCTCCATTAATATTGTAACCGGGTAATTTCCTTCTGCAACTGGGATGCCTGTGTCCCTTTTTCTGTCCGAAACTTCGACTAGCTAGTCATACTTCCAATGGAGGAGGGAGAAGTGTGTGACCGTCGGAGGGATTAAAAATGTTGAAGGGACTAAAATGAGGGCAGAAGGAAGGCAGATGAGACGAAGAAAACTATTTGGGTTGTACGAGTGAGTCCCTCGCGGCCTTTCTTTGCAACGTTACGTACTTTTGAACATCTGAAGAACACAAAAAAAATCGGGTATGTGCAACTAGTCAGTCAGTCGCTGTTAACACGTGAATCATCTGCAGATTTGTTGATTGGCTCGAACGCTTTCGCCCCAATCGACTGAAAATGCTTGGAACCAAGCGCCACTGCATGCATCCGGTCCAAGTTTCAGGTCTGGCGGCGCCGCGTCCACATGTGTCCGAACACCGACGTAAATAGTAAATGCCTACTCCCACGTCCTTGTCACTTACCATGTCTACCGGGTAACATGAACACATACACAGTTGTTGGGGGATCCGAGTCTTAAAAAGTATTAATTAAGGTGGGGGGCTGTTTTGTCTCTTTCTTCCATCCAAATTAATCTTGCCCTTGTCAACCTCTTCATTCTAGCTAGCGTTTTCTATAATGAATACGCAAACGTCTCGTTCAACTAGTGCCTGATCTCCAGTGCAGATCTATCTAGTCAAAACCATACGTACATACATAGATATAGATATATATATATATATATATATATATATATATCGAATGTTACGCATTCACCACTCACCTAAATCATATACCTTCTTCTGGACTCCCCGGTCATCCTATAACCTCTTCTTTACTTAAAAGACATTTTACAGTTCGAGCACTATGCGCGACACTACACTACGATATTACTTACCAATAAGATCTCGAATTAGATTACGGAGAATCGAGTTATTTGACTCACGATTAATCTTCGAAAGATATAAAAATGTAGTACTAATTACAATAGCAACGAGGAAGTCATCCTTTGATTGGATTGACTGATTTGGTAAGATAAGCCCAATACTTGAAAGAAAAGAAAATAAAATAAAATAAAACAAAACGAGGGATGCAGCACGGAAGCTTTTTCGCATGACATGAAGTGCCCCATGTGGGATTAATTGAGCCGTCGGTACACGTCCACCGGGGGGCTGCTTTGACGTAAAGATGTGTCTATTATGACTATAAAAATGATAGTCTTAATTAACAAAAAGGGTCATTTGTATTGGAACGTCTAAATAGACATTTCCTCCGATGTAAACATAAAAAATTAAAAAGCATTATATTTGAATTTTAACGTCTAAATATCATGTTGATTAAGGGGGCAAAGATAGTTCAAAATTGTAGCGTCTTCTCCACTTGTTCTTTTGAGATTTTGAATAGGATGATTTGATAAAAAAAAAACTACGATATAGTCTGAGCCGTGCACCCTGTTTTTATCAAAATGGATATATGACAGTACTAAGACATATGTTAAAATAGTTTCACATTGGTTAAGTGACAACAAAATGTTAAAAAATCGTGGAGTCCTCTCCCCTCAAAATACTTTTAAGTTGGGTACCTCAATAATAAACTTCAAAACAAATAGCTAATCTCTATGTAATAAGGTAAGAGTATGCCTGTCATTTTGAGTCGAATTACATCACATCAAATATTCGTTAAATATGTTTACAAATTATTTTCAATAATTTTTTAAATATTATATTTTCCTTAGTTAATATCGCACATTTCTTCTTCTATATCTTTTACGATGGAGCAAGAAATGACTCCAAATATTAAATTTATGTGTACGACATGACAACAGTTGATGGAAGTCGAATTGACAACTTTGTACATGTACAAAAGCATGATCGGTCAATGCAATTTGTCAACCTTTCTAATTTCCCCAAATCTCAATCAATCATAAAGATGCGGTGATATTTTGTAGTTGATCTACCTCCACATTGACTTGTCGACTAGTCAATTCCAAACGAGTAATCATGTTGAACTTATGAATGGTCTAAATGATGTATCTTACCCTAAGGGTGTGTTTGGAAATGTAGTTGGGGTTGTCATGGATTCTATTGTTGCTACCACATGTGCTTGATGGAGACCCCGCTATCGCTCGTGCCCGTTGAAGCCCCTGTCGTCGTCTGCTACTGTCACTACCATGCATTATCGTAGGTCGCCATCACCGAAGCTACATAGTCACCATTGCCACATGTCAACATCCTCTTCTTCTTCTTCTTCAACAGATAGAGGAGAGCACTCGTTAACCGTGTTAGTAGTCGTTCGTCGCCGTCCTCCCCCCCCCTCACCTCACTAATGCCATCGCCATCCCCCTCCATGGCCGTCATCGGCTATAGCGACATCCTATTCTTCTTCTTGTCCATAGGACAAAGTCGAAGAGGTGTGTAGCTACTATAGAAACTACAATGCCTCGATATGATGAATAGTACTTTGGCAAAATTCCTTAACATTGTTCATCACATAGAGACAATGATAAAAAGTCGCAAAAAGGTCCTCTTCATTATTAACCCTGAAGTCCCAATAGGGATGGCAAACCAAGAGGGGGTGAATTGTGTTTGCCCCTTTAAAATTGCAATAAGATGAATTATTTTGTGACTAAAGAATTCTAAAGGAAAGATTAGAAGTTGTAATTGCAATGCACACAAAATCGCGCTCAATCAGATGCGGATTGACAATCATGTGGCGAGTTCCCTATGAACGAAGATAGGAGAAATGGAGCAAACCATATGATATGAGAAATTTTTTAGGTGGTTTGGATGCACCCCTGTGCAACCTACGTCCACCCCTCATGATGTGTGAGGATTAACCACACTATCAAGCCACACAGAGAGAGAGAGAGAGAGAGAGAATCAATCTCCAACACAAATGCTCGGCATCAACAAGCACACACATAGAAAATAGCAGTCGCCTAACACACACACCCGCGGAGAACTATGGTCTCCTTACCAATGCTCGCTCATTGTTCAAGATGTATACAAAATCAAGCTCACAAGATAAATCTAACAAATATAGAAATAAAAATTCAAGCTCAGTAGGATCTCCCCCTGTCTAGGTTCGGTAGGCCTTCTTCACAGAAAGAATGATGATTGCTTCCTTCTAGCAGCACCAGGTTCTCTTGAGCGATGCACCAGGTATTCCTTGTTGAGTTTCTCCAGTTGATTTTGATGATAACAAAACCCCGAACTTGTTAACGGTCTTGCGCCTTGTATACTTGCATAAGAGTGAGCACTAGAGGGCGACTAAGGCCATTCCACGGAATCTTACAACGCTCACATGTTTAAGTTTGAAAAATGCGTGAAATGAGCTAAATGAACTTCAAATGCATGCTACGTGATGCTCGAGGTATGGACGTTCTATGTGGATGTGATTTCTGGGCTAACAAAAGTGTTTATGCAGAAGATACAGGGTTCGGTCGACCAAAGGACATTGGTCGGTCGACCAAATTTCCCAGAAGTCAGAGGTCTATAAAGTTACTGGTTTCGGTCGACCGAAACAGCTAGTTCGATCAACCGAATTTCCCAGTAACCCAGGGAAAGAAATTTTATAAAGTTCGGTCGACCGACCACCTACCTCATGTCGACCGACGCCTGCTCAGCCCCAATTGTTGACCAGCTGTCTTCAGCCACGTGGAGAAGCCTTCATCTTGGACTTTGGAGTCCTTGGGCCTCCATCTGATCCACAAAAGGTGGGAGGCTATTTCTGAACATCTCTTGACCACCCTAGGTGATATAAAAATATCTTTTGGGTCAAGAAATCCTAAGGAAGCAATAAGAATCAAAGGGAGGCTATCAAGAGAAGAAGAGAGCTACATCAGAACAAGAGAAGTCCTACGTGAACAGTACTTCGTCCAGCTCTTTTAGATCAAGATCCAAGCATCACAAGCTCATTCTGAAGCCGAGGAAGTGGTGAACGATCAGAGAGTCATCATCAAGCCCAAGATCTACAACATTTACTCAGGGGGAACCTAGATCTGAGATTTTCTATTCATTCTTTCCCTTTCTAGTTGTTTTGTGCTTCAAGAGTGTAAATTTTCTTTAATTCTTGAACATTAAGTGTGTGTGGATCTATTTAGATCCGTGTGTGTGTGTGTGTGTGCGTTGGTGCCTTTGCATCATCATCAGAGTTTTGAACTCCACACTTTTGTGTGTTCCGATCTTGTAATCCTTTACAAGATAGTGTGTGAATCCTCACAGATCATGAGGGGTGGACATAGGTTGCATCTGTTACATCCGAACAACCTAAAAATCGTTGTCTCCTGTGTGGTTTGATCCTTCTATTCTATCCCCATTCTGTATAATTGTACCTGTGTTTTACTTCCTCCTTGTATTGTTATTCAGATCTAGTATAATTGATCATCGATCAGTGATAGATCTTCGGTATATTGAAAGGTGGTCTTAAATTGATAAGGCTAGTCTGTCAAGACGATAACACCTTGCGTGAGCAGAATATTCGGATCCTTACCTCCGCCTAATACCGAAGGACTATCGTGTGTGATAAATTGTATAAGATCTAACCCGTTATATATCAGATCTAAGTTTCTACGTTGCCATTTCATCATATTTATTCAAATCGGGTAAAGATTTTTCTAAAAGGGTAATCACCCAATTCACCCCCCCTCTTGGGTGTCATTGATCGCGGGACTTCAATTGGTATCAGAGTTAAGGCTCTATTTTTTACAGATCTAACGATCTCGAGAGATCTAGATCAATAGCTAACAAGGGGATGATGCCTGAGGGTCACTCCATCTATCGTCCTCCATTCTTTGATGGCTCGAACTACTCGTATTGGAAAAACAAAATGCGTGTCTTTCTTAGAGCCCAAGAGTATGAGATCTGGAGGGTTGTGGACAACGGTCCTTATGACCTTCCCGAGGATGAGGACAAGTGGACTCATGAGGACATTAAAAAATCAGCAGTAAATTTCAATGCGATGAATATCATGCAATGTGCCATTCACCCCAATGAGTTCTCTCATGTTTCTATGTGAGTTCTACAAAAGAAATGTGGGACAAATTGTCGCTCATTTGTGAAGAACTTCTGAGGTCAAATAGACCAAGGCTAATCTCCTGGTTATAGATTATTAGCTATTTAAGATGAGGCTTGAAGAGATAATTTCTGAAATGTTTGCAAGATTAACAGAGATCACCAATGGCCTCAAAGGATTGGGAAAAGAATATACCAACTCAGAGCAAGTGAGGAAGGTTTTAAGATCTGTTCCACCTGCGAGGCACACAAAGGCTATAGTTATAGAGGACTCTAAGAATCTGTCCGTACTCTCTTTGGACGAGCTCATTGGGTCACTCATGACCTATGAGATTAACATCAAACGAAGCGTAGAAGAGGAGTCTAAGAAAAAGAAGTTTGTGGCACTGAAGGCCAATCAATCGGACATTGACTCTCAAGAAGAGAATTCCAGCGATGGAAGTGATGAAGAAGGAGACTTGGCCATGATGACCCGCCAAGTGAAGAAATTCTTGAGAAAGAAGAAAAAATTTCAAGGAAATTTAGAAAAGGGCAAAGAAAGCCGGCTCAAACTAAGGGGGAGCCGAGCAAGCCCAACAACATTATTTGCTACGAATGCAAGAAGCCCGGGCACATGAGGGGAGAGTGCCTAAAATTGAAAAAGAAATTCAAGAAGGAGAAGTTCCGGAGGCCGAAGGCTATGGTCGCCACATGAAGCGGCGAGGAGGATGAACAGTCTGAAGAGGAGCTGGAGGAGCTCATGGAAAGTCTGTGTCTCATGGCACATGAAGAAGAAGCAAATGAGGTACATTCTGACCCCAATTTTATTTCAAATGAACAATAGGAAACCGAGTATGATAAGCTATATAAAAAATAAAAAAATTAGGTCAGAAAATAAAACCCTCAAGAAAAGGATCGAAGATTTCACACTTGAGAATTCTTCGGCTAAGTTTGAAAAGTTTGAATAAGAATGGTTCGAATTAACAGAAGAAAAAGAAAGTTTGCTACACACAATTTTAGATATTCAATTGGTCAAAGAAGGGTTATTGTGCAAGGTGTCTGAAATAGAAGAAATCACCAAAAAATTGAAAAATGAAAAAGAAGTTCTGACATCCACAGTCTCAGAACTTGAAAAGAAAAATATGAGCTTGAATAAGGAAGTGACTAATTTATAATTTACTCTATCTAGGTTTATTAAAGGCAAACAAAACCTAGACAATTTGTTAGTAGTTAAAGTTAACTTCGAAAATGAAGAATTTGGATACACTCCCCAAAATAAAAAAAATCTTTTAAGCACAAAATAATAACTTTTTTTGTTCATGAAAAAGATAATAATTGTGCTTCGTGCTCACATACAAAGCCAAAACATGTTCAACCTAAACTACGCTAATTTCAAAAATATTTTTCAAATGTTAATTATTTTCATTGTGGAAAATTTGGACATGTTATCGCCAATTGCTGGTTCAAATAAAATGCACAAGGAAGCCATGCTGTTTGGATCAAGAAAAGATATATGCAAAACTGGATTAACTCTCATGGACCCAAATTAATTTGGGTACAAAAAATAATTGGATGAGAATTTTACCTCTTGTAGATATGCCTTGAAGCTAGGGGGAGCAAATGGTACATGGACAACGATTGCTCAAGACATATGATAGGGGACAGGAAGGTGTTCTCCAAGCTGCAAGATAAGGACGAAGGTTTAGTTGCCTTTGGAGGAAAAGATAAATGTAAAATCATTGGAATTAGCAATGTGGGTAAGAATTCTAATACCTTGATTGAGAATGTACTATTAGTGATGGGCTTAAATCATAATTTGTTGAGCATAAGCCAACTTTGTGATAAGGGGTTTAAAATTGCCTTTGATGAAACACATTGCATTGTTATGAATAAAAGCACAAATGAAATTAAGTTTATTGGAAAAAGAAACAATAATGTGTATATCATTGATCGTGATGATGTTTCATGTGATGATGTGTGCTTGGTAGCGAATAATAATTAGAATGCTTGTGATGGGGACATCAAAGCAAGACCACTAACTTTTTTTATTTAAATTTATATTATTGAGTCAATTGTAAGGCATCATAAGCCAATGGGTTAGTCCTTAGGAATTAGTGGGTTTCTTTGCAAAAAGGCCATGTTGGCCCGGTGGGACCCCCACCCTCTCTCCCATTGGGCCACCTAGACTCTCTAGGACCCATGTGGGGCTGGTCCATGGTCTAACGGGGAATATTGACCAGCCTACCTTGTTGACTCCAAGAGGGGGGTGCCCCCCTCTCTTGTCCCCATATGGGATTTAAATAATCTCCCCTTTTTAGTTTTTTATAATTGTTGTATTTGACCACATGGGAGAAAATTCTTCTCTCCCATAATTATCCCTCCCTAACCCTAGATCTGAGGTTGGTTTAGATCATTTACATTTCATATAAAATCCTTGTATTTTCCATATTTTCATGGATTAATTGAAAGAAAATTGCATTTGCTCCAAGCAAGAGCCCAAGGGCGCCCCTTCCTCTCTCTTCCCCAACCCATTGCAACAGAGATTGTAGCCCCTTCTTGAGGTGTGATTCCTCCATATTAGTTCCTCCCTGAGTGAGAAGCTCAGCACCGCCACCACCACCGCCATCGAGCTGGCGTCGCACCACCACTGCCATACCGTATCGGTTCTGTCCACCTCTGGATAGCAGCCTAGTGTCCGAATTCTTCCTCCCAATCCACAGATCTGATCAATTTGAGATTTTGAGGGGGAGTTCCCCATGTGATTCCCCCCCTCCCAAAAAATTTTCATGCCCTGATTCATCCGTTTGCCCCCGTTCCATTTCCTTTTCCCAGGTCTACACAGTCTGTCCCAGTGCAGATCTGTGTTCCAACAACCCCTCACCGCGCCCTTTTGATTCCCTTACCAATTTCAGATTGATATAAAATTTGGACTGTGTTTTCTGCCCACCAAATCCCCCCTCCATAAATTTTCTCACGAATTTTGGATTTTGTTTACCCCTCTGAAAACCCTCTTTTCAAACCTGATTTCTGTTCTGTCCCCTGCAGTTCAGATCCGACCCGTCCAGCCATAAAATCCTTCCCACCCCTCAAACCACCTCAAAAAAATACAAAAGAATTTTTTTCATGTTCCTTACTTTCCCCTATATCTCTCATAAAAATCTCAACTCCCATATCCATAGTTTGAGCTATGGTCAAATCTCTTCTTCAGGCAGATCTTAGTCTGCCCGGTTTGTTCTGAGACAGGAAACTTTCTTGTTCCAAAATTCCCCATGAAGAATCCAGCCACAGGAAAAATTTTGTAATAGCAGGTGTTCGTATATCTTCAAGAGAGCTTCGTAACGACGTCAGTTTCGTGTCGATCCGACTTCGGATCTGATCGCAGCATTGATTCTCGCCGGGTCGCGTAGTTCTAAAACTGCATAACAGGTTCGGGCCAGCAAGTTGCAACGTCCCCGAATCGGACCGCCTCGCCTTCCTCAAGGTGATCCAGCGTGATCTCATCTTGGGTATTACTCATCAAGGAGTCCTCTTCGCGTCGGGACAAATCCCAGCCAGATCGGACGTCGGATCAAAGCATGATCCTCCAGCTCTGGACAGCACCGACGGAGCAGTTCCAAGAGGGGGGCGCCCCCCTCTCTTGTCCCCAAGTGGGATTTAAATAATCCCCCCTTTTTAGTTTTTTATAATTGTTGTATTTGACCACATAGGAGAAAATTCTTCTCTCCCCTAATTACCCCTCCCTAACCCTACATCTGAGGTTAGTTTAGGTCATTTACATTTCATATAAAATCATTGTATTTTCCATATTTTCATAGATTAATTGAAAGAAAATTGCATTTGCTCCAAGCAAGATCCCAAGGGCGCCCCTTCCTCTGTCTTCCCCAACCCATTGCAGCAGAGATTGCAGCCCCTTCTTGAGGTGTGATTCCTCCTTATCAGCCCCTCTCTGAGTGAGAAACTCAGCACCGCCGCCGCCGCCGCCATCGAGCCGCCGTCACACCGCCACTGCCATACCGTCTCTGATCTATCCACCTCTGGACAGCAGCCTAAAGCCCAAATTTTATCTCCGAATTAGGAGATCTGATCGAGCTCAAAATTGAAGGGTGGTTGAAGATCTCCAAGCTAGCTTCACAATGGCGCTAGTTTCGTGTCGATCCGACATCGGAGCTGATCGCAGTAATTATTTCCGCCGAGTCGCGCAGTGCTGAAACAGTAGAACGGATTTGGGACAGCAAGCTGCCGCACCAAGTGGCAACGCGTCGGAACCATCAAAACTGCCCAAAAGCCACCTGTCAACCCAAGTGCGATACTCCCGGGTCCCACATGTAGCTCTTTACCTCCATGCGTGGAGTGGACAATAAAATTTTATAATTATTGATAATTATTTATATCGGGAATACGAGTCTTGGTCAGGGTCGTCTTCCCAACGCCCGGAGCGTGGAGGTATCGTGTCCGCTCCCCATTTGGTATTTGCTTTCCTCGTATATATTCATATGCCGCTGCTAGGGTGATAGGAAATTAGCTTGTTCAATTTAATCACCGCTGTGCGAGTGAGTGCGAGACCCGTCCCGTGATTCGATCCGAGCACGGAAGAGCCAAATACCCTTGACTCATTACCGGTTTCTCAACCGCGCAGATCCACGCATTTCCCTCGCTCAGGGACGTCCGTGAGCTAGAGTCTCTTATTGTCTCGAGTCGCATCCCGTCCCGCATCAGCTTGGCTATGGCACCGTAGACTGGGTCATGCTAGTTTTGGAGTAATCTCCAAATTGTCTAAACATGGTTTAGTAAATGGGTTGCCAAAATTGAAATTTGAAAGTGATACAATTTGTGAGACTTGTACCAAAGGCAAGAAAACACGTATCTCTTTCAAAAATAAAAACATTGTTTCTACCTCCGAGCACTTAGAACTACTGCAAAATTTTCCCAAACACCTTCAAGGCATTGTTTACCTAGCCATTTCTACATCACACCGGGCCCAACCAAGGGTCGTAACCAGCTAGCCGTGACCCACGGCGACATCAAAAATTGATTGGGGCCACCCCCGATCACCCAGCTTGTTGGTTTACTAGCCTTCAACCATGATGTGTAGGAATGGCTGATCTAGAGGGGAGGGGTGAATAGATCTACCCCATTTTTCACGATGAACGCAGTGCAGCGGAAAATAAAAGAGCTTTACACACAAGAAGAACCTCACATGATAGATGCAAATGATAATATGTAAATCGACCTAAGCAAGCATCTAGCGAGAGAGAGACACAAAGGGAAACCACTGAGACAAGGATTTTATGGTGGTTCGTACACAACCCAGAGTCCTACGTCCACCACTCACTCAACACAGTGATGCTTCACTAGTGCAACTGCACTAAACCGCTGAAACATAGCTTAAAGGCAAACAAGGCCTGACCACAGATCAGAGCACATCCTCTTTCTGTCTTCCTACTACAACTGGCATGGACGGATCACCACAGACCATAGCACAACCTCTGTTTATCTTCCTACCACAACCGGTAGGGACGGTTCACAATTCCAATAAAGAGATGTTCAAAATGAAAAAGAGATAACAAAACACAAAAGCTCAGACAAGACGTGGGAAACTCAAACACAATGTAAATATCCTTGTCTGAAATCTGGAGGCCGCTCTTGGCTTCTCCCAGATTAGTTGCTTCCTCGGAGAGTAGCTTCTCCTTTGCCACAGGAAGCTGGATATGAAGCATTTTCTTCTCGCAGGTTGAAGAAGGAGTCTGGATGAAGGCTTGCACTTCAGGCTTCAAGGTCCGCCATTGCTAGCTTGCAGTACTCCTCCTTCTGCTATCTCACTCTCTTCTACTTCTCTATTTTCCTTTTTCTCTACATCATTGCTCTCCTATTCAAACCTTCTATTCTATCTGCTTCTTCAGAGTATGTCTCCCACGTGCTTCTCTTTTATTCCAGACAATCCCCTCTTTTTGCCTGCAAGGTACAAGGTACGTAGTCCCTGATTCCGTAGGAATAAATCTGGATCGTCCATCTCCACAGAATACTTCTAGATCTTGAGAAGAGTGGCCACTGATTGGCCTAGAAGAGATAAGGTACGTTGGCTTCCCATTGGCTTGCCAATGAGCTTCATGCAGTACACAGTAGATTGAGAGTTCTTGTTCCTCAAGGCAAAAGCCGTTTCTGGATGAAACCCTCTCCTGGAGTTCTGCAATTGGTCCAGCTCTAAAGATGGGAATATTTTCTGCCAGAAGGTCTTCTAGAACCTTGAACAATCGACGCACGTCCCTTTCAATCATTTGGACTTGGACTATTATGCCCAAATCCTTCTCAAGTGCAAGTTCGCAAAGGACGCTTCTACAGTTTACACTGAGTGCGTCGATGAATTGCCCATGTAGAGTCGACGCATCCTTCTTCGCACTTGCCACTTGATACCGTTAGGTAAAAGAGCCGTCGCCTTAATTTATTTGTCACCCTTAGGTGTACATTTTTCACCTGTAGGTATTACATTTTTCAGCCTTAGTCGCTGGTCAGCTGTCACCCTTGCTCTGCTCTTCTTTTCTTCAGCTTCAACGGGACTGGAGTCGACTCGAGCACCTCGTGGAGTCGTCTTTCCTTCTACGGCTTCTTGATTTCAGTCAGCCCACCTATTTTTCACCCTTAGATACATATTTGTCACCCTTAGGTATCTATTTGTCACCGTTAGCTAGGTATTTGTCTGCCTTAAAATTCTTTTGTCATTCTTCTTCTTTTGTCCGTTTCTTGTGTCCACTGTAGCTACAGAAACTTGACTGGACCTTTGATCGGACCTCTGAAGCTTGCAAAGGCTTGACTTTGACTGATGTTGACTTTGACTTGGGTCAAATTTTACTTGAGTCAATCTTGAAGATTAAGTTGGCTGGAGTCTTTTGACTGGCGTTGACTTTGAGCAAGTAACATGTGACTTGTCCACTTTGACTTGAG
Source organism: Amorphophallus konjac (assembly GCA_022559845.1). NCBI lineage: Eukaryota > Viridiplantae > Streptophyta > Magnoliopsida > Alismatales > Araceae > Amorphophallus > Amorphophallus konjac. The sequence goes on along the minus strand of CM040128.1, from coordinate 221,807,125 downwards.
TCAACTCTGGCTTTCAAATGAACTCTTCAAGACTTCTTCTTCTCCTTCAAGCTTCTCAGCCTAACATCCCATTTATCGGCCTTTAGAATCTATTTTCACCCTTATGAAGGCATTTTTCACCCTTAACCAGGTAGTTGTCACCCTTAAGGGTGTATTTTTCACCCTTAATTAGTTGCTAAAATCCTATTTGCAACTTGAGACTTTCTTTGTTTTTGGAGTAGACTCTAGAGCCTTCTTAAGTCGACTCTTCTTCTTCGCTTTTCAAGCTTTCTGCGTTGCCAGCCATTTTTCACCCTTAGAAGCAATTTTACACCGATACGGGTCTACTTTTCAATGATACAGGCCTATTTGTCACCAATACTGCTCTATTTGTCATTGATACGGGTCTATTTGACACCTTTGATCTAGCGGTGCTGTCTGCTTGGCGGAGTCGACTTCAGAAGCATTTGAAGTCGACTTGGCTTCTTGATTTTCATGCAACTGACTTGATGTTGTGCATTTGGCCATTCCTTTGATAAAAAATGATCATGACTATCACGCCCCAACGTGAAAAAAATCGGAACGTAACAGTTTATATCATTCATGTCAATCAGAGCATATATTGCCATAAGAGACCATACCACAAGGCTACACATTTAAAATACGCATAACCCAAACTTTATTGATAATAACAGAGAAAAGTACTTATTACACCTGACATCTTGTGGACTTTCTAACTCTTACATGAATCAAAAGAAAAGTTACATAGACTCGGAATTAAAAGAACTCAACGACTACACTAGGACATTGACTCAAACATAAATCAAAAAGGCTCGCTCCAGGATCACTCGTTCCCATCCCCATCGGTGCGCACGTCTTCATCCGAAATACTTGAAAAGGATTGGAAAATAGGGGTGAGCAAAAAGCTCAGTAGGATTTTATATCTCTATCACCAGGCATAGTTAAAGTGATTAATCATTTTATCAGGAACAATATTGCGATAAAAGAACATTAAGAAGTAAATGGCAAGCGATAGATAGAAAAAAAAGAATACAGATTTCCATGTAAGGGACAAGCACAAGTATAACAAGAACTTTCCATGAGATTACAAGTGATAAATTGAATTGGCCATAACATGCACACATGTCATGTCACACAAGAAATTTGAGTGAAGTAGAATGTCATAGACCAATCATACTAGTCATGTACTTCGGTGCAATGCCACACCTTATCATTACAAACTCCCCGGGGCACAAGTACTTTTGGGCGCTTCTCCCAGGACTAGACCGGGCCCTTATGATGTGTTGGCATTGAAGGGTTAGATCATAGATCTCCAATCTAGATATTCACCACGTTAAATGGCCAGGAATTCCAAGGTTTAAACTTAGGAACTTCCTTCTAAGATCAAGAGAAATTGGAATAGATGTCATGTGAAATGACTGGAGGGTCCAAAGTGATCAGTTCAAGGCCATCCTTGATACGACTGCTGTCACAACAAAACACGGAAAACATGTTGGTGACACACATTTTTTCTCTCTCTTTGAAAGATAGAAGAATAATTAAAATTAAGAAATGCGTAGGCGTGCCAGTCACATGTGTAACGAGTTAATTGTGCGCTCAATCTGACCCGAGCCGGGCGAGAGTGAAGTTCGTGTCGAGACCGAAATTCCGTCATACCATAAAGGCTATGACGTTAATTACATCCTCCAATAGGAAGGAAAATCTCTGATTAATTGCCGAGATAACGAGCCGTTCGATGCTGAAATAGAATGCAAGAGAATGCAGGTGATGATGAAGCCTTTAAGGCCGCATGGGAGGATTCATTAGTTATTTCCTTAGTCATGCGAAGTAGACTTAATTCATTATGTTCGAGCCCTCGATACAAGGCGGAGGACGTAGGTCCGGAGACCACCATCGCGCATAGCCAAGACTTCCGGTCGGGCGTGACCCGGCCTTCCATCGAGGCCATTTGAGATACCGAGGTCTCGTTCAAGCAAGCATGCATTAATGAGGCACATAAGAATGCATATCTATGTCTAATGCATGAATTGGGGGAATGCATAATGATAGATGATTTCAACTTGAAGAGTTTCTTTTTGTTTGATTTATGGTTAGTTACGTCGATCGACACAAGCCGTGGAAGGCGAGGGTTGGTTCGAGAATGAGAAAGGAATTAAAACGGCATAACAAATGCACTTTTATTCAAAATAGGCGTGGGGTAGTGTAGGTATAAGGGTTATACGGCGCGGGGTAGCGTAGGGATAGGGTTTAAAACGGCGCGGCCAAGGGAATGGCTTTAACCGGCGTGCCCCGCCCAGAGTGCGCTGGATTAGGGCGCGCCGGGTGGTGGCCAAATGAAAACTGGTGAGTTTGAGTCTAAGGTTAATCCGGCGCGGGGGGTACCGCGCCATATTAGGCCGCGCCGGATTAGGACCGCGCCGGGTTAGTTGATTTTTGAGGTATTTTTGAGTTTATTTAGTTTATTAAGATGCGTTGAGTTGATTGATGACTGAATTGAGGTCCAGGATGCCCTTGAGATAGGGTTGAGACACGTGCGAGGTTCATACTCGAGCACAAAAGTTAGTTGTTTTGAAAACATATCTTATTAAGCCCAAATTATGAGGGCAAACAGTCAAACATGCCTAACCAAAATTTGGCAGCATCTCCCCATCTCTAGAGAGTTGCAGGGGGAAAGCGGAGGCATACCCACATAATGGAGTAAGCTCCTTAATACCGGGTGGCACAACGGCGGCCGGCAGACCCGAATGGATGGAAGACCCCGAGGGCTAGCCTACGAGGGGCACCAGTATTCCATGGGCCGAAACATGACTAAAAGGGATGACTAGTGAGGGAGGAAACCCCGAGGGCTAGCCTACGAGGGGCACACAACCCATGGCCACCACTATTCCCCTGGGGATAGTGGATTTGATGTTAGGTCGAAGCCCTGTTGATATTCGTCCGATGGATCAAGAAGATGCATGCTATAAAGAGACATGATCTTATGATCCACTGGCGATTCAGAGGTATCAATGGGGAATGTCCCCTCTCCCCGGCCACTGGACTCTTTGAGAGGAACGGTCACACACAATGCATATGTAGAACACGCTCGGCTAATAAACTGATTACGATCAGTTACGTCTATGGATATATATATAGGGGAGGTTAATTGATTAGTAGGTTAGTGAGGGTGTTAGTGAGTTAGCATTCGAAAGGCAATGGTGCCAGAAAACCATGCATTCAGTCTATAGGGGCAGCCTCATCCCCCTCGGTCCATTATTGAGAACGGAGGTGCGACAGGAGACTGGCCTCAGGGTCAACCAGTAAGGCACACATAGGTACACCTCTGGCGATGAAACCCTCGATATAGTGATGGAAACATGATACAAGCATTCTATTGGAACGAAAACCTCGGGGAGAGGGGGGTGATTGTTGTGGCCCCTTTTGGGATAACTCAGGGCATATTCAAAACCAGTGAGGAAGGAATCCACACGGTGATATACGGAATGTTAGAAATCGAATACAACCTGAGGAAGAGAAAAGGGGCGATGAAGGGCGCAGAAAGATATTATTTCATTTAACATCGAGCATTGCTATCAAGAAGGGGCCATTACAGCATACATTCACCACTGCATGGCACGGTCGGCTGGAGGCCGGTCAAGCTTACACAGACGGGTATAAACCCAACTCCAAAAGAAAAAAAAAGACAGAGGGACGAAGAAGAAGATGGGCTCATGTCATCGCCCCCTTCGACCCTATTTATTTACAGGAACAATGCCAAATAGAAAAGCGGGGAAGACGGGAAAACGCCGGAACCCACCTAAGCTTTTCACCGCAGATAATAGAGTATCAGAAAAGGGCCTTCTCCTCAGACTTCGAGCTTCTTCAGGTAGACGGACGGGGTGAGGGTGGCTCTCTGGCTCGCTCTCAGAAACCCTTCTTGTTTCCCAAGGCTCTCCTCTTTCTACTTTGATTGTATTTGATCCCTTCTCTCTCTTCCCATTTCGACTCTGCCTCTTCTATTTTCTCCTCCCGTTTTTCTCTCTTCGGCCGCTGGTTGGCTTATATAGCCTCCCCAGGATGTGATCCTTCTTCGGTGTGAGAAGAGCGCGCCGGCTAAACATGCATGTTGAGTTTGCGCGCCGGGAAGAGGGCGCCGAAAAGGAAGGGCACGCCGAGAAAAGGGCGCACCGGATTAAGCCCGTTCCGTCGTGCTTGCTTGGCATGAGCCCGACAGTGGGCCCCGGATTGACCCCGGGCATCACCGTGATCCTCCATCTCATCCTGGTCTCGCAAAACCACAGCGGGAAGTGCTGACAGAGCTTCAAGCTACTGAACAGCTGCTTTCGGAACCTCGTGCATCTTCGGCTCGGACACGCGGGTTTTTCACTGATGCGGCCTTCGACACAGTGGTTTGTGCTGCTGGTTCGACTTAACTTGCATCAGTAGCTTTCACGGGAGTGGTATACTACCCGGGGTGCTTTCGCCTTGACTGGGCGGTCATTCGGTCACTAACGGACCTAACTTGCTGAGAAGCCGTACCCGTGTCGGGTTATCTGGGACTTCTGCCGACGGAGCCTCCGGTTCCCAGTTATGAAGGGCCAGGGACATTCTATCACCTCAGGAGGGTTTCTTGTCAGGTGGCGAACCATCGGGTGCATTCTCGTCCTTGGTCGGATGATGAATATTTGTTTATGCGGCAGGACCGAGTCGATACCGGTTCATTAGACAGGCCTGATGACACTGTTAGTTTGTTGTGAATTCTTCTGCTCCTCCTGAGATGACGTCCCCGGTGATCATGTTGGGTGACCTGAGATTCCAGCAACTTGGGAAGACCCTTGTGTACTAGATTTCTTCAGCTTTTGCGTTCTAGTAGGCCGTGTCATTCTTGTCATTCGGGCTTGATCGCCATCGAGCATAGTTTGAGTGCCAACAAATGCCCCCCAACCGTGGGTGCCGCGAGCAAGGCATGAGTGAAGCGAGACCAACGGATGAGCTCCGTCTGGGCAGATTTCCCGTCTGGATGTCAGAAGCTTGGAATAGCTCTTAAACCGGCGCGGTGGCTAAACCGGCGCGGTCAGAGGGGTTGTTAATTCAGCGCAGGGTTAATCGGCGCGCCATTTGGAATGGGGAGGGGTTAATACGGGGCGCTATTTAGCGTGCCAGATTAGCCCGAGGAAGCTCCCCTATATAACCCTTCTTGCTTGGTTTTCTTCTTCACCCAACCTCATTTGCAAAGTCTCCTTCTCTCTCCTCTCTTCTTCCTCCCCACGGCGTCGAGAGAGCGAGGTTGAGTAGCCTTCTTGAGCTGGTGAGGGAGAGTCTTTGTTGTTCCATATTGGGATTTAAATCCCTCTTTTTGGACCCCGGGAGGCTCCTAGTAGGGCTTGCCCTCGGAGCTATTCCCCTGGGTGTTCCGTTTCGGCCTCGGTGCGATACCCACGGCCTGTTTCAGAAACCGTCTATTGATGGACGTGTTCCGCTTCTTTCTGGCAATCTCCCGGGCTGGGGAGACTCTGCCAAAATTTTGTCAGAAATCTTGTTTCTCATCAACTATTTTTGACTTTGTTTATTCTTCTCGTCATGCTTTTTGTAGATAAGATGACATCTTGGTGGGGAAACCGGGCCCACTACCGGGCCCACTACTCAGCGCCGACGCCACACCGCCTCGACTGCACTAAGTTTATGGCTCGGAGAAGACGCGACGTCCTGAGTACGTATCCGTACGTATGTGTGTATGTGTGTATTTGGTGGTATTTGTATTTTAACCACCATAATATTTTATTTGAGTCAAAGTATTATATTTTAAATTGCTATAAACCCCAAGTCAACAAAGGTTGTTGGATGGTGGGTGAGGTTCTTGTTTTATTAGGCTAGGATATAGCTACAAATTATGAAAGTGTGAGGATATGTATGTTAAAGCCTTCCCTATAAATAGGGGGCTAAGAGTGTTGTTACGAGATGTCATATGAATGAAAGAAAAGTTGTTTTGAAACAAGTGTTAAGAGATTCCTCTCTTGCATTTCCCTTCTTTCCCTTCTCTTTGTGAGATTCGAGAGTCGCCCGGTGTGAGACCGTCCGGCGTGAGGCCGAGCTGCGCGAGGTAGCAAGATATCTGTTCCATCCGTGCCGACAAGAGCCGCCGTCGATCCGTTCCCCGACGTCCGTCCGCGTCAAATTGGTATCAGAGCCCAACAAACGGCGCCTCCGTCAACCCGACGTCTCTCTCTTTCTCTCTCTAGGTTGATAGAGTGAAAAAAAAAAGAAGAAGAGTAGCAGAAAAAAAAAATTGGTTGAGAGGAGTTTTGAAAAAAAAATATATAGAGGAAAAAAAATTTAGTTGAGCTCCGTTGATAGAGAAGTAAAAAAAAAATGGAGAAAAAAAAAATTTAGAACGCCTCTCTGTTCTCTCTCTTTCCCTCTCTTTCTCTCTCCCTTTAATCACTCTCTCTTAATCTCTCTTTCTGTTCTCTCTCTCTCGGTTCAAAGAAAGGTTTAAAAAAAAATTTTCCTTTTTCTGTTCGCAGGGGCCGGGCATCGTCGCCCGTGCCCCTTTCAAATTCTCCCCTGGCCGCAACGACCAGGGCCCCTCTGCCCTCCGCCACCGCGCGACGCCGCCTAGCCCGCCCCGGCGCCCCTCGCCCAGCCGCCGTGCCCAGCCAGGGCCCGCCCGAGCTCGCACGCACCCGCTCCCTGCCCACGCCAGCCCGCACCGCGCCCCGCCCGGCGCCCGGTCCCTCCCGCGCCCCGCCCGACGCTCGGCCCCGCCCGCACCGCGCCACGCGGCCCGCACCCGCCCGGCGCCCCCGGGCCCTGCACGCCCGGCCCCGTCCGGCCCCGTGCTCCGTGCCCTGCGCGCCGGTCGCGCCCGGCCCCGTGCTCCGCGCCCTGCACTCCTGGCCGCACCCGCCCGGCGCCCCCGTGCCCCGCGCCCAGCGCGCCCGGCCGCCCCGTCCGCAGCGCCTGTGCGCCTGCTGACCGCCCCCACGGCCCTGCCTCCATCGTCGCCCGTCCCCTGGGCAAAGGCGCTTTGACTGCACCTTAACTGGCGGATCTTCGCCCACTTCCGCGCCAACCAGTGCTGACTGCCCAGTCGGGTGAGACGCGCTGCAGAGTTTGAAAAGAGTGAAAGAAGAAAAGTTCAAAAAAAGAAGGAATTTGGAGAGAAGTCAAAAGTAGGTGAAATTTGAAAAGAGAAAGAAAAGTCAAAAAAAAAGGGAGACATAAAAAAAATGTGTTAAATTTATATAAACAGAATATATATATTATATATATATCTATATATATCTATATATATTATTTGATTAAAAAAAGAGAGTTGAATATATATTTTATTATATATCTATTTAACTTATTTATTGTGGCACCCGAAGTCCACAATCTCGGCTCGATCAACGGTTGAGTCGTCTGATCGCTGACACATAGTCCGTAACTCACGGAGAGGGTGTCCCTAAGTCTCCTTGCACGGAGAAAGTCCGGAGTGATTTGTTCCCCTGCGTGGGAAATTTTAAAGTGGTCTTGTAATAATTCAATCCTCCCTGCGTGGAGTGAATGCTTTGTGACCACTCAAGCTTCGTCGATGCCGTGCGGGTCCGCACGTCCCCGCTCGCCCTCGTCTCCAGTCGGAGCTACACTTTTCAGTCAGCTAGGTACGTGCTCCAAACTTGCTCATTTAGTATCTTTTCAATTGTCGCGCGACGAAGTAAGAGAGGGCCCGATCCATGCAGCCAGTCTTCTGAGTGCATCGCTGTGGACGGTGAGAGAGTGCTTGCTTGCACCTATCCTTTAGGCCCTAGGCTGTCACATTAGGGCACCCTAATTGTCAGGAGGTAGTCCCACAACTACTTCGCCTACGGGCGAGTAACTTTCCCTGATCGGTCCCTTCAAATTGACCCTTTGCAAATCAGCCGGGTCCACTGCTTGCTAAATTCTTCGGTCCCAGGACAGCATCATTTAGGTCCGAGTCCGTGCATGCCACGCTGGTCTAGGAATTCATCTGGCCGTCTAGAGTGCCCTTCAACACTACAACCAACGATGGATCAGAAGAGCGTGAGTGCTATGTTGGCTCAGCTCGAGCATAACCTTTTGACCCATTTTGAAGAGTCCATAGGCCAACTACGAGCAGAGCTAGATGAGAGGATCCGAACTTTAGAGGATCGACTAAAGAGAGAGGAAGGACGAGTGAATGGCCACGGCAATCCCGTAGCCAATTCTAGGGAGGATAGAGAGCAAGCCCGCCCGAATCAGGCTCCCCAAGGTAGAGAACCAGAGGATCATACACCTCGAAGGAGGGACTACGATGATGAGGAGATCATCCTACGGAACGTCAAAATTGACGCTCCCAATTTCGATGGGTCCCTCACTCCAGCCAAATACCTTGAGTGGGAGGCCGGGATGGATCAATATTTTGATTGGCATCACCGCATGGCCCCTGCCACTAGGGTGAGGTTTGCCAAAATGAAACTCTTGGGTCAAGCCAAAACCTACTGGTGTAATGTGGAGAATCTCCTAGCCAGGAGACGAGAGGAGCCCATAAATACATGTGAAGAAATGAAGGAGAAACTGAGGGAGAAATATCTGCCACCCTCCTACCATCAGCGTCTTCTAGACCAGTGGCAGAAACTCACCCAAGATGGAAAGTCTGTGGACGATTACATTGCCAAATTCGATGACTTCTTCCTTCGGAGCCAAGTCATGGAAGACGCCTCTGTAACCCTCTCTCGATTTAGGGCTGGCCTACACGAGAGCATCCAACGGGAGCTTTTCTTGCGAGAGGTCAACACCCTCGAGCACGCCTACCAGGTTGCCCGAGATGTTGAGCGATTTCAAAGAGTGGCCCCACCTCGGGTTCCCACCTACCGCTAACCTGAGTCTTGGAACCCCATGGTCCGTTACACCGAGAGAGTTGGCCCCTCCACTTCTTATGCCCCTGCGGCTACCCCGCTACGGGTCGTTGCCCCTACCATTCCTTTCACAAGAAACCCCTTACCTGCACCTGCTGCATTGCCCAGGCTGGAGTATACTCCACCAATTGATAAAAGGGATGACAAAGGAAAGGGACCCGCCCCTGGTACTTCCCAACCAGCCCCTATCTCAAGAGTCCGTTACTTTAGGTGCCACAACCTAGGGCACATTGCCACCAACTGCCCCACCCGAGCCTTGGTCATCACCGACCCTCAGCCTATGGAGCCTCCACCTCAGGAAGGAGAAGACACTGAGAGATATATGGCCGATCCTGACCTCATAGCCCAGTTTGAGGAAATGGATGCAGGGTTTGATGAAACGCATGTCGAATACATGCAAGTTGGAGATATTACCGAGAGCTCTAGCCAGGGTAGACTAGGTGTAGTTCGCTGCATCCTAACACACTCCCAGGAGGACGACTGGCGTCGAAGCTCCATCTTCCAAACCTACATCATGGTGAAAACCCAACCCTGCAAGGTGATCTTTGACAATGGGAGTTGTATCAATGCGGTCTCTTCAGACTTTGTCTCCCGTCTAAGTCTACCTACACACCCTCATCCTAGGCCCTACAACGTGGCGTGGGTTGACGACACTTCGATCCCAGTCACCACTACATGTGTCATTCCCATACAATTTCAATCCTACCAAGGATAGATTTTGTGAGATGTAGTGCCTATGAAGGTCGGAAGCATCATCCTAGGACGATCGTGGATCTATGATGTAGACCTCACAACTTTCGGTCGATCCAACCAATGTTCCTTCTCCCACAATGGGAAGAAGATCTAGTTGTACCCGACACCCCCAAAGGTGACCTCGGGTAAGAGTCCCACTTCTACTCTGGGTAAGAGCTCCACCTCCTCCACCCCCACCGGGACCCCCAAGGTTCCGGAGAGTCCCCAAACTCCCAATGAAGGGAAACTTCTCATTCCCTATTCCCCTACACCTATCACGCCCGTTCCTAAGGCCCCCAAGGTTAGTCATGACCCTGTTAGGCGCCTTAGCTTCATAGGTGTCCGTGAGCTGAATAGAGAGGTTGCCGAGGGTGCCCCTGTTTGGGCTGTTGTCATCACCATCACACCTGAGGAGTCCCGAGTCTCAGTCCCACCCGAAGTCCAGACAGTCTTCCAGGACTTCGAAGATATTTTTCCCGAGGACTTGCCCTCTAAACTCCCACCCATGCGTGATGTAAAACATGCTATCGACCTTGTCCCCGGGTCCACCCTCCCCAACCTCCTCCATTACCGGTTGAACCCCAGGAAGCATGCTGAGCTCCAAAGGATTGTCGAGGACCTTATCCAAAAAGGTTTCCTCAGGGTGAGCAAGAGCCCGTGTGCTATCCCTGCTTTGCTCACACACAAGAAAGATGGCACCTGGCGAATGTGTGTTGACAGCCGCGCCATCAACAAGATCACTGTCAAGTATAGGTTTCCCATTCCTCGCCTAGATGACATGCTTGACATGATGAGTGGGGCCACCATCTTTTCCAAGATTGACTTGAAAAGTGGCTACCACCAGGTCCGAATCCGACCAGGGGATGAGTGGAAGACGGCCTTCAAAACAAAAGAAGGTCTGTATGAATGGCTCGTCATGCCGTTCGGGCTATCCAATGCCCCCAGCACTTTCATGAGACTTATGACAGAAGCCCTTCGTCCCCTTATTGGTCGCTTTGTTGTCGCCTACTTTGACGACATTCTCATCTATAGCCACAACCCTCAGGACCACATCCATCATTTGAGGGAAGTCTGCCAAACTTTGAGGAGAGAAACCCTATATGTCAACCTTAGGAAATGTGAATTCATGACCGACCGGGTTAGTTTCCTCGGATTTGTGGTTTCGAGTCACGGAGTATCTGTGGACCAATCCAAGGTCCAAGCTATGGTCGACTGGCCTGAGCCCCAAAACGTCCATGACGTTCGAAGTTTTCATGGGCTAGCCACCTTTTACAGACGCTTCATAAAGAGTTTTAGCACCATTATGGCACCCATTACAGACTGCATCTGTAAAGGGAATTTTGAGTGGACCCAAGCCGCCTCACATACTTTTCTTGTCATAAAGGAGCTTATGACCAAAGCCCCTGTCCTCCGCCTGCCAGACTTTTCTAAAGTCTTTGAGATATCCTGTGATGCATCGGGCGTAGGAATATGAGGAGTACTTAGCCAGGAAAGCCACCCTGTGGCTTATTTCAGTGAGAAGCTTTCTGATGCAAAGCTTCGATACTCCACATATGATAAGGAGTTCTATGCCGTGGTCCAAACCCTCAAACACTGGAGACACTATCTCTTACCTCAAGAGTTTGTCTTATATTCGGACCACGAGGCTCTGAAATTCCTTAGCTCTCAGAAGAGCTTAAACCCAAGGCATGGTCGGTGGGTAGAATTTCTCCAGTCTTTCACATTTGTCCTAAAACATAAGGCTGGATAATAAAATAAGGTGGTCGATGCCTTGAGTCGAAGGGTCTCCCTTCTTTCCACTGTTCGGGTAGAGGTCACTAGATTCGACCGCATGAAGGAGCTCTATGGAGAGTGTCCTGATTTTGGCCCACTCTGCCTTATCTGCTGGACCCTCGGCAGCCTTTTTTGACTATCTACTCCAGGATGGTTTTCTATTTCGAGGGCAGCAACTCTGTGTCCCGAGGACTTCTGTTCGAGACTTTTTGATTTGGGAAATAAATGCTGGAGGTCTTGCTGGTCACTTTGGCCGCAACAAGACCATCCATTCTGTGGAGGAGCACTTTTATTGGCCTGGCCTGAAGAAGGATGTGGCCAAGATTGTAGCCCAGTGTCGGACATGCACTATGGCCAAACAGGTCAAACAAAACACTGGTCTCTACACTCCTCTCCCCATTCCTGATAGACCTTGGGTTGACATCAGCATGGACTTCATCCTTGGCCTACCTCGTACCGCTCATAAACATGACTCCATCTTTGTGGTAGTTGATCGGTTCTCTAAGATGGCCCACTTCATTGCATGTTGCAAAACATCTGATGCATCTAGAGTAGCCCACTTATTCTTCGATGAAGTCGTCCGTCTACATGGTCTTCCCCAAACCATAGTGTCTGACCGGGATGTCCGGTTCACTAGTTATTTCTGGAAGACACTTTGGCACCTCGTTGGCACTAAGCTGAAATTTTCCACTGCCTATCACCCTCAAACTGATGGGCAAACCGAGGTCGTCAATAGGAGTTTAGGGAATCTCTTGAGGTGTCTCGTAGGGGATCATTCTGGCACTTGGGACCTTCTTTTGCCTAGGGCCGAGTTTGCATATAATAGCTCGGTCAATAGGTCCATCGGTATGAGTCCATTTGAGGTTGTGCATGGATACAAACCTAGGAAACCTGTGGATCTCATTCCCCTTCCCCTCGAGTCTAGATCGTCCAAGTCAGCTGAGGAGTTTGCACAGCATGTCAAAAGTCTGCATGAGTCAATTAGCAAGCAAATAAACATCAGTAATGAGACTTATAAAAAATTGGCTGATTCACATAAGCGTCACCATGAATTTCAAGAAGGTGACTTGGTTATGGTACGGGTCCGACCTGAACGACTCCCCTCGGGAGCCGTTAAAAAGTTGCAAGCCCGTAGTGATGGACCCTTCCCAATTCTGCGGAAGATTGGCTCCAATGCTTATGTTGTGGACTTACCTCCCGCATATAGGATTAGCTCGACCTTTAATGTGGTAGACCTAGTGGCCTACAAGGAACCCACAGCGATTCCTAGTGACCCTTTCGAGCCTTCTCCTCCCATTGAGAGTGAGCCCACCCCTGTGCGTCCCACAGCCTCGAGAGTACCGCGCGAGCACATTGAGAGGATACTGGATGAGCAGGTGACCACTACACGGAGCAGGATGTACCAGCGCTACCTTGTCCGCTGGCGGGACCGACCGCCTTCTGATGATTCCTGGATCAGTCGGGAAGATCTCCAGCGCCTCGATCCAGATCTGCTGGAGCACTACCACAGCAGTGTTCCCCCTTACTCGAAGGAGTCGAGTTCCAACCGCCCCGGGAGGGTTGGTGGGGACACCGGGCCCACTACCGGGCCCACTACTCAGCGCCGACGCCACACCGCCCCGACTGCACTGAGTTTATGGCTCGGAGAAGACGCGACGTCCTGAGTACGTATCCGTACGTATGTGTGTATGTGTGTATTTGGTGGTATTTGTATTTTAACCACCATAATATTTTATTTGAGTCAAAGTATTATATTTTAAATTGCTATAAACCCCAAGTCAACAAAGGTTGTTGGATGGTGGGTGAGGTTCTTGTTTTATTAGGCTAGGATATAGCTACAAATTATGCAAGTGTGAGGATATGTATGTTAAAGCCTTCCCTATAAACAGGGGGCTAAGGGTGTTGTTACGAGATGTCATATGAATGAAAGAAAAGTTGTTTTGAAACAAGTGTTAAGAGATTCCTCTCTTGCATTTCCCTTCTTTCCCTTCTCTTTGTGAGATTCGAGAGTCACCCGGTGTGAGACCGTCCAGCGTGAGGCCGAGCTGCGCGAGGTAGCAAGATATCTGTTCCATCCGTACCGACAAGAGCCGCCGTCGATCTGTTCCCCGACGTCCGTCCGCGTCACATCTGCTTCTTCTTCTTATGCTTCCCGTGCAGTGGTGACATGGGAAAATGTGAACTCCTTGGACCGGGGGCATGAACAGCTTGCTGTGGTCATAGAATCCTCGGACTCAGAGACCGATACAGTGGACACTAGCCGCCTTCTCATCATCGGGGGCGATTCCTTTAATTATGACCACGGTGATGCAGTCAGGAGGGATCACCCCAAGGATAAGCACTTAATGTCCTTCCTCAGGCGGTTTAACCTTCGAGGAAAAAGGGATTTGTTCCTTGTTCGGAAAGCTGAGCAGGCGCTGCTTGTTGAGAAAGACAGTTTGACTGACTTTGTAGTGCGAGGAAGGCCTATTTATCTGCCTGGTGAGCCCCGAAAATGGAGTGATGTGATTGGGCTGTACGACCTAGTTCCAGTGGACGGACTGCTAACCAGGGCACCCGAGTTTGTACCTGCTCGCTGGAATGACACTGTAGGTCGTGTCGACCGAGAGAAGCCCGTATTCGGTTTATTTCTTGCCCCACTGAAATGGGGATATAGAGAAGAATCCTTCTTGCTAGACTATCTGGCGGTCCGTTTCAAGCACTAGATTTCTATGGGATGGTTCCCTGAGCTGAAGGTCACCGATGCCCATGCATTCAGACCCAGAGCAGTGGAGTACACGGACTACGTCCTTCAACACTATGCTCCCATCTTGGCTGAGGCCGGCGTATACCATAGCGTGTACGCCTCAAGGTATCGCTACCCTATCTCCAGGAGTTTATGCTGTGGTATGATCGAGGTATTCTGCCCGGAGTATAACACCTTCTACACTTCGGAGGGAGAGACCTCTTTGGACCTTTAGAGTCTTTCACAGCTTAGCGGCTTGCCGATTGACGGTGAGCCATATGAAGAAGTCTGCTGGCCAGACTGGCTAAAGGATCAGACTGACGGTGAGGGCCGATATCTAGCGGGCTTTGCTTATCGGTACCTGATGAAGGCGAACCTCATGCTTTGCCGCTCATCATATGATGCCAAGGAGGCATGCAAGCCCGGGGAGAAAAGGCGTGTGCGGATGGGCACTTGGCTTCAGTATTTCTTCAGCGGGGAGCACAAATATGAGGACTTTCCTACAGTTGCACCGACTGGTTTGAAGCAGAAGAAGAGAGTCCGGTGATAAGCCGCTTTCCCGCCTGTCTTGAGAGAAAGGAAGCAAGGAGGCCCGAACCCCGCTGGTGTTGACGCAGTCAGGCACTGTGCTGCATATCTAACCAGTAGATTTGTTCATTCACTCTCCCGCAAGGCGACGAGAGTGTAATCAGGGCAGAAGCCATCTATCCCGCTTGCCTGATGGCTTGGGGCAGGAAGTTGTCCCTTGGCCCGGTGGCTTTATGCCTCATTTACAAGATGCTAGGGGACTTGCATCGGAATCGTCTCCCCAGGAATTTGCGGATGGTTGGTCCGATACACTTCTTCAATGCATGGGTATGCACCCTATTTTAAGAAGCTGCTCCTCGAGGGCTACAGTTTGCATGCCTTGTTCTGAGGATGATCGAGTTTGCTAGTGCCAAACCGTCGTCGACAACGGAACAAATCTTTGTCATTCGGGGGAAGTTGACTAAGGTCCCCACGGATGCACCCGGGGTCTTGCACTTTTGGAGCCTAGTTGCCCATTCTAGTCCGCTGGTAAACACGACGCGGAAGTGCAGTCTCTTCGGGGCGGAGGAGTTCATCCATCCGATCTCTGGCGCCAAGTGTACACGGCCAATCCTAGAGCTGGAATTGGTTGACTGGGCGTTGGCTATTAGGCCAAGCGTCCTTGTTTTTCAGAAGAGTGTCATTTTGTGGCTGGAGCCATATTACCCATTCCGATTCAGTCAAAATTTTGGCTACGATCAGCACATCCCTCCTTCTTCTTCGCAGTTTGCACTGCCGAACAGGCATAGAGCTGGCCAGGTGACAAATGATGATGCTCGAATATGGTGGGATTACTTCCACCGTCGAGAGGAGGTTTCATTCAGAGTCCCGGCCCCTGCTCATTTTCTCCGCGTTACCTCAGAATATATCAAATGGTGGAACGCGCGGACGGGATTTTACAGGAGCTCCCGTCGAGACTACTGGGCTGTTGCAGAGCACAGATTTCTGGACTCCCGGTCAGAGCCGGTCTTGGATATTGATCCTTCCTACTTGAAGAAGTTGCGATCGTGGACCAACACGGAGGTGATGGCTTATCTGGAAGCCCGGAAGGTTGTGAAATGCCGCTCGCCAAGGGTTGAGCCGAAGCTGCCCGAGATCCGAAGGGATGACTTTGTAAAGACACTTCGGGGGCTATGTCGGGTGAGCAGTGAGCGGGTGGTTCTTCAGGAGATCCCTTTACCAGTGGAGGAGCCTATTCCGTCTGTGGCCGACTGGCGGCCTGAGCTCGAAAGCTTGCACCCGTACCAGACCTTCATTAGAGGGGAAGATAGGTGGGACACACTGTACAGCAACACCCCCTGGCTGTTGGCACTGCTTCGCTCCCATAAGCTCCCAGTGGGTGGTCCGAGCGAGGCTATTCTAGACCAGCCCCTTTTCATTTCCTTCAAGTATGCTGACGAATGGGGGTTGGACCACCTGGGCTTGTATTATCACTTGTCTTCTCGTGGCCATGTGGACTTGGCGTCGCTGGTCGAGCAAAGCGAGAAGATAGGAGATGTATGTTGGCTTGTTCGTGAGGCGGCTTCAAGAGACAAAGTGCCCTCGTTGTCCTATTGGCCCCTTTCTCCCTTCTATACGGGACCAGGAGGTATCTTTCATTTCTTCATTTCAGCCTTTTGGCATGTTTCTTTTCTTCATTGTAACATATGTCATTCTCATCCCTATACTTGTGCAGTTCGACTCACTTTAGAGGAGACTCGGCACTCCAGGGAGTTGATGATAAAAGCTCAGAAGCCGACATACTTCAAAACTCCTGAAGCGGCCCCGACCACGACGCCAGTGCCCTCTGGTGATTTGCGGAAGTGAAGAAGGTCCCAGGTGAGGGAGGCTATTGGTAAGGCCAAGGTGGCGGTCATGCGGATGACGCGGGCTCGCCAGAGGCAGGCTGCGGGGCAGGAACCGGAAGTTGTCCCTCTATCAGTAGTATCATTTGAAGAATTTGAGGCCTCTCGTGCGTAGGGGCCTGAAGCTGAAGGTATACCCCTCCTTCTCCGTATTCTATTCTCTATTCTGTCTGCATCAGCTGATCTCTTCTTTGCAGTTGCCGCTATTCCCACTACCATGGTTGCGTGAGAAGCTATGACCGCTGCCGCAGTTGGAGAGGTAGAAGGGGACGTGCCCATGGGTCCCGTGGAGGGGGACCTGCCTTCTCCAACACCCAGCCATGAGACGGAAGGTATTTTACAGTTCATTCATAGGACCTTACGATCCTTTATGTCTTCAGTCTGCTTGACTGTTCCTCATTTGAATTTCAGTTAAGATACAACTGCCCTTGCTTCCTACTGTCGGGATTACTAAGAGGCTTTTGATAGGGAGAAAGCTATTCCGGGGAGTGAGCCCACCCTCAAAATTCATTCGACTGGTTCTCCCGCCGTAGAATCGTCCGAGCAAGCCTTCATTGAGGGAGATGCTCCCCCCGTGGATCTTAAAGCTGGAGAAGTGCCCTTTTCGACGGAGGAGCATCGGGAGCCGGCAGAGGGTTCATCTTCTTTGGAGCAGGTCGACTATGGTGGCAATTCTAATGACAGGGAGTTCCCGCCTATGGAGACAGAAACTGAAGATGCCGGGGTGTCTTCAGCTTACGAAAGTGATTACACGACCTTCAGTCCACCCCGGTTGGCGTGGAGCAGCTTTAGGCCATCTGGTCCACTTGTAAGCGAGGGGGCTGGGCCTATGGAGGCCATGCTTTCTACTATTGCCAGTTTCAGCTTAGTGCCAGTTGAGGTAGGGGATCCTCCGCCGCTTTCACTTCACAGCTCTTCTCATTATTTTCTACATCAGATGCCTAATGCATGTTGTATTCATGGTGCAGGCCGATGTGGTATTGCCAACTATAACTGTGCAAATACCTCTCCCGACTCTGGGTGCGGGTCAATCGACATTCCCACCAGTCTTGCGGCCTATCGCTTTGCGATATCCCAAGGATTATGCTACGGTAGAAGGCTTGGAGGCTCCAAAGGTAATTATGGACACAGTTGACTCAACTGAAGCTGCGGTTCCTAGCGCATTACCGACAGAGGGCTGCCCCTGAGGAGGGGAGTCTTCCCGAAATAGAAGTGGGAGAAATTGTTGAAGAGGAAGCTAGGGTTCCTAGGGATTTAGCCCTTGTTACAGAATCGACCCTGGTGGAGGCCAGTCAGGCTGGGCGCGAAGAACAAGCATCTTCCGCTGTTGAGATTCCTGGTGCAACTACACCGCAAGAGGCTGGTGGGATGGTTGCTATTATCGAGACTTCCTCCACTATGCTAGCTGTGGGGGTCGACTCCAGTGCGGGCGCCTTGCAAGCTTTGCCGTCTTCATCTTCCGAACTGAGCGACGACATCTGGGCTGTTGTTCGCAGTAGAGTCGATTTTCAGCTTCCCGACACGTCACCACTTGGGTTACAGTCGTCAAATGACCTGGTGTGGCAGTTCTTGGGAACCCTGCAACAGACTGTAATAGCAAGCCAGGATTTAACCTATGTGCAGCTGAGGGGCTTGGTAGAGCACCTTTCCCGCTCGCTGTTGGCTTTTGGCTGCCCTATGGTCGATTGGACGCCACGGGTGATCTTGCTGCTAAAATTTGTGAACAGGAGGGAATTCCTTGCCCGAGAAGTGGCTGACCAGCTGACGGCCCTGAAACTTGAGCGGACAGAATGATGGGCCACTTTTGCGTCCCTGAGAGAGACAGCATAATCGATGCGAAATATGGCCAACACCTCTTCACAGCGTCGGACTTCTTTAACAGCCGAGATAGCTGAACTTCGTGTCGAACTTTTCGGGGCTGAGGCTGAGATGCGGGAAGTCAAGCAGCAAGAAGTCCAGAGTGTAGAGGAAGCGGAATTGGCCGAAGGGCGGGCCACCTCGCTTGAAGAGAAGCTTGTGCAGTTGGGAGTTGCCGAGTCTCGCCTGCAGGAACTAACCCGTTATCCCACCCTGAGGATTTTGGAGCTCGAAGACATCTTTCGACGCCCACTGCAGTAACCCCTTTTCTATTTTCTTCTTCTTTTTGGTGAACCTCTATGTATCTCGGGGGATGCCCCGAGTAACATGTATTTCGTCACTTCATAGAAATGAAATGCCTCCATTTGCCGTTTAAGTCACGACTTCATTTCCCTTCTTCCTTTCTTCTTAGCCAATTGTGTTAGCCCAGATATATGAGTTACTAAGGCAGGAGAGTGCTCACACCTACAGTGAAGGGGTGAGGGGTTCGCTCCACCGCAGCGTAACTACTTTCTGAGCCTAATTTGGCTAATACGGGCTGAAGGCTTCACGGGCAAGGGCGTAGTGACCGCTCAGATCAAAGTGTAAGGTCAAGAGGCCAATTGGTAGGCTTTGCCGATGGCGATGAAACTACTAGGAGACCAAGGATGTATTCATTTCTTGAAAAGGGCGGAGAACCCGAGTGAGGGTTAGGTTTGCTAGTTTCCCCGAATAACGAAGAAAGTCAAGAATAGGTTTACTCATTGATGCGGATGGAAGATCCGGGCCAATGGTTTGCTTGTTGATTTCGCCGATAGTGACGAAACATAGAAGTAGGGTTTATTCATCGACATGGGTTGAATGTCGAAGTAAAGGAGGTTTATTTATTAACGGGGACGAAAGGTCCAAGTTAAAGGAAATGTCGGCTGATCTTGCCGATGATGACAAGGGTTGAACACGGGTTTGTTCATCGACATTGGTTAGACGCCGAACCAAAGGAGGTTTATTCATCAACGAGGATGAAAGGTCCAAGTGAAGGGAATGCTGACCGATCTTGCCGATGATGACAGGGGTCAGGACTGGCTTGTTCATCGACATTAGTTAAGTGTCGAAGCAAAAGAGGTTTATTCATCAACGAGGATGAAAGGTCCAAGTTAAGGGAATGCTGACCAATCTTGCCGATGATGACAAGGGTCAAACACGGGTTTGTTCATCGACGTTGGTTAAGTGTCGAAGCAAAAGATATGTTCGTTCATTAACGAGGACGGAAGGTCCATGTTAAGGGAAAATTAACCGATCTTGCCGATGATGACAAGGGTCAGTAACGGTTTGTTCATCGGTGGGACTTGGAAGGATATTCTACCTTGCCCCTAAGGAGAGTGTGTCACAATCATTGATCACTCTTTTTCTTTTCTTTTTTTCTTTTTATATCACATTACCGGTACAAGCGCCCTTTCGGGTTTTCACTGGAACTGGCCCCCTCTTGCTTTTGCCCACGCACCCTCACGGGTTTTCACATGGTGGGATACCCGATTTTGTCTGTGGTGCCCTTTCAGATATTCACCGCAGCTGGGTTATAGCCGTTTTTGCCCTTACCCAGGGTATCTGGGTAAGTCTGGCGAGGCACCTCTATTTTTAGCCTCATTTTTCTTCTTTTTTTTTGAACTTGATTTACGGCACAAAGCCGGGATATACGAGGGCTTGTCTGTTAGCCACGGACGGAAAGTCCGGACCAAGGGGATGCTGACCGATCTTGCCGATGATGACAAGGGTCAGGACGCCATTTGTTCATTAACATTGGTTAAATGTCGAAGCAAAGATATGTATTGTTCATTAACAAGGATGAAAGGTCCGAGTTAAGGGGAAGGTTGACCGGTCTAGTCAATGATGACAAGGGTCAATAGTAGTTTGTTCATCGACATTGGTTAAATGCCGAAGCAAAGATATGTATTGTTCATTAACAAGGACGAAAGGTCCGAGTTAAGGGAGACGTCGACCGATCTTGCCGATGATGACAAGGGTCGAACACGGGTTTGTTTATTGACATTGGTTAAATGCCGAAGCAAAGATATGTATTGTTCATTAACAAGGATGAAAGGTCCGAGTTAAGGGAAACGTCGATCGATCTTGTCGATGATGACAAGGGTCAAACATGGGTTTGTTCATCGACATTGGTTAAATGCCGAAGCAAAAATATGTATTGTTCATTAACAAGGACGAAAGGTCCGAGTTAAGGGAGATGTCGACCGACCTTGCCGATGAAGACAAGGGTCGAACACGGGTTTGTTCATCGACATTGGTTAAATGTTGAAGCAAAGATATATTCGTTAATAAGGATGGAAGGTCCGAGTTAAGGGGGAATTGACCAGTCTTGCCGATGATGACAAGGGTCAATAATAGTTTGTTCATCGACATTGGTTAAATGCTGAGGCAAAGAGGTTTATTCATTAACGAGGATGGAAGGTCCAAGCTAAGGGAGAACTGATCGATCTTGCCGATGATGACAAGGGTCAAGAATAGTTTGTTCATCGGCATTGGTTAAATGCTGAAGCAAAGATATATTCGTTAACAAGGATGGAAGGTCCAAGTTAAGGGGGAATTGACCAGTCTTGCCGATGATGACAAGGGTCAATAGTAGTTTGTTCATTGACATTGGTTAAATACCGAGGCAAAGAGGTTTATTCATTAATGATGATGGAAGGTCCAAGCTAAGGGAGAACTGACCGGTCTTGCCGATGATGACAAGGGTCAAGAATAGTTCGTTCATCAGCATTGGTTAAATGCCGAAGCAAAGACATATTCGTTAACAAGGATGAAAGGTCCAAGTTAAGGGGCAATTGACCAGTCCTGCCGATGATGACAAGGGTTAATAATAGTTTGTTCATCGACATTGGTTAAATGCCGAGGCAAAGAGGTTTATTCATTAACGAGGACGGAAGATCCAAGCTAAGAGAGAATTGACCGGTCTTGCCGATGATGACAAGGGTCAAGAATAGTTCGTTCATCGGCATTGGTTAAATGCCGAAGCAAAGATATATTCATTAACAAGGATGGAAGGTCCAAGTTAAGGGGGAATTGACCGGTCTTGCCGATGATGACAAGGGTCAATAATAGTTTGCTCATCAACATTGGTTAAATGCCGAGGCAAAGAGGTTTATTCATTAATGAGGACGGAAGGTCCAAGCTAAGGGAGAATTGACCGGTCTTGCCGATGATGACAAGGGTCAATAGTGATTTGTTCATCGACATTGGTTAAATGCCGAAGCAACAATACATTCATTAACAAGGACGGAAGGTCAAAGTTAAGGGAAACGTCGACCGATCTTGTCGATGATGACGAGGGTCGAACACGGTTTGTAGAGAGAAAAGATCTCCTGCGGGGCTTGTGGTAATCGTCCTTTTCGGAGTTTCATTAGGATTGGGGTGAAGAGGAACTTTAAATTACCACATTACTGACTTAAGCGCCCTTTCAGGTTTTCGTCGAAGCCAGCCCCCTCTTGCTTTTGCCCACGCGCCCATTCGGGTTTTCACGTGGCGGGATACCCGATTTTGCTTGCAGCGCCCTTTCGGGTTTTCACCGCAGCTAGGTTATAGCCATTTTTTCCCTTGCCCTGGTGTAGGAACAAGGGCGGCGGGGCACCTCTATTTTAAGCCCCATTTTTTTTATCTCATAATTTTTATCACTCTATCATTTTTTTTGAACATAGAGTGAGAAAATGAGGATGGGTCAATTATGTGATGCTTGACCCCACGTAGTGGCATATGATAGTCAGCTAGGGCACACAGCCTTGCGCCGAAAAAGGGGTTTATTCATTGGTAAGGACAAATACCAATGCAAGGGATGAGTTTCTACGCCGATTCGGACGTAAGGTCCGTAACGGTGATAGCGTGCAGAAGTCGGCTAAGGCACGCAACCTTGCACCAAAAAGGGAGGTTTATTCGTCAGTAAGGATAAATACTAAGGCAAAGGAAGAGCATTCGCCGATTCAGACATAAGGTTCGTATTGGCAATATTGTAAGAGAGCTGGTTGGGACACGAAGTCTTTTGCCGGAAATGGGTTTATTCGTTAGCAAGAAGGTAATGCTAACGCAAGTGAAGGATTTTCGCCGATTCAGATGTAACGTCTGTAATGGCAATATTGTATGCAGGTGGTGTTCCTGATGGATGTATGCGGGCCTCCAAAGGATCCCAGGTTTAGTGCTTGTCGGGGATGTTCCCAGAATTACGGAGCAAGGGCCTGGTAATCAGTCTGAGCTGGCTGGACATTTCAAAGGGTTCGGCCAGGGCGGAGTGCCACTAGGCCAAAGTATGTTTCGGTCATTCTGGGAATGCTGGTGGGACTGCGTGGTACAGTTTCATATGCTTCCCATTAAGAGGGGAGAACTGAACTACTCCCTTGTGATCCACAAGAACGTAGGCACCTCCTTCATATACTCAGCCGACAATATACAACCCGACCCAGTTTTCAACCAACTTTCACTTGGGGTTGGAGGCCATTACTTCTCTTCTTTTAACCATTACTAGTTCACCTTTCTTGAATTCTCACCCTTTGACCAGCTTATCAAAGGCACGGGCCATGCGAGCTTGGTAGAGTTGGATATTTTGTTGTGCTTGGAGACGCTTTCCTTCGAGCTCGGAGAGCTCTTCCAATCTTCTTTCTATATTGGTTTGTTCGCTGCTAGCCAACCCATACTGAACGGCGACTCGAAGCGATGGGACTTCCAGTTCAATTGGCACTACTGCTTCTGACCCATATACAAGGGAGAATGGTGAGCAGCTAGTTGGGGTTTGATAGACTGTACGATAGGCCCAAAGTGCCTCGTACATCCTTTCCTCCCAATCCTTCTTGTTGGAATTAACAGTCTTCGCCAGCAAAGTGCACATCATCTTGTTGAAGGCTTCAGCGAGCCCATTGGCTTGAGGGTTGTAGGGGGACGACGTCCTCCAGTCAATCTTATACTTATCAGCCAGTCGATAAACCTTCTGGTTCTTGAAGTGGCTACCATTGTCAGAGATAATTCGACTGGGGACTCCAAACTGGAATATTATATTTTGTCGGAAGAACCTGGCGACTAATTCTCCCGTCACTTCTCTTAGCGCTATTGCTTCTGCCCATCTGGAGAAGTAATCCGTGGCGGCTAAGATGTATCTGCATCCTGATGACGATGTTGACAAAGGTCCTACCACGTCCGTGCCCCATTGAGCAAACGGCCAACTTGGCAGGGTAAGGTGTAGCGGCACCAGTGGTCTTCTTGACACGTTGGCATGCTCTTGACATGTTTGGCAAGCCTTGGTGAACTTGCAGCAATCGTTGAAGATGCTCCGCCAGTAATAGCCCAGTTTCTTTATTTCGATCTTCATTTTCAGACTTACCTGATGTGCCCCGGCTGACCCGGCATGGACTTCTTGCATTACTCACCGGGCTTCCTCTAGAGACAAGCAGCGGAGTAAAATCTTCTTTCGGGCATCCGCCATTATCTGGAACAAAGTTCCGTTCCTCATTTCATAAGAGTCTTTGACTCTCAGGAGCTTCATCCTTTGTTCTTTTTTTTTTCGGGAGCTGTTGGTATCGGAACCAACACTGGAGGTGTTCCCGCTAGTCGGGCTGTTGAACTTCTTCTACAGTTGCCGCTTCATTTCATTGTTCATCAACCAAGACCTCGGTCACACTGGGGACCTATCATCGGTTAATCACGGTTATATTCAGGCTTGCATCTGGCGGGACCGCCAAAGAGCTGGCCAGCTTTGCGAGGGCATCTGCCTGGGCATTTTGTCCTTGGTTGATGTGCTTAACTTTGATGAAATAGAATCTTGTCATCAAGCGGATCTCCAGCTGATGATAGGGGAGGAGTCCCTGCTTTCTCACCTTGAACTCTCCTTCTAGCTGTTTTACCACTAGCATGGAGTCCCCGAATGCTTCAAGCATCCGAATCTCCATAGACAAGGCAATTTGTAACCCAATGATTAGGGCTTCATATTCTGCTTCATTATTTATGCAGGGTTTGTTTATTGAACATGATGTATATATGACTTCTCCTTCTGGAGATTTTAGGACTATGCCTGCCCCTGCCCAGACTTTGACCGATCCGGTTGCTGGGGTGTCGATTCTGGATGCGCCATCAAAGTACAATTGCCATAAGGAGGGTTGCACTTGGTCGGCTTCCAGGGTTTCGTCATCAGGGAGCTCTGTCTCCAGTTGACAGTCTTCAGGTGCTGGATGCTCAGCGAAGAAGTCTGCAATTGCCTGACCTTTGACAGCTTTCTACGGTACATAGTGGATATCAAACTCCATAAGAATGACCGCCCATTTGCCTAAGCGGCCTTTGAGTACCGGTTGGGACAAGATATATATCAGCGGATCAGCTTTGGATATCAGCTTGATCTCGTGCGACAGCATATAGTGTCGGAGCTTCTTGACGGCGAAGACCAGTGCTAGGCAGACTTTCTCGATGAAGGTATATTTCTCCTCGATTCTGAGTAGCCTTTGGCTGATGTAGTAGAGGGCTTGTTCCTTCCCTTCCTCATTTTTATGGGCGAGCATTGCCCCCAGTGAGTAGTGTGTGGCTGCTATATATACAACCAGCGGCCGTCCTTTCACTGGTGCACCCAGCACTGGAGGGGTCTTCAGGTAGTCCTTCAGCTTGTAAAAGGCTGTTTGGCATTCTTCATCCCAATAAAAGTGAAACTGTTGGATATAAACCGCCGGATGTATGCCAGGCGGCCTTGTAAGGATCTCAACTCAGCGAGGATCCTTGGTGGAGGTAGCTCCTGGATCACCTTGATCTCTACGGGGTTTATTTCAATCCCTTGATATCTGACAATGAAGCCCAAGAACTTTCCGCTCGAGACCCCGAATGCACATTTCATAGGGTTCATTTTCAGTTCATATTGCCTGAGCCTCTAAAATACAATTATGAGGTCTTACAGATGGTCTTCTTTTCTTCTGGTCTTGATCACCAGGTCATCTATGTAGCACTCGACCTTGTGGTAGAGCAGCTCATCAAATATTTCGATCATTGCTCTCTAGTAAGTTGCACCAGCGTTCTTCAGTCTGAACGGCATCCTTTTGTAGTGATAGATACCTTTGGAAGTTCGGAAGGCAGTGTGGACCTGGTAATGCTCCGCGATCCATATCTGGTTGTAGCCGAAAGACCCGTCCATGAATGACAGTGTTTCATGGCCGGTTGTGGCATCGATCATGACTTCAGTGATCAAGACAGGAAAGTCATCCTTGGGAAATGCTTTATTCAGATCTTGGAAATCAACACATATCCGGATCTGCCCATTCTTCTTTTTCACGGGCACAATATTAGCCAGTCACGTGGTGTATTGATTTTCTTCGACAAAACTCACATCAATGAGTTTGTCCACTTCTTTGCATATCTGAGTGATGAGCTCTGGCCTCATGCGCCGCGGCGGTTGCTTCACCGGCTCGACCTCAGGGCTTATAGCCAGTTCATGCTGTGAGACTACGGGGCTGAGTCCTGGCATTTATTTGTAGGTCCAGGTGAAACAATCCCAGTATTCTTGTAACAGTTGGACATACAACTTATGTTCTTCAGCAGACAACTGGGCACTAAGAAAGGTTGGCCTAGGGTCGGCCTCATCTCCCAGGTTAATTTCTATCAGTTCGTCGACTGTGGCTTGGCCTTCATCTTCTATTTCCGGGGGCACAGGCTGAAGGTCGACGAAATCTAGAATATCATCTTCAAGCTCGAGTACCTCGGCCTCTTCATTCTGTTCCACCTGGGCTTCATCCGGGATTTCTGATTCAGGTAGGGGTGACTGCCTGAGCTATTCTATTGGTAGATCTATAGCCGCCGTGTTTTTGAGAGACGAGCTGACAACCTCGGCCCTTGCAGATGTGTCTGCAGCCTTGATGGACTGGTGGTTGTTTGTCGCCGTGCTAGAGCAGCATCGCGGCTTCACAATAGAAGACAAGAGTGCCCCGCCTTCTTGGATCACCATGTGTTCAGTGGAGGTGCCCTTTTCTTTTCTAACAGCATGCATCTCCTGATTAGTTTCAGCAGCGGTTTCCCCGATCGGCACGAGGGGCACTGACATCATTATCAGAGGGAGGCCATTGGAGGGAGACATCCCTACCTCTTCCACATCTTTGGCTTCGCTACTACTGGCCGTGTCGAATCTGGCTTGAAGAGCCGCTTCTTCAGGGTATACTTGCTCCCAGCATCGACAAGGCGTTATAGCCTCTGGTTCTGAGTCTCTTGGTTGTGCAGGCTCAGTATGTTCGACCTCCGTTGGGTACTCATCAAAGGTTGCCCCCAGCGAACTGTCCTCAGCAGGGTAGAGAGCGGAAATGGTATCCACTTTTTATTGCCCGCTACAGTAATATTCTTCAAGGGTGAAGCCTAACCCTAGATGTTGAGAGACACGCCTCAGTTCTTTGTCCAGGCTTGCCAGATACCACAGCTTCTGGAACGCTTTCTCCTTACGGGGCTGGCCGACAGGGATGTGCTATTTCTGGAACATCTTGGTCATTCGGCTTGTTGTAAACGTTAGCCTTTGAACGGGGACTAACGGGCTCTCCATGTCAATCAGGGTCTTCCCGTGTGGGATGCTCCATAGCTGTGTAAAACAAACTGCTGGGGCCGTCAGACTGCGTCACCTCCCATACCTTAAAAGGTTCGACAGTGCTATTGTCGAGGCCGAGAATTGGTTTGGTGAGGCCCTCCGGAACCCTGATGTGGTCGTGCTGCTGGTCAACCTTGGTTTCATTGACTTGAGGATAGGTGGCAGGAGGTGATGTTCTGCCCACATCCCTAGTGACGGCAATATGTGATACGGTCTTGGGATTGATGTACTCGGGCGGTGGTGGTGGGGACCAGTCATCGCCAGAGGTGCTTCTTTCTGCCCTAGCAGGGGTCTTGGCTTCAGAGGTCTTCTATGACCATTCTGCATACAAAGGAGCGTCCAGTAGGTGACACTCGAATACTTGGAACGGATGGAGGTCAGTAGATATCCTCCCCTCCTTCCCTTCCTGGGTGTATTTGAGGCACTGGTGTAGCGTGGAGGGCACCACCATGTTCTCATGTAGCCAGGGGCCACCAAGCAACGCCTTGTACGAGGTGTGGGAGTCAATGACATGGAACCACACCCTCGTAGTAAGATCTGCCAGAGTGAGTGTAAATTTCACTACTCCCAGCGGTACTTCACATTTTTGGTTGAAGCCGGCGATACGCATATCTCTGACTTTATCAAGGCGCACGTTGAAATGGTACCTCTGATATATTCTGTAGGGCAGGATGTTGACAGCTGCTCTTGGATCTATTAGGATTCTGCTCAGCTCTCGACCATTCAGCTATCCTATCATGTATTGCGGCCTGTTGTGGCTAGTAGTGGGGAGTCGCATGTCCTCCTGAGTGAAGGTCACATTGGCTTCTGGTAGTGCTTCAGCCAAACATGCTTCATATTGGGCAGGCGTCTGCAAGGCAGTGATGATCGCCTATCGGGTCTCTTCACTCAAGGAAAGGATTTCCCAAACAGTGAATCTCGCTGGGAGCATTTTCCACAACTTGACTACTCGGCTTCCTGCTCGGACATTGGACAACATTTCCTCTACCCACCTGGGCTTGGGGGAATCTTGAACTGCGGCCCCTGATGGGCCTGCTTCATCAGGCTTTGAGGCCGCACCCTTCTAGTTGGTGTCGTCCTCCTGCTGTCCCTCATCAGCTACCGTTGGGCAAGCTTCATCTTCATCTGGAATTCCAGAAGGCTATTGGAGCTACGGGTGAGTGTCCCTGACTGTGGGGTCGGCATCCTGACAAGGCTACTTTCCCTTTGACATCCTTAGGAATTTCAGAAAGGAAGGAGCAGTAGTACTGCCCCCACTCTGACTATATAAGCCTGAAGGAGGAGGGATTTGGACTCCCCTAACCTCCGGAGGGGGTATCTTATAGGGTTGCTCTCCCCTGAAGATGATATTGTGGTTGGCGGGCAACTGACGTGGTGCGGACACCCGAGCGCATGCGAGACACGAGCCGGCGAGCCACCGGTACCGCACGAGGAGCACGACTCGAGCCGCCTCAGCATCCCTATGGCTCGGAGACAGTCTGGAGGTTCCCCACTGAGTCATAGCATTTATCATATTTTTTGGGGATTTTTATTTGTGTGTAATGTGTTTTATTTTCTTTCGTCAGTGTGTAATTTAGATAGTTCGAGGGGCTTATTTGCAAAGTGGGACCCCTGGGCCCCACGGGACCCCCAGGGCCCCTCCCATTGATCCACCTCAGCCCATGGGCCCCATGTGGGGTCAGTCAACATGTCAAATGGAGGCATCTAGAAGTTTGAATGGTAAAAGGCACATGGGAGACAAGTGGACTTCAAAGTCCAAGGTGGCTAGCTACCATGTCTCCCCTTGCCACCAAAGTCTAGGGCGCCCCCTTCCCCTTATTTTTTTATTTTAATTTTTGTGGAATGGTCACATGCCATCCCAGCCCTCCATCTTACACCCCTAGATCCAACGGTGGAGGATGGATTAGATGGGTGACCTATATATGCTTGTATTTTCCCATTTTCATGAATTAATGCCATAAGAATTGTGAAATTTGTTGGAGCATGGCCTAGGCCGCCCCCTTCTCCTCTCCCTCTTCCCCTTGAATCTATGAAGGCTTCCTTCTGGTGGTGAGACTCCACCCTATCAGTTCCGGTCACCGCCACCGCCGCCACGAGCCGCCACCGCACCGCCATCGCCATCAATGGAGTTCTGCCTGCGCAGTACCACAGCAGCTTGTTCGAAATTCCCAGGTCTTCCCTGAGCTCATTTGGCTACCAAATTTGGAAGAGTTGTTCCTGGGGTGTTCCTCTCCACCCACAAAAATCAGGCCAGTATTTAGATCACGTTTCCTAATTTTTGATTTTCGTCCACTCTTCCATTTTGGTTCTGCCAGAGTTCTGTCCAGGTTCACCTCCGCCCTGAGTTTCATGTCTTAGATCCACTTTTTGATTTTTGTTAGTTCGCCCAATTTTACTGTGGTTTCCATCCATCTACCCCTTTCATCCACAATTTTTCTCAATTTTTGATTCGCCCATCTCATATTTTCTAAAAATCGTTCTCAGACCCATCTACAGTTCTATCTTCCTGTTCCCAGATCCGACCACCAGTCACACAAAAAATCATAAAAAATTGCCACCACCTCCAAATCAAATTCTAAAAATAGTCCCAGTTCCGCGGTGTGATTCTCTACAACTCTTAAGAAGAGCTTGAAGCTTGAATCCAACTGTAAGTAGGCAGTCAATGGCCATTTACCAGAAACTGATATGCTGATCTGAGATTTCGGGAGCTATGGAGCAGAGAATTGAAAAATAGTTAAAGCCCAGGTCCGCACAGGTTCAGAAGCGTCCACTGGCCCTAGGTTGAAGGATTTCGAATCTTCTTTCCAACGGCGCTGGTTTCGTCACATTCCGGCGACGGGGCTGATCGCAGCGGCCATTTTCTCCGGAGCGCGCGCTGCTGAAACAGCAACATCAGCTCGTGGACATCATCCTCTCCACTTGGGAACCGGGGCACCCGGCCTCCGATGAGTGTCACCGGCTGACCGCCGTCTAGGGGAGCGTGCTGCCAGGGGTCCCCATCACAGTGGGACCCACCCCGCCAGACCCGGAGGACAGGACAGCGTGTGGGCCCCACAGCCCATTGATTGCGTCGTCCGGAAAGCACGAGAACGCGGAGTTCGGCGCGTCGAAAGGACATCAAGATGCTGCCCGTCAACCTGATTTGCGTGATCCCCGGGGCCCACATGTGACCTTTTACCTCCCTACGTGGAGTGGGTCGAATCTCTTTGTACCGCTGTGAATTATGTTAACCAGGGGTCCGTAAGTCAGCCAGGGTGTCTTCGCCACGCCGGGTGCGTGGAGGTAAAGGTCTTAACTCCTTGGCATTACATTGCTTAGCTAGTATACGATCTTAGGCCGCTGCCGAGAGTGTAGGTACTAGCCCGTGTGTCCATGTCACCGCTGTGAGAGTGAGAGTGACCCGTCCCGCGACTCGATTCGAGTCCGGAAGTTGAGTCGGACTACCCTTGACCTCCGCCGGTTCCTTAACCGTGCACGGTCCGCGCTTTCCCTCGCTTGGGACGACGAGTGAGCTTCCACTTCTGTTATCGACGTTTCGCCACTAGGAGCTCGTAGTGTCGGGCTTAGTGTTTCCCTGGTGTGTGTTGCTGGTCGCTTCCACATCTAGAGTCCGAGGTCCACCCCACGTAGAGTCGCCTCCCGTGTCCGTCCCACATCAGTTTGGTATCAGAGCGAGTCGAGTCTAGGGTAGTCGTTGCATAAGTCATGCATCATGGTCTAAGTCGAGTCTAGGATCATCCTTATTTTCAAAACAACAAAAAAAAAGTGTTTTCAAATTGCATTTCACCCAATAGCCCGGTATATTAAAAGGTGTTGCCCGAACATTAGGTTATGCCTATCGGGAAGGTAGCGTACTTGCGCGAGTGATCTTCGGATCGCTTATCTCCGCCACGTACCGGATATTGGTTAGGTCTAAGTGCATCATTTTTACATTAGTGAGTGTTTACATTAGTCGGTGTCTTCCAGGTCGTGTGTCTTTGCATGCCCACCCGTCAAGGCACCCAGTACTCGCCACCACCACCTATGGCGGACTCCCGGGCCCATAGCTCCGACGAGTCCTCGACGGCCGAGATGTTCCGAGCCATTATGGAACGTCTTGACACGCGTATGGATGGTCTTAGTACGCGTATAGATGGCATAGGAACGCATCTAGAAGGGCGGATGAAAGCCCTCGAGGATCGGGCCGAGCATTCTGATCAGTCCATTCAGGGCCTAGTTGGGAGAATCGCCATCCTAGAGAGGGGCCCAGTAGCGGCGCAACCCGCGCTGACGAATGGCCAACAAGAGCCGGTGCAGCAACCCGCTGTGCCAAGGGCTCAGGTGGAGGATGTCGAGAGGCAACATGCGCCTATAGTGGATGATTATGCCTCTGACAATGATCACGGGGGAATTGGTCGTCGGAATCAACGACGGAATCGTGATGATGATGATGACGACCGCATCCTTAGGGGAGTGCGTGCGGACCCTCCCACCTTTAGCGGGTCCTTGGACCCTAGGGTGTATCTAGATTGGGAGGCCGGCATGGACCGGTACTTCGAGTGGTTTGAGATGACGGACCACCGAAGAGTCCGATACGCGAAGATGAAGCTGCAAGGGCAGGCCCAAACTTATTGGATCAATGTAGAAAGCCTGCTCAACCAGCGACGTCAACCCCAAATCGGTACTTGGGATGATATGAAACTCAAATTGAGGGAGAAATACCTTCCTGCCTCATATCGCCAACGTCTTATAGACAAGTGGCAAAGCATCTCCCAAGGGAACCGATCTGTGACCGAGTACACCGCCGAGTTCGATGAGTATTACTTGCGGTGCGGGGTCACGGAGGAGAGCACCATGACTATATCCCGCTTTCGAAGAGGTTTGCGGCCCAATTATCAATATGAACTCTTTCGCCGCAATGCAACCACTTTGGAGCAGGCATATCAGATTGCTCTCGAATTGGAGCAGTTCGAGGCCGAGTTCGAGTCACCCCATCGATTGGGCTCTTTTCCCCTTCGCAGTGTCGAGCCCCGTGGCTCATCTGGCACGTATCCGAGGGCCCCCATGGCTCGACCTCAGGAGCCCGCTCGTCCCGAGCCATTTGCTCCTAGGCCTCGTCCTCCACCCCCGAGAGATCTTCCTCGTCCCCAGCATCTTACGGCCCCACCCACAGCCCGTCCACCGGCACCCGCACCTCCCGCACATCCTTTGTTGCCTACACCTCCTATCCGTCGGGAGGATAAAGGTAAAGAACCTATGATTGGGGAGCCTAGTGGATCACGGCAACAGTGTTATCGCTGCAATGGGTTTGGCCATTTCGCCAACCAGTGTCCCACCCGCCCATCTCTTCACATTGGGGACACACAGGCTGAGGATACCACCCCTACGGGCCTCGAGTTAGTCAGCTATGAGGTAGATGAAGAGTTAGCTGACGAGTACTATGAGATGGGAGGTGAGGCCCAGGATGCCCAGCAGTCAGACGATACCTACGTGGGGGTCGTCATATGTATCCTCACCCAGCCACAGGTCAGTGATGACTGGCGTCGGACCACTATCCTTCATGTATTCTGTAGGCTGGGAAAGCAAATTTGCAAGGTGGTCATCGATAGCGGGAGTTGTATCAATGCAATCTCCACGAACGCTGTCGCTCGTCTTGGTCTCACACCCGTAGACCACCCTTGCCCCTATCAGGTATCATGGGTGGATACCACTTCCATTTCGGTCAGGCTGCGGTGCTTGATCCCGCTGCAGCTCCACTCCTACCCTGACGAGATCTGGTGTGATGTTCTACCCATGGAAGTGGGCAGTATCATTCTTGGTAGGCCGTGGTTATTCGACTGGGATGCCACGCTCCATGGCAGGTCGAACACCTGTACCTTTGACCACGCTGGCCAACGGGTCACCCTCCAACCCGTTCGGCCCAGGAGCCCATCAGTCAGGGGTCCTACTGGCCCTAGTACTCCAAAACCTTCCGTTCCCGGGCCTAGTACCCCATCCCCAGCTCGGGCTATGACCGTTACCTCTGGCCCAGGAGAGCCCTCGACGAGGAGATTGATGATGATTAGCTCCCGGGAAATGGAGCAGGAGCTTAGTCAGGGTTGTCCGGTGTTTGCCATTACGGTCCGAGAGGTGGAGCGGGACTCCGAGGGTGAGCTCCCACCCGAGGTTGTTCCCATTCTGTAGGAGTATGCTGATGTCTTTCCCGATGAGCTTCCCGAGGGGCTCCCACCTATGCGGGATATTCAGCATGCCATCGACCTTGTTCCGGGCTCTTCTTTGCCCAACCTTCCTCATTATCGCATGAGTCCCACGGAGCATGCCGAGCTTAAACGGCAGGTCGATGAGTTAGTGCAGAGAGGGTCTGTTCGGGACAGCATGAGTCCATGTGCTGTACCCGCGTTACTCGCCCCGAAGAAGGATGGCACGTGGAGAATGTGCATTGATAGTCGTGCCATCAAAAAAATCACCGTGAAGTACAGGTTCCCTATTCCCCGTCTGGATGAAATGCTAGACATGATGGCAGGTGCCACTATCTTTTCGAAGATCGATCTTAAGAGTGGCTACCATCAGGTGAGGATTAGGCCAGGTGATGAGTGGAAGACCGCTTTAAAGACCAAGGACGGTCTATATGAGTGGTTGGTCATGCCTTTTGGGTTGACCAATGCCCCTAGCACTTTCATGTGGCTCATGACTCAGGTCCTTCGACCTTTCATTGGAGTCTTTGTAGTGGTGTATTTTGATGATATCCTTATCTATAGTCGCACCATAGGGGACCACTTAGACCACCTTCGGCAGGTCTGCCTACTTCTTCGGCGAGAGCAGCTATTTGCGAACCCACAGAAGTGTGCTTTCATGACACCTCAGCTTACCTTCTTGGGTTTCATTGTGTCTAGTACTGGGGTCTCCGCCGATCCGAGAAGGTCCAGGCCATTGTTGAGTGGCCGAAACCCCGTACGGTTCATGATGTCCGCAGCTTTCATGGCCTTGCGATGTTCTACTATCGCTTCATCTGCGGATTTAGCTCCGTCACCGCTCCGATCACGGATTGCATCTGGAAGGGCACATTTGCATGGATGAAGGCCGCATCTGTCGCCTTCAAGGACATCAAGGAGCGCATGACCCAGACACCTATCCTTCGATTGCCTGATTTCTCGAAGGTGTTTGAGGTCTCTTGTGACGCGTCGGGTGTTGGGATTGGAGGAGTTTTGAGTCAGGAGTCCCACCCGATCGCATATTTCAGTGAGAAGCTGAATGACGCGAAACTGCGATATTCCACGTATGATAAAGAATTCTATGCAGTTGTCTAGGCTCTTAGGCATTGGAGGCACTATCTTTTACATCAGGAGTTTGTCCTATACTCCGACCACGAGGCATTGAGGTACCTCCATTCGCAAAAGAAGCTTAACTCGCGTCATAGCCGTTGGGTCGAGTATCTCCAGCAGTTCACCTTTGTGCTGAAACATAAGGCTGGAGTGGAGAACAAGGTGGCTGATGCCTTGAGTCGGTGAGCATGTTTGCTTACCACCATGAGTGCCGAGGTCATAGGGTTAGAGAAGATGAAGGAGGCCTATGTTGATTGTCCTGACTTCGGTCAGATTTTTACCACCCTCCAGGCGGGACCCTCGAGAAACCTTGATGAGTATGTGCTTCAGGAGGGTTACCTCTTTCGAGGTAGCAGGCTATGTGTTCCCCGAACTTCGATTCGAGATTTCTTAGTATGGGAACTACATGCGGGAGGTCTAGCCGGCCACTTTGGTCGGAACAAGACTATCGAGGCAGTAGAGCATCGATTTTATTGGCCGAGCTTGAAGCGCGATGTTGCTAACATCGTGGCTCAGTGCCGTACATGTGCTACGGCCAAGATGAAGAAGCAAAGCTCGGGCCTTTATACGCCTCTCCCCGTGCCTGATGCCCCGTGGCAGGATGTTAGCATGGACTTTGTTTTGGGATTGCCACGTACCTCTAGAAAGCATGATTCGGTCTATGTGGTGGTTGACCGTTTCTCGAAGATGGCCCTCTTTATTCCTTGCTCAAAGACGTCGGATGCTTCTAGGGTAGCCCGCCTTTTCCTTACGCATGTGGTGTGCAAGTTCGGGTTGCCTCGCACTATAGTGTCTGACCGTGATGTTAGATTCACTTCCTATTTTTGGAAGACACTATGGCATATGATGGGTACTCACCTCAAGTTTTCTACTGCATATCATCCCCAGACAGATGGCCAGACCGAGGTAGTCAATAGGAGTCTGGGAGATCTTTTGAGGTGTCTAGTCAAGGACCGCATTAGGGATTGGGATCTCATTTTACCCATGGCTGAGGTTGCATACAATGATTCGGTGAATAGGTCTACCGGCATGAGTCCATTTGAGATTGTCACAGGTCGTAGGCCTAGGAAACCCGTTGACCTTGTCCCCATGCCTATCCATGCTAGAGTGTCGGAGTCGGCCGAGTCGTTTGCTAGGCATGTTAGGAGTTTGCATGACGACATCCGTCGTCACATTGAGGCCAGCAATGCACGGTACAAGGAGTTAGCCGATGCCCACCGACACCACCGAGAGTTCCACGAGGGTGAATACGTCATGATCAGGGTAAGACCTGAACGGTTTCCCTCTGGAACCGTTAAGAAGTTGCAAGCTCACAGAGCCGGTCCCTTTAGAGTGTTGAAACGCGTTGGATCCAATGCGTATGTTGTGGACCTGCCCGAGGAATATGGTATAAGCTCTACCTTCAATGTATCGGATCTTGTTGCATATAGGGACCCAACGATAATTCCTAGTGAGCCTTTTGAGCCATCTCCTCCCCTTGAGAGTGATCCCACACCTGAGTGTCCACTTCCACCTCCAGCCCCTTTTTCACGGTAGCGTGAGCATATAGATCGTATACTGGACGAGCAAGTGACAGTTACCAGGAGTGGATCTTACCCGCGCTACCTAGTGCGATGGAGAGGACGGCCCACTACTGAGGACACATGGATCACACATGGCGAGTTGCAGCGGATTGATCCTGACCTTTTGGAGCGATACAGGAGCGATGCGGACCCTTACTCGACAGGGTCGAGTTTCTCCCACCCGGGGAGAATTGGTGTGGACACCCGAGCGCATGCGAGACACGAGCCGGCGAGCCACCGGTACTGCACGAGGAGCACGACTCGAGCCGCCTCAGCATCCCTATGGCTCGGAGACAGTCTGGAGGTTCCCCACTGAGTCATAGCATTTATCATATTTTTTGGGGATTTTTATTTGTGTGTAATGTATTTTATTTTCTTTCGTCAGTGTGTAATTTAGATAGTTCGAGGGGCTTATTTGCAAAGTGGGACCCTTGGGCCCCACGGGACCCCCAGGGCCCCTCCCATTGATCCACCTCAGCCCATGGGCCCCATGTGGGGTCAGTCAACATGTCAAATGGAGGCATCTAGAAGTTTGAATGGTAAAAGGCACATGGGAGACAAGTGGACTTCAAAGTCCAAGGTGGCTAGCTACCATGTCTCTCCTTGCCACCAAAGTCAATAGGGCGCCCCCTTCCCCTTATTTTTTTATTTTAATTTTTGTGGAATGGTCACATGCCATCCCAGCCCTCCATCTCACACCCCTAGATCCAACGGTGGAGGATGGATTAGATGGGTGACCTATATATGCTTGTATTTTCCCATTTTCATGAATTAATGCCATAAGAATTGTGAAATTTGTTGGAGCATGGCCTAGGCCGCCCCCTTCTCCTCTCCCTCTTCCCCTTGAAGCTGTGAAGGCTTCCTTCTGGTGGTGAGACTCCACCCTATCAGTTCCGGTCGCCGCCACCGCCGCCACGAGCCGCCACCGCACCGCCATCGCCATCAACGGAGTTCTGCCTGCGCAGTACCACAACAGCTTGTTCGAAATTCCCAGGTCTTCCCCGAGCTCATTTGGCTACCAAATTTGGAGGAGTTGTTCCTGAGGTGTTCCTCTCCACCCACAAAAATCAGGCCAGCATTTAGATCATGTTTCCTAATTTTTGATTTTCATCCACTCTTCCATTTTGGTTCTCCCTGAGTTTCATGTCTTAGATCCACTTTTTGATTTTTGTTAGTTCGCCCAATTTTACTGGGGTTTCCATCCATCCACCCCTTCATCCACAATTTTTCTCAATTTTTGATTCGCCCATCTCATATTTTCTAAAAATCATTCTCAGACCCATCTACAGTTCTATCTTCCTGTTCCCAAATCTGACCACCAGTCACGCCAAAAATCATAACAAATCGCCACCACCTCCAAATCAAATTCTAAAAATAGTCCCAATTCCGTGGTTTGATTCTCTACAACTCTTAAGAAGAGCTCAAAGCCTGAATTCAACTGTAAGTAGGCGGTCAATGGCCATTTACCGGAAACTGATATGCTGATCTGAGATTTCGAGAGCTGTAGAGTAGAGAATTGAAAAATAGTTAAAGCCAAGGTCCGCATAGGTTCAGAAAAGTCCAATGGCCCTAGGTTGAAGGATTTCAAATTCTCTTTCGAACGGCGCTGGTTTCGTCGCATTCCGGCGACGGGGCTGATCGCAGCGGCCGTTTTTGCCGGAGCGCGCACTGCTGAAACAGCAACATCAGCTCGTGGACAGCATCCTCTCCACTTGGGAACCGGGGCACCCGGCCTCCGGTGAGTGTCGCCGGCTGACCGCTGTCCAGGGGAGCGTGCTGCCAGGGGTCCCCATCACAGTGGGATCCACCCCGCTAGACCCGGAGGACAGGACAATGTGTGGGCCCCACAGCCCATTGATTGCGCCGTCCAGAAAGCCCGAGAACGCAGAGTTCGGCGCGTCGAAACGACATCAAGATGCTGCCCGTCAACCTGATTTGCGTGATCCCCGTGTGACCTTTTACCTCCCTACGTGGAGTGGGTCGAATCTCTTTGTACCGCTGTGAATTATGTTAACCGGGGGTCCGTAAGTCAGCCGGGGTGTCTTCGCCACGCCGGGTGCGTGGAGGTAAAGGTCTTAACTCCTTGGCGTTACATTGCTTAGCTAGTATACGATCTTAGGCCGCTGCCGAGAGTGTAGGTACTAGCCCGTGTGTCCATGTCACCGCTGTGAGAGTGAGAGTGACCCGTCCCGCGACTCGATTCGAGTCCGGAAGTTGAGTCGGACTACCCTTGACCTCCGCCGGTTCCTTAACCGCGTACGGTCCGCGATTTCCCTCGCTTGGGACGACGAGTGAGCTTCCACTTCTGTTAGCGACGTTTCGCCACTAGGAGCTCGTAGTGTCAGGCTTAGTGTCTCCCTGGTGTGTGTTGCTGGTCGCTTCCACATCTAGAGTCCGAGGTCCACCCCACGTAGAGTCGCCTCCCGTGTCCGTCCCGCATCATGACGCCCCCATCTTCGGCCCGACCGGGTTGCATATGTAGCGGTAGTTGCTTCAGCCTGGCTTGCCCCAACGGCGGGTGTAAAGCATATTTCCTCCTCATCTTCCTCACCGGGCAGATTGAAGAGGGCATACAGGGTATTGCAAGAAAGGACTATATCCTTTGTGGCCTTGCTGGCTTTCCTTTTCTTTCATCGTCTCTTCTTCTTTTCTTCGACAGGCGCTTGCCCCCAGAACAGGCTACCGTCCTTGTCTGATGCTTTGTCAGGTTCCTGCTCCCGTTTTAACGAGAGCTATTCTAATTCCTGCCACGGGACATAATCCCATACCAGTAAAGGCTCCAATTCGGGCTGTACATATTCATCCAACCCATTTATGTAGTCTTGCAGCCACCGGGCTTCTGGATTAATCTCCTTGACCATCGACAGTGGATTCTATCTTCTCTGGTTGTGTGTAGGTATTCTAATGACCATAGGTGGATTGGTCCACACAGGTGCTGCCGCTGGTAGAGTGGGTCATGGTGTGATGCCACAGATCTGCACTCCCACTTTCGGGCGAGATGTACCTTTCTTCTTGTTTTTTGTAGGGACTTGCCGCCATCCCTCTTCTTTATTTATTGGTGTCAAGAAGTAGGCCTCATAAGCATGTTGAGTGATGGCTTCTGCGATCTCTTCAGGCAACACCTGATACAGAGAGACCATGTTGACCACGGCTCTTCTCAGAGGCGCTTCATGAGGTTGTGGAGGATCAACCTTGTACTCCCCCAAGTCTATTTCTTCTTTCTTGACCATGCCTTCAATGACATCCTTGAAAACATAGCAGTCTTCAATTGGGTGCCCCAGCATCTGGTGATAGGGGCAGAACCTTAGGCTGTCTTTTCTTTTCAGGTCTTCCAGCCTTTTTGGTTCGGGTAGGGTAACCTTATTATATTGGGTCACCCAGTCGAACAGGACTTTGGCCTTCTCTTTCGGGAAGGAGTAGGCCTTCTTCATTTTATCTCGGAGTGAGGGACCCTCTCGGTCATCTCTGGATTTAGCAGGTTGAGGGGCAACTGCCTTCTTGCCTTTGTCTTTTTGTTGTTCAAATGACTTAATGTCGAGAGTGTTTGCTTCTTCAGGCGTTGAACGCCGCTCTGTTGTTTTTGCCTTCTGTGTAGTGGCAGCAGTTGATGCAGGGGCAGGTCTTGCCAGAAAGGCTTTCACCTCAGCCACGACATTGTTCAGATGGTCGAATGACCGGATTTCCATTCCAATCATCTTTTCCAGTACCTCTCTCCTGAGGTTCTGTTTACAGATTTGTACGACGTCCTCCTGGTGCGGGGGTCGCTTGCATTTCATTCCGGGATTCCTCCACCTCTTGATGTATTCAAGGACTGTTTCATCTGTCCTTTGTCTTGTCGAGTAGACTTCGGCCACTGTGACCTCCCTCTCAGTGACATGGAATTTTTCTCTGAATTTCTTCTGTATATATGGCCAGTCGCTGATCGACCCGGCCGGGAGGCTGGAATACCATTCAAATGTGAGCCCTGTCAGTGAGGACCTAAAAAACTTCAATAGATATGACTCGTCGATGGTTCGATCACCCATGACGGTCATATAGTAAGCGACGTGTTCCTTTGGGGATCCCTTCCCGTTGAACTTGTCGAACTTAGGTGGCTTGTTGACCTCGGGAGGGAGTCGCTTAGCAGCATGGTGTGGTGGGTATGGCACCCGGTATGCATCAAATGCGACGTAGTCGCCTTCACTTCACTCTGCAAGCTTCAGCTCGATCATCCTTTGCACCATCAGCTTTTTTACGGTGGTTGGATCGACCGGTTCTGGGTAGAAGTGCATCGGCTGAAGATAGGGGGTGACCAAGGCGCTCGCCTGTGGAGGAGGACGCAGAAGCGGAGGCGCCTGGTGCACCTATGGCAGTACTGGCGGCATCAGAGGCTGTGGTGGGCGCTGCTGAGCGGTTGCCAAGCCGGGCTTTACCGGCTGAGGCAAGGTATAAAGTGGTGGGAAGTCGCTTGGGTTGAAGGCTCCCCGTGATGATTCGGCCTACATCTCAAGTTGCTTAGAGGCCGAGGCTTGCTCTGTCTTCTCCATCAGCTGCTTCTTTAGTAGATCTATCTCCTGTTGATATCTCTAGAGTATCACTAACACCGATGGATCCATGGCTGCTATGGTGGGAATAGCTTCTGTCGTTTCCCTTGATGCGCCTTCAGGCGGGGTGTCTATCAGCATGTCGTCTTCTTCCGCGGTCACCATATTTGCAGTTAAAATGGTGGATCTATCAGTCAGGACTTGCTTTGCCTTTGCAGCAGCCAGCCTTTCTCTTGCGACTTCTCTTCTTCGAGTGTTCAGCCCGGGCCTTTCAGCCAATCGAGCAAGCTCCTGAGGTTCATCAGGCAGTCTTCCATATCGGTCGGACACTCCGACCGTATTGCAGGTAAAGACTTTCATTCTTTTCTTCCGACGATGGACCCTCCTCTTTGGATGTTGAGAACAGGTTAGTCTTTCGAAGACGGAGACTCTTCTTTCCTCATGCTGATGAGGAGTGACTTTTTCAGCTTTGATTTCTAAGCCGTCTTCGTATCCATTGTCTTCAACTGACGACATCATTCCTCTTTCTTCTTCTTCTTCTTAGACTGCCATTGGTGGACAGTCGTGATCTCTTGCTATAGCTGCTCGCAACAGCCGTTGTTGGCCCAACGAGGGGTTGCCCATACCCTTGAAGTAGTTTCTGACCATACTGGTCATCTCTTCCTACCCTAGTCCCCGATGTGGGATTGGGGACGGTTGT
The DNA here is from genome assembly GCA_022559845.1 of Amorphophallus konjac. Classification (NCBI taxonomy): domain Eukaryota; kingdom Viridiplantae; phylum Streptophyta; class Magnoliopsida; order Alismatales; family Araceae; genus Amorphophallus; species Amorphophallus konjac. The sequence goes on along the minus strand of CM040128.1, from coordinate 221,766,090 downwards.
CGACCTCCGACCGGAGGGATATAGGCCAGCGGAGCTCTTTTGGCAGGATGTTCAAATCTTCTCCCTGCTACGGGGATATCAGCTTGTCAGGCACACACCCTAAAACTTGTGAGGTGAGGAGGTTCCGCGACAGTCTCTTCTCTTCTTGGGGCCAGTGCCCTCTCATTCTTTTCCTTTGCCTGGACGGGCTTGGAGTGGTAGTAGACATGTGCCTCTTAGCGAGTAGGTTGGATCCTCTTAGGGAGCCAGACATGTTTAGACTTTTTGGGCTTTGGGGCCAGGTCTCTTCTTTCTCAGCCCTCCTCCCGGAAAGAGCCTGGAAGGAGTTGCGGGTTGGCACAGCAGCAACCACCTGGTCTGGGACTGCTTGGGTCTCACGTCCGTCTAGGAAGATCCAGACACCCCCAATCAGGACAGATTTCCCAAACACCGACAATCGTCCGGTCATAGGAAAAGCAGGTCCTCGGCGGGAACTCCCCTGGCAGAAATTCTGGGGCTTGTAGTGGTATATGAGGCGAGCCCCTTGGGCCACATGATGTACCATGCAAGTACTCAACTGAGTTTGTCCTATCGCCAGACTCTTGCAGCTTCGGGTGTTGTGGGCCCTTGTCTTCATGGCAGCTTCTTGCTCGGTCAACTCTGAAAGCTCGACCTCCAGTATGTCAGTGAAGGCTACCCCCAGGAAGTTGGGGAAGCCGACTACCGGTGGGAAGGAACCAAAAATCAACGGTACAGCCAGGTACCCATCAGCAACATGGTTGGCCACGATCTCGGGGCCAAAGGCTATCACCGTGAGTCCAGTAGCCATCGTTACTTTCCCTAAAAAATAGAATAAGCAAACGATCAGGACTCCTTTGGGGGGCCCTGAGGCCCGTTTATCTCGGCACAGAGATGAGAGGAGAACTCGGTCCTACCGGGCGTGCCAGACTTGGTGACGCACATTTTTTCTCTCTCTTTGAAAGAAAGAAGAAGAATTAAAATTAAGAAATGCATAGGCATGCCAGTCACATGTGTGACGAGTTAATTGTGCGCTCAATCTGACTCGAGTCGAGCGAGAGTGAAGTTCGTGTCGGCACTGAAAGTCCGCCATACCATAAAGGCTATGACGTTAATTACATCTTCCAATAAGAAGGAAAACCTCTGATTAATTGCTGAGATAATGTGCCGTTCGAGGCTGAAATAGAATGCAAGAGAATGTAGATGATGATGAAGCCTTTAAGGCCGCATGGGAGGATTCATTGGTTATTTCCTTAGTCATGCGAAGTATACTTAATTCATTAAGTTTGAGCCCTCGATACAAGGCGGAGGACGTAGGTCCAGAGACCACCATCGCGCATAGCCAAGACTTCTGGTCGGGCGTGACCCGGCCTTCCGTCGAGGCCATTTGATATACCGAGGTCTCGTTCAAGCAAGCATGCATTAATGAGGCACATAAAAATGCATATCTATGTCTAATGCATGAATTGGGGGAATGCATAATGACAGATGATTTCAACTTGAAGAGTTTCTTTTTGTTTGATTTATGGTTAGTTACATTGACAGACACAAGTCGTGGAAGGCGAGGGTTGGTTCGAGAATGAGAAAGGAATTAAAACGGCATGACAAACGCACTTTTATTCAAAAAAGGCATGGGGTAGTGTAGGTATAAGGGTTATACGGCGCGGGGTAGCGTAGGGATAGGGTTTAAAACGGCGCGGCCAAAGGAATGGCTTTAACTGGCCTGCCCCACCCAGAGTGTGTTGTGTCCCTATGATTTTGATGATGTCTCACACTATAAGTGCATTTCCATGCATTATTATTCTTGAGCATTCTGCATATTGATAGCAACATGAATGATGATGTCTAGCATTGATGGCATTTGCTCTTTATATATGTGCATTGCATTCTGTCAGATATCATGTCTCTGCATATATCATGTCTGGGTAGCAAAGTCTATACACTGGACTGTGTAATTGTGCATCATGCAAGTCTATACATTAGACTCTCGTTCAAGCCTATGCATTGTCTTAGGCTAAGTGTGTACAGCGTCTTAGGCGAAGTCTGTACAGCCGTGTCTTATGCTCCTAAGTCTATACATTGGTGTTGGTCATCAAAGTCTGTACATCGCTTTCAATCTTCAAGTCTATACACTGGCTTATTCTTCAAGTCTGTACATCCACAGTTAAACTTGAAGTCTGCACACTAGTCTTCACTGTCAAGTCTGCACATTGGTCTTCGATTTCAATGTCCATACATTGGACTGTTCATCAAAGTTTGTACATCAGACTGCTATAGTAAGTCTGTACAGTGAGTGATTCATTGGTGAAGTCTGTACACTCAACTGAACTTCAAGTCTAGACATTGCACTGTAGCATCATTGTCTTCGTGTTGCTTTCCCTCACCAACACGAAATGATTTCGTGTCGTCTGAGCGTACAACACTCCGTGTTGATTTCCATGCTTGACAGGAAAACTCGTATGAGGTAATACTTCGTGTTGTTTTATCCTTGTGGTCTCTATCTTCGTGTCGTTTCTCTTTGTCGCTTTGTGACTTCACCTCGTGTAGGTTTCAGTTTTGGTCTTCGTGTTGTTTTATTCTTTAGACTTCGTGTCCTTCTCGCCTTGACCACACTCCGTGTCATTCCGTATCATGTCTTCGTGTCATGTTTCTGAAGCAGCTCTAATAGTTCTGATGAACTTCGAGTCGTTTCCCTGTAGACCTCGTGTCGTTCCTGTTTAGTAACCACACTTCGTGTCGGTTACTGTTGTTTCTGTGTCTTCGTGTCATTTTCGTTCCACTGCGTGCAGAACATTGCAACACCTCGTGTTGCTTTCTGTGCCACCTCGTGTCATTTCTGTGTGAACCTCGTGTCGCTTCTCTCTGTCCTCTAGTTACATCTCGTGCCGTTCTCATTACTGGTTATTATATCATGATGTTTTTACTTCGTGCTGTAGTCATCGTATGTACTTCGTGTCGTTCTTGTTTCACTTCGTGTCGTTCTCCTCGTTGTGTCTGTTCTATTACAGTGTACATCGTGTCGTTCTTTTCCTATCTCGTGTACTGGTCACGTCATGCTGTTATCATATACCTCATGCAGCTTTAGTTTTAGTGGCCATACTGCGTGTTAATGGTTTTTATCTTCTTATAGGTACGAGGAAGATTATTCCCTAATAAAGGGGGTGCACGTGATCCAAGACAAAAGGAACCAATCCAATAAGGTCACGTGGCAGGAAGGTTCTGGATCGAGCGTGGGAGGCACACGCGTTTTGTGCCCTATCCACCTGCTGCCGCTATAAATAGAAACCTTCATCCACCGATGAAGGAGATGAGAGCCAAGAAAGAAAAGGCAATATTGCAGAGAGCTCGATCCACCAGTAAAGAGAAATAAAAAGAGAGAAAGAAAAAGAGAGATAGCAGTGAAGAGAGAAAGAGAGTTTGCAGTATCGGGTTTCTGAAATTGCTTCCCAGGAAGCTACATTTGTATTAACTCTCAGTATCGAATGTTTTCTCGATCAGTCTTTAGTTCCTTTTCTGATTTTCTTTATGTGTTCTTCGTCTATTTCTGATCTGTTCTCCTCTGGTGTGTGGAGGAAGGGAGTCTATCTCCGGTTTCCCTCTGGGTAGCAGAGGAAGAGAGATCGCTGATCTCTGGTGTTGCTAGTGACGGGTTGTCATTAGCAGGTTCCCTCCGGTGTGTGGAGGAAGGGAGAGGCACTCTCTGGTTCTGTTCATGCTGGGTGCTAGAACAGGTTACAAGCTCTGTGGGTAGCAAAGCTTGGTTGAGGGATTTGTCTCCCTTGGGTTTTCAAGCTGTTTGGCAGCAAGTTGTTCGCAGACTGAGTCTGCTGTTCTCTAGCAGTGGCTAGTGGAATCCTCACTCTAGTTGGAGTGAGGGGTGGATGTAGATTGCGGACTACAGTCGAACCACCTAAACACCGGTTGTCTTCTCTGTGGTTTGCGATCTTTATCAGCGCTCTCTATCTGCTTGTCTCTTCGACTAGTTGTGTGCTCAGCTCTTATCATCATTTTCTTATTCGATCTTGATTGGTACCTGCATTTGCAATTCTTTGTGTGCTAGTTTAGAAGGGGCATAAGCGGTAGATTTATTTTCTCGCCTAAGCTTTGCAAACTGGGAGTGATCTATTCATCCCCCCTCTTCTATATCACTCTCGCTGCGCTAACAGAGCGCGCTGGATTAGGGCGCGCCGGGTGGTGGCCAAATGAAAAATGGTGAGTTTGAGTCTAAGGTTAATCCGGCACAGGGGGGTACCGCGCCGTATTAGGACCGCACTGGGTTAGTTGATTTTTGAGGTATTTTTGAGTTTATTTAGTTTATTAAGGTGCGTTGAGTTGTTTGATGAGGGAATTGAGGTCCAGGATGTCCTTGAGATAGGGTTGAGACTCGTGCGAGGTTCATACTCGAGCACAGAAGTTAGTTGTTTTGAAAAAATATCTTATTAAGCCCAAATTATGAGGGCAAACAGTTAAACATGCCTGACCAAAATTTGGTAGCATCTCCCCATCTCTAGAGAGTTGCAGGGGGAAAGCGGAGGCATACCCACATAATGGAGTAAGCTCCTTAATACCGGGTGGCACAATGGCGGCCGGCAGACCCGAATGGATGGAAGACCCCGAGGGCTAGCCTACGAGGGGCACCATTATTCCATGGGCCGAAACATGACTAAAAGGGATGACCAGTGGGGGAGGAAATCCCGAGGGCTAGCCTACGAGGGGCACACAACCCATGGCCACCACTATTCCCCTGGGGATAGTGGATTTGATGTTAGGTCAAAGCCCTGTTGATATTCGTCCGATGGATCAAGAAGATGCATGCTATAAAGAGACATGATCTTATGATCCACTGGCGATTCAGAGGTATCAATGGGGAATGTCCCCTCTCCCCGGCCACTGGACTCTTTGAGAGGAACTGTCACACACAATGCATATGTAGAACACGCTCGGCTAATAAACTGATTACGATCAGTTATGTCTATGGATATATATATATATATATATATATATATATATATATATATATAGGGGAGGTTAATTGATTAGAAAGTTAGCAAGGGTGTTAGTGAGTTAGCTTTCGAAAGGCAATGGTGCCAGAAAACCATGCATTCAGTCTATAGGGGCAGCCTCATCCCCCTCGGTCCATTATTGAGAACGGAGGTGCGACAGGAGACCGGCCTCAGGGTCAACCAGTAAGGCACACATAGGTACACCTCTGGCGATGAACCCTCGATATAGTGATGGAAACATGATACAAGCATTCTATTGGAACAAAAACCCCGGGGAGAGGGGGTGATTGATGTAGCCCCTTTTGGGATAACCCAGGGCGTATTCAAAACCAGCGAGGAAGGAATCCACACGGTGATATACGGAATGTTAGAAATCGAATACAACCTGAGGAAGAGAAAAGGGGCGACGAAGGGCGTAGAAATATATTATTTCATTCAGCATCGAGCATTACTATCGACAAGGGACCATTACAGCATACATTCACCACGGCATGGCACAGTCGGCCGGAGGCCGGTCAAGCTTACACAGACGGGTATAAACCCAACTCCAGAAGAAAAAAAAAGACAAAGGGATGAAGAAGAAGATGGGCTAATGTCATCGCCCCCTTCGACCCTATTTATTTACAGGAACAATGCCAAATAGAAAAGGGTGGAAGACAAGAAAATGCCGGAACCCACCTAAGCTTTTCACCGCAGAAAATAGAGTGTCAGAAAAGGGCCTTCCCCTCAGACTTCGAGCTTCTTCAGGCAAACGGACGGGGCGAGGGTGGCTCTCTGGCTCGTTCTCAGAAACCCTGCTTGTTTCCCAAGGCTCTCCTCTTTCTTCTTTGATTCTATTTGATCCCTTCTCTTTCTTCCCGTTTCGACTATGCCTCTTCTATTTTCTCCTCCCTTTTTTCTCTCTTCGGCCGCTAGTTGGCTTATATAGCCTCGCCATGATGTGATCCTTCTCTAGCGTGAGAAGAGCGGGTCAGCTATACATGCATGTTGAGTTTGCGCGTTGGGAAGAGGGCGTCGGAAAGGAAGGGCGCGCCGGGAAGAGGGTGTGCCGGATTAAGCCCGTTCTGTCATGCTTGCTTGGTACGAGCCCGACAGCGGGCCCCGGACTGAGCCCGGGCGTCACCGTGATCCTCCATCTCGTCCTGGTCTCGCAAAACCACGATGGGATGTACTGACAGAGCTTTCAGGCCACTGAACGGCTGCTTTCGGAACCTCGTTGTCACGCCCCGAACTGATAGCAGCAGAACATGTCGTTTGCTCGGAACGTGGCATTTAAACAGTCGTGTCAATCAGAGCATAGTCATTTCCACAAAACACAATTTAGACAAATAACAAATTTCATTTCAAATATAAGTTCTTTACATATTCGGGCCCATAATAAATGAAAATACTCAATAAAGAAAAATTACAATGGGACATAAGACGCAAGATAACCAGACTAGACGGTTCATCTAGATGTCAGAGTTCTCTTCACTCTTGCCCTTGCCCATCGTGTTCGGTCTCGCCATCACTAAGGTCATTACCTGAAAAACATTGGAAAACGCAGGGTGAGCGAACGCTCAGTAGGACTTAATATCTCATGCTTCCAAGCTAGCTTTAAGTCAATTACAGTTTAACATGCTCATGCAGGTCATGCGAGATACAGAAATCGAGAACTATAATAACACGAGATAAATTCAAGAACTAGAAAAAAAAGAGTAAGCAAGATGCTAGATAAACTCATGAAGAGTAAGGACGATGATAATCAAGAGAGTATAGCAAGATCTAATCAAGTACTTTCTTAAGCTAGGTCAAGAGCATTCATGAGAAAATATAACATTCATCTCTCTATGACGAACACTATCATGAGAGCTTTAATGTATCCATTATTATAAAAGATCTTCATGACAAGATAACGAGTACTATCAATGGGATAATTCAAGAACATCTATGATGATCGATATAGAAGTAGAACAATTACTTCTACAAGCACTACATAGCATTTGCTAAGACACTAAGGGAATATCACGACGATATGATAACCCCTCTAATAAGGCAAATCAAGATCTTTTCATGACGAACAATAAGTTGTAGAAAGGTGTACTATGATGGCAATTACTCCTGATCATCACTATCACGAGAGCGTTTGCACATCTAGCACTATATAGCGTTTGCAATTACTGTTGTTTCTGTGTCTTCGTGTCATTTTCGTTCCACTGCGTGCAGAACATTGCAACACCTCGTGTTGCTTTCTGTGCCACCTCGTGTCGCTTCTCTCTATCCTCTAGTTACATCTCGTGCCATTCTCATTACTGGTTATTATATCATGATGTTTTTACTTCGTGCTGTAGTCATCGTATGTACTTCGTGTTGTTCTTGTTTCACTTCGTGTCGTTCTCCTCGTTGTGTCTGTTCTGTTACAGTGTACCTCATGTCGTTCTTTTCCTATCTCGTGTACTGGTCACGTCGTGCTGTTATCATATACCTCATGCAGCTTTAGTTTTAGTGGCCATACTACGTGTTAATGGTTTTTATCTTCTTACAGGTACGAGGAAGATTATTCCCTAATAAAGAGGGTGCACGTGATCCAAGACAAAAGGAACCAATCCAATAAGGTCACGTGGCAGGAAGGTTCTGGATCGAGCGTGGGAGGCACACGCGTTTTGTGCCCTATCCACCTGCTGCCGCTATAAATAGAAACCTTCGTCCACCGATGAAGGAGATGAGAGCCAAGAAAGAAAAGGCAATATTGCAGAGAGCTCGATCCACCAGTAAAGAGAAATAAAAAGAGAGAAAGAAAAAGAGAGATAGCAGTGAAGAGAGAAAGAGAGTTTGCAGTATCGGGTTTCTGAAATTGCTTCCCAGGAAGCTACATTTGTATTAACTCTCAGTATCGAATGTTTTCTCGATCAGTCTTTAGTTCCTTTTCTGATTTTCTTTATGTGTTCTTCGTCTATTTCTGATCTGTTCCCCTCCGGTGTGTGAAGGAAGGGAGTCTATCTCCTGTTTCCCTCTGGGTAGCAGAGGAAGAGAGATCGCTGATCTCTGGTGTTGCTAGTGACGGGTTGTCATTAGCAGGTTCCCTCCGGTGTGTGGAGGAAGGGAGAGGCACTCTCCGGTTCTGTTCATGCTGGGTGCTAGAACAGGTTACAAGCTCTGTGGGTAGCAAAGCTTGGTTGAGGGATTTGTCTCCCTTGGGTTTTCAAGCTGTTTGGCAGCAAGTTGTTCGCAGACTGAGTCTGCTGTGCTCTAGCAGTGGCTAGTGGAATCCTCACTCTAGTTGGAGTGAGGGGTGGATGTAGATTGCGGACTGCAGTCGAACCACCTAAAAACCGGTTGTCTTCTCTGTGGTTTGCGATCTTTATCAGCGCTCTCTATCTGCTTGTCTCTTCGACTAGTTGTGTGTTCAGCTCTTATCATCATTTTCTTATTCGATCTTGATTGATACCTGCATTTGCAATTCTTTGTGTGCTAGTTTAGAAGGGGCATAAGCGGTAGATTTATTTTCTCGCCTAAGCTTTGCAAACTGGGAGTGATCTATTCATCCCCCCCCTTCTATATCACTCTTGCTGCGCTAACAATTGGTATCAGAGCAGGTTTACGCCATGTGGACGAACGGTCAAGGAAATGGTGGTGGTCCTAGAACCTTCATGGCCGAAGGTCAATCCATTAGTCGCCCTCCTTATTTCGATGGTAGTAACTATCTGTTTTGGAAGAACAGGATGGAAGTGTTCATCAGAGCTCAGAGTCATAAATTGTGGAGAGTAATCACGGTGGGGCCATATGAGCTGCCACCAAACGAGGATGCTTGGACAGATGATCATGTGAAGCTCTCGTCACTCAACTGGACGGCGCTGAACATAATCAAGTGTGCTGTTCATCCAGAGGAATATGCTCGTATATCTGCATACAGAACTGCCAAGCGAATGTGGGATGAGCTGCAATTAATTTATGAAGGTACAGCTCAAGTGAAAGCCTCGAAGGTAAATCTCTACACCTCCAAGTATGAAATGTTTAAGATGAATGCAGATGAGAATATAACCGAAATGTATGCCAGGTTATCCTTGATCACTAACACTCTTAAAGGGCTAGGGAAGGATCTTGCTGAGGCAGATATAGTCAGGAAAATCCTTAGATCTTTATCCCCGACATGGCACACTAAGGCCATTGTGATTGAGGAGTCAAAAGATTTGACTGTCTTAACTGTGAATGAACTCATAGGATCCCTGATGACCTATGAGATGAACTTCCAAGGAGGTGGAGAAGGTAGTGAGAGGAAGGGTAAAAATGTAGCTCTAAGAGCTTCCCGCAACAAGGGTAGTAAAAGTGGGAGCAGCAGCAGTAGCCCCGAGTCTGAGTCCGAGCTTGAAGGTCTTTCAGATCTCGACCAGGGGGAGCAGGCTATGCTCACTCGTCAGTTCAGAAAGTTTCTGAGGACAAAGGGAAAGACCTTCAGGAAGAAGAACCCACACTCTTTTAACAAGAAAGCTGAGTTTACCAATTACAGGGATAGAAATCCTAAGAAACTGACTTGTTTTAACTGTAACAAACAGGGACACATGAAAGGCGAATGCCCAGAACTCCAGAAGAAAGGTCCCTATCTTCAGAAGAAGTTCACAAAGGTGCAGAAGAAGAAAAAGCCACAGGCGATGGTCTACACATGGAGCGAGGAAGAAGAAAATCCCGAAGACACTTCCTCGGAGGAATATGAAGAAGGAATTTATCTTATGGCAAACAGTGAAGAGGAGGTAATAAACGTTTTTAAAAATTTCTCAATTGATGACTGGGAGGATGCTTATGGTGACTTGCTAGATAAATTTAATTCACTTAGCAAAGAGCATAGAGTTCTGAAAAGAAAATTTAACACAAATGTTGAAGAACAAACTCTGGTCTGTGAGGAAAATGCAAAGCTAAAAGAACAACTAGAAGAAATGACCTCACAAAGGAAAGAGAATGATAAGCTTAGGGGAGAAATCAAGAAAGTAAAAAACAGCTCAATGAATTCAAAACTAAAATTGAAGAAAGCATGAGTGAAATCAGAATGAATTCAGAGAAATATGAAGCTGTGAAGAAAGTAAATGCTGAACTCCTAAAGAATTCAGAGTTTCTTCAAAAGGAGCTGGAAGACAAACAGAAAGTCTTAGAGAAGTTTGTCCAAGGAAAGACTAGCCTAGATGCTATACTAGGAACTAGGGTCAATTTCAATAAGGAAGGTCTAGGCTATGACCCAACCAACAAGAGACCCTTGCAATTCAAGACTATCACCTTCTGTCCAGAGAAGGGAAAAGAAAAGCTGGACACACCATCCAGCTCAAACAGCTCTAAGAAAACTCAAAGTCCTAAAGAGAACACAACAACCAGTACTGGACAACCATTCAAGATTGGAATGAACTTTATGAAGAATAACATTAAGTCCATTCACCAGAACACAAATGGTAGCTGGACCAAGAAAACAAATCAGAATAAAAGCTGGAATTATAACAATCAGATGGGTCCAAACAAGACCTACTGGAGGAACAACTTTCATGGTCAAAGATATACCAATCAACAAGCCTACAGGAAATTTCCTAGGAATAGGAAGACCGATGAAAGGAATAGAACTCATTTCTCAAGTTTAGCTGGATTGAACTTTAATAAACCTGAAAGGAGGGTGCCAGAGAAAACCATGTTGAAACAAATCTGGGTACCCAAACACTTGATCAGAGATTTAAACAATGTACTTGGACCCAACTCATCTTGGGTTCCAAATCACTCTGCTTGATATACTTGTGTAGGTCGGCCTGGAAGCTGAAGACAACAAGTGGTACCTCGACAGTGGCTGCTCTAGGCATATGACAGGAGACCGATCCAAGTTCAGTAAGATAGAGATGAAGCCAGGAGGTCTGGTCAAGTTTGGAGGAAAGAACAAAGGTAAAATAATTGGAGTTGGCACAGTAGGTAAGTCTTCCACAAACTCCATTGAAAAAGTCTTACTTGTGGAAGGGCTACAACATAATCTGATCAGCATCAGTCAGTTATGTGACATGGGTCACAAGGTTGTTTTTGATGATACTTCATGCAAAATCTTTGAAATAAATTCTGATGAGGTTAAATTTGTAGCCAACGGGATTAATAATGTCTACATTGTAGACTTAAATGAGAAATCTGACTCTACTATTTGTTTGTCTGCTAACTCTGAAATTGATGCTTTTGAATGGCATAGACGTCTAGGTCATGCTAGCTTTTCTACTTTAAATAAACTGGTCAAACTTGATTTAGTTAAAGGCATGCCTAAAATTAAATTTAATTCCATTTCAAAATCATGTGATGCCTGTGCTCTAGGCAAACAGACCAGAAACTCTTTCAAATTAAGATCTGAGTCATTATCTTCTAGACCAATGGATCTCTTCGGTCCAACCAGAACTCAGAGTCTTAATGGTAACAGGTTTGGCTATGTCATCATAGATGACTTCTCCAGATATTCATGGATATTTTTCTTAGCAAATAAGAGTGATGCATTTCAAAAGTTTAATCTATTTTTCAATAAGGTCAAGCAAGAAGGAAAGTTCAAGGTTAGTTCTATTCAATCTGATCATGGAGGTGAGTTTGAAAATTCCATGTTTACTGAACTTTGTGACAAAGAAGGACTAACTCACAGGTTTTCCTCTCCCAGGACACCTGAACAGAATGGGATCGTGGAGAGAAGAAATAGAACAGTGGTGGAGATGGCCCGAACCATGTTGATCGAAAGTAAGTTACCTAGAAGGTTTTGGGCAGAAGCGGCCAATACAGCAACCTATATAATCAACAGGGCCATGGTAAGACCCATACACAAGAAAACACCCTATGAGCTTCTAAAAGGTAAGAAACCAAACTTGTTTCATTTCAGAATTTTTGGAGCAAAATATTTTATTCATAACAATGATAAGAAAGATTTAGACAAGTTTGAAGCCAAGAGTTCACCTGGAATATTCTTGGGTTACTCAGAAGTGTCAAGGGCATATAGGGTATTTAATGTATCAGATCAGAAAGTGGAAGAATCTCCACACATTCTTTTTAGTGAAAAGAAAGATGTTTCTAATATTGAAAATCTTGACAGGGACTCCAATCATGGTGGAGATTTTCTGGAAAACCAACAAGAAGAAGAGAAGACTCAGCAGAATGGAGAAACAAATTCCCAAAATCAGGAAGGTCAAAGAGAAACAGGTGAGTCTTCAACAAATATTAGATTCCTTAAAGACCATCCGTTAGATAATGTCATAGGCAATCCTGAAGAACCTCTAAGGACTAGATCTCATTTTAGAAATGTGAATAATGACGACCTAATTACTTTAGTCTCACAAATTGAACCCAAAACAGTAGAAGAGGCCTTAGCTGATCAAGGTTGGGTAAATGCTATGAGTGAGGAATTAGGTCAGTTTGAAAGGAATGATGTCTGGGAGCTTGTCCCAAGACCAGATGGTATTAATGTCATAGGAACCAAGTGGGTGTTCAAAAATAAGATAAATGAAGATGGAATCATCTCGAGGAACAAGGCCAGACTAGTAGCCAAAGGTTACTGTCAGGAATTTGGTGTAGACTTTGATGAATCTTATGCACCAGTTGCTAGGATGGAAGCCATAAGATTGTTGCTTGCCTTTGCATGCTCAAAGAACATTAAACTCCAACAAATAGATGTTAAAAGTGCCTTTTTAAATGGAGTTATTAAAGAAGAAGTCTTTGTTGAACAACCTCCTGGATTTCAATTTTCTCCTCAACCTAACCAAGTTTTCAGGTTAAACAAAGCCTTGTATGGTCTAAAGCAGGCTCCAAGAGCTTGGTATGAAAGATTATCTGAATTTCTGATCAGCAAGGGCTACAAAAGAGATAAAGTTGATCAGACTTTATTCACCAAGGGCATGAGTAAAGATCTCATCATAGTTCAGGTATATGTAGATGACATTGTATTTGGATCAACTAGGCATGAACTATGTGATGAATTTTCTACCATGATGTCTGCTGAATTTGAGATGAGCTTGGTTGGTGAACTAAAATATTTTCTTAGATTGCAGGTACAGCAGCTAGAAGATGGGTGCTTCATCAACCAAACCAAATACACAATGGAATTGTTCAAAAGGTTTGGCATGGAAAACTTAAAGTACATTACTACACCCATGGGCACCAATACATCATTGGATGCAGATGAGACAGGTAAAGAAGTAAATGCCAAACTTTATAGAGGTATGATTGGATCACTTCTTTACTTAACAGCCTCTAGACCTGATATACAATTCAGTGTAGGAATGTGTGCAAGATATCAGTCTAGACCCACTGAACTACACTTAGCTGCAGTTAAAAGAATCTTCAGATATTTGTCAGCTAGTCACTCCCTTGGTTTATGGTTTCCTGCTTCTCGCACATTGAATCTAGTAACATACACAGATGCTGACTATGCAGGCTGTAAACTAGACAGGAAAAGCACAAGTGGCCATTGTGAATTCTTGGGTGGGTGTTTAGTATCTTGGGACTCCAAGAAACAACATTCTGTGGCCCTCTCCACTGCAGAAGCTGAATATGTGGCTGCAGGGAGTTGTGGAACACAAGTAATATGGATTAAACACCAACTTCAGGACTACCAAGTAGACCTAGGGTGCACACCTATTTACTGTGATAATACAAGTGCCATCAATCTTGCTAAAAATCCTATTTTGCATTCTCGAACAAAACATATAGAGATAAGACATCATTTTATAAGAGATGAGGTGTCTAAGAATAATTTTGAACTAATTCATGTAGGAACAGATAATCAGATTGCTGATATTTTCACAAAACCTCTGGATAATGAAAAGTTCACTACATTAAGAAGAGAGTTAGGCTTATACATAGTGTCTTAATTATGAAGCCTGTTCCTGTTGTGAGGGGGAGGTTTGTCTATCTATTGGTTAGCCTTCTTGCTTGCTGGTTTAAGGGGGAGTTCGGAATGCTCACTGGTTAGCTTTCAGGAATGCTCTAATTTGAGGGAAGCCTTGAGATTTTACTGAAATGTTTTATTGAGGTATGCTATGTCTTAGGGGGAGCTAAGTTGTAATGTGAGAAGAGAAGTTCTTTGACAAATTCAAAAGGAGTGTCCAGATGTATATCTCTGCTGGTTTTTCATGACTAATCTAGTGTAGTTCTCTCAGACAGTAGAGTGTCACTTATCTCTTAAGTCAATAAGTCAGTGTCTCTAAAATCTAATTAGAATCTTTTCTTTGGCACTCACACAGAGACCTGGACTAATTGCATAAAGTATATCTTCCTACATTGTCATTGATTATGGTTCAGGCCAAAAACACGTATGTCTTGATATCTGACCCAATCAACTTGAAATCTAGACTTCAAGACTCAATACAAGAAAAGTCCTTCTCTTTTGGTATTGTCTTCAATCATTCTATCTCTTTAACTCAAGGGCTTAACTGAACAAACATGTTCTATTTTTGATCACTGAGAAACTGGGAGCTTCATCAATGAAATGAATATCACTCCCAAGTCATGAGGTGTCAGATACTTAAAATAAATGAAAAGTCATGACAGAGCAATGGTGGTTTGCTGGTGAGTAACTGGGGACTCTGGCCTCTAATCAAGGTGTCTCCTCATGTCAAAAGCCACAGTTACTAACTCTGTTCCTTAAAAAAAAAGGGAAGTAATGAGGAACTCACTCTGAGTAACTGAGGATTCAGGCCTCTGATCAAGGTGTCTCTCTAATGTCAAAAGAAGTGATCTACCAACTTACTCATTGATCTTCTTGAAATCATCTCCAACTAACATTCCTTGTTGTTATGCAACTAATGGATTGCTTGTCCTCAATACCTTGAGAACACCTCTCTGATTTAAACTCTTGCTGTCTTGTGGAATAGTTGAATGATCAGCTCCATTTGGCCATACTTGTCAACTCCTGCTCTACATTATACACTATGTATGCTGATATACTCTTCATAATTCTATCTCTCCATTGTGTACTGAAGCTTAAAGAATCTTCTCTTGATGTTAGAACCTCACTTATTTTCTTAAGACCTATTCGTGACTTTCTGCACTAAGATCGTTACTGCACTTCTTCTTCATGTCTCCAGCATTGTTATGTCTTCTGTATTTCTTTTTGCTGATGTCAAAGGGGGAGAGAGGTTCTGCTATATCAATGATTTAATCAGTTGGTTGTGGCTAGTCGCCTAAGGGAAGTTCCTGATTATGAGGTGTGGGGGAAATGAGAGTGAGTTAATGAGAGTAAGTTGTAGGGTTTGTCTAATTCATTTGCATGAGCATGCCTTGAAGTTAATCTGTTGTTGCAGCTGGCATTGATTTCATGTTAAATCTTGATAAACCTTGATATTGCTTGATTCATAGTGTTGCCATCATCAAAAAGGGGGAGATTGTTGTGTCCCTATGATTTTGATGATGTCTCACACTATAAGTGCATTTCCATGCATTATTATTCTTGAGCATTCTGCATATTGATAGCAACATGAATGATGATGTCTAGCATTGATGGTATTTGCTCTTTATATATGTGCATTACATTCTGTCAGATATCATGTCTCTGCATATATCATGTCTGGGTAGCAAAGTCTATACACTGGACTGTGTAATTGTGCATCATGCAAGTCTATACATTAGACTCTCGTTCAAGCCTATGCATTGTCTTAGGCTAAGTGTGTACAGCGTCTTAGGCGAAGTCTGTACAGCCGTGTCTTATGCTCCTAAGTCTATACATTGGTGTTGGTCATCAAAGTCTGTACATCGCTTTCAATCTTCAAGTCTATACACTGGCTTATTCTTCAAGTCTGTACATCCACAGTTAAACTTGAAGTCTGCACACTAGTCTTCACTGTCAAGTCTGCACATTGGTCTTCGATTCAATGTCCATACATTGGACTGTTCATCAAAGTTTGTACATCAGACTGCTATAGTAAGTCTGTACAGTGAGTGATTCATTGGTGAAGTCTGTACACTCAACTGAACTTCAAGTCTAGACATTGCACTGTAGCATCATTGTCTTCGTGTTGCTTTCCCTCACCAACACGAAATGATTTCGTGTCGTCTGAGCGTACAACACTCCGTGTTGATTTCCATGCTTGACAGGAAAACTCGTATGAGGTAATACTTCGTGTTGTTTTATCCTTGTGGTCTCTATCTTCGTGTCGTTTCTCTTTGTCGCTTTGTGACTTCACCTCGTGTAGGTTTCAGTTTTGGTCTTCGTGTTGTTTTATTCTTTAGACTTCGTGTCCTTCTCGCCTTGACCACACTCCGTGTCATTCCGTATCATGTCTTCGTGTCATGTTTCTGAAGCAGCTCTAATAGTTCTGATGAACTTCGAGTCGTTTCCCTGTAGACCTCGTGTCGTTCCTGTTTAGTAACCACACTTCGTGTCGGTTACTGTTGTTTCTGTGTCTTCGTGTCATTTTCGTTCCACTACGTGCAGAACATTGCAACACCTCGTGTTGCTTTCTGTGCCACCTCGTGTCATTTCTGTGTGAACCTCGTGTCGCTTCTCTCTGTCCTCTAGTTACATCTCGTGCCGTTCTCATTACTGGTTATTATATCATGATGTTTTTACTTCGTGCTGTAGTCATCGTATGTACTTCGTGTCGTTCTTGTTTCACTTCGTGTCGTTCTCCTCGTTGTGTCTGTTCTGTTACAGTGTACCTCGTGTCGTTCTTTTCCTATCTCGTGTACTGGTCACGTCATGCTGTTATCATATACCTCATGCAGCTTTAGTTTTAGTGGCCATACTGCGTGTTAATGGTTTTTATCTTCTTATAGGTACGAGGAAGATTATTCCCTAATAAAGGGGGTGTACGTGATCCAAGACAAAAGGAACCAATCCAATAAGGTCACATGGCAGGAAGGGTCTGGATCGAGCGTGGGAGGCACACGCGTTTTGTGCCCTATCCACCTGCTGCCGCTATAAATAGAAACCTTCATCCACCGATGAAGGAGATGAGAGCCAAGAAAGAAAAGGCAATATTGCAGAGAGCTCGATCCACCAGTAAAGAGAAATAAAAAGAGAGAAAGAAAAAGAGAGATAGCAGTGAAGAGAGAAAGAGAGTTTGCAGTATCGGGTTTCTGAAATTGCTTCCCAGGAAGCTACATTTGTATTAACTCTCAGTATCGAATGTTTTCTCGATCAGTCTTTAGTTCCTTTTCTGATTTTCTTTATGTGTTCTTCGTCTATTTCTGATCTGTTCTCCTCTGGTGTGTGGAGGAAGGGAGTCTATCTCCGGTTTCCCTCTGGGTAGCAGAGGAAGAGAGATCGCTGATCTCTGGTGTTGCTAGTGACGGGTTGTCATTAGCAGGTTCCCTCCGGTGTGTGGAGGAAGGGAGAGGCACTCTCCGGTTCTGTTCATGCTGGGTGCTAGAACAGGTTACAAGCTCTGTGGGTAGCAAAGCTTGGTTGAGGGATTTGTCTCCCTTGGGTTTTCAAGCTGTTTGGCAGCAAGTTGTTCGCAGACTGAGTCTGCTGTGCTCTAGCAGTGGCTAGTGGAATCCTCACTCTAGTTGGAGTGAGGGGTGGATGTAGATTGCGGACTACAGTCGAACCACCTAAACACCGGTTGTCTTCTCTGTGGTTTGCGATCTTTATCAGCGCTCTCTATCTGCTTGTCTCTTCGACTAGTTGTGTGCTCAGCTCTTATCATCATTTTCTTATTCGATCTTGATTGGTACCTGCATTTGCAATTCTTTGTGTGCTAGTTTAGAAGGGGCATAAGCGGTAGATTTATTTTCTCGCCTAAGCTTTGCAAACTGGGAGTGATCTATTCATCCCCCCTCTTCTATATCACTCTCGCTGCGCTAACAGAGCGCGCTGGATTAGGGCGCGCCGGGTGGTGGCCAAATGAAAAATGGTGAGTTTGAGTCTAAGGTTAATCCGGCACAGGGGGGTACCGCGCCGTATTAGGACCGCACTGGGTTAGTTGATTTTTGAGGTATTTTTGAGTTTATTTAGTTTATTAAGGTGCGTTGAGTTGTTTGATGAGGGAATTGAGGTCCAGGATGTCCTTGAGATAGGGTTGAGACTCGTGCGAGGTTCATACTCGAGCACAGAAGTTAGTTGTTTTGAAAAAATATCTTATTAAGCCCAAATTATGAGGGCAAACAGTTAAACATGCCTGACCAAAATTTGGTAGCATCTCCCCATCTCTAGAGAGTTGCAGGGGGAAAGCGGAGGCATACCCACATAATGGAGTAAGCTCCTTAATACCGGGTGGCACAATGGCGGCCGGCAGACCCGAATGGATGGAAGACCCCGAGGGCTAGCCTACGAGGGGCACCATTATTCCATGGGCCGAAACATGACTAAAAGGGACGACCAGTGAGGAGGAAACCCCGAGGTCTAGCCTACGAGGGGCACACAACCCATGGCCACCACTATTCCCCTGGGGATAGTGGATTTGATGTTAGGTCAAAGCCCTGTTGATATTCGTCCGATGGATCAAGAAGATGCATGCTATAAAGAGACATGATCTTATGATCCACTGGCGATTCAGAGGTATCAATGGGGAATGTCCCCTCTCCCCGGCCACTGGACTCTTTGAGAGGAACTGTCACACACAATGCATATGTAGAACACGCTCGGCTAATAAACTGATTACGATCAGTTATGTCTATGGATATATATATATATATATAGGGGAGGTTAATTGATTAGAAAGTTAGCAAGGGTGTTAGTGAGTTAGCTTTCGAAAGGCAATGGTGCCAGAAAACCATGCATTCAGTCTATAGGGGCAGCCTCATCCCCCTCGGTCCATTATTGAGAACGGAGGTGCGACAGGAGACCGACCTCAGGGTCAACCAGTAAGGCACACATAGGTACACCTCTGGCGATGAACCCTCGATATAGTGATGGAAACATGATACAAGCATTCTATTGGAACAAAAACCCTGGGGAGAGGGGGTGATTGATGTAGCCCCTTTTGGGATAACCCAGGGCGTATTCAAAACCAGCGAGGAAGGAATCCACACGGTGATATACGGAATGTTAGAAATCGAATACAACCTGAGGAAGAGAAAAGGGGCGACGAAGGGCGTAGAAATATATTATTTCATTCAGCATCGAGCATTGCTATCGACAAGGGACCATTACAGCATACATTCACCACGGCATGGCACAGTCGGCCGGAGGCCGGTCAAGCTTACACAGACGGGTATAAACCCAACTCCAGAAGAAAAAAAAAGACAAAGGGATGAAGAAGAAGATGGGCTAATGTCATCGCCCCCTTCGACCCTATTTATTTACAGGAACAATGCCAAATAGAAAAGGGGGGAAGACAAGAAAATGCCGGAACCCACCTAAGCTTTTCACCGCAGAAAATAGAGTGTCAGAAAAGGGCCTTCCCCTCAGACTTCGAGCTTCTTCAGGCAAACGGACGGGGCGAGGGTGGCTCTCTGGCTCGTTCTCAGAAACCCTGCTTGTTTCCCAAGGCTCTCCTCTTTCTTCTTTGATTCTATTTGATCCCTTCTCTTTCTTCCCGTTTCGACTATGCCTCTTCTATTTTCTCCTCCCTTTTTTCTCTCTTCGGCCGCTAGTTGGCTTATATAGCCTCGCCATGATGTGATCCTTCTCTAGCGTGAGAAGAGCGGGTCAGCTATACATGCATGTTGAGTTTGCGCGTTGGGAAGAGGGCGTCGGAAAGGAAGGGCGCGCCGGGAAGAGGGTGTGCCGGATTAAGCCCGTTCTGTCATGCTTGCTTGGTACGAGCCCGACAGCGGGCCCCGGACTGAGCCCGGGCGTCACCGTGATCCTCCATCTCGTCCTGGTCTCGCAAAACCACGATGGGATGTACTGACAGAGCTTTCAGGCCACTGAACGGCTGCTTTCGGAACCTCGTTGTCACGCCCCGAACTGATAGCAGCAGAACATGTCGTTTGCTCGGAACGTGGCATTTAAACAGTTGTGTCAATCAGAGCATAGTCATTTCCATAAAACACAATTTGGACAAATAACAAATTTCGTTTCAAATATAAGTTCTTTACATATTCGGGCCCATAATAAATGAAAATACTCAATAAAGAAAAATTACAATGGGACATAAGACGCAAGATAACCAGACTAGACGGTTCATCTAGATGTCAGAGTTCTCTTCACTCTTGCCCTTGCCCATCGTGTTCGGTCTCGCCATCACTAAGGTCATTACCTGAAAAACATTGGAAAACGCAGGGTGAGCGAACGCTCAGTAGGACTTAATATCTCATGCTTCCAAGCTAGCTTTAAGTCAATTACAGTTTAACATGCTCATGCAGGTCATGCGAGATACAGAAATCGAGAACTATAATAACACGAGATAAATTCAAGAACTAGAAAAAAAAGAGTAAGCAAGATGCTAGATAAACTCATGAAGAGTAAGGACGATGATAATCAAGAGAGTATAGCAAGATCTAATCAAGTACTTTCTTAAGCTAGGTCAAGAGCATTCATGAGAAAATATAACATTCATCTCTCTATGACGAACACTATCACGAGAGCTTTAATGTATCCATTATTATAAAAGATCTTCATGACAAGATAACGAGTACTATCAATGGGATAATTCAAGAACATCTATGATGATCGATATAGAAGTAGAACAATTACTTCTACAAGCACTACATAGCATTTGCTAAGACACTAAGGGAATATCACGACGATATGATAACCCCTCCAATAAGGCAAATCAAGATCTTTTCATGACGAACAATAAGTTGTAGAAAGGTGTACTATGATGGCAATTACTCCTGATCATCACTATCACGAGAGCGTTTGCACATCTAGCACTATATAGGATTGGCCAATGCACTAAGGGGAAAATCACGACGATATGACCACCCCTCATGGAAATAGCACTAGGTAGTATTTGGTCACACACTTAGGAGTTCTCACGACTATATGATTGCCCCTAAATACCAATAACCGAGTTAGTGAATGCCAGCACCCGATCATCATATATCGGTAACGTTTGGACTTTGCCTCACCCAATGAAGGTCAGATCAGGACCCGTAGCATTTAAAATGTCATTTTAGTGGGACCTATAGCCCCTGACATTTAGTCTAGACTAATTCCATATTAATGGCCAAGAATTTCAAGGATCAAGCATGTAAGAACATTGAGATAGATTTCATGGAACATAGAGTTCAAGGATATAACTTGTAATAAAGATGATATATCAATAAACCATATGAAAATCATGACATTCTGGAAATCTAGGTGATTAGGTATAACTGGCTCAGTCGGTCTTGAGGGAATCCAAAGTTACGAGGAGACTTACGGAGGTCCCAATGACTAACTTGCCAGTCCGAAGGAACGGAATGTCCAACGGAGGGCTCGTATGTCACCGAGAGTTGAGGTGTATAACGTGAACCAATCATGAAACAGGGACTCCATCTACGGACGTGAGATGAGAGTAGGTATGGGTCAAAACCAGAAGAAAACGGTTACAACATGAATGCGTTAATTATAGAATTCATATCCATCCAATTCTATAATTAACTATAATTAAATAAATTTATATTAATTGACGTCTGTGAGTAGTGTCATTTATTAATTAGCATCCACTTGGAGGGACGTTAATTCTATGATTTTTAACTTAATTTATTTAACAAGAATTCCCGTCAATATCTATTTAATTGACTAATTTTAAAACATACATTCAAAGAGACATTGATTTATATAAATTAATTAAAAAAATAGATTATATGATAATTAGGAGAAAAATTCAAGGAATCCAGAAATATATTTTTTTATAATTTTATGTGGCATAGTTTAGTAGATATGGATTTTCAAGGATATAATTACAAGTTATGTATATATATATATATATATATATATATATATATATATATATATATATATATATATATATGTATATATTAAGTATTTAGACACCTTTACACGATGGCGTCATATGAATTTGATGTCATGTAGTTTGTCGTCATTTCAACAAAGTGTCAAACTTCAAACCTTCGGTTCTCGACGTACACATGTCAGAATCACGCGTTCTATATATCGAAATGACGGGCTCGAAAAACTCTACCTAACCGGATGTTCAAAATAATTTTTCGTTGAGAGATGGGGGATCTTGAGATAGGGGGCACGAAAAATGGTGCAACCACTCTCACTATCTTGGTCACCTCCCTAATAACACACCCATAAAATTTCATGGCCAAAGGATATTACGGCGCCTACGAACAATACTATTAAGGCAAAACTCTATAACTAACTGTTAATGTTAAATCAAAACAACATAATATCATGTAGGTGATGCTTAATATCGAGACAGAACTAACGAGATCATGCTAGTTTTAATCGCTTAATAATTTGGCTTGGGAGATTGCCTGCCTCGTCGATGCTTTCAACCGAGATAGAGGAAGAACAAGTAGCAGAGGAATAAGAAGAAAAGCCTCGCATCTTTTCTTCACTATAGCAACGATAATAGTAGCAGCATACCGCGACAGCCACAACACTTTAACGGCAAAAGGAGAGTGCTGTAGCGGCAGTAGCACAGCTTGCCACGTGAAGGAAGGAGGAGGGAGGAAGCCTTGCTCCTCCACGGCGGGTGCAACGGCAACACAGCGGCCGCACGAACAGGAGGAAGAGGATTTGGCTCTTTCCTTCTCATGAACACAACAGCAGTAGCACTTCAACAGCCACAGCCCGAATGAGAGAAAGAAGAAGACGACTAGAAAGCCTTCAGCAGCAACACGCCGTAGCAACGTCCACGGCAGCCACTCGAAGGAAAGAAGAAGAGGTGTGCGGCAGTATCCTTCTTCACAGTTGCAGCGGCGGGAACTTGCCACCACGTGAAAGAAGAAGGAGAAGGGCAGCACGATAAGTGAGGGGCGTCGACGGCAGCAGCGGCAAAACAGTAGGTTACAATGGCTCCGCCATCGTCCCTGGAGGTCCGATTTTATAAGGTTCCAAAGTCTTTCGAGTCCTAATAGAATTAGAATCCTTAACTTTCCATTGTAGAATCCTGTTAGGTGTCACATTTCCTAAGCTTTACTCCTTCCTGCTATATATGTAGCCTTTTCCTAAACCAATCCAAATACCTTCCTCCACAATCGATGGAACATTCTAGCATACGTAAGGCCAATGAAGGCTTCCTTAAAGCCCAATTATTTTTAGAATATCCATGCTCATTCATACATATATATATATATATAAGTGTTTAGCCCATTTAGTTTGACATCACTGTTGGGTTCAGCCTTAAACTGTTATTAAGGCTCACTCATTATATATTTATATTAAGCTTTGACAAATTTATTTAGTAGTCTCAATATCCATAAGCTTTGTTTCCTATATCTTTATTTACCTTATTAATTCTCACCTTCCCTCTTATGCACGTTCTTTCCAAAATCACAGTCGCCAACCCTATTTTAGTTTCAAAACCCTAACACCATGAGATCTTTGAACATATCTGGGCTTAACTCCTAATGCTAACGAGAAAAGGATTTCATATAATCTCATGACCCCACAATAGTAGTTTTTATGTATATTCCTGAAGCCCATTTCTTTAACATGTTGGGTGGGGTTATCACGTGCACATATGAGCTCCTTTTCTTCATGTTATAGCCCATTTAACTATAAAAATTATAAATATATATATATGTATTATATATATGGGCTTTAGGCTTTGGGCTTTGGGTTGTATTTAGTATACAATGGCCACTTGGGTGTTTAAATGGCAATATAAATCTATATACGTGAGTTTAGGGTATATGTAGTATGGGTTTTGGGTATAAGTGGGCTATACATATGGGTTTATATATGTGTTTACATATATACTTGAACATACACGTGGGTATATGGATTGGCCTTTGGTGTATACATGGGTGTGTTAGCCCATTTATAATATAAGATTTAACTAACTTATTTAATAGAACTATATATATATATATATATATATATATATATATATATATATTCTTTAAAGCCCATTAGTACATTTGAATTATAAACAAATTGTAGATCCATATACATATACGTATATATGGACCTTACCCATTTATCTTCCTTATCCATTTCCATAATTGTTTCGGGTATCAGAGTCGGGTTCGATCATATAACTTTTACTCAATTATTTATTCGTATCTCCATTGAGGCCCATTAAACTCTAGCTCCTTAGTTGGGCTTGTAATCCCTTTTGAAGGGAATTTTATTCCTTCTTAATTAATTAAGTAAACCCATTATTTATTATTAATATTCTTATTTTCCATATTAGTTTTATGGCAGTTATCAATATTTATTCTTTATAAATTTTCGGGGTGCTACACTCGTGCATCTTCGGCTCGGACACGCGGGTTTTTCACTGACGCGGCCTTCGGCACAGTGGTTTGTGCTGCTGGTTCGACTTAACCTACTTCAGCAGCTTTCACGGGGAGTGGTATACTACCCGGGGTGCTTTTGCCTCGACTGGGCGGTCATTCGGTCACTAACGGACCTAACTTGATGAGAAGCCGTACCCGTGCCGGGTTATCCGGGACTTCTGCCGACGGAGCCTCCGGTTCCCTATTCTGAAGGGCCAGCGACATTCTATCACGTCAGGAGGGTTTCTTGTCAGGTGGCGAACCACCAGGTGCATTCTCGTCCTTGGTCGGATGACGAATATTTGTTTATGCGGCACTACCGAGTCGATACCGGATCATTGGACAGGCCTGACGACACTATCGGTTTGTTGTGAATTCTTCTGCTCCTCCTGAGATGACGTCCCCAGCGATCATGTTGGGTGACCTGAGATTCCATCAGCTTGGGAAGACCCTTGTGTACTGGCTTTTTTCAGCTTCTGCGTTCTAGTAGGCCGTGTCATTCTTGTCATTCAAGTTTGATCGCCATCGAGCATATTTTGAGTGCCAACACACGTTCAATCTCATCGTTAACGGTCAAAAATTGGGCCGCTAGGATGAGTCTAACGGTCTAGCCTAAGACCGCGTAGGGTCGAGTATTACAAGGCTTTCCATTGGACAAAAGAAAAGGTCCTCAATTCAGCGTAAGACAGAATGGGTCCAAACTAGAGTTCAGCCCACGAAGCTAAAGTCAACAGAGAGGACTTAGCCAGGTTAGATTTGATTAGGTTCAAGAATCGGACTAACCCAAGCCTATTATTAACCAGGCCAAGGCAACGACTAACTGTCTAACCCTGGTCCATGAAGGTTCTCTTAGCGGTCTCAAGGTGGGCCGCTAGGGGTTCAGAACAGTCCGGATATTGGACTGGCCCAAAACACGAATCAAATCAAGTTCGTAGGTTCTGGTCTTTGGGGTACAACCCGCCCGACATCCTGGTGGGAATCCTAGGCTCACGGGGACTTACGGAGGTCTCATAATAGTGGTCCTAGTCCGACAGAAGGAATATCCAGCGGAGAGTCCCAACTACTACAAGATTGAGGCTATATAAAACCACGGAAAACAGAACGGTGCCGTCAGTCAACTCCACCGGAGTGGTATGACTGTGAAACAATGCTATCAGAACCCAATGTAAGCAATTTATGAATAGCATGGTTTAAGATTACAAGGTTAATATCCAAGTTTTAACCAATTTCATATGATCATTCTACTTATGATAGTCAAAGGAACTTTCATGTAAATAATGAAAATTTAATGTCTATAAGCATAACACTAAGCTAATACCTCGTTCTGCACAGTTCCAGGTCAAACTATCATGTTAACCAGGATAAATTTCTAGTTAAAAATGCATAAAACAAGTTTAACATCTCACTGTCAGAAGTCAAAAATGGTCTATATATGGGCCGCCTAAGGGCACTAAACGGTCTATCGTAGGGCCGTTTATCATTAGAAAATATGCATATATATATATATATATATATATAATTTTTTGAAAACGCAGGGGCTAAGCGGTCTATCGTTAGGCCGCTAGACTCTGGAAACAGTCTATCGTATGACCTGGTAGGACCGTTTACCAACCCGAGACTCCGTCAATGGCAAAACTCGACACACCAAGATTAAAACTCCCATTTCAAGCGTTGGGGTGAATAAAAATTGGGTAAAATACTACCATTAGAAAGAGCATTCAAAACCGCATAAGATCACATGCTTCCATTAAAATTTAAAGTGACTTAATTAAACATAAAACGAGTTAACATGGAAATTAACCTTTCAGGTATACCTTTGAGTAATTAATGAAATTCGATCAGCATGGTGTATGAAAGTTGGGCAATTAGGTATCAATGGAAAGAGCTCACGGAGACGAGCAAGATGGCATATTTAGTTATTAATTCAGCCTGAGAGATACCTACCTTTAATCGTTGGAAAGAGGAAGAAGAAAGGGGGGTCGTCGGAACCCTAATCAGGCCGCTCCAAGAACGCCCAAATTCACCCCCGTCCGATCACGATCGATCACGCCACCAGCCGCCAGAGCAAATAGGGTTTTAGGGGGTCGAAAGTCCTCTATTTAAAGAATCTATGGATGCATCAAACGATCGAATTCGAGCGGAGAGTCCAAAGAGGAAAAACATCAAAAATTTAGGGGAAATCTCTTATCTGACGTCGCCGTCGCCCATGGAAGGCTCTAGAATTACGATTTTCGGAGGAGAAACAATGCTCTATAATTGGGCTAGGGTTTGGTTCCAAACAGGGCCCAATTGGGCAAGAATTTGGCTCCGATTAAGGATGATTAGTTTGGGCTTTCAAAACGATGATTTTTAGCTTAAATTATGAAATTGGGCCTTAATCAATTTTATTCCGGGTTCCTTCCTGAAGACAAAATCACTGGAAATTAAAATTTTCACAAAATACATATTTTTCTATATTTTAATAAAAATTTTAGAAGTTGAGCTAAGAAAATAATTAAATAATATGGTGGTATTATTATTAAAATCCAGGATGCTAAACCCTCCCCCTCTTTAAAGAATTTGGTCCCCAAATTCACTGAATCTTATTGAAATAAAACCAACCTTACAAAAATTCAG
Source organism: Amorphophallus konjac (assembly GCA_022559845.1). NCBI lineage: Eukaryota > Viridiplantae > Streptophyta > Magnoliopsida > Alismatales > Araceae > Amorphophallus > Amorphophallus konjac. Next base: position 221,739,226 of record CM040128.1, on the reverse strand, counting down.
GATATAACTTCCAAATTACTTCCTCGGTCTCCGACGTTGCTTCCTCAATTCCGCGCCGACTCCACTAGACCTTGACCATCGGAATGGATCGGTTCCTGAGTTGCTGCTGCTTGAAGTCCAAAATCTTGACATGCTTTTCTTTATAAGATAGATCTTCTTTCAATTCCAAATCAACATGTTGGATGATGTGCGAAGGGTCGTAAACGTACTTCCGCAGCATAGATACATGGAACACATTGTGAATGCCTGATAACTATGGTGGTAAAGCCAACCTATAGGCAACTTCGCCTACCCTCTCCAAGATCTCGAATGGGCAAACAAACCTTGGGCTTAACTTGCCTCGCATTCCAAATCTTCTGATTCCTCTTGATGGTGAAACTTTCAAAAACACATGCTCTCCAACCTGAAACTCCAACTCCCTTCTTCTGTTATCAGCATAGCTCTTCTGCCTGGACTGAGCAATCTTCAAACAGTCTCTAATAACTTGAATGTTCTTGGACGTCTCCGAAATAAGATCTGGTCCGAGCCATTACTTCTCACCGATCTCTTCCCAACAAAGAGGGGATCTATAGCTTCTTCCATACAAAGCCTCGAATGGTGCCATCTGTATGCTGGATTGATAACTGTTGTTGTAGGCAAACCCAATCAAAGGCAAATGTTCATTCCAACTTCCTCCAAAGTCAATCATACAAGCTCTTAACATATCTCCGACAATCTGATTTGTTCTCTCAGTCTACCCGTCAGTCTGAGGGTGAAAAGTAGTACTGAAATTCAAATGAGTTCCCAACGACGCTTGCAGACCTTTCCAAAAGTGAGAGGTAAACCTGGGGTCTCTGTTAGATATAATGGATACAGGGACTCCATGCAACCTTACTATTTCCTTCATGTACAGGGCAGCTAACACATCTACAGTCCACTTTGATTTAATAGGCAAAAAGTGCACGGACTTTGTTAATCGGTCAACAATCACCAAAATTGCATCAAAGCTACTACGAGTCTTGGGCAAACCCATAATAAAATCCATACTGACACTCTCCCACTTCCATTGGGGTATTTCGAGGGGCTTTAATTTCCCAACAGGCCTGAAATGTTCCGCTTTGACTTACTGACTGTGGACGTCAAAAAAAAGAAGAAGAGAAGAAAAGGAACGTTCCTGCGGCACAAACGTCTCGACACCTCGAGAGCAAGTCGAAGACGGAAAGGCCGAACAAACCCCATACCTCCTCCAAGCAGGACGAATATATACTCGGTGCTCCGCCACCCAACGAGAAGCCCTTTGGGCAGAAGAGATGGCCCCGACTCTCCAGTCGGCATTGCCGAAGGCCGAATCAGAAGAAACTTGGGAATGCAAACACATGTTCGGCACGAGCTGGAAATCACTTAAAGTCTTGAACCGGGACTCGAAGGCTCTGAACAAGAGCCATGGGGGCTTGACGTCAAAACCAAAGCAACATGGGAGGGCAGGCGTCCATCCGAATCACCGTTAAGCCGGGAAGAAATCTAATGGGTCTTAAACCGGCGCGGCTATACTTATACAACCTTAAACCGGCGCGCCCCCTTTCAATAGCTTTAAACCGGCACGCCCCGTTCAATGGCCTAAAATCGGCGTGCCCCATTCATGCTGCTAATCCGACGTGCACAACCCCGCGCCCGTTTAACCCTAAAGCATCCCATCACAACTCTGGTCCCCTGTTTCCTGCAAACGGCATGCCGAAGAACTACTTAAAATGGCAAAGTTCCCACTTCAAACCGATGGGCAATCAACTATAGCCCAAGAATGGGAATTTTTGAGCTCCGCTCAAGCCAGCCCATCCCCTTCGGTCACCGTCGACCAATCTGGTGGAGACAGCTTCCCTACTCTACGAATCCCTCTACCTGCAGGCCACTCAACAACGTCAGATACGGAGCAAGAGAAGAATGAAAGCGACGGGGGCATTGAACTTCAAAGGGCTTCTTCCCCATCTCGACGGATATATATATCAAGAGAAGAACGATAAAGAAGGGGGCTAGAGGAGAGAGTCAGAAGAAAAAAAGCTGAGAGAAGAAAAGAAGAGAGCTGAGGGAGAGAGTCCGGTTCAGCTGGGAGTTCCCTCAGAAGAAAAAGAAGAAGCCCCGTTCCGGCGCCTGCTAGGTGAAGAATAAGAGAGATTGAGTGTGAGAGGAGAGAGGTGAGCTCAGAGGGGGAGGAGGTTGTTTCCGTCCCCCCTCCCCCACCGATGTATCTCTTTCCTCTTTCTTCGATGTATCTTTCTTTGCTTTGGGGTAGATCTCCCTCTGTATCTCGTCTCCCTTCCTTTTGCGGATGAATAAAAAGAAAAGCTTTTTGCAACCTATGGTGTTCTAATGCTTCATCCTCTTTTCCTTTTTTTCTTTCTCTCCGTCTCCTACTCATCCATGGTGCTTTGAAGCCTGCTCCACCATAGCATGGTCTTCGAAGTAACCGTCGGAGGGATGAATATTCACAGCCTTCCTCGGCGAATATCTGCCCCATTTGGGGCTCCTACGAAGTTACTACCCATGAACTGCTAGAACCCCTTGAAGGCTGGTCCTCGAGGCTTCTGCGTTCAACTATGGGACACCGGACTGCCGTTAGGACACTCCGAGTTTTTGGGATCATCCCGGAGTACTCCGTTTGACGATCCCTTATTTCGCCCCAGTAAACCTCAGTCCGGGGGAGGTGCTACCCAATTTTTGCCAGGAATATGAACAATAAGAACGAACTAAGCTCCCTCAGAGCATGAACTGAACTCTGGAGTTCTTGTACCCCTTTGAACGAACCACTCAAACTTTGACCTTAACAGATGAATAAAGCACTTTGTAACCTTCAAGTCCACTTATTTTTGTTGGGTGAACAAACAGCCTAACCATCTGCTAACCCGCAGGCCTTTGAAAAGAGCAAAATGGCATAATCCGGAGCGCTCCTAATCCGGCGCGATCCTAATCTGACGCGCACTTATCCGGCACGGTACCCCCCCACGCCGCTTTAGCCCTACACTCAAAAACCATTTCAACCCCTTTGGTCCTGAACCGGCGCGCCCCTTGCGCGTCGGATTAAACCCTCTCACAAAACACATTACTACCCCTTGCTCACGTACGAAACTGGCGCACCCCTGCTATTGTGGCTAAACCGGCGCGCCCCTTTCTTTGCACCAAAATCAGCACGTCCCTTTCTTTGCACCAAAACTGGCGCGCCCCTGCTATGCCATCTAAACCGGTGCACCCCTTCCTCGTGGCTAAACCAACGCGCCCCTTTGTTCCACCTAAATCAGCGTGCCTTCCAAAAAAATACAATTAACCAAACAATGAAATTAACCGCGCAGGTTGATCCGCGTGCGAGGGCGCACGTTGGCGAGTTCGGGCTTCACACTTAATAACTCGCTACCCCGGACTGTGCGTGGAGAGAAAAGCAACGATGCCCCATGGTATCGGACGTGGACCTCGGAACCCCCGATATGGCCACGATCCGAACTCATCTCGGGCCAATAGTTCGCTCAGCTTGACCCACCTCTACCGAGATCCGATCCCACACCCACATTAAACTTGCCGTACCTACGGTGGACATCCGTACGGTTTTATCATTGTCTTTGATGCTTCGAATGCGGACTCTCGTCTGAACAAGAAATGGTCCGTTAGTGACCGACATACATACCGGGATCTAATCCCGCGTTTGCATTAAACTTGCCGTACTCACGGTAGACATTTGTACAGTTTGTCATCGTCTCTTACGCTACAAATGCGGACTTCCGTCCGAACAAGAAATGGTCCACCAGTGACCGACATGCACGCATACCTTGGGACATTCGTTTCCTCGGACTGTGTGTGAATAGAAAATCAATGACGCCCCATGGCATTGGACATGGACCTTAGGAACCATCCCGATATGGCCGTAATCCGGCGTTGCTCTGGGCCGATAATTCGTCAAACCAAACTCGTTCCCATTCGGATTCGTTTCCGCTCTTTTATTAAAATCACCGTAAACTTAGGCATACATTTGTACAGGTTTATTTCCATTTACGTACGCCTTCAATATGGATCTTTGTCCGAACATAAAGTGGTCCATGAATGACCAACAAAATCTGAATGGAACGAGATGACTCTCGTCTTCCCCGAACCCTACGTGTGGGAATATCAATAAGACCTTCGTGAGTCACGTTTGGACCTCGGGTTAGCCCCAACCATGGTCATTGTCCGACTCGTATCCTCGGCCTACCGCCCGCTCTCTCTGAATACATATTAGTTCTGGGATCTGATCCTGGGACACTCCCCCGTTGCCCCCTTGGCACCGAAAATATTAATGATGCTCATGCAAGTCTTGTTTCGACCGCGGGGGGTCCACCGTTGTATGGTTGCGGCTTGATCTTGCACCGAGCCGACAAACTTCTTGGTTTCTGACCGCTTTAACAAGGATTTAACTGAATATTTCTCATTCCTCAGAACAATAAATTTGCCATACCCCGGCATACATATGTTCCAGTTTTCCAGTGACGATCATGATTTTCTAAAGCCGAACGCTTGTCCGAATATCAAAATGGTCCCTTAAGTGACCGACATATTCCGAATGCTTGCTTCCCTAGACATCGGGCTTTCCGACTGATTCGAGACCATTATCGGCTTGTTTCTCTCGATATAGTTTCCTGGCCATGAGGCCCTGATTCTCGGTGATTAATCAAGGGTGTTCCCCTCTCCGAGGGGATGTAAATGATGCCGTGACCTTTACGGCACGGCGGGTTTTAGTCCCGACACGAACTACACAATCGTCTGATTAGTCAGATCGAGTGCACAATAGATCGTCACTTTGTGACTGGCACGCCCACGCACTTAATAAACCTAATAAATAAATAAATAACGATCTAAATAAAAAATGCATCCACACTGACATACTAAACACCTGCTCACAAATTCGGCCACTTCTCTCTTCATGTTCGGCCACCACAAGGTTCTCTTCAAATCTCGATACATCTTCATGGCTCCTGGATGAATAGTATACTTAGACTTGTGAGCTTCCTCAAGAATCTTTCTCTTTATTTCTGCAGAATCAGGAACACAAGTTCTTCCCCGAAACAACAACCTACCATCATCAGCTAACACAAAATCTGGTCGACTAGCTAACTGCTCTTTGATTTCAACTAGTATTGGGACATTATCCTGAAGCTGCTTAATCTCTGCCAGTAATTCTGAATGAAGCTGGATATGAGCAACCATAATCCGATCTTCCTTTTCTGCGACGTTAAGATCTAAACTTGCAAACTGCTCTAACAGCTTCCATTCTTGAAGCATCAAACTGGCTAATCTAGCTATTGGCTTCCTGCTCAAAGCATCTGCTACCACATTCCCTTTTCCGAGATGATATTCAATAGAGAAATCAAAATATTTTAAATACTCTAGCCACCTTCTCTGCCTCATGTTCAACTCTTTCTGAGAAAATAAATACTTAAGGCTCTTATGATCTGAGTACACTGCGAAAGTTTCTCCATATAGATAGTGTAATACCATGGATCCTTATTGGGTCTTTCGGATCTTCTTCGGAGAGTTTCGGATCACTTTTGTGGGTCCTGAGTTGAGTTTAACGATCCACGTGAGTTTTTCTCTCGTACTAGTTACGGAACCATGTGGTGAGTTTATTTCTCAGTTCATTGACTCGTGGACGCCGCAGTTACGTTGTACTCTTCCTGAGGATCGTTTCGACTATTTTTGCATATTTTTTGGAATTAGGGGATTTTCAGCATAAAAATTGAAATTTTTAGAAATTAGGAAAAATTTCTAATTTCTTCTATTTAACCCTCAACACCCTCTCGCCTCCTTCATTTCTCTCATCTCTTTCTCTCTCTCATTCTCTCTCCTCTCTGGGCGGTTCGGCGCGGGGTGCACACCTTTGCGGAGTTGGCCGAGGTGAGGACGCGATGGAGTGATCGGGACGCGGAATGGGGCGACGGTTTGAGCGTGGCAATGCACGATCTCTCGGTGGATTCTGAGACGGCGCGGTTCGTTGATTTGGCATTTTTGGCGCTATTTAGTAGCTTTGACACACGGTTTCTTCGGTGGAGGTGAGGAAATGGATCACCTACTTCTCCTCTGTGTTTCCCTGTAGTTTCACGTCGTTCGGTGAGCATACGAGCGGGTTTTGGCTTGTTTTGGGAAAATCATGCTTTTGGGGTGTTCGCAGGGTTCGTCGAAAAATGGCGACGGTTTTTAGATCAGTTGAAATCAATCGAACCCCTGGAATGCCAGCGGTCCAGATCCGCTGATTTCGTGTTGAATGGTTGTCATTTGGGGCCGGTACGAGCCCGGGAACCCCGGTGACTCATTTAGGGTCAATTCGGTGGAATTGCCCGTTTCAAGCCGTTTGTGCATTGTTTTGATCCCTTCTAGAGTGTGGAAGGTCGGTATTATCATTGTGGTTGTTTTCCCCTTTGATCGGAATCGAACGGGGCATGGAATCGGGCCAGGAGATTAGGGTTTGGCCAATTTTTCACCGTGACCGGTTGACTAGACCAGATGGGCCGGTCGACCGGCAGTTGCCTGTCGGACCGTGATGGTCCGGTTGTTGGTCCGATTGACCGACCACCCTGGTCCGGTCGACCGACCTAGTCTGGTCGACTGACCCCAAGGGTCAGGTCGACCGGAATTTTGTGTTTTTGTTCTTTCCGAGTCCTAGTCGGTCCGGTTGAGACCCAATGACCGACCTATGGCCTCACGTGTGTTCCGGAGACCATGTGGGTTCCGTGTCCATGTTTCTGGGGTGTCGGGAGGTGTCGTGTTACCTTGATTATTGTGCCCAAAGGCATGTGTGTTTCGAGCTTTGTGTTACGTTCGATCGAGTCACCGTGTATCGGTGCAAGTGCGGTGGGGTTCCCCCGCATGTGAGTGGCCTCCCTTGAGTTCTCATTTTAAGGGGATGGTCGCGACGACTCGTGAATTGCATCGATGTTCATGCTACCGTGGTTTTAGACCTCGTCAAGATTTTAAGTTAGTTGTCCTTGGTGGCCCAACCTTCATGCGTTTCTTCGCTGTAGCGCGCCTATCTTAGGCCGCTACATGTTGTTTGTCTTAGGTCAATGTTTTAGGGTGGTTAGTGTGGCGGTTGTCTCTTGGACCACCTAGTTCGTGTGGCAGATCTATAGTAGACCGGTTTTGTGGTTTGTCTGAATAGGTCGGTTTAGGGTTGACTGGGTTTAGCGGCCTAATCCTTGATCGCTACAGTCACCTAGCGGCCCATTCCATGACCGCCAACGTATGTTCCTCCGCTTAATTTCTGAGTGTCATTTTCTAATATTTTGACTTCTTATTATCTTGGCTTGACTTTGTGGTTTGCCCGCCTTCCCATGGATGTCTTCTGACATCCTATGAGGGCTACAACCATAGTCAGGTAGCCAGGAATGATGTTCTATCGTTTCAGAGTCATTATTTAGGTTCTGGTAAACCCGGTGAGACCCAATGGTTGACAAGTAACCTTGTGTGTGTCTCGGCTATTCTGAATAGATCGAGATAGTGGTTCTGGACACCTTGAGGTACTATCCTACCTCGGTTTGGGTGTCTAAGTGTGCTTTGAGGGTCTTGGTGATCCCTCAGGTCTCCGTGTGTCATTTTATACGGATGTGTCGTTTCTGTGACTTAGGATTAGACTGATTGGTGGCTTGTTCCGCTTGGTACGACGATCTTGATTCCGTGTCGTGAGACTCAAGGATCGCTACGTGAGTAGGTCTATTGGCAGTCGTTGTGCTACCCTGGTACTTCGTAGTACACACGATAGTGCTTCCTTGCCTGTCAGTACTACAACGCTTGTGTTTCAGAGTTCTGTGTCTAGTGAGCCTCCACTAGTCGTAGCCTGGCGACGTGTTACGGCGTGTCGACCCACCTGGAAGTGGTGGCGTGGCAGTTCCCAAGATACGGTTTTTAAGCTAGTTTCGTGGGCCCCTGCTTAATGGTAGCGTCCTACTGGGGGGGAAAACTAGCTAGAGGCCTGGCTCTAGGCAAGAGTCGGTGTGTGCATATGTGGTCAGGGGCGTAGGACTTGCGCCGATTAGCGTGACCCTGACTGGTCACTCGTTACTGTGGTTCATGTTCTGGTTACAGTGTCTTAGTCTCTGCCGTGTGCTTGGCAGCGTATGCGAGACACTTGAGGCATAGCATAAGACGTCAGTGGACCCAGCTGGCTGTTCTTCTAGTGAGGAGGTGCTTCCGTCACGTGACGCGTGACTCTCATGTTTCTCGGAGTCTGTGTTCCCCTTCCGAGTTAGCATGTTGTTGGTTCCGTCCAAGATCAGCTTCCCTTGCCGAGTTGGTCTGTGTGTGGCGTGTCCAGGACTAGCTTATTGTGGCGTGCACGACGCTCCATTCGTGTATGCAGTTGTGTTTAGTGGAAGCTTGCACGGCAATCCAGTCGTGTGAGCTGTATAGTCTGTCTCGTCAGTCTAGGTCTTTTTCTAGGCTTGTGTGTCTGGTCTCATAGGCCGTCTCGTGCTTGTCGACAGATCGGTAACTCCTGACCTTTCGAGTTTAGGGTTAGCCCTTCTGTCGTTGCTTGGAGTAGCTTAGGGCCCGAGGTCCTCTCGGTGGCCATGTTTTGTAGGTACGTCTTATTCCCTCTTCCCTTACTTATTCCCTACTCCTGCTTCCTCTTCTTTATAGCTTTGTAGTTTAGTTTTCCTGCTTTGCTACTATTGTTGTTTTAGCTGTTGTTCCGTGTTACTACGTTATTTTTCAGTGGGGATCCGCGTGACCCCTACTGGGCCAATGACACGAGGCTCACCCCTGCTTTTCAGGTGTGATCGTCTCTTCTTCCTTGCAGTTCCTGGTGTGGCGAGTTCGTAGTTGCCAGCGGTACCTGCGTCGGGCTTCCCCCGACCTCAGTGTACATTTTTCTTTCTGTTAGACTGTACTTGTCTTTCTTTTGGACTGGACTCTGGTATAATTGTTAATTTGTAACTGTTAATTAAAAAGTAATTTTAATTCTGCTATTTTAACAAACTTGATTAAAAAATTTAATTGCTTACTGTTATATCTGCGACTTCAATGTACTACACGACAATCCTTTTTCCCTTCGGAGCTTTTCAGCTCTTGGGAGGCTTCACGGGTTCCAAGTGGTATCGGGTCTACTCGGTAGTCCTATTGGGTATATCCGGTATCCGGAGTCCGGGTCGTCACAGTTGGTATCCGAGCATTGTTGTGTGAAGTACATGGGAATCCGAGATATACAATTTCCAGAGTACTGAAAGTCCAGTACAGTCTGTAGCTGGCATTAGGTTTGCGATTCATTACCGCTTCATTTTCTGTGTGTGGTCTTGTGCGTGGTGTGGTGGCACTGTGCGAGATGGTTTTGCTCTCGTTGTGATGAGACGAGGTGCTTCTTTTTTGTTGTGGTGTCTATCTCGATCATGTTGTACTTGGAAGAGTTCGTCGGAAGGCTTGAATCTGCAGTACATTGTTCGAGATTTTTCCGCCGTTTGCCCAGGTGGCTGGTGACTTTGTGCATTGGTATGATGGCCGTACACGTTCTTACGTTGTTTTGGTCATCCCAGCTTGAGTCTGGGCAGCTCCTGATGTGCTTTGCTTCTGTTGAAGTGGTCGATTAGATTCCTCGATTGAGAAGATGCTCAAGCAACCTAGGATTTTCTCTTCCTGGTGAGCTTCTGTGGTTGAGCTTGATGCTTCTCATCCTGGTTAGTGGAGTCTTTTTCGAGGTAAGCCTTAGAAGTGCTGTCTTGGTGAGACCTTTGTCCCACGTCTACTTAAGTGTGGACAGTATTTGTTCTGAGCCTGATCTGCCTCTTTGTTCCACGGTTGCTTGGCTTTGGACCTAATCCTTGTGTTGAGAGCCATTGTGCGCCGTGTTTGTCGTGCTGTGTCTAGCGGCCGATGTGTTGTTAAGGCTCATTAATTGTTTCAAGACGTAATAGGTAAGTTGAGATTAGAATTTTCTTTGGGCTTTGTGCTGAAGCTGGTGCTCTCCTTCGTTCGCACTTAGGCGACTTGTGATCGGTTATGAGCAGGATCAGTACTCGTGGCGTGATACATTGTGATTTTCATGAATTGCGATGGCGCCGAGCTTGTGCTGAGATACTGATATCGAGATATTTCTGATGCCTGTGTGTGTTGTTTGAGTGCGCAGCGGAAGCGTGTGGGATGATAACCCACGGGTCGAGGATCATTGTTGTAAGATTCTGGCCAGTCGAGAGAATTGTTTTTTCTCGATGTGACTTCATCTTGGCTTCCTGTGCCTTGATGTGGTGTTGACATCAGCATTTGCGAGTATTGGGAAATATGTCGGCATTCCTACTGATTGAGTACCCTCTGCTCTGCAATTCCTTCTTGGGTGTCATGCTCTCGGGACGTGATCGTAATCCTTGAGATGCGTTCCCCAGGATTGTTGTTCTCATTGTCGTGAGTCTGTTCTTGGTAAGCTGCTCGATGCATGACTCGTCCCTTGTGGTCGTACGTTCAGCTGTCGTTGTGCCTTGATGTGACCCAGCTTGCAGTTGCGTTCCGTGGTTCTGTGTTCAGTACGGAGCCAGGATTCTGCAAGTGCTGTTGCTATTGTCGTTGTCATTTTGTCGTTGTTTCCCTATGATTCTATCTTAGCATCGTGTGGACCATGATCTTGTCGGTTAGTTGTGTTGTACTCTTATTTCCTAGCAGAGTTAGCATGCGGCTCGATCAGATGTAATGTCTGAATGAGGACTGACTTGATTATGCTTGTGGTCCGGTGATGTCGTTGGCATCCTGTATGCCAGGTTTCGTGGTTGCCTTTGGCACTGGAGCCGATGTGTCGAGCTGTCAGCTGAGAGGACTATGTTTCCTTGTTTAAGCTGATGCTTGCCGTGTCTGTCATTTTGTTTCACCGATAGTTGTTGTCGTGGCATGAGTCGTGTCTCCTTTCCTGTGAGACGTAAGCGACGTTGCCTTGTTTCGGAAGTGTCAGACTTGAGTTCACTTGTGTATCATGCTCGTTTGATGGATCTGTCTGCCTTGAGATCCAGAACGTGTTCTTGTGATGATGGTCTGACAAGTGTTCCTCTGAATGGTATTTTTTGAGATTCGTGTTGTTTCCGTGTTCATGTCTTGGGGTTTATTCATCCCTGCTTCTTCTTGTTCGTTCCTTAAATTTCAAGGATGAAATTTCTTGAAAGAGGGGAGGTTGTAATACCCTGGATCCTTATTAGGTCTTTCGGATCTTCTTCGGAGAGTTTCGGATCACTTTTGTGGGTCCTGAGTTGAGTTTAACGATCCACGTGAGTTTTTCTCTCGTACTAGTTACGGAACCCTGTGGTGAGTTTATTTCTCAGTTCATCGACCCGTGGACGCGGCAGTTGCGTTGTACTCTTCCCGAGGATCGTTTTGACTATTTTTGGGTATTTTTCTGAATTAGGGGATTTTCGACACAAAAATCAGAAAATTTGGAAATTAGGAAAATTTCCTAATTTATTGTATTTAACCCTCAACCCCCTCTCTCCTCCCTCATTTCTCTCATCTCTTTCTCTCTCTCGTTCTCTCTCCTCTCTAGGCGGTTCGACGCGGGGTGCACACCGTTGCGAAGCTAGCCGAGGTGAGGACGCGATGGAGTGATCGGGACGCGGAATGGGGCGACGGTTTGAGCGTGGCGAGGCGCGATCCCTCGGTGGATTCTAAGACGGTGCGGTTCATTGATTTGGCATTTTCGACGGGGTTTAGTCGTTTCGGCGCACGGTTTCTTCGATGGAGGTAGGGAAATGGATCACCTACTTCTTCTCTACGTTTCCCTGCAGTTTCGCGTCATTCGGTGAGCATACGAGCGGGTTTTGGCTTGTTTTGGGAAAATCATACTTTTGGGGTGTTCGCAGGGTTCGCCGAAAAATGGCGACGGTTTTTAGATCAGTTGGTACCAATCGAACCCCTGGAATGTCAGCGTTCCAGATCCGCTGATTTCGTGTTGATTGGTTGTCATTTGGGGCCGGTACGAGCTCGGGAACCCCGGTGACTCATTTAGGGTCAATTCGGTGGAATTGCCCGTTTCAAGCCGTTTGTGTGTTGTTTTGATCCCTTCTGGAGTGTGGAAGGTCGGTATTATCATTGTGGTTGTTTTCCCCATTGATCGGAATCGAACGGGGCATGGAATCAGGCCAGGAGATTAGGGTTTGGCTAGTTTTTAGCCGTGACCAGATGGGCCGGTCGACCGGCAGTCGCCTGTCGGACCGTGATGGTTTGGCTGTTGGTCCGGTCGACTGACCACCCTGGTCCGATCGACTGACCCAGTCTGGTCGACCGACCCGAGGGGTCAGGTCGACCGAAATTTTGTGTTTTTGTTTTTTCCGAGTCCTAGTCGGTCTGGTTGAGATCCAATGACCGACCTATGGCCTCAGGTGTGTTCCGAAAACCCTGTGGGTTCCGTGTCCATGTTTCTAGGGTGTCGAGAGGTGCCATGTTACCTCAATTAGCGTGCCCATAGGCATGTGTGTTTTGAGCTTTGTATTACGTTCGATCGAGTCACCGTGTATCCATGCAAGTGCGGTGGGGTTCCCCCGCATGTGAGTGGCCTCCCTTGAGTTCCTTTTTTAAGGGGATGGTCGCGATGACTCATGAATTGCATCGGTGTTCGTGCTATCGTGGTTTTATACCTAGTCAAGATTTTAAGTCAGTTGGCCTTGGCGGCCCAACCTTCATGCGTTTCTTCGCTGTAGCGTGCCTTTCTTAGGCTGCTACATGTCGTTTGTCTTAGGTCAATGTTTTAGGGCGGTTAGTGTGGCGGTTGTCTCTTGGACCGCCTAGTCCGTGTGGCAGATCTATAGTAGACCGGTTTTTTGGTTTATCTGAATAGGTCGATTTAGGGTTGACTGGGTTTAGCGGCCGAATCCTTGACCACTACAGTCACCTAGCGGCCCATTCTATGACGGCCAGCGTATGTTCCTCCGCTTAATTTTTGAGTGTCGTTTCCCAATGTTTTGACTTCTGATTATCTTGGCTTGACTTTGTGGTTTGCCCGCCTTCCCGTGGATTTCTTTTGACATCCTATGAGGGCTACAACCATAGTCGGGTAGCCAGGAATGTTGTTCTATCGTTTCAGAGTCATTATTTAGGTTCTGGTCAACCCGGTGAGACCCAATGGTTGACAAGTAACCTTGTGTGTGTCTCGTCTATTTTGAATAGCTCGAGACAGTGGTTCTGGACGCCTTGAGGCACTGTCCTACCTCGATCTGTGTGTCCAGGTGTGCTTTGAGGGTCTTGGTGATCCCTCAGGTCTCCGTTTGTCATTTTATATAGATGTGTCATTTCTATGACTTAGGATTAGACCGATTGGCGGCTTGTTATGCTTGGTACGATGATCTTGACTCCGAGTCGTGAGACTCAAGGATCGTTACGTGAGTAGGTCTAGTTGCCCTATCCTGAGTCTGTTGGCAGTCGTTGTGCTGCCCTGGTGCTTCATAGTACACACGATAGTGCTTCCTTGCCTGTCAGTACTACAGCGGTTGTGTTTCAGAGTTCTGTTTCTAGTGAGCCTCCACTAGTCGTAGCCTGGCGACGCGTTACGGCGTGTTGACCCACCTGGAAGTGGTGGCGTGGCAGTTCCCGAGATACGATTTATAAGCTAGTTCCATGGGCCCCTGCTTAACAGTAGCGTCCTGCTGGAGGGAAAACTAGCTAGAGGCCTAGCTCTAGGGAAGAGTCGGTGTGTGCACACGTGGTCAGGGGCGTAGGACTTGCGCCGACAGGCGTGACCTTGACTGGTCACTCGTTACTATGGTTCCTATTCTGGTTACAATGTCTTAGTCTCTACCGTGTGCTAGGCAGCGTAGACGAGACACTTGAGGCGCAGCATAAGACGTCAGTGGACGCAGCTGGATGTTCTTCTAGTGAGGAGGTGGTTCTGTCACGTGACGCGTGACTCTCGTGTTTCTCGGAGTCTGTGTTCCCCTTCCGAGTTAGCATGTTCTTGGTTCCGTCCAAGATCAGCTTCCCCTGTCGAGTTGGTCTGCGTTTGGCATGTCCAAGACTAGCTTGTTGTGGCGTGCACGACGCTCCAGTCATGTATGCTGTTATGTTTAGGGGGAGCTTGCACGGTAATCCAGTCGTGTGAGCTGTAGAGTCTATCTCGTCAGTCTAGGTCTTTTCCTAGGCTTGTGTGTCTGGTCTCGTAGGTCGCCTCGTGCTTGTCGACAGATTGGTAACTCCTAACCATTCGAGTTCAGGGTTAGCCCGTCCGTCGTTGCTTGGAGTAGATTAGGGCCCGAGGTCCTCTCGGTGGCTGTGTTTTATAGGTACGGCTTCTCCCCTCTTCCCTTACCTGTCCCCTACTCCTGCTTCCTCTTCTTTACACCTTTGTAGTTTAGTTTTCCTGCTTTGCTACTACTGTTGTTTTAGCTATTGTTCCGTGTTACTGCGTTATTTTTAAGTGGGGATCTACGTGACCCCTACTGTGCCAGTGAGACAAGACTCACCCCTACTTTTCAGATGTTATCGTTTCTTCTTCCTTGCGGTTCCTGGTGTGGCGAGTTCGTAGTTTCTAGCGGTACCTACGTCGGGTTCCCCCGATCTCAGTGCACGTTTTTCTTTCTGTTGGACTGTACTTGTCTTTCCTTTGGACTAGACTCTGGTATAATTATTAATTTGTAACTGTTAATTAAAAAGTAATTTTATTTCTGCTACTTTAGCAAACTTGATTAATGAAATTTAATTGCTTACTGTTATATCTATGACTTCAATGTACTACACGACAATCATTTTTCCCTTCAGAGCTTTTCAGCTCTTGGGAGGCTTCACGGATTCCAAGTGGTATCGGGTCTACTCGGTAGTCCTATCGGGTATATCCGGTATCCGGAGTCTGGGTTGTCACAGATAGTGCCTCCAAATCTCCAAAGCAAACACAACTGCTGCTAATTCCAAGTCATGAATAGGGTAATTCTCCTCATGCTTTCTCAACTGCCTAGAGGAATAAGCTATCACTCTCCCTCGTTGCATCAACACACAACTTAAGCCGATTCCTGAAGCATCTGTGTATACTTCAAAACCTCCTTCTCCAAAAGGTAAGGCCAAAATTGGGGCAGTGGTCAAACACTTATTCAATGTTTGAAAACTTTTCTCATAGTCTTCTGACCACTCGAATTGATTCTCCTTACGAGTTAATCTAGTCAAGGGTACTGAAATCTTGGAGAAATCCTTAATGAACCTCCGATAATAACATGCTAATCCTAAGAAACTCCGGATCTCAGTTGCGTTAACAGGCCTTTCCCAATTACGTACTGCCTCGACTTTAGAAGGGTCCACTGAAATTCCATCTTTAGAGATAATGTGCCCTAGAAAAGACACCTCTTGCAACCAGAACTCACATTTACTGAACTTGACATATAATTGATGATCCTTTAGTATTTGCAACGCCATCCTCAAGTGGTCTTCATGCTCCTCCTTGCTCTTTGAGTATATCAAAATATCATCAATGAATACTACGACCCACTGATCTAAGTAGGGTTGGAACACACTATTCATTAGCTGCACGAAAGCTACAGGAGCATTTGTTAGTCCAAACGGCATTACAACGAATTCAAAATGCCATACCTGCTACGGAATGCCATCTTAAAGATATCCTCGTCTTTTATCCTCAACTGATGGTACCCCGATCTGAGATCGATCTTCGAGAAAAATTGGGCTCCAGATATCTGATCAAACAGCTCATCGATCCTGGGTAAAGGATACTTATTTTTCACGGTGAGCTGGTTCAATTGGCGATAATCAATGCACAGCCTCAACGAACCATCCTTCTTTCTCACGAAAAGTACAGGAGCACCCCACAGGGAAGTACTCGGACGAATAAACCCTTTTTCTAGCAAGTCCAGCAACTGTGCCTTTAATTACCTTAACTCAGTAGGGGACATGCGATAGGGGGCCTTTGAAACAGGTGAAGCACCAGGAATCAAATCAATGGAGAAAACCACCTCCCTCTCAGGGGGAAGACCTGGCAATTCTTCAGGGAACACTTCCTGAAACTCCCGAACAATCGACATATCCTTCAACTCTACTTCCTTCTTATCAGTCAAGGAAACCAAAGCCAAGAAAGCCTGGCACCCCTTCCTTAATAATTTATCTGCCCGGAGTGCCGAAATAAGTGGCATAGACTTAGATTGCCTAGAGCCAGAAAAGGAAATCTCAGGGCGTCCGGGGAAGGACATACCCCAGTTTTACAGTGGACACTAACACCATGTCTAGCTAACCAATCGGCTCCTAAAATCACATCATAATCTTTCATCTTCATGCTAACCAATCTCAGACCCCGAACCAATAGGGGTTGATATCACAAGATGAGAATCCAATAATATCGGTTCCGCAGATAAAGTCGTAGCAAATTTTAGAGATATAAAAGAATGAGTGGCCCCAGTGTCGAAAAGTACAAATGCTGGCTTGGAAAGAATAGTGAGGATACCTTCGACAATACCTCCTTCCTCGGTAGCTTCGGTTTCAGTCTCTACATCTTAAAGGGTTTGGAGCTTGCCCTGCCACTTGTGATTCCCTTGCAGCATGCCAGATGCCGCTGGTTCATTAATAAGGGAGCACTCAAGGATTCTGTGGTCCCTGCTACCACATCTCAGACAAGCGCCCAGCTTGCGCCAACACTCCTCCATCTTGTGACCTGGGCGATCACAATACTTGCAAACTTCCTTAGACGGAGCAGTCGATCTGACCTTCTTCTCACCTTCCTTTGGCTTCTTATTCTTCAAAAAGCTCGGCCCGCCATTGGGCCTCTTCTGGCCATTACCCGGTTTAAAATTCCCAGAACTGGTGGTCTGCTCCTTCTTCTTTTCCCGACCTCTTATCCGGTCAGTCATTTCTATAGTGTCTTCAAGAACTTGGGCTTTTCTCACAACCTCAGCATAAACATGAATTTCCAAGGGCGCCAATTGATTAATGTACTGAAGCTTCAATCCATTTAAGAATCGTTTGGCCTTCATCTTCTCCGTGGACACCAGATGTGGTGCATATTTAGATAATCTAGCAAACTGTGCTTCATACTCAGCAACGGATAAATTTCTATGTTTTAATGCAACGAATTCAGCTGCTTTCTTCTCCTGCACTCTATCTGAGAAATACTTGTTGTTAAATTGTTCTTTAAACTCTTCCCACGTCGCATGTCGATTACCGAGCGTGGCTTCCACGGCTTCCCACCAAGCACATGCATCGCGTTCCAACTGGAAAGTTGCTAAGAGGATGCGATCCTGGTCTCCACATTGCATAACCCTGAAGATACGTTCTGTCTCCTTCAGCCAATTCTTGGCCTCATTTGGGTCTGAGGATCTGCTAAAACATGGGGGATTCAAGCCTTGAAAGTTTTGATGTCGATTACCCGCTCCGTGCTATGCACCGCCTTGAGCTACCTGCTGTAAGCCCTGGGTCAGGCCCTGCACCGTGTGTTGCATATCACGCCACTGCGTGGGCTCTGCTGCCATCGCGGAAAAATTCCTACAACGTAACCAGAATTAATTAAGGATATTTTATTGACTCTATATTCTTAGAGATAATTAATTAACTTAACTCAAGTCTCTACCCAACTCACTGGGTTGGACTCCTGACTTTACCAATGTGACGGGTTCTATGACGCTACTTGAAACCTAGGGTCTAAAGAAAAGCTAGGCTATCATACCACAAAAATTGTCACGCCCCGACACGGAAAAAATCAGAACGCAACAGTTTATATCATTCATGTCAATCAGAGCATACATTGCCTCAAGAGACCATACCACAAGGCTAAACATTAAAAATATGCATAACCCAAACTTTATTGATAATAACAGAGAAAAGTACATATTACACCAAACATCTTGTGGACTTTCTAACTCTTACATCAATCAAAAGAAAAGTTACATAGACTAGGAATTAAAAGAACTCAACGACTACTCTAGGACATTAACTCAAACATAAATCACAAAGGCTCGCTCCAGGATCACTCGTTCCCATCCCCATCGGTGCGCACGTCTTCATCCGAACTACCTGAAAAGGATTGGAAAGTAGGGGTGAGCAAAAAGCTCAGTAGGATTTTATATCTCTATCACCAGGCATAGTTAAAGTGATTAATCATTTTATCAGGAACAATATTACGATAAAAGAACAATAAGAAGTAAATGGCAAGCGATAGATAGAAGAAAAAAAGAATACATATTTGCATGTAACGGACAAGCACAAGTATAACAAGAACTTTCCCTGAGATTACAAGTAAGTGATAAATTGAATTGGCCATAACAAGCACGCATGTCATGTCACTCAAGAAATTTGAGTGAAGTAGAATGTCATAGACCAATCACGCTAGTCATGCACTTCGGTGCAATGCCACACCTTGTCATTACAAACTCCCCGGGGCACAAGTACTTTTGGGCGCTCCTCCCAGGACCAGACCAGGCCCTTATGATGCGTTGGCATTGAAGGGTTGGATCATAGATCCCCAATCTAGACATTCACCACATTAAATGGTCAAGAATTCCAAGGTTTAAGTTTAGGAACTTCCTTCTAAGATGAAGAGAAATTGGAATATATATTATGTGAAATTGATGCGGGACGGACCATGGACTCGACTCGAATTAGGAATGCGAACCTAAGACTCTAGACGAGCTCGCGATAGCCCCTTAGCGAGGGAAGCGTCGGACGTGCGCGGTTGAGAAACCGACAATGAGATAGGGTGGTCGACTCTCTCTCGTGCCCGGATCAGGTCACGGGACGGTCACACTCTCTCTCGCAGCAGCGGTGAATGATAATATAGAGAGCTAACGGACCTAAAACATGCTCTCTAGCAGCGGCATAAATAAATATATATGAAATAAAGCAAATGCCAAGTGTAGGAGCAAATACGATACCTCCATGCGCTCGGCGTAGGGAAGATGGACCCGGCCGAAACTCGTACTCCCGGAACAATAATACACGATTGTTACAGTAATGAATCACTGCCCACTCCACGCAGGGAGGTAAAGGGCTACACAAGTGGGTCCGGGAGGACCGATTTCGGGTTGACGGGCGGCTTCTCTCGTCTCTTCGGCAGCACACGTACTCGCGACCGTGGTGCCCACGTGCTGTCCGGAGGGACCGTGTGGGGTCCGGTGGCACCGCTGTAGTGGGGATGCTTGGGGAAGCACTCCCTGGGATGGAGGCACGCTGGAACGTCGACCGGAGGCCGGGCGGCTCCTATCGGCACCTGTCGGAAAAACTTCCCACAGATCTGCAACTTCTATTTTCAAGCGCGCGCTCCGGCGAGAACGGACGCTGCGATCAGCCCCGATGTCAGATCGACACGAAACTGGTGCCGTTGGAAAGCTAACTCCAAATAATTCGATATAGGACTAGATAAAAAAAATGGATTGCTCCAGATCTGGCCTTGACAGAATTTCCAAGCTGCTGTTGTACAGTGGCCGAAATCTCAGATCAGCAGGGAACTTTCCTGAGAGTTACCTTTGACCGCGAGGTCGACGTCCGATTCAGATCCTAAGCTCTTCACCAAAGTTGTATAGGTTTGAACAAGGAAAACGGAAATAATTCTTGTGGAAGGATTGGTGGAGGCTACGATTTGTTATGGATTTTGGACTGATTGGTGGTCGGATCTGGAATGAGGCAGATAGAACAGATTTGGGAATTTGGATGAATTTTAGAAAATATGTAGAGGGCAAAACAAAAATCCATAAAATTCGTGGTGATAGAGGAAGGTGGACAGAACGTCAAATAAAATTGGGAGCTCCTACAAAAATCAAAAAGTGGCCCGGATATGTATAACTCATAGTTGCTATCACTGTAGACAGAAACCTGGCAGATCTGGGAATAGAAGGGGAACGAAAATTGAAAAATACCAAATGAATGAATTTTGACTTGAATGTTTTTGTGAAGATAAGGGTTCGAGAGGGGAACCACTCTTGAAAATTTCAGCTCTAGAGGATGTGGGAGGTGGGAGCATAAATTCGGGGAAGATGCTTCTGTCCTGGGTGGACAGAATACCGAAGACGACTTCGCGACAGCTCGAGGGCGGCACGAACGGCGGCGGCGGTGGCACCGATGATTACCGGAGATAGAAGGGAGGAGATAGAAGGTAGATCCACTCTAGAATTGGGGTTAGAGAAGGAAGAACATTAGGGGGAGAGGGGAGGGGCGCAAGAAGCTCCTTGGGCTTTCACAATTTTTCTATCATTCATTAATTTCCAAATGGAAAATACAAGGTTTTATATGCTTCACATCAAATCCAATCTCCACCATTAGATCTAGGGATGGGGAAGGGATGGCCTAGATTAAATGTGAGCAACACATAAAAAAAATAAACTAATCCAAGTGGAAGGGGGCGCCCCCTTGACTAGGTGAAAGGGTTGAATGGGTAGGTAGCCTACCTTGGAAAAATTTAACCACTTGTCTACCCATGTGGCATTTGACATTCAACCCTTCTAGATGGCCACCTAGGATGGTTGACCAGCCCCACATGGGTGACATGGACCAATGGAAAAGGGCTGGGGGCCCCCTTGCTGGACCTACTGGTAAATTACATAGAAACCCACACAATCCAAGGGAATGACGCATTGGCTTACAAAGCCTTATAATTGCACATATACTTTCCCATGGATATAAAAATAAACTAAAGGACATAAATGTAAAATAAAATGTACAAGCTCGGCGTCGATTTCCATCAACTCTCCCCGGGTGGGAGGAACTCGACCCCGTCGAGTAAGAGGTGCGACTGCTCGAGTACTCCGTCGGATCCGTCACCGTGCTAAGTAGCGTGGGTATGCGCCACTCCAAGTGACCGTCACCTGCTCATTCCATATATACTCGATATGCACAAGCTGCTATGGACTAGAGGTGGACACTCCGAATGGGGCACTCTCAAAAGGGGAGGTGGCGGCTCGAAGACTCACTAGGAATCACCGCTGAGTCCCTGTAGGTGACTAGATCCGGGTGTAGATATAGAACCGATCCCAACTCCTCGAGTGAGTCTACTCCCTTCACACTCATAAGGGACTGACATCGATGAGCTTGCAAAAGACACATGCAGACAGACATACCACACAAAGAAAAAGCACACCGACTCATCTATGACCCTAGACACACCTAATGTTAGTCCGACCCGTACATGGGTGACGGCGGACCAGGACACCCGAATGTGTGCCATGCATGCATTTGACGTAACCGGAGATGGGTGGCATGGGGTACACCTAAATGTCTAAGTATGACCCAGTCATGCATGGACGGCCCTTTGGATTTGGGAGACTTGAGAGGGCTAGGAAAGTCGGGTGTGGAAGAGCAGGGTGTAGGTGTATCGTGGACGGGCTTGGTGGGTATGGAGGACCCGACCCGTAGGAAAGGGGTATGAAAGTGGACTTCCCCGACAAGGTAGAATGAAAGTGATGGATCACTAGGCCCACTAGAGAAGGGGTCGAATGGGTCCAAGGATGTGTGACCCTTTGATTTCTTCATTACATAGTCCCATGGGTGAAATTCATGAAGGTGATGATCACCTCCTTCCATCGTGGTAGATGGGACCGTGCATAAGAGATATGACTCCTCCCTCGGAAGAAAAGTAACAAAGTCGGGCTCATCCGGTAGCGGGAGAAGTAGAAGAACCTCCGTGGTGACACAACCCACGGTGTATACGGAGGTAATGGACCCTAAGACGGGGTGGGTGAAGCTACGACTCGTGGGTTGGTTGAAGCCTCGGTCCAAAAGATGCGTCAACTTCCATTGTGAATCTAATCCCCTGACAAGATCGTCCAACGTGTCAACATGGTGACTAGATCGAAATGTGGTATGGAATGAGTTGACTGGCACTAAAGGTAAGGTGGGGTCCATGGATGGGAAGGGATGTGGGACCTAGCCATCCTTGAGCCAACTAAGAAGCGGCTCGGCTATGAAAAGCGTACCCATTAGAAACACGGGTGGCTCCAAATGAGAGGGTTCCGAAGCAAGTTCGGAAAGAAAGGGTGGTGAGCATGGGTCCGTAGGCAGAGCGGACTGATATGAGTGGATGGGTGGTGACACGGAGATGGTCGGCCGAAGGATGTCGTGGAAGACGAACTTGCCGGGTAGGTGAGGTGGATATAAGGTGCAGGTCCTCCTATCCCGTTCAAAGATCGCTCTTCTCTCTTCCAACCAAGGTCGCCCTAACATAATGTATGGGCCTGTTAGCGCACCAAGGTTGCACCAGGCACCATCGCAATAAAGAGTGGAGCCAATCATTCTTTCAAACTCGACAAAAGCAAAATCCCCATCGCGGATAATCTTACCCGCCTTGGAGAGGGACTCCATGATATCAAGAGAAACCCAATTATTTGAATCCTTATGAGCGAAATGGAGTCTCGTTGTGGACCCATTGGGTAGAGTAGCTTTAGTAAGGAGATGAGTGAAAGATAATGGTCGGGCCATGAAGGTATTGGATTGGGCCACAAAGAATGTCCATTCGGACGCAAAGTCTTGGGGAATGGCCATGGGGTTGGCGGGTAGTGGACATGCAGGCACACGGACTAATGCAAACACAACTAATGCACCTAGACTTAACCAAAACTCAGTACGTGGCGGAGATAACCGATCCGAAGATCACTCGCGCAAGTGTGCGGCCTTCCCGATAGGCGTAACCAATCGTTTGGACAACACCTTTTGATATACCGGGTTATTGGGATGCAATGCAAAAAGACACTTTTTTAATTTTAAAACAATGATGACCCTAAACACGACTTAGACAATGACTAATGACTAGACGTAAATGATACTCTTTTTTTTTTTGATTTTAGACACCCTAGACTCAACTCTCTCTGATACCAAATTGATGCGGGACGGACCACGGACTCGACTCGAATTAGGAATGCGAACCTAAGACTCTAGACGAGCTCGCGATAGCCCCTTAGCGAGGGAAGCGTCGGACGTGCGCGGTTGAGAAACCGGTAATGAGCTAGGGTGGTCGACTCTCTCTCGTGCCCGGATCAGGTCACGGGACGGTCACACTATCTCTCGCAGCAGCAGTGAATGATAATATAGCGAGCTAACGGACCTAAAACATGCTCTCTAGCAGCGGCATAAACAAATATATATGAAATAAAACAAATGCAAGTGTAGGAGTGAATACGATACCTCCACGCGCTCGGCGTGGGGAAGACGGACCCGGCCGAAACTCGTACTCCCGGAACAATAATACACGATTGTTACAGCAATGAATCACTGTCCACTCCACGCAGGGAGGTAAAGGGCTACACAAGTGGGTCCGGGAGGACCGATTTAGGGTTGACGGGCGGCGTCTCGCGTCTCTTCGGCAGCACACGTACTCGCGACCGTCGGGCCCACGTGCTGTCCGGAGGGGCCGTGTGGGGTCCGGTGGCACAGCTGTAGTGGGGACGCTTGGGGAAGCGCTCCCTGGGATGGCGGCACGCTGGAACGTCGACCGAAGGCCGGGCGGCTCCGATCGGCACCCGTCGGAAAAACTTCCCACGGATCTGCAACTTCTATTTTCAGGCGCGCGCTCCGGCGAGAACGGACGCTGCGATCAGCCCCGATGTCGGATCGACACGAAACTGGCGCCGTTGGAAAGCTAACTCGAAATAATTCTATCTAACACTAGAGAGAAAAAATGGAATGCTCCAGATCTGGCCTTGACCGAGTTTCCAAGCTGCTGTTGTACAGTGGCCAAAATCTCAGATCAGCAGGGAACTTTCCTGAGAGTTTCCTTTGACCGCGAGGTAGACGTCCGATTTAGCTCCTGAGTTCTTCACCAAAGTTGTAGAGGTTTGAACAAGGAAAACGGAAATAATTCTTGTGGAAGGATTGGTGGAGGGTACGATTTGTTATGAATTGTGGACTGACTAGTGGTCGGATCTGGAATGAGGCAGACAGAACAGATTTGGGAAATTGGACAAATTTTAGAAAAGATGTAGAAGGCAAACCAAAAATCAAGAAAATTCGTGGTGATAGAGGAAGGTGGACAGAACTTCCAATAAAATTGGGAGATCCTGTAAAAATCAAAAAGTGGCCCGGATATGTATAACGCAGAGTTGTTGTCACTATAGACAGAAACCTGGCATATCTGGGAATAGAAGGGGAACGAAAATTGAAAAATACCAAATGAAGGAATTTTGACTTGAATGTTTTTGTGAAGATAAGGGTTCGAGAGGGGAACCACTCCTGAAAATTTCAGCTCTAGAGGAGGTGGGAGGTAGGAGCAGAAATTCGGGGAAGATGCTTCTGTCCTAGATGGACAGAATACCGAAGACGACTTCGCGGCGGCTCGAGGGCGGCACGAACGGCGGCGGCGGCGGCACCGATGATTACCGGAGATAGAAGGGAGGAGATAGAAGGTAGATCCACTCTAGAATTGGGGTTGGAGAAGGAAGAACACCAGGGGGAGAGGGGAGGGGCGCAAGAAGCTCCTTGGGCTTTCACAATTTTTCTATCATTCATTAATTTCCAAATGGAAAATATAAGGTTTTATATGCTTCACATCAAATCCAATCTCCACCATTGGATCTAAGGATGGGGAAGGGATGGCCTAGATTAAATGTGAGCAACACACAAAAAAAAATAAATGAATCCAAGTGGAAGGGGGCGCCCCCTTGACTAGGTGAAAGGGTTGAATGGGTAGGTAGCCTACCTTGGAAAAATTTAACCACTTGTCTACCCATGTGGCATTTGACATTCAACCCTTCTAGATGGCCACCTAGGATGGTTGACCAGCCCCACATGGGTGACATGGACCAATGGAAAGGGCTGGGGGCCCCCTTACTGGACCTACTGGCAAATTACATAGAAACCCACACAATCCAAGGGAATGACGCATTGGATTACAAAGCCTTACAATTGCGCATATACTTTCCCATGGATATAAAAATAAACTAAAGGACATAAATGCAAAATAAAATGTACATGCTCGGCGTCGATTCCATCAGAAATGATTGGAGGGTCCAAAGTGATCAGTTCAAGGCCATCCTTGATACGACTGCTGTCACAACAAGACACAGAAAACACGTTCAATCTCATCGTTAGCGGTCAAAAATTGGGCCGCTAGGATGAGCCTAACGGTCTAGCCTTACACCGCATAGGGTCGAGTATTACAAGGTTTTCAATTGGACAAAAGTAAAGGTCCTCAATTTAGCCTGAGACAGAATGGGTCCAAACTAGAGTTCAGCCCACGAAGCTAAAGTCAACAGAGAGGACTTAGCCAGGTTAGATTTGATTGGGTTCAAGAATCTGACTAGCCCAAGCCTATTACTAACCAGGCCAAGGCAACGACTAACGGTCTAACCCTAGGCCGTGAAGGTTCTCTTAGCAGTCTCAAGGTGGGCTGCTAGGGGTTCAGAACAGTCCGGATATTGGACTGGCCCAAAACATGAATCAAATCAAGTCCGTAGGTTCTGGTCTTTGGGCTACAACCCGCCCGACGTCCTGGTCGGAATCCCAGGCTCACGAGGACTTACGAAGGTCTCATAATAGTGGTCCTAGTCCGATGGAAGAAATATCCGGCGGAGAGTCCCAACTACTACAAGATTGAGGCTATATAAAACCACGGAAAACGGAATGGTGCGGTCAGTCAACACCACTGGAGTGGTATGACTGTCAAACAATGCTATCAAAACCCAATGTAAGTAATTTATGAATAGCATGGTTTAAGATTACAAGGTTAATATCCAAGTTTTTACCAATTTCACATGATCATTCTACTTATGATAGTCAAAGTAACTTTCATGTAAATAATGAAAATTTAATGTCTATAACCATGATACTAAGCTAATACCTCATTCTGCACAGTTCCTGGTCAAACTATCATGTTAACCAGGATAAATTTCTAGTTAAAAATGCATAAAACAAGTTTAACATTTCACTGTGAAAAGTCAAAGCCGGTCTATATATGGGCCGCCTGAGGGCACTAAACGGTCTATCGTAGGGCGTTTATCATTAGAAAAATATACATATATATATATATATATAATTTTTTGAAAATGCAGGGGCTAAGCGGTCTATCGTTAGGCCGCCAGACTCTGGAAATGGTCTATCGTATGACCGCTAATGGTCTAGCGGTCCCTGGTAGCACCGTTTACCAACCTAAGACTCCGCCGACGGCGAACCTCGACACACCACGATTAAAACTCTGCTTTCAAGCGTTAGGGTGAATAAAAATTGGGTAAAATACTACCATTAGAACTAGCATTCAAAACCGCATAAGATCACATGCTTCCATTAAAATTTAAAGTGACTTAATTAAACATAAAATGAGTTAACATTGAAATTAACCTTTCAGGTATACCTTTGCGTAATTAATGAAATTCGATCAGCATGGTGTATGAAAGTTGGGCAATTAGGTATCAATGGAAAGAGCTCCCGGAGATGAGCAAGATGGCATATTTAGTTATTAATTCAGCCTGAGAGATACCTACCTTTAATCGCTGGAAAGAGGAAGAAGAAAGGGGGGTCGCCGGAACCCTATCCAGCTGCTCCAAGAACGCCCAAATTCACCCCCGTCTGGTCACGATCGATCACGCCATCAGCCGCCAGTGCAAATAGGGTTTCAGGGGGTCGAAAGCCCTCTATTTAAGAATCTATGGATGCCTCAAACGATCGAATTCGGGTGGAGAGTCCAAAGAGGAAAAATAGTGAAAATTTAGGGGAAATCTCTTACTCGCCGCCGCCGCCGCCCATGGAAGGCTCTAGAATTAGGATTTTCAGAGGAGAAACGATGCTCTATAATTGGGCTAGGGTTTGGTTCCAAACAGGGCCAAATTGGGCAAGAATTTGGGTCCGATTAAGGATGATTAGTTTGGGCTTTCAAAACGACGATTTTTAGCTTAAATTGTGAAATTGGGCCTTAATCAATTTTATTCCGGGTTACTTCCTAAAGACAAAATCGCTGAAAATTAAAATTTTCACAAAATACAAATTTTTCTATATTTTAATAAATTTTTTAGAAGTTGAGCTAAGAAAATAATTAAATAATATGGTGATATTATTATTAAAATTCAGGATGCTACACTGACTTCACAAAGACTCGTGGATATTTGTAGCAACCCTGATAAAATATTAATAATAATAAAGATTTTAAAATAAATCAAATAAATAGATAAATAAAACAAAATAAAATAACACCTCGGATAAAGGCGCTATTCAAATTAGAAACGCCTCTGGATAAGGCGTTATTCAATAAGTGACGCCCTGACCACACGGCGTCAAAATTCTGAACGCCAAAAAAGGTAAGGCAAAGTAACGCCCCTATCTTGGGCGTGTTTTAAAACCAGGAACGCCCTTACACAAGGCGCGTCTTAAGAAACGACCTGCACCAGGTCGTCAATTCAAGAATCGACGCCCTGACCGAAGTCGTTAATTCCATTTGTGAACCGTTCGAACCCAGAGCTTATCCAGGGAAAGATTAACCTAATCCAGTAAGTGTCTACTAGGGTAAGGACTCTATTAGGGATATATTACCCTCACACGAACACTAACTCTAATAGGATTTCCATAACCCTATAAATAATCTACTATCTAACCCTAAAACGCTATTTGGACGTTCGAACTGCAGGTGCGTGAAGAACATATGTTCTTCTTCTTCTTCTGATTCCTTTCATTATGAACGTAGTATGTGAAGAACTAATGTTCTTCATCTATCTCTAGTCTTACAGGTTAAGAAGCTCCTACGCTCTGAAGAAAAACATAGTTCTTTCATCCGGGTAAAAGTTATTTACCTTCGTATGATGTTCAGATCACAAAGAAACTGATTCAGTTTCTTTATTTTCTTATAGGGAAACTGCAGTTCTTCTTCTACAATTTTTCATCCAAGCCAAACAGGCCATCATCCAGTAGCCGTTGTTGTCTTCAGGAGCATAACAGAGCATCATCTTCTTCTAGTCAAAACCCCTCACGGTTGTCTTCAAATCAAACTTTAAGGTAGGTTTTCTCAAGTTACTATAGCCCAAATGAAATTAATGCAAGATATATATATATAAGCATGTCATGCATACGGTTATTATAGTTTCCATGCGTTTTCTGAAATATTTTGAAAGAGACGCCCTTGTCAAGGGCGCTAATTTACAAGACACGACCCTGCCCAGGTCGTCAATTTAATATTTGACGCCCTGTACACAGGCGTTAATTTCATTTAATCATGAATTAACCATGTTAAGAACTGATTATATATGAAATCCTGATTACATTAATGCATGATCCTCTGTCCTCAACCCTACTGATTTTATTATCAAGATTATATGATTGTTATCCTTGATTATCGTGCAAATCGTGCTTTCTGATATTTATTGAATTCACGACCTGTACAAAGTCATTTTTCAACTATTAACGTCCCATCATAGGGCGTGAATTGAAAGGAAACGCCTCTTCCTAGGGCACGTATCTGTTAAATTCCTAAAAAATATATATTCTGCAAAATAGAATTTAATGATAACGCCCCTGCCCAGGGCGCGTTTTTTCCTGAAATTAATTATATCCTGTCCAATATTGTGAATAAAAAGGACGCCTTCTGGTATAGTCGTCACATCGTGAAGAAACGCCCCTTCCCAAGGCGCGTTTTAGATAAATTATTGAAATATTGAAATTTTGCAAATATGGAAAATAGATAAACGCCCTTCTGTTAGGCGTTAATTACTTGATAAACGACTCTGCTTAAGTCGTTACTTTACTGTAAAACTGATTTTTCACTGTTTCTGTTAACCGATGGTTTCATATGTTATATAATATATATATCGGCACTATTATCCATTCCGTGAGTATAGTCCCACGTTTCGCGATTGTTTTATCGATCACACTCAATTCTCATTGACATACAAGCTCTCCATTGGACATTCCGTTCCTTTGGACTAGCGAGTTAGTCATAGAGACCTCCGTAAGACTCCTCGTAGCCTTGGATTCCCTCAAGGCCGACTGAGCTGGTTGTACCCTAAAAACCCATTACACCATTGATGCCATGTCACTCTAAAGAAACATGGTATACCGGCCCTTATGATTATACAAAGAGTATATCATAAGAAATTCTTAATGAGATGATGTTATCATGCCATATCATGTCATTCTTGTAAATCACAATTCTATGTTAAGAATGAGGGTATCTTACCTTGATATAATGTTCATGTGGACTTCAATTATATATATAGAATGTCCATATTGATTTGTCATGGTACCCAAGTCAAGGGAACCATATTCTACCTAGTTTTATCGAGATCGTGATTATACCGTTATTATCGCCATTCTATATCCTTTGTCATATTTTTGGACTCCATTCTGTCAAAGTTGTCATACACGTCTACAAGCTTGATTATTGAAATTCTATATTGGCTATATAAACAAGAGTGGATGTCAAAATACATGATAAATGCCTGCGCATATAGGGCCTGATCTGGTCCTGGGAGGAGCACCCGAAAGTACTTGTGCCCATGGGAGTTAAAATGATAAGGTATCTAGCATTATACTGAGTACTTGACTTGCTTGATTGGACATTCCACACAATATCTTGTACTTGAATCGTACTTGACTTGACATGAAATGCGTGGCCCGAAAAAAAAAGGGTAATTTACTTGCTTGCTACATGATAGCCAAAGTTCTTGACATGACTTGTTAAATGTACTTGCTTGAATATCTCAAATGTCTTGATTATCTTATTGAAAGTTCATGATTTGTTCATCTTATTTCCTTGATATTACATTCTCTCTATCTTGTCGTTTTATGCGAGCATGCATAGCTTTATTGCATTCATGAAAGATGTAATTACTTAAACCCCTTGCTAGTACTTGAGATATAATTTCCTACTGAGCGTTCGCTCATTCCGTTTGTCCCTTTTTACTTTTCAGGTAAGTCCGACGATGATGGAAGTCAATCGGATGGGAATGGTCAAGAGTGAAAGTGATAGAGCTGCTCAAGTGTCAATTAGTCTTTTCTATAGTTTCTTGAGTCAACTATGTACTTTTCCTTTTTATTTTAACAGAGTATTGGATTTGTATTAGCCTATTAATAATAAAGGATTGGGTTATCTTGCTATTTTGCGCGTCTCTGTCTTTGTGTCGAATACACGACCACTCTGATTGACATGATTGATATAAACTCGTCACGCGTCTCCGGGTATCTTCCGCGCTCGGGGCGTGACAATATTCATTGATTAACATTATCAAAAACATTTGACAGCATCACAAACATATGAACCTCAAGAATCAAAATGTATGAAACTCAAAGAGCAAAAAACATTTGAAACTCAAGGATCAAAAACACATGAAGCTCAATGATGAGTCATAGTGTTGACATCATCAAAACACACGGGCACAACAATCTCCCTCTTTTTGATGATGGCAACACTATGAGTCATTATGGTCAATTAAATTCAATATATGCACAAGTATGCCTCGATGCATCTCCCATATAATGACTCTCAAACTATTCCCCCCCTTTGACATTATCAAAAATAGATAGGTTGACATCATATAGGGGATTTGGAAAGATTGAATCAAGAATGGCCTTGGTGTCAAGGAGTGATTCAGCAGTAAAAACATGCAGCAGCAAACAAGGATGAAGCCTGTCAAAGTTTGCAAGACAAGATTCTCAATCTGATACAAATATCATAAATCAGAAATGGCTTAATTTAAACTCTTCCATTATGACCATTTTATGATATGTACCTTATTTAGGTGCATGGTTCAAATCTAATGAGTTCGGAGTTTATCAATGAAGTTTCTTTGAAAAATTTGTGCATTCAAGTTTAATAGAAATGAACCAAGATTTCATACTTGAACCCTGTTTAACCTTCTTTTATCTTACTTACTCAATTGTAATGACTGCCTTAGGAGTTACTCAGATAGTATTGAGGTTAAACAGCAAGATTTTCTGATCTCATTTTTGGGAATCAACATTTTTTTCGTTCAACAGAATTTTAAGAGCAATCAAGTGCAGTGTAGACTTTGTATCTAGAGGATACACATTGTTTATACGCCAGTATCCCTAAGAACTTAGTATGACTATCTATCATGTCTCTTTTAGAACAGAGGTAGCCTTTTCACCTCATGACATATCTCAACTTATTTCATTGATAAGTGAGATATATTTCTCAGTGATCCTGCCATTGCTCTGCCTTTATTTTGCAAGAATTTTTTGTAGAGTTAACAGTGACACTTAATGACACAGTCCACAAAACTTCAAGGTCAGGGGACATGGTTTCTCAGTGGACCATTGTCATTGGTCTGCCAATATTGACCCTTTAGGAATTTTCAGATTTTTGATGTTTAAAGACAATACTTAAACTATGTACCTCAACCAAAGTTGCCATACAGTATGAGTTTTCAGATTTCATAAAATTTACCAGGGCACAACATGCAAAAGATGGTTAAGGCATATTAAAGATGAACACAGAAATTTTCAAGACATTTATCTTTAAACTCAATGAAGTCATTAAACTAAAACCAGCTAATTATTCTGGACAATCATAAACATGGATAATAGAAGATTCTTCATCTAAAGTGAATTCAGATTTATGATCATGGTATACAGATTGGAATCTTACTAAATTTTGGGTGACTTACCAACAGAACAGTTTCAATGATGTTCAAGGATTATCAGCAAGCAAAAGGTGACTTTAAACATAAATGTGCACAACAATGAGCAGACAACAGATGATGTCGACTTGGAAGGCTGTTTAAGTCGGCTTGAGTTTCAAACATAACATGTTGTTTTCAGAATTCAGCTGGGAAGTAGACTTGAGCAATCTACAAGTCTGCTTGAGAATTTTCAGATAAGACTCCCCCTTAGCAAATGCACGAGTTTAACAATGATATGCAACCAAATCTAAATGCATGATATGCATATGAGTAACCAGATGTGTGCATTGACTCCCCCTCACTAAATTCCAACTATGCATAAGTGAAATTCCAATCAAATGACACACTTACTCTCTATCTAAATGGCCCAAAATGGAATATTGACCTATGGTACAGGGCGGAGGTATGTCCTTACACATAGTGAAAGCTTCCAGGCAAGCCTACCCTGCGTTTCCATAAGTCACCATTTTATATACCATAGTCGTGTATGAAGATGCATCTACCAATGCAGTGCAATGCAATATGAACAATGGCCACTCAAATTATTCATGGCAATGCAAACTGATATATGCAAAAACAAAATAAGATGTGCATGAGATTTTCAATTTTGCTTTGGAACACTACAAGAAAAATCAGGTATACCGACGGAACTTTTCGATAGAAATAAGTTCGTCGAAAATACGTCGAAAACTTTTAAACTTTCTGACAGAAAATATTATGTCAAAAATCAGTTGGTAATTACCAACCTATTTTTGACATATTATTTTTGTAGAAAATATGTCGGAACTTTTCCACGAATAAAAAGGTGGTCGAAAATACGTCGAAACTTTCTGACGTATTTTCGACAGAATTAAATTTCGTCGGAAAGCCCTAAAGAAGGACAAGTTTGGGATGAAATTTAGGAACACTTTCCGAAGAAATAAAATATGGTCAAACATACGTCAGAAAGTTTCGACGTATTTCCGACTAACATGTAATACATCAAAAAATTCTAACATATTTCCGACCAATAAATTTTTCATCAAAAAAATAATAAATTTTAATTAATTATTTATAGGAAGGGTGCGAATTATTTCACTAGTTTCTGACGGAATAATTTTCAATCTAAAATAAGTCAAAAATCTCAATCAGTTCCGACTGAATGTAAGTTAATCAAAAATATATTGGAAATTTCTGACATATTTCCGACTGACAATTATTTCATCGGAAATCTCTTTCCGACATATGTTCGACAGACAATTTTTCGTCAAAAATTTAGTTATTTGTCACCTATTTGTCCCTATGAAATTTGTTATATATTATTCCGTGTTTCGTGAACTTGCTTAATTTCTTACCTTGTTATAATGTAGTGTGCCTGTTGTATTTGGACTATGTTGTATGCACCTACCTGTGTTCTAACTCACTTTCCTTTAAATAAGTTCATTCATGTCTTTTGTCATGTTTACATAGTCACCTTGTGGTATTGTTTTCTGACTCACTACCTTGCCATTTCTATGTTTGATATGATGAAAATGGATCATAGCATCATTTTCTGCTTGCTTGTATACATTATTTATCTTGGTTGAACTCACAATAAAGCTTATCGTCCAACTTTGAAATGTTTTCCAAGGTAGTAATGTAAAGCCTGTAATGCAAATTAGCAAAGTTTGCCAAGTTAGCAATGTCCACCTGACTTCTTTTTTTTAGCTTTGCCTTTGTGCTATTCATGGTGTGTTTGAGTTGTTATCTGCGATTGGCATAGCAACACAATTCCAGGGTCATACAAGTCTAGGTAATTGGGTATACATCTATCATTATTTCTAGATTCTTAAATTTACATTATTTTGGTACGGTATGCGTCTAACATTATGTGACATGTGTTCTAATTACAATCCCTCAGGTCATACAAGTACAGGTAATTGGGTTGCTTTATATGTAAGATACAATAAGAACTTTATTTGGTTTGAAGAATGCGTGCTCCCTAGCGTTTGACAAGAAACCCATATCAGAGGCCACATTGAAATTTTACAAGACCCTTGTTCATGCACCAAATTTTACCAGGTTAAACTCCAGCCTCCGGTTGGCACGAGGCCAAATGACCAAGAATATATGCCTGATAGGTATGCTCATCTATATAGTACAATTTTTAGCAGTGGTTTTTCAGATATAAAAAATTACAAGTTTTGGCTATAACTTAATTTTTTGCACACTCTATGATGTCATTTGTAGACAATATGCTTGAGAAAGTGCATCAAAATGGATCAAAAACTTTCAATCAAATATCTGGATACCCTACATATGCCTTGCTTTGTGTGCAAAAGGAGAACTGATGGGGGCAGAGAGCAGTAGCCAACTTTGTATGCCATTTTGAAGTGCCACAGGGTCTGGAGTTTTTTTTATTCAGTGTAAATGCCTATAATGATATGTAGACAATCTTTGTATTTAAGTAGTGTAATGTATGGACTGTTGTGGATGCACTTTGAATATGCTTTGAATTCATTGATTCTTTATTCGGCTTTTCATTCGTGATTTATTCGATACTGTTAACTAAAATTCATAGGTTGTAGTGACCAAATTCTGAAACTGCCAAGAATGAAACAAGCAAAACAGAAACTACAAATGTTGATCATGAAGCTACTTGACTCCAAAATTGAAGTTCAGCTTGAGCTAGTGCATATCAGGGAATGAAATGCTATGATTGAACATATTTATAGTTTGTTTAAGGTCATAACGAATAAAAAAAATTCTCTAGGGAAGAAACCAAATCTAACAGGCTCATGCTCCGATTGAAAATTCAGAACAGGATCTTCGTCCCGTTCACAAATGTTCATGCATCTGCATACGCCTCATGTTCAGCAGCGCATCCCCAACCGAAAAATGGGTTCACAATTTTCATGACAAGTCAAGCAGTTCAGAAGAGGAGCCAACAGTTTAAAAGTTAAGCTTTCAGTCCAAAAATGGTCAACCGATTTGCAAAATTCGGTCAACCG
Source organism: Amorphophallus konjac (assembly GCA_022559845.1). Classification (NCBI taxonomy): domain Eukaryota; kingdom Viridiplantae; phylum Streptophyta; class Magnoliopsida; order Alismatales; family Araceae; genus Amorphophallus; species Amorphophallus konjac. Next base: position 221,704,785 of record CM040128.1, on the reverse strand, counting down.
AAGTAACCAGATGAGCCTTGTAGCTAAGGGTGAAAAATAGCCTACACGGGTCACAAATATGAGTTATGGGTGACAAATAAGTCAGTAGAGGTGATAAATCGCTAAGTTTCATATGTCTTGATTCTTGAGGTTCATATGTTTGTGACTTTTAGAAAATATTTTTGATAATGTTAATCCATGAATATCCATGAGTTTTGTGAAGACAGCTTCGATTTTTGATCAAAGGAATGGCCAAATAGCACAACCAGTTATCACTGACATATGCCAGGTCATGGATGTAGAATATCAGCTAAGGGTGACAATTAGGTCACCAAGAGTGAAAAATAGCTTGTAAGGAATAATGGTGAAAAATATCAGGTAAGGGTGACATATAGGTCCATATGGGTGAAAAATACCTTCTAAGATTGATATATGGACAACAGAGCAAAAAGCAGTGAAAGTGATGAAGTTGCATCAATGTCATGAGGCCTTGGCGTCGACGCAAGTACATACAAAGGTGAAGAGCGGTTAAAGGCGACGGCTATCTAGAAATAAGGGTGACAAATAGCTCGTTAGAGCTGACAAATACCCGATAGCAGTGACAAATGGCAGTTAGCAGTGAAACATGAAGAATGATCAAGTTTCTTCACTGAAATTAATTGTGCATGGGTTTCTAAACTCCATCATCTTAGATCTGGAGTGTTCTTTAGCATTGGATGACCCTGTTCATCTCATCTAAGACCAAGCAATAAGGCAAGAACCAAATAGAAGAAAGAAGAGAAGAACAAGGAGAGTAAGAACAGAAAAAGAGCTGAGAAGAAGAAGAACCTAAGGGACGCTAACGCAACATTGGAACAGAGTCAACGCTGCCAAGAGCAAACTTCAAAGAAGATGATAAATGAAGAGAACAACTGGCAAATGCTGAAGAGAAGAGTTTCAAAGGTGAAATGCAGTCACCTAGGGGTGACAAATAGCCTTCAACGGCAACAAATGGACATGCAAAGCCTTCTACGGTAACTCACGTTCAAAGGTGACGGCCTACAGGAGATAAGGATTGTACACTTATTCATTTCTCTTTATTGTCTTCAATGTAATAGTTGTACATCGACAAAATGTGTATTATAGTATGCGAGAAATGAATAAGTGTACAATCTTTGAACAACTCTACATTTTTATGGGTTTCATTGTAATAGTTGTAAACTCTACACTGTAATGTCTATTTCTTGATTGGAAGCTGGCTCTTTCTTCTGGCGGTGTTGTCGGCTGGTCTGGGGTCTCTCTTGTCCCCCTCTTGACGTTTTTTCTTGGGATGTTTCCTCCTACTATATTGGGCCCTATCGTTTTCATAAGATAGAGTTCCCTTTTCTCTAATCTTTGGTGTTCTTGGGCTATGCTTCCCCATGATGTATCGGCCCCTATCGTTTGTTTAGTTAGGGTGCGCTCCTCTTAGGCCATTGGACATCCCTGTATTTCTCCTTTTGCTTTTATTCAATGGAAAATCAAAAAACTTTGCCGGACTAAAAAAAAACTCTACAGTGTCATGAACAACTTTGCCTACCATCTTATTGTTGGGTGCAATACGGGATCTAGAGGGGGGTGGATAGATCCCCTATTAAAAACTTATGCTCGAATAAAAACTTCACCCACTAAAATCAGAAGACATATATTTATAGACCATATAATGTGATTTTCTGAATTTATCTTATCCAGATGGAGTCGAAGAGGGAGATCTTGATTATGATAGGCATGAAGCATATTCAATCATGACTGATTTGCCCAGCAATCCTAATGATGTAAAGCTGACAAGCTTTAATGCAAATAGGTTTTCACCAATGAAGAGGTTAGTACATCATATCTTTACAACAATAATCTGACGGGATCATCATCGACATCGGACTTGATCTTTCATCTTAAAATATTTTAAATTTTTTATTTTACATAAGGGTCTTTGAAGTTTATCTTTTGATATCCCTAAGTGTCTTTAAGGGAGTTATAATGAGTCATATGTGTCTTTTCATATTTCTAGGCATTAAAGAGTCTTAGAGTTTATCCTTTGATCTTCTTTGTGAAGTCTATAAAAAGAGTCTTGTAGTCCTTATTTGAAGCAATAGAATGAAGAAAAAATCAGTTTAGCCATGGCTTGTGTGTTCTCCAATTTTTGGAACCCCGGGTGAGAGGCCCAACCCCACTTCGCCCCGCCATGGAGGTTGTCCGTGAAGCTCCGGTGTATCATCTTCGAGAAGAGGACGAGTGTGAAGCCCCATCGAAGCTCCATGATCTTCCTCCTTCACCGTTCAACCGCCATCATCATTCATCACCACCGCTACCGCCATCGTGCCAACTGCAACGCCTGCAACCGCCATCACTGCAGAGAAGAATTGAAGAGCGCAACTGCGTCATCCCTGAGATGGGGATGGGTGTGAGGCCCCAGCCGAGCTCCTCCGTTCTTCTCTAGTCACCTCACCTTCCTGTTCTCCAGCTGACAGTTTGAAGTCCTTCCTCGATCTCGTGTCACATCAAATGGTATTAGAGCAAGTCATCTAGTTTGTCCCAACAAGCCGGGGTCCTGCGATTCGAGATTCAAGATTCGGGGTTCGAGGTCGAACCTTCTCCAAGCGGAGAGGTTTGACGGGATCGTCATCGACATCGGACTTGATCTTCCATCTTAAAATATTTTTAATTTTTTATTTTACATAAGGGTCTTTGAAGTTTGTCTTTTGATGTCCCTAAGGGTCTTTAAGGGAGTTATAATGAGTCATAGGTGTCTTTTCATATTTCTATGCATCAAAGAGTCTTAGAGTTTGTCCTTTGATCTTCTTTGTGAAGTCTATAAAAAGAGTCTTGTAGTCCTTATTTGAAGCAATAGAATGAAGAAAAAACCAGTTCAGCCATGGCTTGTGTGTTCTCCAATTTTTGGAACCCCGGGTGAGAGGCCCAACCCCACTTCGCCCCGCCATGGAGGTCGTCCGTGAAGCTCCGGTGCATCATCTTCGAGAAGAGGACGGGTGTGAAGCCCCATCGAAGCTCCACGATCTTCCTCTTTCACCGTTCAACCACCGTCGTCGTCCATCACCACCGCCACCACCATCGTTCCAACTGCAATGCCTGCAACCGCCATCACCGCAGAGAAGAATTGAAGAGCGCGACTGCGTCGTCCCTGAGATGGGGATGGGTGTGAGGCCCCGGCCGAGCTCCTCCGTTCTTCTCTAGTCACCTCACCTTCCTACTCTCCGACTGACAGTTTGAAGTCCTTCCTCGACCTTGTGTCACATCATTTATCATCTCAACCATGTTGAGATTTCCTTTGTCCAACACTTGCAGCCTCCGTTATTTTCTTCATCACATCATTTTTTATCCACCCTTTGCATAGGGGTTTAAAGCCAACACCAACAAGGTGTGTCACTTTCCATGTTCTTCATGCTTATGTTCATATTTGGGATTTGATATTACACACATTTGATTTCTAATCCAATCTTTCTTTATTGGTGTTTTTCTTTATCTTTGCAAGGGTAATCAACACAAGAAGAACTCTCTTCATTGGCCGGCCGATTGGAAGAGAAGGTGATACTCACAATCCCCCGCACATCAAGATTTTTATATCGTGATCCCTCCTTTGTTTATTGTTATATTCTTCTGAGGTAACCCCTCTGGCGATCACCCTCCTTATAGCATCCACGCATGCTCTTTTGCTCCCCTTTTCTATCTCTTTCCCCTTTCTTTTCCCATATTATTAATTAATTCTCTTTCCTAAGTGGATTTTTCATAGATCTACAGGGGTCTATTAAGCAGAGGTGGGGTTTATTGTTCAATTTGATTTCAGAATTGGGAATCCAGTAATGGCCCTTGTGCGGATGCTTTGCTTGACACATGCATGGGGTTTTCTTTTTTTTGAAGAAATGCTCATGGAGTTTGAAATGCAATTTTTTTTTGGTTCTTGATTCCCACCGGGGGTCTTTTAATTCATTCATCATTCATTCTTTTAGACTTGTTCTTATGGTTGTCTTGGTTGATCATTCCTCCTTTCCATCATTCACGTTCCTAGCAAAAATTTGACAGCACCCCCCGCAGACCCGAGGTTTACGGGGTGTAAAACAGAGACGCCCACGGAATGCTCTGAGACGACCTCCCAATTCTTAGGTAAGCTGAAAGCAGCTACCCAGCAACCCAAAGATGGGCATAGAAGCCCGAGGACTAGCCTTCGAGGGCCCACGAGTCGCGACTTCAAGAAAATCTCTAGGGCAGATGTTCACCATGTTGTCAAGGACATGACTGTTGCTCTTCACCCTTCGAGTGGGATCTCCAGAAGACTTGCTATGAATTAGCGAGCTTCTAAGAGACCCGGGATGGTCACCAATAGAGCAGAGGTAAAGAGTTACCTTGAGAAACGAAGGGGGGCTGCCAATTCGACTAGACTTGGCGAGTGATTGACAGAACCCCCATAACTCATGGTCGAGAGTGAGAAGGTTGCCGTCATCTCCATAGCAACCGCCGCACATATACGTATATGTATATATATCTACATATTCATGGAATGTAGTAGTGTATATATGCATAGGAGAAGGGAGACCTACCAAGGCCAGAGAGAGGGAGAAGGCGAGACAAAAGCTATGAAAGGCACAACAGAACCCCTTTTTTTTTATTCGCCATAGAGGCACCCAATCAAAGGGGAAATACACATAGCTATAGAAAAGAAAAACAAAAGAGGAGGAAGAGATAGCAGGAACCAGAGAAGATACAACTGTTGGTAGGATATATTGCCTTCTCTACACCGGCTTAAAACTCCCTTCAAATCCCCTTTTACTAATATGAATATGAAAGTAAACAAGACGGGGATAGAAGGGAACAAAAGGAGAAACCTGTGATCGCCACCAAGATGCCGAACATGATGGACACGCCGTGTCTTGGAAAGAGGGGGAGGTACTCGCCTATGAACCGGCACTGGAGGTATGCGCGGCCCGTGGAGAACCGCTTTAAGGATGGTGCGGCTGCTCGGCAGACCGCCCGTCAGTGCTGGGTGGAACGCGGGATGAAGAACGAGGGAGGAAGAACGGTTCCAGATCGGCATCGGGAAGGAGATGAATGGTGCAATATCGGCCGCACTTCCCTTAGAACGGACAGTATGGAGCCGCCCAATGTCACCACACCCTAAGATGCGAAGGTCCAACCTCCACCCTTTCCGGCCGGCCAAAAAGGATGGGCCTCGTGCTAGTGTGTCGCTGACATGTAAAATCACGTATAGAACACAGAAACGAGCCCCAGATTAGAACTATAAAGTGTAGTAAACGTAAGAACGAATAGAGATAAACATAACCAAATGGAATGGAGGGTACCTGGAGGTTTCTAAACCCCTAAGGGCGTCAAAAACATAGGTGGGTGTGTGTAAATGATGCATGAGAGTAAGAAAATATGGAATAAATATAGAAGAAGCAATGCATGCAGATAAAAGAGAATGATGGGACTAAATGAAATGATGACTCAAAATACGACTACTCCCTAAACTGGAGGCCTGTATGGACGTAGAAGGCCTCCCTCCCCAGTGGTAGGTCGCTCAAAGATTCGGCAGGGCTTCGCCGTCGACCAAAAATCTCCCCCCCCCCCTTTCAAAGGTAGCCTTTAGGGTCTATTTATAGAGCACCCAAATGCTAATTCCGAACTTAGGGTTTTTAAGCATTTTTAGGTCGAGATAATGAAAGAAAAGTTGAAGATAATCGAATTATCTTTCATCTGGAAGAAATGGCACTCAAAATGGTTAAGGATTCGCAGAGAAATCATCAGAGAAAGTTTGGGAAAAAAACCAAGAATGATAGGAAAAAGCCTTAACCACTTTCTGGTCCGAGAGGATAAACGGTCTAACGATAGACCGCACAAATGATGCATGGCCAGACATGGGCCGTCCATCCCTGTCGGTGGAAATTCAAATAAATCCTGAGATAATTAATTTATCCACTGAACTGACCGATAAATTCGCCACTGGACTCTTTCATAGTTGAACGGCTCTTTGGAAACCGCCCAAGCCTGTCGGTGATAAATCACAAATAAAAAGATAAATAGGTAATTATCTGAATAGTCAATCGACGCTAGGACTCTTGAGAGATAGAAGGCTCAGAATATACCGCACAATGGACTTATGCGGCTAAGACTAGGCCGTATATATGCTTGTCGGTGATAATTCAGAGAATTAACCAATATACCCACTAAATGTTTGGACGGCCCACTATCAACCGCACAAATGGTTGAACGGCTGGAGGTTGACCGACATGTATATGGGCGTTTGAAATTCACAGAAAAGCTCAATCAACCAAAACCAAGGCCCATTAAGTCCTGAATCAACTCAGACCTAGTCAGGGAGGGAGGCTACCCATAAAATTGGTCCAGAACGTGCCAGGAAATAGCCCAGCGAGTGATGGACAACTCAAGGCATCAATAAATGGGAATAAGATAAATGACTCAACTTATTGACAAAAAACGGGTGTCAACAGATGCCCCTCCTTAACGTCCTCTTTGCAGGGGAGCGAGCGGAGGTGAAGCGAAAGCGAAATGGAAAATGGAGATGAAGCGGAAATGAAGCAGAGTGGACCGAAAAGTGGGCGTTAGGTAAAAGACACCCATTTTCACCAACAAGCGATAAGAATCTTCCAGAAAACTCTGAACCAAACACAAGGAATGATTAAACCAAAAGCGACACCGGTCTGGAGGAACTAACTAAAATAAAAGGAGACACACGATCAACCTCATGGGGGACACAATCCCTCGGACCAATGAGGAGACTGGAATAAGCAGCGAAAAAGTGAAGAAACAAACTAAAACTCCAGACGGAGACCTCTTAATCAACCAAACCAAGCGAATCGACCAAAGAGAACCTTTCAATTCAGAGTGGAATTGTTCCCCTTACTCAAACATTGAACGCACAGCTAACCATCACTGGTGGGATATTTTGCGGGCAAACCACGGGTCATGAATGCTCAAAAGATGCGTATGACGCATGCTGGGCTAAAATAAAAGAAATCATTAAAACGAATGCAAAGAAAGGATAAAATATAAAATACTCAAGAATAATATTGCTAAGCTGGGAGAATCAGAATCAAGACAATATCCGCAACCACAGCGTGCAGAATAGAACCATCCTCCCCAGGCTTTCCCAACCCAACGGCCTATCCAGAGATTAAACACGTGAACCTGTATCATCATCATTTTTGTTAAAGGGGAACATCAGATCTGGAACACGTAGATAACCAACTGGTTCTCGAGATAATATAGCATAACACCATATAGTAATGCAATAAGAGACACATGGACAAAAGGCCATACCTGACTTACCTGTGCAGGTGAGACATCATATTTCTTAGATTTTCATTTTCAGATTTTTATGGATTTTCATGTATAAGACAAATATGATCATAGCGTAGATAACATAATGCTCAGCTGAACGACAAACAACATGACATAACATAACGAACAAATGAAATAGGAGACAATGCAATATAACATAACAAAGGCAAATGAGCACATATGCAAGGGTATGAACATAAACAACATGCATGTATGAACGCAGTGTGACAAGATAACGACGCAAAGGCACAACACACGGTTGGGACAACACATGAGATATAGAAGGACGACTAACAACATATGCAAGATAACTAACAACACGTGATGAGGAACAAAATGACATGTGTGGGACAACACGGCGGGACATCAACACGTGATAAGGACACGTCGGGACAAAAGACATGACAAAATACGCACTTCAATCAAAACCCAAGATCAGAATAAAGCAAAACCGCCAGGTTCATAATCGTGAGGTAAAGCCCTCTCATATAGATATAATCATTGTAAACAAAAATTGAGAAGGACATGAGCTTCAGAACAGATCGAGAGAGTGAATCGAAGAAGGAAAGAACAGATCAAAGATGTGGACAGGAGGCAGAGCACAAAGATATAGCAAGGAATGCCTGAGTATTTACAACCTACACACTTAGCAAATGGATTACGTATCTGTCCATAAAACAAATGCAAATGCATGAAAAAGACACATTTTTGGATTTTTTTTGTAATTTTTTTTGGATTTTTTTTGATTTTCAATAGTATTTCATTTTTCTAGAGTTTTTAAAGTATTTGATTTTTTAGGCTTTTGAAATATTTGATTTTTTTTTAAAATTTTGAAGTATTTGATTTTTTTAGACTTTTGGTAATATTTGATTTTTTTCTTGATTTTGACATAGCAATCCACAGCACCTAAAGACGGGCTCAAACTACTGGCCAGAGATCATCGTTCCTACCCCTTTCATTAAAGGCTTCCCTTAAGCAGGGCGTGCATGTGAGGGTGACTTACCACAACCAACCGCTTCTAAAGAACGGTGCCCCTACTAAGGCCATACCCGGGATACAACCCAGCCTAAGAGGGAGAAATAGAAGAAAAATGGAGACAAGCTTTGTGCAGGATGGAAGATATCAAGGCTCGAATTCCTTCCAGGGCATCACCCCTCAAAGAGATAGTCTGTTGCGCTGGGTCTTTGTGTCTTTGATTTTAAGACCCATATTTATCAGGAACGAATGCGACCGGGCTCATGACGTCCCGCAGGGAACTGTACTGCCACTCTTGCCATGTCTTTGATTCATAATTTTGCATTGATTCATTTTCTCATTTTGGTAGCCCTTGTTGGCCAGATATAGCATGAAAGCTCACTTTTGAGGGTCAAGACTGCCCCTATTTGAGACCTCTCTTGTATTAGGGAGCGCCTAGGTTAGTCATCTTATCCATCCATCTCTTGCTCCCGCACTTGGACGAGCAGAGAAGAGAAAAGGCCTTCGTGCATACCGAAAGTATGGCCAAAGCAGCAACGATGTTGCACTAGAAAGATCGGCTATGGCTCACCGTGTAGTGTGTGAAAAATCCATACTCAAAGGTCACCCTCAACAATCAGGAAAAGAAACTAGACTCCTAACACGAAGTTATCACCAGCCTAAGGATGCTGCAGAAGCTAACTTCTTATTTGACACAAAGTTAAGATCTAATTAAACTCCTAAAGCCACTCAATCATGTTAAGGAATCATGACAGAAATAATAGAAATAATGGAAATGAAAGCACGTTTCTTGCACAAAATAAAGATACCTTTGCAAATCCATGGCGTGAAAATTGGCATCCTGAAGCGATCTTGATCATCGAGCTTTGATCAGCACGAGCTTTATATTCCTTGCTTGCCATGATAAAGGAAGAGGATAACAAGGATTTGAAGATTCCTCTAGATGGAGGAGCGACAGACACCAAACTGGACGAAGAAGAATAAAAGGAAGAGAGACGAGGGCTAGAACTCCCTCGTTAAGGCACAGAGGCCCTGTGATGCGGGACGGGACCACGGACACGACAAGCTCGCGATCGTCCCTTGACTAGGGAAGCGTCGGATGTGCGCGGTTGAGAAACCGGCAAGAGCTAGGGTGGTCGGCTCTCACTTGTGCCCGGATCGGGTCACGGGACGGCTTCGCTCTCTCTCGCAGCAGTGATATTATAAATTGAAAGCGGGCTAGGTATCCCTACACATGCTCTCTAGCAACGGCATATAAAGCATATAAAGAATTAAGCTAATGCCAAGTGAAAGGGTGAAGGCGATACCTCCACGCTCTCGGCGTGGCAAAGATGGGACCCGGTCGGAACTCGTACCCCCGGGAACTTAATACATTATGGTTACAGCAATGCAACTAAGCCCACTCCACGCAGGGAGGTAAAGGGCGACACAAGTGGGCCCGGGAGGACCAGTTTCGGGTTGACGGGCGGTTCCGTGTGATGCTTCGGCTTCACGCGTACTCGTGCTAGTGGGGGCCCACGTGTTGACCGGAGGGGTCGTGTGGGGCCTGATGACTCCTCTGTTGTGGAGACACCTGGAAATCGTACCCCTGAGATGGCGAGCTTCTGGAACGACCGCCGGACGCCGGGCGGCCCTCGGACGACGCTCGCCGGGAACTCGGCCACGAACCTGAAAGTTCTGTTTGCAGGTGCGCGACTCGGAGAAAACTGCTGCTGCGATCAGCCCCGTCGTCAGAATGCGACGAGGTTAGTGCCGTTGGAAAGCTGACTCAGAATACTTCGACGTAGGGGTCTTCAAAAAAAATAATCAGATCTGTATTTCTGATCATGCATTTTACAAGCTTACTGGAATCTGGCCAGAACTGCAGGGGCAGGTTCTGACTTCTCTGAATATCGACGTTGACTGGGGAGAAGACCTCCGAATCTTGAAATAATTTCTTCAGAAAAGTTGAAGATCGCTGAGAGAGGAATCCGGGACTATTTTTGGTTTTCTGATTGGAGACGAAATGAATTTTCTGGGATTTTTTTACTAGACCTGGGTCGGATCTGGGAAACTGTGGGCAGACTGTTCTTGGGAACTTGGACGAAATTTGAAAAATACTTGGAGGGTGAACCAAATATTAATAAAATTCCTGGTGGTAGATATATGTGGACAGAACTCCCATTAAATTTGGGTGACCCAACAGAAATCAAAAGGTGGTTCGAATGGGGTAAATTCAGAGCTGATGAACAGCAAACAGAACCAGGACAGATCTGGAACTTGGACTTGGACGAAAATCAAAAAATAGCTAAAGGATGAAGTTTGACGTGATTTTTTTTGTGGGGATAAGGGTTCTAGCGGGGAACCAACCCTGAAATTTTGAGCTTCAGAAGACGAAGGGAGTGATAGCAGGAATTCGGAGAAGAAGGGTCTATCCTGAGTGGACAGAACACCGAAACCGTTGGCGACGACGCGTCGGCGGCGAGACGATGGCGGCGGCGATCACCGGATATACTTCAGATGCTGGAGGGGATCAAGGGGGAAGGGATTACACTCTAGAAAGGGGACTGGAGGTGGAGGAACCAGGGAGAGAGAGGGGAGGGGCACAAGATCCAATTGGGGGCAAATGCCTTTTTTTCCTTCATTAATTGCTTCAATATGAAAAATACAACCTTATATAGGATGCCAACCAAACTCAACCTCAACCCTTGGATCTAGGGGTGTGGATTGAAGGGCTGGGATGAAGTATGACCAACCTCCAAAATACAATATTTAAAGGAAGCCAATTCCTAATTTTTACAACATGTGGTCAAAGAAAGGAAGGAAATAAAAAAAACTAAACAACCTAGCCTAATGGAGCCAAAAGAGGGGGCGCCCCCCTTCATGGGCCAAGGGCCTCTTCATGGGCCATGAAACATCCACAAGCCCATGCTAGACTTGACCCTTCCCACTTAGTTGGCCCATGAGGGAGTGTAACCCAATTTGGGCCTTAAGTGCATTAGTGACCCATTAGACACCTAATGACCCAATATGAAGTAACACTCTTAATGGACTCTACTAATGGCAACCTAGCCTTGGACTTGACATAACAAATGGCCCATTGGCTTGATATAAGCCTTACAAGGAGCCCAAAAGAAAGAAAATACACAATTACAATCTCATACAAGCCATAACTCACAAATACACTTCACCCGTGTATGGAAATCGCCTTTGATGCCCCATCAATTCTCCCCGGGTGGGAGGAACTCGACCCCGTCGAGTAGGGGTATGGCTGCTCTGGTACTCCGGCGGATCTGTCACCGTGCTAAGTAGCGCGGGTATGCTCCACTCCAAGTGATCGGCACCTGCTCATTCCATATATACTCGATATGCGCACTGCTATGGCTAAAGGTGGTCACTCTGAAGGGACACTCTCAAAAGGAAGGAGACAGCTCGAAGACTCACTAGGAATCACCGCTGAGTCCCTATAGGTGACTGATCCAGATATAGAAGTAAAACCGATCCCATACTCATCAAGTGAGTCCACTCCCCTCTTACTCGTAAGAGACCGACAACGAGCTTGCACAAGACACATGCAGACTCACCATGCACAGACACACGAATGCAAACCACGCAAACAATCGACTCGAAATCACCACACAAACAAACCACATAAAGAAAACACACCGACTCATGCACGACTCTAGACTAAGGTGGTAGCATCAAGCCCACTAGGTGGCGACATCCTGGGCGGCCGAAGGGTCGCCCAGCTCTTCCCCCATGGCATAGTATTCATCGGCCAGTGCCTCATCGGCCTCGTAATAGACATGTTCAAGCTCGGGAGGTGCGGATCCGCCAACACCTAAGTCTAGGGTGGTGCGAGCGGGACACTCACTAGCAATGTGGCCATACCGTGACAGTGGAAACACTGTATTCGCGATCGACTACTCTCCCCGATAAGAGGGGCCTTACCCTTATCATCCCGCCGGGTAGGGGGTGTAGGCAACAATGGGGGAGGTGTAGGTGCCTTGGACAGGAGTGGAGGGGGTGCCGGTGCCAGAGGACGGGCTATAGGAGCTGGGGGACGGGCAAAGGGTGTCGGTGGTTGGGATGGAAATAGATCTCGGGGTGGAGGAGGGCGAGGCCGTGGAGCGAAGTGCTCCTGACGGGTGGGCTCCTGAGGTCGAGCCATGGGAGGCCGCTGATGTGGGCCTATAGAGTGACGGGGCTCGGTACTACGGAGAGGGGTGGGGCCCAACCGATGGCTAGACTCGAACTCTCCCTCAAATTGCTCCATCTCGAGAGCAACCTGGTATGCCTCTTCCAACATCTTGGCATTGCGGCGGAAAAGCTCATACTGGTAGTGTGGCCGCAAACCACGTCGAAAGCGGGACACGGGCATGGTACTCTCCTCCGTGACACCACATCGTAGAAAGTACTCATCAAACTCCGCGATGTATTCGGAGACGGACCGGTCTCCCTGGCTAAGACTTTGCCATCTATCGATGAGTCGCTGGCGGTATGTGGGAGGAAGGTACTTTTGCCGAAGTTTATTCTTCATCTCGGCCCATGTGTCGATCGGGGGTTCTAGCCGCTGAAGTAGCAGGCTCTCCACATTCTTCCAATAGGTTTGTGCCTGCCCCATGAGTTTCATGGTGGCAAATCGGACCCTTCGACGCTCTGACATATCATACCATTCAAAATAACGGTCCATGCCAAACTCCCAATCTAGGTAGACTTTCGGATCCAAAGACCCGTAAAAAGCGGGAGGGTCCGCTCGCACGGTCTTAAGGACCCTATCATCATCCTCATCTCGTTGTGGCTGAAAACCACAACGGCGTTGACCATACCCCTCGTAGGCATTGTCGGACCCATAGTCCTCGAGACCAAGGTCACGGTGTGGTAGTTGGGGAACCCGAGGAGGGGCGGGTGGAGGAACTAGTGGTGGCTGGTTTTGGGCCGCGGGAGCGGCCTGGACTTGGGCCATGGGAGCGGGTTGGACTTGGGCCACCGTGGGAGGAGGTGCGGGTGGACCTTGGGCTGTCCCAAGAGGGTCCCCGTGTGACATCCTTTCTAACCGCCCAACGAGGTCTTGGACCGACCTATCGGAGTTCTCCAAGCGTCCCTCCATGGCCCTAAGGCGACCATCCATATTATCGGAGAAAGTCCGAAAGTTAGCATCGGATTGGTCCAACCTAGTCATAATGGCCATCATCGCCTCTTGTAGGGAGTGGAAGTCTCCCGAGGTATCCCGTGGGTTGGCCATAGGTGGGGGTGGGGGTGAGTACTGAGTACCCCGACAAGTGGGCATGCAAACACACCGACTAGAAGACACCGACTAAAGCAAAACACACTAATGCAAAATGATGCGCCTAGACTTAACCAAAACTCGGTACGCGGCGGAGATAATCGACCCGAAGGTCACTCGCACAAGTGTGCGGCCTTCCCGATAGGCGTAACCTAACGGTCGGACAACACCTTTTTATATACCGAGTAAAGGGATGTATGCGACCCAAAAACGACTCTTTTTGTTGTTTTGAAAATATGATGATCCTAGACTCGACTTAGACCGACTAATGACTAAACGTAAATGACACTCTTTTTTTTTTCTTTTTGACACCCTAGACTCAACTCACTCTGATACCAAATTGATGCGGGACGGGACCACGGACACGACAAGCTCGCGATCGTCCCTTGACGAGGGAAGCGTCGGATGTGCGCGGTTGAAAAACCGGCAAGAGCTAGGGTGGTCGGCTCTCACTTGTGCCCGGATCGGGTCATGGGACGGCTTCGCTCTCTCTCGCAGCAGTGATATTATAAATTGAAAGCGGGCTAGGTATCCCTACACATGCTCTCTAGCAGCGGCATATAAAGCATATAAAGAATTAAGCTAATGCCAAGTGTAAGGGTGAAGGTGATACCTCCACGCTCTCGGCGTGGCGAAGATGGGACCCGGCTGGAACTCGTACCCCCGGGAACTTAATACATTATGGTTACAGCAATGCAACTAAGCCCACTCCACGCAGGGAGGTAAAGGGTGACACAAGTGGGCCCGGGAGGACCAGTTTCGGGTTGACGGGCGGTTCTGTGTGATGCTTCGGCTTCACGCGTACTCGTGCTAGTGGGGGCCCACGTGTTGACCGGAGGGGTCGTGTGGGACCTGATGACTCCTCTGTTGTGGAGACACCTGGAAAGCGTACCCCTGGGATGGCGAGCTGCTGGAACGACCGCCGGACGCCGGGCGGCCCTCGGACGACGCTCGCCGGGAACTCGGCCACGAACCTGAAAGTTCTGTTTGCAGGCGCGCGACTCGGAGAAAACTGCTGCTGCGATCAGCCCCGTCGTCGGAATGCGACGAGGTTAGCGCCGTTGGAAAGCTGACTCAGAATACTTCGACGTAGGGGTCTTCAAAAAAAATAATCAGATATGTATTTCTGATCATACATTTTACAAGCTTGCTGGAATCTGGCCAGAACTGCAGGGGCAGGTTCTGACTTCTCTGAAGATCGACGTTGACTGGGAAGAAGACCTCCGAATCTTGAAATAATTTCTTCATGAAAGTTGAAGATCACTGAGAGAGGAATCCGGAACTATTTTTGGTTTTCTGATTGGAGACGAAATGGATTTTCTGGGATTTTTTTACTAGACCTGGGTCGGATCTGGGAAACTGTGGGCAGACTGTTCTTGGGAACTTGGAAGAAATTTGAAAAATACTTGGAGGGTGAACCAAAAATTAAGAAAATTCCTGGTACTAGATATATGTGGACAGAACTCCCAGTAAATTTGGGTGACCCAACAGAAATCAAAAGGTGGTTCGAATGGGGTAAACTCAGAGCTGATGAACAGTAAACAGAACCAGGATAGATCTGGAACTTGGACTTGGACGAAAATCAAAAAATAGCTAAAGGATGAAGTTTGACGTGATTTTTTTTGTGGGGATAAGGGTAACCAACCCTGAAATTTTGAGCTTCAGAAGACGAAGGGAGTGATAGCAGGAATTCGGAGAAGAAGGGTCTATCCTGAGTGGATAGAACACCGAAACCGTTGGCGACGACGCGTCGGCGGCGAGACGATGGCGGCGGCGATCACCGGAGTTGCTTCAGATGCTGGAGGGGATCAAGGGGGAAGGGATTACACTCTAGAAAGGGGACTGGAGGTGGAGGAACCAGGGAGAGAGAGGGGAGGGGCACAAGATCCAATTGGGGGCAAATGCCTTTTTTTCCTTCATTAATTGCTTCAATATGAAAAATACAACCTTATATAGGATGCCAACCAAACTCAACCTCAACCCTTGGATCTAGGGGTGTGGATTGAAGGGCTGGGATGAAGTATGACCAACCTCCAAAATACAATATTTAAAGGAAGCCAATTCCTAATTTTTACAACATGTGGTCAAAGAAAGGAAGGAAATAAAAAAAACTAAACAACCTAGCCTAATGGAGCCAAAAGAGGGGGCGCCCCCCTTCATGGGCCAAGGGCCTCTTCATGGGCCATGAAACATCCACAAGCCCATGCTAGACTTGGACCCTTCCCACTTAGTTGGCCCATGAGGGAGTGTAACCCAATTTGGGCCTTAAGTGCATTAGTGACCCATTAGACACCTAATGACCCAATATGAAGTAACACTCTTAATGGACTCTACTAATGGCAACCTAGCCTTGGACTTGACATAACAAATGGCCCATTAGCTTGATATAAGCCTTACAAGGAGCCCAAAAGAAAGAAAATACACAATTATAATCTCATACAAGCCATAACTCACAAATACACTTCACCCGTGTATGGAAATCGCCTTTGATGCCCCATCACCCTGATAACATGGAACCGAATACAGAATAACCAAGAATTAACTGAGATTAAGGCGGGCTAAAGCCTCAAAAATAGCAAGAAAAAGGGTAATGACCCCGAAAGGGTGAGACAGAAAGAATAGATGAACCGTAAAAAGATTGTGGCAAAGATAAGGGGGAAGAGGAGTGATCATCCGACGTGGTCAGAGAAAAGGAATTAGACTCACCCGATAGGGTCGGGGAAGGAGAGTGAGAACCACCCGATAGGGTCGGGGAAGGAAAATGATAGACACCCGATAGGGTCGGGGAAGGAGAATGAGAACCACCCGACAAGGTCGGGGAAAGAAAAGGGTAATCACCCGACATGGTCAGGGAACGAGCATGGGGAATCCCCAATAGGGTCAGAGGAAAAGGATGAGAAGCGGAATCCAGACGTATCCGGGGAGAAAAACTATAAGAGGCCCCTGGATCAGGGGAAGAGGAGGACATAGGCCGGGACCTAGAATGGTGAGGACAGGAGAAGATGGTAGAAATATAGTCAGGTGGTGGAAGGTACACCACCCAAAGATAAGAACTGAGCAACAGAAAAGATGACTGAAAGAAAGATGAAGAGACAGAAGAAGGAGGTGAAGTGAGCCCCCGAATGCACAACTATTGGCCCTTGAACTTATGTCACCGCCTTTTCTTGGTAGAAATCTGCTTGCAACAATTCCACCTGGAGCGGACTCGGGCCTTCGGGCTTCTTTTCTTGCAATGTTTTATCAAATAACGGGCCCACCTGGCAGACGGCCTAGCATGGTCATGAATATGCAACTTCATCGGGACGGTTGCCCCTAGCTGCGCGGTGCTAACCATAGAAGGACATTCCTAAACAGTCAACTCCTTGGGATGAACATCAAGAAGCAATGGAGTTTTGTCATACGGCATTAGAACATGGAGCTTTGGTATCTTCACTCGGCAGTTGGGCATGAAGCATAACTCCCTTGCTAGAAGCGCAGGACGGAACTGAGGGAGGGTGATGCGCGGCGTTGACGTGGCCGCCTCACCAACAAGCCGAGGGAGATGAGACAGAAAATGCAGAATGCCCCTGGCCAATCTCGAAGACACTGCCAATTGCCCCTTGAATGCTGAATCCTTTAAACTTTTGGCGGCCGTGTGGGTTAGCACCATCCGGGTGGAAAACTCTTCTGGGCCAGTGAACTTAATAGCAATCAAGCGAGAGGTGATAACAACATCAACAGTGAATTCTCCGGTGAGCAAAGAGATTACCACCGCCCTCGCTTTGGAAGAAACTGGCACTAGTGGTAAGGAACTCTTCTCAGCAACCGTCTTCATAGCAAGTGCGGGCTCATTATCCTTAGAATAGCCAGGGACCAGGACTCGGACCGGCATGCGGCAAATGAAATCTTGAAGCTTGTAATGCATAATCAAAGCCTGGCTCGGCTCTTTATCTCCCTGGGGACTAGACCCGAGGGGCACCAAAGGTAGCGTGCACCTGCTCCGTGGGGTAGAGATAGGTGGAGAAGGGGGTGGAGAAGGCTTGGAAGGCGTGGGTGAAGGTTTAAAAGGTGTAGAGGTCTCGGGCGATGGAGGGATAGCGGCGATGATAGGCTCAAGTGGAGGTAACGACAAAGGTGGAGGCGTAGGAGAGGGTAAAGGCGAAGGTGGAGGTGTAGGAGTAGGCCTAGCCTGTTCAGACTCAGGCAATGATGGCGAAGGAGATGGCAGAAGCGGTGGAGATGGTGGTAGTAATGGAAGAGGGGTCGCGAGGAGAGGAGGTAGTGAGGGCGGTGGTGATGGCGGTAGAGATAGTGGAGATGGTGATGTGGTCAATGTAGGTAGTGGAGGTGGTGTTGGTGATGAAAAGGGTGAAGAGGAGGGTCACGGCGCCCACCATCGACTTATCGGCACGACCCGCCGAGCGGCGTCAAGAGTGGAAGTGATGGTAACAAAAATGGAGGAGGAAAGGGTGGCACTTGCTTGAGTAGAGGCTGGGGTGGGTGGAGGTTTTGAAGATTGAGTAGAAGATGATGAAGGTGAGGGGGTAGGTGGAGATGGAGAGGGTGATAAGGTAGGCAATGAGGTAGACAAAAGCATAGGGGAGGAGACATGTGATGGAGTAGGTGGCGGAGTGGGCACAATGCTAGATAAAGAATCGCAGGGATGCCCCTGGTCTTGTAGTGGAAATGGCTTCCTAGACAGTGACTGTTGTTGCTGCTTGCTGCGGAGATTGAAGATAGCTTAATGCATGGTGGCCCAATCGATCCTCTTATTATCTTCCAGGCCATAAACAAGTTCCTAAATCTTGGGGCAATCCTCAACCAAATGCCCCTGTTGGCGATGGAATTCACAATATTGAAACACATTCCCAGCCGCGGGTCGGCAAGGCACAACCGGAGGGAGCTGCAACACGTGAGCGGCCATCAAAGCCCCAAAAATGTCTGTAAATGAATCCGACAACGACAGAGAAGGAGCCTGCTTCAGGAAAGGTGGATGCCGAGAGGTATAAGAAGGCAATGGAAATGGGAGTGGAGAAGGAAGCCGGGGTTGTGAAGGCAAAGGCATATGGCAACTGGTGGAGAGACTAGGCGGAGGCATATGTGGAGTAGAGCAAGGAGGTATGTAGACGACATCCACCTGCTCGGGGTGTAGTGTTTCCTTGACCCGAGGGAGGGACGCTTGCGGAGATGAAATGGCGGAGGGCAGACTTGTGGGGGACGGTGAGGAGAAGGGGTATGTGGAAGGCGAAGGTGAAGGAGACTCGTGGTTAAGGGAAACTAGGAGTTGTTGGCTAATGAAGTGGGCTCAACTGTAGAGTTGTTGCCAGGAAGTGATATCATTCAAGGCTAAGATGCATCTAAGCTCGGGCGTGTCATTAGAAATAACCATCTTGAGTTGTTCGCCCTCCGGAATATGCCCCGGGACTTGCGTGGCCAGGCGACGCCAGTGGTCGGCGAACATAGAGAATTCCTCATCGGGCTTCATCTTCTCTTGGGCCAAATCCACCATGGAATACCTAGGTCCGACCTGGTCTCGGTACTGCTAAATGAGTTTTTGTTGTACAACTTGAAAATTCATCATCTGCTCTTGCGGTAACGTGAAGAATCAATCCTTGGCCGAGCCCTCTAAAGATAGACCAAACAAATAGGCCATCAAGCGTAGATCGTGCCGGAACTGGGCCGACTCATATAAGAAATCCTTTAAATGGACGTAGGGGTCAGCAATTCCACCATAGCGACGATAAGCTAGAATTTGTAAACGTGGTGGGAGCTAAAGACCTTGAAAGGCAAACGGGACATCCAAAGAAGTTTGGGGATTAATTCGGCATTGTAATTCATCAAGCTGACGTTGGGCCTGAGCGATCATCTCCTCGGTGGGAAGAGTCTGAGAAGGATATGGGCCAGCCTGAGCAAGAGAGGATGAATTTAAACCAGAATAATGATGATGGGCCGAATGAGGGGATCCGGCCTGAGGTGAAGGCAAGCCCGTTCTAGGAGTAGAGGGATACATGGGCCTGGAAGGATTATGTATGTGGGGACGAGAATTGATTGGGCTAGCAGCAGCCTGGGCGGGACAAGAAGGCCCGTTAAACGGAGTAGGCCCATTGAGAGAAGAGGACCTGTGAAGAGAATAAGGCCCATTAGATGAGTGAGGCGATGGACCCACATGGGAAGAGGACTCCACGCGGGGATAAGAGGAAGAAGAAGGATAGGACGGGGGGGAGAAATGCTCCATGGGAGAAATGGAGACTTTATACAGTCAAGAATGGGAGGGGATACAAAAGGGGAAGCAACCTAGGATAAATGTGACAAAATGAAGACACACAAAGATGAACTAGTCTAAATGAGCCTAATCTGATAAAAAGATGCAAATGATGGCACTGCAACATACAATGGAGGGAAGAGATGAGAAAAGAATCAACCAATTGACCACCCAAGTTATAAACGATGCACGAACAATCTTATAAGTTCCTCTTTAGGACCTTAGGGGATTAATTAATATTTGAATTCACTCAACCACAAGGTATCTAACTAGGGTAAGAATGGGAAACTGGGTGACTCTAAGGGACTCTCCCTCATGCGGATGCAAACTCTAGACTAGGGGATGATGTGGTACAACCTGCCCGACGTCCGTGTGGGAATCCACGGCTCGCGGTGGCTTACAGAGGCCCTCAGCAAGGTCACCTAGTCGGCTCCAAGGAGTATGGAGATGAGAGGAAACCCTACCTCGGTAGGAATGCAACTACAGATGATAAATATGCATGAATCCTATGCGCACTGGAGTGCATGCAAAGAGTCTAGCCTAGAAACTAATAATCAATGAACACATATGAACTACAAGGAGGACTAGCAATGATGCACACATATAATGACAGTAGGGGGAGATCGACGATCAGCACCAAATATCATGAAGATAATATAGCATGGCAATCAAAATGAGGCTCGGGTGCACTGTAGCAAGACAAATATCGTCTCTGTAAGACCGCGCAGGGAGGTTGACGGTCCGGAGTGGACCGTTTAACAGAAGGGAGTAACAACACAAAAAACACAAAACACAGAATGTTAAAACGGGGGCGTACCTAGATGAATGGTCCATCGACAGCCGTTCAAAATCTCAGACGGACTTGTATCAACCGCATAACGCCAGTAAAGCCAACAGTGCAAAAATAGAGACGTACCTGAGCCAGCAGGGTGGGCGGCCGAGATCTAGCCGTATGAAGAGTTGGACGGGCAAATGTAGACCACTGAATGCAGCAGGCTCGTAGAATAATCAGCACTGTAAGCAAGGAAGAACGGATGATTCCTCGCCGCTCATAACTATGAATGGCTCTTAAGAGACCGTGCGAACTCCAGAGGACAGGAACAAGAGATGGCGAACAAATGACCAGAAACCATTCAATCGCAAACTCTAAACAAAAGTAGAAGCTGGTCAGCACATCACTAACATGATGGGCACTAGGTGTCCCACCGTGATCGCCAGAAATTTGTTGGTAGGAGATATTACCTACTCTACACCGGCTTAAAACTCCCTTCAAATCCCCTTTTACTAATATGAATATGAAAGTAAATAAGACATGGATAGAAGGAAACACAAGTAGAAACCTGTGATCGCCACCAAGATGCCGAACGTGATGGACACGCCATGCCTTGGAAAGAGGGGGATGTACTCGCCTATGAACCAGCACTGGAGGGATGCGCGACCCGTGGAGAACCGCTTTAAGGATGGCGCGGCCACTCGGCAGACCGCCTGTCAGTGCTGGGTGGAACGCGGGATGAAGAACGAGGGAGGAAGAATGGTTCCGGATCGGCCGCGGGAAGGAGATGAACGGTGCAATATCAGTCGCACTTCCCTTAGAATGGACAGTATGGAACCGCCCAATGTCACCACGCCCTAAGATGCGAAGGTCCAACCTCCACCCTTTTCGGCAGGCCAAAAAGGATGGGCCTCGTGCTAGTGTGTCGCTGACCTGCAAAATCACGTATAGAACACAGAAACGAGCCCCAGATTAGAACTATAAAGTGTAGTAAACGTAAGAACGAATAGAGATAAACATAACCAAATGGAGTGGAGGGTACCTGGAGGTTTTTAAACCCCTAAGGGCGTCAAAAACATAGGGGTGTGTGTGTGTAAATGATGCATGAGAGTAAGAAAACGTAGAAGAAATATAGAAGAAGCAATGCATGCAGATAAAAGAGAACAATGGGACTAAATGAAATGATGACTCAAAATACGACTACTCCCTGAACCGGAGGCCTGTATGGACGTAGAAGGCCTCCCTCCCCGGTGGTAGGTCACTCAAAGATTCGGCAGGGCTTCACCGTCGACCAAAAATCTCTCCCCCCCCCCTTTCAAAGGTAGCCTTTAGGGTCAATTTATAGAGCACCCAAATGCTAACCCCGAACTTAGGGTTTCTAAGTATTTTTAGGTCGAGATAATGAAAAAAAAGTTGAAGATAATCGAATTATATTTCATCTGGATGAAACGGCACTAAAAATGGTTAAGGATTCACGGAGAAATCATCGGAGAAAGTTTGGGAAAAAAACCACGAATGATAGGAAAAAGCCTTAACCACTTTCTGGTCCAAGAGGATAAACGGTGTAACGATAGACCGCACAAATGATGCACGGCCAGACATGGGCCGTCAATCCCTGTCGGTGGAAATTCAAATAAATCATGAGATAATTAATTTATCCACTGAACTGATCGATAAATTCGCCACTGGACTCTTTCATAGTTGAACGGCTCTTTGGAAACCGCCCAAGCCTGTCGGTGATAAATCACAAATAAGAAGATAAATAGGTAATTATCTGAATAGTCAATCGACGCTAGGACTCTTGAGAGATAGACGGCTCAGAATATACCGCACAATGGACTTATGCGGCTAAGACTAGGCCGTATATATGCTTGTCGGTGATAATTCAGAGAATTAACCAATATACCCACTAAATGTTTGGACGGCCCACTATCAACCACACAAATGGTTGAACGGCTGGAGGTTGACCGCACATGTATATGGGCGTTTGAAATTCACAGAAAAGATCAATCAACCAATTGCAAAACCAAGGCCCATTAAGCCCTGAATCAACTCGGACCTAGCCAGGGAGGGAGGCTACCCATAAAATTGGCCCAGAGCATGCCAGAAAATAGCCTAGCGAGTGATGGACAACTCGAGGCATCAATAAATGGGAATAAGAGAAATGACTCAACTTATTGACAAAAAATGGGTGTCAACAACAACGATGGGTGGAACATTAACTTCGATGGACTATAGGGAGAGGACAAAGCCCCCACAACTCATGAGCGTGGGTGAGAGGGCAACTATCGCTCCCATGGAGGAATGTTATATATTCATGAAACAAAATGAAAAGCATTTGTAGAAGCGGGAGGCAAACGTCCTAGCTGGGATGCCAGAACGGAATCTCTGTTCTTTTCCATTGCAAGAGAAGCAAAATACAAGGGGTTTGCCAGGGGCAAATAAGAACAGCAAGAAAAAAAGGAAATTACAATGGAGGGAGGGGGATGGAGTATAGGCTCCTCCCCCTCAACCCTCACCTCTCTTCTCTTCTCCCTCATTTCATCACTCTGCCAACGCGGGAGCAAATAACACTCTTTCTTTATCTCTGGTTTTCTTCTCGCAGGTGGAATCTCTCTCTTTTCATTCGCCAACCAGCCCCCTCTCTTCGTCACCTTCGAACCTCACCCCTCCTTTTGGACGTGAACCCGCTCTATATATAGAACGGGGGGTCTCTTCTCTTCAGGGTAGAACTCTCACCTTTTTATTTATTCTCTTCGCAGGAGGACGAGGGAGTTGACCGCTACGCTGTTGCCCATTGGTTCATGCAGGATAGGGAGATTGTCCGAGGTCGGACACCTTCGCAGCTGTCAGACAAATAGCCCCAGTGTCAATGGTAGGTTGCTATCACGCTATCGATCTTGGGCGAGGGAGTCTAGGGTTCACCTAGTAGATAAAGTACCCACACAAGCATGCTTTGACAGCCCGTCGGATCGGGCATTGAATGCTCTACCGGAGGCCACCGGAGGAGCTTCCCTTTCACGCCTCCTTGCTCTCCTGTTCCAACATAGCGGAAATAGAGTTCTATGTCCACGACGAGACACTTCTCATGCCGATTCAAGAGTTGAAGCACTTGCATCGATTCACTGGGCATGGAGGGGAGAGAACCATGCCGGTTCAAGTGGGCTTTGGGGCACGACCGTGCCGATTCAAGGGGAGTTACCCACTTGCGCTCCATATCAAGAGGGCTGGTGGGACATCGTCGTGCTGTATCAGGTAGATTGGAGGAGTTTGTGCGTTGTATCAGGAAGGGTGGCACCGTTTCAAGTGTGTTGGAAGAGGGCCACGCCGGTTCACAAGCGATCGGGGGCATTTTGGTAATTTCCCCTCGTTGCCTCCGGCCCGGCTCAGATGAGTGCTTGACGTCCGATGCTGCCTCATTTTTAATGCACCGCTTCCTGAGTGTTTATTTCGAAGCTCCTGGGCTTCGGTTTGTAATTCTAAGTGGTTTCTGACACGTGCCGAACCCGCGTCAAATTACTTAGGTTTCTTCCTGATTCAGCCTGCGACACTGTGAATCGTGCCCCTAAGCCTGGTCTCCGCCTATGGGGAGTGTCTTCATCGAGTGGGCAACCACTCAAAGTGTTTTCGCCGCCATTGGGTAGCTCTTCGGCCTCATACGGACCTTTTCGGCAGAACGTGTGCCCTGATCGGGCCACTTGGGTTTAATGCTGATATTGCCTTCGGCACCATGTTTTGAGAAACCAGGGGTATTTCTTCATATTGGGAAGCTTCCTTGTCAAGTGACGGACCGCCAGGTGTGTTTTCATAGGATGCGATATAGATTTTGTTCGGCTTCACGAGACCCGGAGTTCTTGCTAGTGGATTTTTTTTTGGGTGTCCACATGACCTTCCACTAGTCGGAGCCTCATGCGATATGCGGGTGTTGACCCCACCTGGGAGCGGTGGTGTGGCTTCCTGACAGAGATGGTTTTTAAGCTACTTACCGTAGGGCCCCTACCTTTACAGTCAGAGTCCGACAGAGGGGAAAACTAGCTAGAGGACCCGACCTATGGCATGGTCTATGTGCGCACACTTAGTTGGGGACTTTGGACGCACGCTAATGAGTGTGACCCTGACTAGTCCTTGTTAGTTACTGGTTACTTGTACGGTGTCTCAGTTTCCACCTGGGGCGTGCATGGAGACACCCGAGACGTGGACTAAGTCGTCATTTGACGCATCCGGTCTTGCTTCTAGTGGATAGGAAATCTATCACTCGAGGGTGTGGCAACCCTAGTTTCTCACCATTGTGGTTTAGCGTTTAGGGCAGTCGATGGGATTCCATTGTACGGTTTTATTTAGAGTATCCCATTGTATGGTATTACTTCAGGTATTCTATTGTATGGTGCTACTTCGTGGATCGCTATGAATAGTCGTGATACTCGTGTGCCTATGTTTAGAGTTTGGCGGTTCTATGTCTTCGTTAGGCATGATTGAACGTAGTTCTTTGCTACCTTCGGTAATCCTACTCGGGTAGTATTACTGCGTCCCTTTGGTAGACTGACCGAGAGTCTGCTTGGTAGCCTAGTTAGAGTAAAGTGTTTGTCCACCATTAGAGACAGGTTACCGTGATTATGAGAACTTAGTCTGATATGGTTTATACGAGTCACTTTACTGTTACGTAGGCTTTTGGCAGTAATAGTTCAGCTTGGTTATCTGTTTTAATTTGTTATACTTTTTGTCTTATTGTCTTTCTTGCCTACTGTTCTTACACTTTTATTTATTGTGCTGCTCTTTATGTTTTGTTGTGTTGTGTTGGGAGATCCGCGGGACCCCTACTGAGCCAATGAGATGAGGCTCACCCCTTTTTCTTTCAGATTTGGTGTGTCCTTTCGCCGTACGGTGGCGTTGAGTAGCATCTGAGCGTCTTAGCTTCGCCAGTGTCAATCAGCCGGGGTATGCCCCAAGGCTTTGTACCTTTCTTTTATTGAGTTGTACTTTTTGGACGTGTACATCTGGACTGGTGATCTTGTAGCGATCATGTAAATTATGTAAATTTGTATATAAAGGAAAAATTAAATTTTAGTTCTATATATTATGCACTTATTTTAGATTTCTGTACACTCCTGTGACACCCTTTTTCAACCATTCGGAGCTTTATAGCTCTTGGGTGGCGTCTCAAGGTCCAAGTGGTATCGGGTTTTCCCGATATCCGGGTTCTGGGTCGTTACAGTTGGTATCAGAGTAAGGTTGCGGCAATGTATAGGAATGTAGAATAAATGCCGCATTTTCTAGTCCAGAAAGTTTGGTACACTCAACTGCTAGCTTAGGGTATTCTATATTCTATCTGAATTGTTTCTTTTCTATGTTTAAGGTTTGCTATGGCGTAGAGGGAGGAGGCATGGCCCCCGGTGGAGCAAGCAGCTAGGACTCAAGTAGAGCACTGCGGAATACCACCCTTGCAAGTGGCTGTAGTTCCAGAGGCATTGGGACCGGCTGAATTCTTCTTGTGATCATCTCAATTCCTGGTATTGCGATAGGAGGGATTACCAGTTGCTCTTTATTGGGCCAGATTCAGGGAGCTGAGCAGGTTTGCACCACCTGTCATGGCGAACCTAGCGATGCTGACCCAATAGTTTATCGCAGGACTGAGGTCAGAGATCCATCGTACCCTTATGATGGCTGGTGTGAGCAACTTGGAGATAGCTTTTCAGACTGTGGCAATCTTGGAGATTGATTTTCTTAGGGTTCAGGAGCAGACCCAAATGGCACAACATCATCAAGGTGACCCATAGTAGCTTCCCGTCCAGCAAGCGGTGTTACCTATGTTCCCTTCACCTGCTCTTAGACAACCTCGGAGGGGCAATCGAAGGTAGAGGATCAGGCAGATGAGACACCTTCGACGTCGTAAGAATAGGCAGCAAGCGTGGAGGCAGACTTCGACTGATAGTGTACTTCAACCGGTGGCACAATTACCATAACAAAGGTTAGTAGTTCAGGGAGAATAATGTCAAAGATGTGGTGGTCCTCACCTTAGTCAGGCTTACCCAAAAATCGTTGCAGTCAGGAGCTATTTTACATGTGCTCAAGTGGGCCATGTAGCGAGTCAATGCCCGTTACGCAGGTGTTATAGATGTGGTCAAGAGGGACACTGATGGGGACATCGCTTGCCACTTCCCATTTCTCCAAGGGTCCCGATGCTCGCCATTATGTTCGTCTTAATTTCCTGAGTCTGGCTATGTAATTTTCATATCTTTCTTGAGTCACTTTGATGTATTTCACCTTTATTTTGAGTCAAGTCCTAGGTGCTCATGCTTGTTACCTAAGTTGATCGTCATATTGGGCTTGTTTGGCTTTGTGGCCCATTTAGAGGAGCCAGGCCCATGGGCGCCCCTTTTAGCACTTTTGGTTATCTGTTATTGGCTCTTTCCTCAGGGGCTTTTGTACAAAGTTGGGATCCCTATATATAGGACCCCAACCCCCTCTTGTGGAGGCTAATGAAGTATTAAAGAATTTGCCACAGTATTTGTGCACCTCTCCTTCTCTCTCTAGCTATCTCTCTCTCTCCTCTTCTCTCTCTCTAAAGGGGGCGGCCCCCTCTCTCTCTCCTCCCCCTCTCTCTCCCAAATTCGCACCATCCTCTCTCTCTTCACCTTGCCACCTCACCTTGCCACATCACCCACCCTTTCACCTCCCAAGGCCACATTAACTCTCCTATTTAATCCCTCCCTCTTCCAAGGCACCCCTTGGCATTCCCCATACACCCCCTCACTTCCCCAAGCACCCCCTTCACCCCTCCCAAGCTAAAATTCGAATTATCCTCCCTTTGGGGACTGCACCCATTCATTCCCAGCCCCTTCACCTCCCTAGGTCGCAGCCCCCCAACCCCCCTTCCCATTGTTCTTCCTTTGGCCAACCAAGTTCTTCCACCCCTCTCCCCCCTTTGATCAGTCTGCAGGTGGCAGAGGAAGGGTCATCTTGGAGAAGCTGTCACAGAGTCATACGGAGACCTCTGAAGACGTACCATACATTTCTGGAAAGGTCGACCAGTTGGCTTCGCAGGAGAGGTGACCTCATCTCATTCCGAGTTCGGGGCTGCCTGGGAGAGCCGTTCTCCCCCGACTGCGCTGGACTTCCCCTGCCAAGTTCCTGAACCTGATTTGAAGCTGTACCACGACAAACGGCGGAGGATTCAGACCAAGAGTTCTTCAACGAAGTTCTTCCACGTCCTATCCTCTTCCAGGATCAGGAAGCGGAATCGCGATCGGCATCCGGAGGCCAGAGTTCTCGCTCTTCTTCCTCGACTAGATGGGTCTGCCTCCCACAACCTGCAGCGACCAGCTACCACTCATCGGCGTCCCCCAGTCCGCCCCGACATCAGACGGCTTCCCCACCAGTTTTCCTGCAAAGAGGGTTCCTCCATGGTTCCAAAAACTTTGACGGTTCTAGATTTGGTGTCCAGGAGCGGCCGGGACAACTCCTGAAAGTCACTGTTCGTGTCAGGTAGCTGTTGCGGCCAGAAGCTGCCACCTTGTTCGAAGCTTTACCCGGACCAGCCACTGGAAGATTCAAGCCACGAGTTCTTCTACGAATATCTTCCTCCACCTATCCTCTTTGGGGATCAAGAAGCGGAAGTGCGTTCAACATCCGGAGGTCAGAGCTTTCATTTTTCTTCCTCGACTGGGCGGGTCTGCCTCCCACAACCTGCAGCGACCAGCTGCCACTCATCGGCGTCCCCCAGTCCACCCCGACATCGAATGGCTGCCCCGTCAGTTTTGATGCAGAGAGGACTCGCTCACGGTTCCAGAAACTCCAGTAGCTCGTGATTTGGAGTTCAGAAGCCATCGGGGCGATCTCTACATCCTGCTGTCAGAAACAGGGAGTTGCCACGCCCAGGTTCTGCCTCCCCGATCAAACCCCACCCCGGACCAGCAACTGCAGCAGAAGAAATCAAGGAAATTCAGGGACATCCGCGTACCAGATACGAGGAATTCCACGCTGGTCTCGCCTCCGGCGAAATTCAGGAACGCGATCTACAGTCCAGGAATCATCGGGCAGTCAGCCGTCGCTGGTTGCAAGTGGGAACATCCCCGGCGTCCAACCTACCTTTCCCCGACGGTTCTCCCTTCCCCACCTGGCCGGCTTACCGCCCCTCCCTGCGGGAGGTAGTGTTTGATTGTACTTGAATATTTCCCACCCCCGAGATCACCCTCCTGCGCGAGGTGTAGTGATTGTACTTTTAAACAGGATTGAAGCTTCATCGGCGCAGTGTGCGGGGGAACCCACACTTCCCCGCTCGCCCTCGTCTCCGACCGGGGTTGGTTTCCTCAAACCAACTAGGTGAGCTCTGCGCTTGCCCCTTTATTCCTGTTCATTTCATATTTGCGAGACTTATCCGCTGGTTGGAGAGCGAGTGCCCGATCCCGGAGCCACCATCTTAGTATGGTCACCGTGGCTAAAAGTGAGCGAGTGACCTAGTGCCCTCAAGGCACCCGGCCGCCCTTGTTTGTGGGCTTCATACCTTTGGGAGGGACAACCTTAGCGGTGCTGGTCCTCTAGCCAGCCAGGGGCTAACTCCACCACCTCGACTCGGCATCACCGAGTCACCACGGGAATCGCGAGCGTGCGGTGTGTTGGCGACTCTCTAGTAGCTCTCAAGTCTTGTTGTTGCTATTGTGAATTAAGTCCTAGGGATCAAATTCCATCGCTGCCATATGGTTTCACATCAGACACTATCGCCGTGAGTGTCCTCAGCCGTCTCCTTAGTGTGGCTTGGTGGTAATGAAGGTGTGATGCATTTTGTCGCATAGGCGTATGGGTGCTCATCCCAGAAGGTTCGATCATGATTCTGCTTGACTTTGTCTAGTTTCTGAAGTTTTTATATTTTCCTCCATGGATTGTGTACAGAGGCATATGTTTGGGTTTTTCTTCAGATGCGGTAGATCGTTTCTAATGCTGAGAGGTACTACAGATATAATCATGCAAGACTTTTGGCATGTGGTTGTCCTGAGGAGCTGATTCAGCAAACTGCATCAATTTTTGATATGGCGAGGTTAGCTTCTCGGAGCTGCGAGATGTGCAGCCGGATTGTCGAGAAGGCAAGCTATCTCATGGCAGGTATGGTTTTGAGATGATGAATTGGTGCTTTGAGTGCATCTTTCTTGAATTATGACATTTTCTATTTTATTTAATTTGTGGCCATGAGTTCCCGTGAGCGGAAGGTGATAGAAATACCAATTTTTTTCATATGACAGCAGTGGCTAATCGAAGGCGTAATTTCATTTCTCATCTCCGAAATTCATCTGGTGTCCTTACCTCAGATAGCCATGAAATGAAAGACATTGATGTGACTCATTTTCAAAAAGCCTTTACTTCTCAATAGCATTACATTGAAATTGACAGTATTAGTTGCATTCCTCATTTGGTTTCAATAGAAGATAATGCTTCTCTATGTGCTATCCCAAATGAAACTAAAGTTAAAGAGGCAGTATTTTCCATGTCCCTAGACAATACTCCGGGACCTGATGGGTTTATGGGGATCTTCTTCCACAAGGCTTGGCCAATTATAGTTGATACTATGATCAATGCTATCCATGAATTTTTTACTGATCGGAAACCCCTCCCAGGAAGTTTCACAGCTACTATAATTGCTGTCATTCCAAAAGTCAACAATGCAACTGAGATTTCAGATTATAGACCCATTAGTCTTTGCAATTTCTCCTACAAGATTATATCTAAAATTCTGAGCAACAGATTAGGGATTATCCTACCTTCTCTCATCTCTAAAGAACAAACTGCTCCTGTTAAAGGGAGATGCATTGTTGAAAATATTGCCTTAGCTCAAGAAATGGTTCAGAAACTTGGAAGGAATACTAGAGGTAGCAATGTTATTTTCAAGCTAGATATGGCAAAGGCTTAAGACCGTCTTGAATGGGATTTCCTTTTTTCTATTTTGAAGTGTTTTGGTTTCAATACTCAATTCATTAATCTCATTGAAATAATGGTGAATAATTGCTAGCTTTCTATTTCTATGAATGGTGAATCTATTGGCTTCTTCAAGTCGACCGCCCCTGGGCCAGCGGTCGACCGAAATTGGCAGCAAGGGTTACTTTCTGTCTGAAAAATCTAGGTCGATCGCCCCCCCTTTGTTCGGTCGACCGGCTAGAAGTAGACAGAAACTAGTTCTGTCTGGTCAACCGACCCTGTGTAACCGGTCGACTGGTTTTTCTCTGCTATGCCCAAAATAGAATGGGTGTTGGCCCGGTCGACCGCCCCAATGAATCCGGTCGACCGGAAATTCTGTGCTACGAAATCGGGCTTCACGAAATGCATCCGAAACCCATCTTTTGGAGATCCATTTAGGGCAAAACTTGACCCTAATACCCCTAGGGCCTTTATACATATGTTAGACACATTTTGAAGGGGTTTTATGATGGGTATATAGGTCTTTTCATGCTTCTCTTATTGGCCTATATAAAAGTTACGAATTTGGGAGATTGAAAACCTATGTGAGCTAATGTTTTCTATCTTGTAGGTCAAGGAAGAAGGAAAGGGAAGAAAGGAGTGGAGCTGAAGAAATCTAAGGATATCATCTACATCCAGGAGGCTTTTGTGATCGTGATAGAAGAGAAAGTGGAGCGTATTGAAGAGAGGATCGCGGTGACGTTCATACCGGCAACATCCGGCTTTCCTTTGACCCGAGCTTCAAAGAATATTGTTCTCTGGCCATTGAGAACAAAGGGGGATTATTTCTTCATCCATTATCCATGTGTTTTGTGATGTTCTTCATGTTTTATACTTTGGTCTAGGCATGTATTGAGAGTATATGTTTATTTTTCGAACATAGAGATATTCGTGTGTGTGGCCGTTTGTGTATACGGTTGTGGTTGATCGCCTGCGTGCGGTCGTGTGTGTCGTTGTGCTGCGGTTGTTTCAACGTGTGTGTGTTTGTGTTGTGATCCGGTCGTCAGATCATGTGTGTGTGTGTTGGGGCGTGTCCCCGAGTGTTGTTGGAGTGTCGTCTCTGTTTGGGGATTTATCCCCGAGTGAAGCCTCAATACATGCCTAGACGAAAGTATAAAACATGAAGAACATCACAAAACACATGGATAATGGATGAAGAAATAATCCCCCTTTGTTCTCAATGGCCGAAGAACAATATTCTTTGAAGCTCGGGTCGGAGGAAAGTCATATGTTGCCAATATGAACATCACCGTGATCCTCTCTTCGATCCGCTCCACTTTCTCTTCTATCACGATCACAAAAGCCTCCTGGATGTATATGATATCCTCAGATTTCTTCAGCTCCACTCCTTTCTTCCCTTTCCTTCTTCCTTGACCTACAAGAAAGAAAACATTAGCTCACTTAGGTTTTCAATCTCCCAAATTCGTAACTCCTATATAGGCCAATAAGAGAAGCATGACCTATATACCCATCATAAAAACCCCTTCAAAATGTGTCTAACATATGTATGAATGCCCTAGGGGTATTAGGGTCAAGTTTGGCCCTAAATGGATCTCCAAAAGATGGGTTTCGGATGCATTTCGTGAAGCCCGATTTCGTAGCAGAGAATTTCCGGTCGACCGGACAGAACTAGGTTCTGTCTGGTTCTAGCCGGTCTACCGGATAAAGGGGGGGGCAGTCGAATTAGATTTTTCAGACAGAAAGTAACCCTTTCTGCCAATTTCGGTCGACCGCTGGCCCAGGGGCGGTCGACCAGAATTCAGAGAATTCCAGATTTTGCAAAACCAGTCCAATGAAATAAAACCCAATAAACTACAGGAATGGTTAGATGATAAATGACTAACAACCAAGTGTTCCTTGGTATTAAAACAAATTAAAAACATATACTAACCACTTCCATCAAGATCAAAAACTCTAAATGGAAACTTACCATTTTCTCCCAAAAACATACACATGCAAAGTGTCAAGTTCTCACCATGAATCTTGATACCTTTGCATATGGATTGGCATTCCATTTTAAACCTGCATAACAAGATAAATGAAGTTAGAACAATGCAAGTTCAATCACTTTGAAGCCAAGATTCTTATTAATAGGCTTAATCATATTCAAGCTCAAAAGCCTTATATAGAAATTGCATGACAAATCCATTCACAGTAGAAGTCGACTCTTGCTTCATAAGAAGTCGACTCTTGCCAAGGTTGAAGAATATGAAGTGTATACATGAAGGTCCATTTGGACAAGGATCATTCGAGTAATATGAGAACCATTCAAACCAACATTGTCACGCCCCGAGCGCGGAAGATACCCGGAGATGCGCGACGTGTCTATATCAATCATGTCAATCAGAGTGGTCGTGTATTCGACACAAAGACAGAGATGCGCAAAAATAGCAAGATAACCCAATCCTTTATTTCATAATGGATAGACTATTACAAATCCAATACTCTGTTTAACAAAAAGGAAAAGAATACATATTTGACTCAAGAAACTATGGAAAAGACTAGACGACACTTGTAGAAGCTCTATCACTTTCACTCTTGACCATTCCCATCCGATTGACTTCCATCGTCGTCGGACTTACCTGAAAAGTAGAAAGGGACAAACGGGATGAGCGAACGCTCAGTAGGAAATTATATCTCAAGAACTAGCAAGTGGTTTAAGTAATTACATTTTCATGGATGCAATAAAGCTATGCATGCTCGCATGAAACGACAAGATAGAGAGAATGTAATATCAAAGAAATAAGATGAACTTTCATGAACAAGATACAAGTTATTCAAGATATTCAAGCAAGTACCATTATCGAGTCATGTCAAGAACTTTGGCTATCATGTATCAAGCAAGTAAATTACCCTTTTTCGGGCCACGCATTTCTTGTAAAGTCAAGTACGATTCAAGTACAAGATGTGTGTGGAATGTCCAATCAAGCAAGTCAAGTACTCGGTATAATGCCAGATACCTTATCATTTTAACTCCCATGGGCACAAGTACTTTCGGGTGCTCCTCCCAGGACCAGATCGGGCCCTATATGCGCAGGCATTTATCATGTGTTTTGACATCCACTCTTGTTTATATAGCCAATATAGAATTTCAATAATCAAGCTTGTAGATACGTATGACAACTTTGATAGAATAGAGTCCAAAATATGACAAAGGACATAGAATGGCGATAATAACGGTATAATCACGAGTTCGATAAAACTAGGTAGAATATGGTTCCCTTAACTTAGGTACCATGACAAATCAATATGGACATTCTTTATATAGAATTGAGGTCCACATGAACATTAGATCAAGCAAGATACCCTCATTCTTATCATAGAATTGGGGTTTACAAGAATGACACGATATGGCATGATATCATCATCCCATCAAGAATTTCTTATGATATACTCTTTGTATAATCATAAGGGCCGGTATACCATGTTTCTTTAGATTGACATGGCAAGGATCGGGTAATGGTTTTTAGGGTACAACCAGCTCAGTCGGCCTTGAGGGAATCCAAGGCTACGAGGAGTCTTACGGAGGTCTCTATGACTAACTCGCTAGTCCAAAGGAACGGAATGTCCAATGGAGAGCTTGTATGTCAATGAGAGTTGAGTGTGATCGATAAATCAACATGAAACGTGGGACTATACTCACGGAATGGAGAATAGTGCCGATATATATATATATGTATAATATGAAACCATCGGTAATAGAATCAGGATAAAATCAGTTTACAGTAAAATAACGACTTAAGTAAAGTCGTGTATTGAATAATTAACGCCTAACAGAAGGGCGTTTACATATATTGCCAATTTGCAGAATTTCCATTATTTCATTAATTTATCAAAAACACGCCTTTCCTGGGGGCGTTTCTTAAAAGTTGACGACTGCAGGGGCAGGCGTCTCATCATTTACATATTCGACAGGATATAATTATTCTCAGAAATTTATCAAAAACGCGCCCTTGGAAGGGGCGTTACTTTCCAATTCCATTTTACAGAATATGTGGATTTCAGGTTTTTAACAGATACACGCCCTAGAAAGGGGCGTTACTTTTAATGTTCACGCCTTGTACTGGGGCGTTAGAATATGGAAAACGACTTTGTCCAAGTCGTGAATTTCAAGGGATTTACGATATTTTAATAAATAATATTTCGAGAGACAGGAGACATGTCATGGCAGTAAAATTTAACAGGAATTCACAGAGTCATGCAAGATATTAAAAATCAATATTTCATATGTATTGTAATTTTTAAACAGGATCAATTATTAATCACATGCGATTCTTATGAAATTAACGCCTGCGTAGAGGGCGTCAAATATTAAATTGACGACCACTAGTATGGTCGTTTCTTTTAAATTAGCGCCCTAATCAAGGGCGTTTCTTTCAAAATATTTCAGAAAACACGTGAAAACTATAATAATCATATGCATGACATGCTTATATATATATATATATATATATCTTGCATTAATTTCATTTGGGCTACAGTAACTTGAGAAAACCTACCTTATGGTTTGATAATACTGATACTCTGTTTGGAACCTTCGTGGATGAAGAACCTTCGTTCTTCAGGAAGATATTGCCACAGCTACCTGTAAAGGAAGAGAAGATATCAATCTTCTTTACCTACGTAACCTGAAGGCAAGGGAAAAAGAAGAACTTTACCTATTCTTCGGCAACGATGGTGATGAAGACGATGATGATGAAGACCCTTTGTCTTCAAACACTAGAAGCAGCCACCTATAGCAAAGACGATGAAGGATGGTTAAAACCTCCTCATGTGTTTATCAAAAGCAAGGAAAGGAAGAAGAACTGTTTGTTCTTCACGTACCTAGCAGCAGACGTTCGATCAAATGGGTTTTAGGGTTCGATCGAACATGTTATTTATAGGATTTTGAAGTCCTAACAAGAGTAGGGTTTGATTGAGGGTAATATATCCTTAATAGAGTCCTTACTCTAATAGACACTTACTAGATTAGGTTAATCTTTCCTTGGATAAGTTCTGGGTTCGATCGGTTCACGAACTGAATTAACGCCTTAGGTCAGGGCGTGTATTCTTGAATTAACGCCTTGCATAAGGGCGTTTCTTAAAAAGCGCCTTGAAAAAGGGCGTTTCGTGTTTTAAAACACGCCCAAGATAGAGGCGTTTCTTTTACTTACCCATTTGGTCGCGTGAGAACTGACGACCGTAGGTGTGGGCGTCCTTTCTTTATTCACGCCATTGGTAGAGGCGTTTCTTTATAAATTAACGCCTTAATAAGAGGCGTTATTTTTAATTTTGTTTTATTTCATCCAATTAACCTTATTCCTTTTATATATTACTTCAGTAATATATATGTTTTAATTCATTTCAATTATTCATTTATTAGGGTTGCTACACCCTCCCCCACTTAAAAGAATTTGGTCCCCAAATTCAATATATATATAATTATACACGCGGAGAGTGTAGGACATATACCTCTTAGAATAACTCGGGAAATCGTTTCTTCATAGATTCCTCGGTCTCCCATGTCGCTTCGCGTTCAGGATTCTTATTCCATTGCACCTTGAGCATGGGAATAACCTTATTCCTTAGAGCTCGTATTTCTCGATCTAATATCTTCAAGGGCCTCTGTTCATATGTGAGATCTTTCTGGATCACCAGATCTCCATGCTCAATAATATGTGACGGATCGTGCACATACTTCTTCAACATAGATATGTGAAATACATTGTGTACCTCGGACAACTGAGGAGGCAACGCGATGCGATAAGCAACCTCGCCAACTCTTTCGAGTACCTCAAATGGTCCGATGAATCTTGGCGTAAGCTTGCCCTTAACACCAAATCTTCGTATGCCACGTCCAGGGGATATTTTAAGAAATACATGATCTCCAACCTGGAATTCAAGATCTCTTCTCCTGGTATCTGCATAAGTCTTTTGTCTGGTCTGAGCAACTTGTAATCTTTCTCTGATTACCTGTATCTTCTCAGTTGTATCCCTTACCATGTCTGGACCTAATAGTTGTTTTTCTCCAACTTCGTTCCAACATATGGGAGATCGGCAACTCCTTCCGTATAAGGCTTCGAAAGGTGCCATTTGGATACTAGCTTGGTAGCTATTATTATATGCAAATTCAACTAAAGGTAAGTGGTCATGCCAGCTTCCTCCAAAGTCAATAATGCATGCTCTCAGCATATCTTCAACAACTTGATTAGTTCGCTCGGTCTGACCATCCGTTTGTGGGTGAAAAGCAGTACTAAAGTTGAGCCTTGTCCCCAACGAATGTTGTAATCCCTTCCAAAAATGAGAAGTAAAACGGGGATCCCTATCAGACACGATTGAGACAGGAATTCCATGTATCCTGACTATTTCTTTAATGTATAGTGCAGCTAGCACATCAATCGACCATCGGCTTTTGATTGGCAAGAAATGTGCCGATTTAGTCAATCGATCAATGATAACCCAGATTCCATCATGTCCTCCTTTAGATTTAGACAAACCCATGATGAAGTCCATACCAATATCCTCCCATTTCCACTTAGGAATATCTAGAGGATGTAGTTTTCCCGCAGGCTTTTGATGTTCCGCCTTGACCTGTTGGCATGTGAGACAGCGTGATACATAGTCCGCTATTTCTCTTTTCATATTGGGCCACCAAAAGTTCCTCTTTACATCTTGGTACATTTTAGTTGATCCAGGATGAATAGTGTATCTTGATCGGTGAGCTTCATCTAAGATCTTCTTCTTTAATTCCGGACAATCGGGTATACAAGTTCTATCTTTGAACGATAATCTTCCATCAGAAGTTAGTTGAAAATCAGATTGTCCTTCTAATCTGCCTTTGATTTCTACTAACATAGGATCATTATCCTGAAGTGTTTGTATCTCAGATAACAAATCTGACTGTATGCTTACATGAGATAGTGTGACAAATTTGGATTCCGTGTCCAAGCTTATATTGAGCTCGGAGAATTGTTCAAGTAACCTCCATTCTTGTATCATACAATTTGCTATCTTTGCTCTCGGCTTTCGACTAAGGGCATCAGCCACATAATTACCCTTTCCGGGATGGTATTGTATACTGAAGTCGAAGTCCTTGAGATATTCTAGCCAACGTCTTTGTCTCATGTTCAGCTCCTTTTGTGAAAATAGATATTTGAGACTTTTGTGATCGGAGTATACAGTAAACTGTACCCCATAGAGATAGTGTCTCCATATCTTTAGGGCAAAAACTACCGCGGCCAATTCCAAGTCATGGACGGGGTAATTCTCCTCATGCTTCTTCAGTTGACGAGAAGAATATGCTATGACCTTCCCATGTTGCATTAGAACGCATCCGAGGCCAATGCCAGAAGCATCAGTGTAGACCTCGAATTTCTCTCCTTCAATTGGTAGGGCTAAGACCGGAGCTGTGGTGAGATGATCCTTGAGAGTTTGGAAACTGCTTTCACATTCCTCACTCCATTCATATCGGATCTCCTTACGAGTTAATCTTGTAAGTGGTACGGCGATCTTAGAGAAATCTTTGATAAATCGCCGATAATAGCCTGCAAGACCTAAGAAACTTCTGATCTCGCTTGCGTTAGTGGGTCTCTCCCAGTCTCTCACAGCTTCAACTTTTGACGGATCCACAGATAAACCGTCCTTGGATATGACATGTCCGAGAAAAGCCACTTCTTCAAGCCAGAACTCGCATTTGCTGAGTTTAGCATATAATTGATTTGTCCTCAAGACTTGCAATGCAATCCTCAAATGCTCTTCATGTTCTTCCTTAGTCTTAGAATATATCAATATATCATCGATGAAGACTACTATGAATTGATCCAAGTAAGGCCTGAA
Source organism: Amorphophallus konjac (assembly GCA_022559845.1). Classification (NCBI taxonomy): domain Eukaryota; kingdom Viridiplantae; phylum Streptophyta; class Magnoliopsida; order Alismatales; family Araceae; genus Amorphophallus; species Amorphophallus konjac. Next base: position 221,666,466 of record CM040128.1, on the reverse strand, counting down.
TATGCTATTCATTAACTGCATAAAGGCAGCAGGGGCATTTGTTAGTCCAAAAGGCATAACAACAAATTCGTAATGGCCATACCTGCTTCTGAATGCGGTCTTGTGAATGTCATCATCCTTGATCCTTAATTGATGATATCCCGACCGGAGATCAATCTTGGAGAAATATTTGGATCCTGAAATCTGATCAAACAATTCATCGATTCTCGGCAGTGGATACTTGTTCTTGATAGTAAGATGATTCAACTGTCGATAGTCAATACACAATCTCATGGATCCATCCTTCTTCTTTACAAATAAGACTGGTGCTCCCCACGGGGAAGTACTTGGTCTAATAAACCCTTTTCGGATTAGTTCCATCAACTGCTCCTTCAACTCCTTGAGTTCAGCAGGGGACATTCTATATGGTGCCTTTGAAACCGGACCAGCACCAGGGACTAAGTCGATGGTAAAGGCCACATCTCTTTGCGGGGGTAATCCCGGCAATTCTTCCGGAAATACGTCTGGGAATTCTCGTACTACTTGAACGTCTTCTATCTTGGTTTCCTTAGCTTCTTTATTAGTGACAAAAGCAAGGAAGGATACACATCCTTTCCTGACGAGCTTGCTTACTCGAAGAGCCGAAATAAGAGGGGATTTGCTTCGACTCTTAGGACTAGTATAAGTCAGTTCCGGAAATTCCTTGAAAACAATCTTGCTATCACGGCAATCAACCGTTGCCTGGTATTTGGATAACCAATCTGCTCCTAGTATAACATCATATTCTTTTAGATCTAAGCAGATAAGATCAATAGGAAAATTCTTTCCTCGAACCAACACCTCACAGTTTTGGTAATGATGCGTGATATCCGTCTCGTTTCCGAGAGGAGTAGACAACACTATTTTCATCCATTCTGGTTCTAGAGGTAATGGGTCAGCAAACTTCTTGGAAATAATGGAATGCGATGCACCCGTATCAAATAAGACATGTGCATATTTGGAACAAATTTTTAATGTACCTTCCACCAATCCGCCTTCTTCTTCTGGTTCGGTCTCTTGGATTGCATGAAGACGCGCGTTCCTTGTCACTGGGCGTTTACCCTCACCGTCTTGGTCATTCATTAATGGACAATCGGGAATCCGATGTTCACGACTCCCACAACGGAGACATGCTCCTAATTTCCTCCAGCATTCTTCTGTTTTGTGACCAGCCTTGTCACAATGCTTGCATACTACGTTTGAAGGGGTAGTGGTGATAGAGAAAGGCTTGGATTTCTTGTACTTCTGATCTTGAGAGGAAGAACCTCCATTATTGGGCCTCTTCTTAAAGTTGGGTTTAAAAGAACCCGAACTTGTGACTTGCTCCTTTTTGTCTTTCCCACGGATCCTATCAGATAGTTCCGTGGCATCTTCAAGCAACTGAGCTCGGCGCACTATTTCAGTATAAACTTGAATATCCATAGGCGCCAGTTGAGTAATGTAGTGGGGCCTAAGCCCATTAAGAAATCTACGGGCTTTCATCTTTTCCGTGCCAATTAAATGCTTAGCATATCTAGACAGTCTAGAGAACTGTGCTTCATAATCAGCCACCGATAAAGATCTTTGCTTTAATGCGGCAAATTCGGCGGCCTTCCTTTCCTGGACCCTATCAGAGAAATATTTGGCGTTGAAATATTCAACGAATTCACCCCATGTAACTTGAGTTGGGTCAATAGTAGCTTCAATCGACTCCCACCAGCATCTAGCATCCTTTTCTAACTGGAAAGTAGCTAATAAGACTTTGTCCTGATCCGTGCATTGCATGACACGGAATATACGTTCAATCTCCCGAACCCAATGCTCGGCATCGTCTGGATCGGTCGATCCCATGAACTTCGGGGGATTCATATTCTTGAATGCTTGGTGTAAGCTTCCAGCTCGTGGAGCACCACCTTGTGCTACCTGTTGTAGCACTTGGGTCATCCCTTGAAGGGTACGCTGCATGTTGCGCCATTGAGCACGTTCGGCAGCCATTATCCTACAATTACAATAGCTATGTTAGTATTATGTCACTATGATCTTATAAGGACTCATTGATCATTTAACCCTTGGTTCTACCCACTCTCACTTGGTTAAAGGTTTTGAAACCTATCCTTGGACTTGGGTTTCCTAGGAATTGAATACCTTAGGCTCTGATACCACAAAGACTGTCACGCCCCGAGCGCGGAAGATACCCGGAGATGCGCGACGTGTCTATATCAATCATGTCAATCAGAGTGGTCGTGTATTCGACACAAAGACAGAGATGCGCAAAAATAGCAAGATAACCCAATCCTTTATTTCATAATGGATAGACTATTACAAATCCAATACTCTGTTTAACAAAAAGGAAAAGAATACATATTTGACTCAAGAAACTATGGAAAAGACTAGACGACACTTGTAGAAGCTCTATCACTTTCACTCTTGACCATTCCCATCCGATTGACTTCCATCGTCGTCGGACTTACCTGAAAAGTAGAAAGGGACAAACGGGATGAGCGAACGCTCAGTAGGAAATTATATCTCAAGAACTAGCAAGTGGTTTAAGTAATTACATTTTCATGGATGCAATAAAGCTATGCATGCTCGCATGAAACGACAAGATAGAGAGAATGTAATATCAAAGAAATAAGATGAACTTTCATGAACAAGATACAAGTTATTCAAGATATTCAAGCAAGTACCATTATCGAGTCATGTCAAGAACTTTGGCTATCATGTATCAAGCAAGTAAATTACCCCTTTTCGGGCCACGCATTTCTTGTAAAGTCAAGTACGATTCAAGTACAAGATGTGTGTGGAATGTCCAATCAAGCAAGTCAAGTACTCGGTATAATGCCAGATACCTTATCATTTTAACTCCCATGGGCACAAGTACTTTCGGGTGCTCCTCCCAGGACCAGATCGGGCCCTATATGCGCAGGCATTTATCATGTGTTTTGACATCCACTCTTGTTTATATAGCCAATATAGAATTTCAATAATCAAGCTTGTAGATACGTATGACAACTTTGATAGAATAGAGTCCAAAATATGACAAAGGACATAGAATGGCGATAATAACGGTATAATCACGAGTTCGATAAAACTAGGTAGAATATGGTTCCCTTAACTTAGGTACCATGACAAATCAATATGGACATTCTTTATATAGAATTGAGGTCCACATGAACATTAGATCAAGCAAGATACCCTCATTCTTATCATAGAATTGGGGTTTACAAGAATGACACGATATGGCATGATATCATCATCCCATCAAGAATTTCTTATGATATACTCTTTGTATAATCATAAGGGCCGGTATACCATGTTTCTTTAGATTGACATGGCAAGGATCGGGTAATGGTTTTTAGGGTACAACCAGCTCAGTCGGCCTTGAGGGAATCCAAGGCTACGAGGAGTCTTACGGAGGTCTCTATGACTAACTCGCTAGTCCAAAGGAACGGAATGTCCAATGGAGAGCTTGTATGTCAATGAGAGTTGAGTGTGATCGATAAATCAACATGAAACGTGGGACTATACTCACGGAATGGAGAATAGTGCCGATATATATATATATATGTATAATATGAAACCATCGGTAATAGAATCAGGATAAAATCAGTTTACAGTAAAATAACGACTTAAGTAAAGTCGTGTATTGAATAATTAACGCCTAACAGAAGGGCGTTTACATATATTGCCAATTTGCAGAATTTCCATTATTTCATTAATTTATCAAAAACACGCCTTTCCTGGGGGCGTTTCTTAAAAGTTGACGACTGCAGGGGCAGGCGTCTCATCATTTACATATTCGACAGGATATAATTATTCTCAGAAATTTATCAAAAACGCGCCCTTGGAAGGGGCGTTACTTTCCAATTCCATTTTACAGAATATGTGGATTTCAGGTTTTTAACAGATACACGCCCTAGAAAGGGGCGTTACTTTTAATGTTCACGCCTTGTACTGGGGCGTTAGAATATGGAAAACGACTTTGTCCAAGTCGTGAATTTCAAGGGATTTACGATATTTTAATAAATAATATTTCGAGAGACAGGAGACATGTCATGGCAGTAAAATTTAACAGGAATTCACAGAGTCATGCAAGATATTAAAAATCAATATTTCATATGTATTGTAATTTTTAAACAGGATCAATTATTAATCACATGCGATTCTTATGAAATTAACGCCTGCGTAGAGGGCGTCAAATATTAAATTGACGACCACTAGTATGGTCGTTTCTTTTAAATTAGCGCCCTAATCAAGGGCGTTTCTTTCAAAATATTTCAGAAAACACGTGAAAACTATAATAATCATATGCATGACATGCTTATATATATATATATATATATCTTGCATTAATTTCATTTGGGCTACAGTAACTTGAGAAAACCTACCTTATGGTTTGATAATACTGATACTCTGTTTGGAACCTTCGTGGATGAAGAACCTTCGTTCTTCAGGAAGATATTGCCACAGCTACCTGTAAAGGAAGAGAAGATATCAATCTTCTTTACCTACGTAACCTGAAGGCAAGGGAAAAAGAAGAACTTTACCTATTCTTCGGCAACGATGGTGATGAAGACGATGATGATGAAGACCCTTTGTCTTCAAACACTAGAAGCAGCCACCTATAGCAAAGACGATGAAGGATGGTTAAAACCTCCTCATGTGTTTATCAAAAGCAAGGAAAGGAAGAAGAACTGTTTGTTCTTCACGTACCTAGCAGCAGACGTTCGATCAAATGGGTTTTAGGGTTCGATCGAACATGTTATTTATAGGATTTTGAAGTCCTAACAAGAGTAGGGTTTGATTGAGGGTAATATATCCTTAATAGAGTCCTTACTCTAATAGACACTTACTAGATTAGGTTAATCTTTCCTTGGATAAGTTCTGGGTTCGATCGGTTCACGAACTGAATTAACGCCTTAGGTCAGGGCGTGTATTCTTGAATTAACGCCTTGCATAAGGGCGTTTCTTAAAAAGCGCCTTGAAAAAGGGCGTTTCGTGTTTTAAAACACGCCCAAGATAGAGGCGTTTCTTTTACTTACCCATTTGGTCGCGTGAGAACTGACGACCGTAGGTGTGGGCGTCCTTTCTTTATTCACGCCATTGGTAGAGGCGTTTCTTTATAAATTAACGCCTTAATAAGAGGCGTTATTTTTAATTTTGTTTTATTTCATCCAATTAACCTTATTCCTTTTATATATTACTTCAGTAATATATATGTTTTAATTCATTTCAATTATTCATTTATTAGGGTTGCTACAAACATTTTGCTCACCAGAAAGAAGATCAATTGTCCAAGTTCTTAACTCACATGAATACTCAACATGATGCCAAAACACAAACAATGTTTGTTTCAGTTAAACATGTTTTCATCAATTAGAGACCCTTCATGAAAAGTCCATGTTCAATACGCATAAAATCACTTTGGAAAACATGGCAACCACAACCTAATATGAAGATCATATAGCCATGACATTTTTGCACTTCGAATGAACATGATAAACCTAATTCACATGAGTGGTATACAAAAGCTTAAACAGGTATGAACCTTGAAAGACCAAACACACATGAGGCCAAGTATAATCAAGGTTTGTATTGAAACCACAAACCAATCTCAATCATATAAAGCCCCTCATGAGTAAGCATGAAAACCTTATCAAAGGATGAGTAATACACCTCACATCAAGAACTTTAGCAATGAATAAAAACAAGGTGTGTATTCCAATAGGCCATCTTCTACCAAGCTTCAAACAAATGCAAGCACAAAAACTTATGCAAGTATGCATGAAGTTCTTCCACATACACACACAATATTTTGTTATCATCAAAACGAAAATCAAGAGGGAGCATAATGAACCCAACACAACAAAGTCCACTAGGGGTATTCGACAAGGTGACCCGATTGCCCCATATCTTTTTATTCTTGCTCAGGAAACTTTAAGCAGATCCTTGCATGACACCTATATGAAATGAATGGTGGGATGATTTTTTGGCCCTCGGAGATGCCATGCCATTTCTCATCTACTTTTTGCAGATGACACTCTTGTTTTTGCTAAGGCAATTGCTGCATCCATCCGCAATCTTATGCAAGTTCTAAAAGCATACGAACAAGCTTCTGGTCAGCCCATTAATGTGGAAAAGAGTGGTTACTTTATTCACCCTAAAGCCAATCCCGCACTTCCTAGAAGAATTGGGAGCATCACAGGTTTCTCAAGATACTCCTTTCCCCATAAATATTTGGTTTTTCCTCTGGTTTTGGGAATAACCAAAAAAGTGGAGTTTGCGGGTATTATCTCATCCATTCAAAAACGTATTGAAGGCTGGCAAGCAAAATTCCTATCTCAAGGTGCGCGAGTAATTTTAATTAAGCATGTTCTCACATCTATTCCTATATATGGTTTGGCTTCCACCCCTCTTCGCGCTGGTATCTACCAATTATTAGATTGCTCCTTTGCGAATTGTTTTTGGGGATCTTCTCAATATGGTAATAAAAAGCATTGGAGGTCTTGGAAAGATATTTGTAGGCCGATTTCTCAAGGTGGGCTTGGGATTATGTCCTTAAGGCATATGGAACTTGCAATACGGGTTACAATGCTTTGGCATGTTTTACATTCCGATTCTTTATGGGCTGAGTTTTTCAGAGCCAAGTATATTCGAGGTAGTCACATAAGTGATGTAAAGTTCAAAGCTATGAAGGGCTTTGCCAGAGGTAGTTGGCTTCAAGCAAAAAATCTAATTGTGCAAAACAAAAGGATTATTATTGGTGATGGTTGCTCCACAAATTTTTGGAAGGATATTTGGCTCGGCAACAAATGTTTGGCCTCTTTTGTTCCTGTTGATAATATCTCAAACACGAAAGTCACTGTCAGAGAGATCATCACCCATCCAACTCAGGAGGATAAACATGGCATTGAGAGTTTTCTTCCAATTGACATTAGAAGAGCTATTTTGCATACCAAGTTACTACCAATTCTGGATAAAGCAGTTTGATGCCTGTCGTACCCGGACAATTTCCCCAGCAAAATACCTAGAAATAAGAGTTCAAGAATTTTCTCGAACACCTTCAAGGCATGGGCTACCCGGCCCCTCCGACAACCCAGTGGGCCCGACCAACGGCTCCAACCCGCTAGCCTAGGTGTACGGTAGCCTTAGCAGCTAACTGGGATCACTCCTGACCCCTCAGTTGCGGACTTTGTCCACGTTCTACACATCCACCCGAGGCAACCTAGGGGCACCCCGACTACAAGTCACGCCATGTGGCACCTAGTAAAAAAGCCAGGGGTCTACTCTAGGACGGCTTCTTTCAACCCTCCAAGGTCAAAGGAAGACCTAAACAAGTCAACCATAGGCTTTGGAGGCCCGCAGCATGTGTATACGGCTCACACACGTGTGTTCGGTATTTTTCCGAACACCTTGTGGGCGAGTATGTTCCAGCCCTTCTACACCAAACCACGGGCCACGCCGTGGTTCCAGCACCTGTTGGCACTCAAAATATCACTCGCGGTGATCAAGCCTCAAAGATGAATGACACGGCCCACTGAAGCACAGAAGCCAATAAATATCAACATATTGAAGACTTCTCAAGCTGCCAGAGCCTCGAGTCACCCTGTATGAACATGGGGACTTCACCTTAGAAGAATCGAGATGAACTCACAACCAACCGGCAGTGCGACCAAGCCTGCCCAATGAACCGGCATCGACTCCGTCGTGCCGCATATACTACACCCATTGTCCGACCAAGGACGACGGTCTACCCGGTGGCCACCCACCTCATGAAAGACTCTCCTGAGATGAAAGAATGCCCTTGGCTCTTCAAAACGGAGGACCGAAGGCTCTGTTAGCAGAAGATCCTGGCTACTCGGCATGGGTACGGCTTCTCACCAAGTGGGACCCGTTAGTGGCTGAATGATCGCTCGACATGGGCGGAACTATCCCGGGTGCCATCCCACCCTCCAAGAAGCTTCGAGCATAAAACATGCCGACCCAACAGCACGAATCATAGTGCCGAGGGCCGTGTCAGCGAAAAACCCGCGTGTTCAAACAAAAGACGTTCTAGGTTCCGAGAAGGGCCATACGTCATTCTGAGAACTTCGACGAGGCATCCCGTTGAGGTTTCGAAGAACTGTGGCAAGATGAATGTTCACGGTGATTCCTGGAACCATCCCCGGACTCACCGGCTAGCCCGTGATGAGAGGGAGATGCTAATACGGCGCGCCCTAAACCGACGCACCCCCCTTGTCCGGTGCCCTTCTATTCCGACGTGCAAAAGGCTTCAAAATGCCCTTTCCCCGGTGCGCCAATTGTCACGCTGGATTAAACCTCGAACGGCCCCTGTATAAATGGTCATTTTTTGAAACAAAAAGAGGGCTGGAGAGGGCGAACCGAAAAAAGAATTGAAGGAAAGGAAGAGGGAGTCTGAGAGCCAATTACCTTGGAGGGAGAGAGGGTTTTCTTGCGAGTGAAGCAGGGTCTCGCTGAGGGTCCTTCGCTGTCGCCTGCCCTTCTCTGCCTGAAGCCCTCCGGAGTTGGAGAAGAAAGGAGAGCCCGATACTCTGTTCTTAGGACAGGTGGGTCGTCTGTGTTTTCCCGTCCGTCCGACGATTTGTTTCCTCTCAATCGAATGTAAGCGAGAGGGGGGAGGACGGTGATGATATGAGCCAACCCCCCCCCCCTTCGCCACCTTTTTGAGTTGTTCTTCTGTGAGCCTCTCTATAATTAGAATACGGTGATTGTGCCATGATGCCGGCGCTGAATCTGTAACATATGTGTTGGCCTCCCCCGTTGATGGGATGATGGTATGAATATATGAATGTGATGGCGGATTGAATGTTCAATGCCTTCTCTCTCTCACCTATTTCTATCCTAGTTGGTGTATATGTCGGTTTCCTCCCGCGCGTGATTTCTGATTCCGGCTTCTCCGACCCTGAAACATGCCCTAGGATGTCATGGGCTATAGAGACGACCCCTCCCTGGGTCCTTCACGTCGAGGTCGTGGCCGTGCCTCACCCGCTAGTTTATGTATACTTTGTGGATAGAGTCGTGCCTGTGCACATGTCTCTTCCCGCCTTGATATGAGGTCCGGTTGCCATTCCCTCTCCTCTTTGCATTGCTCTATTGCCCAGAGGAGTTGGAAGCCGCCTCCAGAACGGTAAGACACGTCTTGTAATTATGCATTCCAGCCACTCGAGCATATGCGTATGTAGATAAATCATCCGGTCTGCATATCAGCTACCTTTCTCCGTGACTGCTCCTTGCCTTCTCCTCCGTGAATGGTAACCCAGTCTCGTGAGCATCAGCACCTTTACTCCATGAATGGTAATCTTTCAATGCCGAATACACTCATTCTCCTCATTTAAGGTTCGCAGCCACTGAACCATTTGAGTTCCGTTGGTTTTATCCCAGTCATCCGGAGAGGGGGATATTACCCATCGTTTCATAGAACTGCCAATCGATCGAGGGGACTCCATCTCTCAGTGGCGGATGCTTCCCAGGGGCCGAAAGGTTGATAACAATAGGGGCTTCAGCCCAACAATGTTAAACCCACAGTCTCCAAGGATTCTGTGGTGGCTAAGGGATGAACGCTCCTAGTAGGCTTGTCCTCGGGGCCTCTCTCCCTAATGCTCTCTTGCTAGTGGATGCAGTGCATGCTGTGGGTCGCCCACCCCTCGTAGGCCAGTCCTCGGGGTGTTGATTCCGTCAATAGCTACCTCGTCCCTCTGTTTCCTCCCACGGAGCTATGGTGCCCCTCGCAGGCTTGTCCTCGGGGTATCCTAGCCGATTGGGATTTTGCTGGCTACCACCATGTAGACCGACTGTTTAGGCGCTTACTCCACAAGTGGGTATGGCCCCGTTTCTCCCCTGTAGTCCTTCAGGGATGGGGGAGATGCTGCCTAATTTTTAACAGAATTCTTCTAACATATGAGTTTACTCATATCCAAATGGCTTCAATAAAACATTTGTTCCGAGGACAAGGACCCTAGTGCTCGAGTGTGAACCTCTCACTAGCTCATAACTTCGCCTCTGGGGGCTCTGGACTCTGATTAAACGAACAATCAACCTAATTAACTTCAAAACTCTCAATAGAGTCCTAATAAACTTAATACATTTCAAAATTCATCAAAAATCAACTAAAACGGCGCGGTCCTAATCTGGCGCGTCCTAATACGACGCGGTACCCCCCCGCACCGGATTAACAATAAACTCATAGCTTCATGATTTTAATTGGTTTGCTCCCGGCGTGCCCTAAACCAGCGCGCCCCAATGCCACCGCGCCGGTTTAATGTTTGCCAAGGCCGCGCCGGAATAAGACCCTTTTGCCTACGCTTGGCCACGCCGGGGAAACCTATCCCTACGTGCGGTCGCACCGGTTTTGAATCGTTGTGCCGTTCTAATCACTCACTCATCTCCGGAGCGATCTTCACCTCCTATGGTCGAGATCAATAAACCCTAATCAGTAATAAACTAAGTAGGGGAAGGGCTGTTCAAGTCCGAACCACCTTATCATCATGCTTCCGTTATCATGCCCGTGTTATCATTTTCTTCTCCCTCGTCGGAGATTAATAAACTTGATTTATCATTGTTCATCTTTACAACTCCGTGACCATGCTTAGCATTGTCATGAGCATCATGCATGCATGCCTGCATGGACCCCCTCCGGTATATCAAATGGCACTGATGGAAGTCCGGGTCACTCCCGATTGGAAGTCTTTGCCATGCGCGATGGTGGTCTTCGGACCTATGTCCTACGCCACGTATCGAGGGTATCCAACTTAATGAACCATGCCTCTCTCGCATGATAGATAGAAGCATCTCAAGTGACCCTGTCACGTTCATATCTTCGCGTCTTTATTCTGGCCTCGCCATCCCGCTATCTCGGCAATTAATCAAAGGTTTTCCCCTCCTCGTGGGGAATATAATTAACGTCATAGCCTTCATGGTGTGGCGGACTACTGGTCCCGATCGAACCTCACTCTCGCCCGACACGGGTCAGAATGAGCGCATAATAAACTCGTCACGTACGTGACTGACATGCCTGCGCAGTCAATCGGTCAGTTAATTACCGGTTAGTTAATTGGTTGATCGACGCGTAAATAAACCAAATAAGCCTGTCAATAAAACACCTGTAGAACAAGCGATCCCAACAAGTCTGGCATGCCCGATGGGACCAGTGTCACCTTTCATCTCTTCGTCGAGATATGCGGGCTTCGAGGCCCTCCCAAAGGCTGCTGATCGTCGGTTTGTTGGTCTTTACAGGCAAACAATGATGACAACGACTGGACTGACTGGCGTCGGTTTCGGCCCGTCGATTGTTGCGGGTCATGCGCAAGGGTACCTGGCGGTTCCCACGGTGTTCGACAGCTTCCCTGCCGCTGTCAGCTTCCCCAACTTCTTGGGGCTGGCCTTCGTAGACATGCTGGAGGTAGAACCCTCAGAGCTCGTCGAGGGAGCTGCAAAGAATGTGGAGCCTCTGAAGGCTCTATGTTGCAATGACTCGCCCAAGAGTCTGACTCTAGTCGCCAGCTGCCTGGTGCACCATGCCGTCCGTGGGGTCCGGCCCGATGCTATCAGCAAGAACTCTGGAGGGCATCAGCACAAATAACTCCAGAGAGGTACTGCCATGGTTACCGGATCTCTGTCGCAATCCAATAAATCCATGATGGTCGATGGCGTATGCGTCTTCCTCGACGGGCGCGATGCACGGATAGTCCCGGACCAGGTCATCCCCGCCGTCCCCATCTACAACTCATACCAAGCCCTCGCTGGAAGGAGGGCAGAAAGAGAAGAAGTCGGCCACTACGGCCAAGAGAAGTTGGGCCCCAGGCCAAAGAGATTTAAATAGGTGTGGGTCCCCAAAAGGGTCCAACCTATCTATCAAGCTGCACCTGTCCGCCGTCGCCTTGCTCGCGACGGAATGGAAGGAAGGGAGGAAAGGGGCCTGGCCCCGAGAGAAGAAGAAGGGGTTGCGGACCCTCCGCGCCGCGAAAGTTTCTGGGCCTGCGCCCGCCAAGCCAACGTCCCTGCTGTGGGACAAAGATTCTGGCAACCTGCTGACAGAGCTCGGCTAGATTACATCCCTCCTGCAGGAGGTCGACAACTGTCCCCCGTGCTGCATCAAGAACGGGGTCGAGAAAAGATGACCAATTTGGTCAAGAACTATTTCCGAGGGCTAGGCAACCCCTCGCTTGGTCAGCAGCGGCTGATGCAAGCAGCCGCAGCTAGTGAAGACTTTTGCCTACCAATGGCAATTGAAGAAGATGAAAGAGAAAATATGATGATGTCGTCAGTCGACGACAATGACTATGATGATGGCTTCGAGATCGAAGCCGATAAAGCCACCCCTAGACGGGAGGATACAAGAAGGACTTCTGTGTTTGAGAGGCTGACCTTCCCGGATCAGGCTAAGAGAAGGGTCCATCGACAGAGAAGAAGGATGCAGGTCTTCACTTGCAACATGGCCGGCATACTCGGCCGATAAAGGGGACTTCCTGAAGACCCCCGCGAGTTGGCTCAATTGGCCGCAAGGCCGGGGCCGAATACTCGAAGAACAGAAGCCGCAAGGCAGCTCCTGGCGACAGCTAGAGGAAAACAACCCCTGGTCTCCCACCAGTGGGATGAGGAAGCTGCTATTCTAACCGCCAATGTGGTGACGACGGAAGAAGAAGATGACGTCCTCCTCGACATCCTGCCCGAGGGCACGTCCGGGGAAGCAACAGAAGCCATTCCCAGCACGGCAACTATGGACCCATCGGTCCTGATGCTACTTCAAAGATATCGGCAAGAGATAGACTTGCTGAAGAAATAGCTGATGGAGAAGACTGAACAGTCATCAGCTTCCAAGCCGCTCGAAGTCCAGGGTGAATCATCCCGGGAAGCGGTTAGTCATGTCGACCCTCCGCCACTCTACACCTTGCCTCAGTCGTCAGAGCCAAGCATGGCGACAACTCAGCAGCGGCCACCACAGTCGTAGTCGTTGATGCCGCCGGTGCTCCCCCAAGTGCACCAGGCACCCCCACTGCTGCGTCCTCCACAGGCGACCACTCTGGTCACCCCGTACATGCAGCCGGCACACTTCTATCCGGACCCAGTCGACCCCACGGTCAAGAACCGGATGATGGTGGAGAGGATGATCGAGCTGAAGCTCGCAGAAAGAAGTGAAGGCGACTACGTCGCATTTGATGCCTATCGGGTGCCATACCCGCAACACCATGCGGCCAAGCGGCTTCCCCCCGGAATCAACAAGCCGCCCAAGTTCGACAAGTTCAACAGGAAGGGATCCCCGAAGGAACACGTCGCATATTATATGACTGTCATGGGTGATCTGGCCACCGATGAATCATACTTGCTAAAGTTTTTCGGGTCCTCACTGACGGGGCTCGCATTTGAATGGTACTCCAGCCTCCTGGCCGGGTCAATCAGCGACTGGTCGGATATGCAGAGGAAGTTCAGGGAAATATTCCATGTTACGAAGAGGGAGGTTACAGTGGCCGAACTCTACTCGACAAAGCAAAGGGTAAATAAGACAGCCCTTGACTATATTAAGAGGTGGAGGAACCTCGGAATAAGGTGCAAGCGACCCCCGCATCAGGAGGACGCTGTGCAAATATGCAAACAGAACCTCAGGAGGGAGGTTCTAGAAAAGATGATCGGAATGGAAATACGGTCGTTTGACCGACTAAACAATATCATGGCCGAGGTGGAAGCCTTTCTGTCCAGACCTACTCCTGCATCAACTGCTGGCACAACCCAGAAGGGCATGGCAGTGGAGCGGCGCCCGGCGCCTAAAGAAGCGAACGCCCTTGATATGAAGGCGTTCGAACAACAGAAAGATAAGGGCGAGAAGGCGGTCGCCCCACAGCCTGCAAAAGCCCCAGACGGCAAAGAAGGTCCCTCGCTACGGGACAAGATGAAGAAAGCCTACTCCTTTCGAAGGATAAAACCAGGATTTTGTTCGACTGGGTAACGGAGTATGGCGTGGTCACCCTGCCAGAGCCAAAGAGGCCGGAGGACCTGAAGAAGAAGGACAGTCCAAGATTCTACCTCTACCACAAGATGTTGGGGCATCCAATCGAAGACTGCTATGTTTTCAAGGACATCATCGAAGGGATGGTGACGAAAAATGAAATAGAATTGGGAGAGTACAAAGTGGACCCTCCTCAGCCACATGAAGCCCCTCTTAGAAGAGCAGGAGTCAACATGATCTCCCTATATCAGGCATTGCCCGAGGAGATCTCTGAAGCAAGTACGTGGAGCACTTATGAAACTCATTTCTTGGGGCCCGCAAAGGGACAGCAGAGATGGCAGCAAGCCCCTGCGAAGCACAAAAGGAAGAAAGCACCCCGCCCGAAAGTGGGGGTACATATCCGTGGTGTTACACCACGACCCGCTCCACCGGTGGCAGCACCTGCATGGACCACTCCACCTACAACCATCAAGATACCTACACACAATCGGAGGAGACAAACTCCACTACCGGTGGTCAAGGAAACCAATTATGGGGTCCGCCGACTACAAAACCTTATCGAAGGGCTAGACGAGTACGTGCAGCCCGAATTGAAGCCTTTGTTGGTGCGGGACCATGTCCCATGGCAAGAACTGGAGCAGCTCTCACTCGAGCAAAAAGAGGAAGCTGAAGCAGCACCCGATAAGGAGGGTAGTCTGTTCTGGGGGCAAGCGCCTACTGAAGCAAGAAAGAGGAAGAAACAAAAGAAGAAGAAAGGAAAGGCCGCTAAGACCGATAAAGTGCAGGTTGTCTCCTGCAATACTCTATCAGCACTCTTCAACCTACCCGGAGAGGAGGAAGAAGAGAAAATTTGCTTCACACCCCATGCTGGGGAAGGCAAGGCCGAGGCCGCAACCGCTGCACATGCCACCCGGTCAGGCCAGAAATGGGGGCGCCAACCGTCGCCCAACCACAACATCATATTCAGGGGAGAGCATCCCTACAAGACACCTCCCCCGGAGGTCAAGGGGGTCCAGATCCCTCCTCCGCCAGGATTATATAACAAGAGTGGGGGCAAGATAGTCCCTTCATTCTTTGAATTTATGAAGATGTCTAAGGGGAAGCAGCCATGCCAGGAGGCTAACCCTGCGCCCGGGGATGTTCACCCACAACCAACACAATCTGCCGAAGCTCTAAATACAGATGGAGCTTGCCCTACAGCAGTTAATGAAGAGCGCCAAGGATCCGGTACCAGCCAGAAAGGTGCCGAGTCCGATGCAGATGAAGCAGGTCCATCAGGGGCCGCAACTCAGGACTCTCTCAAGCCCAGGTGGGCTGAAGAGATGAAGCTTTCCAATGTCCGAGCTGGGAGCCGAATAATGAAGCTACTCAAGAAGCTCCCTGCTCGATTTATAATTTGGGAGATCCTCCCTTTGAGTGAAGAGACTCGATAGGCGATCATCATTGCTCTGCAGACGCCTGCTCATTTTGAGACCTGCTTGGCTGAAGCAATGCCGGAAGCTAGCATGACCTTCACTCCAGAGGATATGCTTCTACCTACCATCAGCCACAATAGGCCGCTGTATATGAAGGGGCACCTGAATGGAAGGGAGCTGAATAGGATTCTGGTTGATCCCAGTGCAGCGGTCAACATCCTGCCCTATAGAATATACGAGAGGCACCACTTCAACGTGCATCTCGAGAAAGTCAGGGATATGCGCATCATCGGCTTCAATCGAAAATGTGAACTGTCGATGGGGGTGGCAGAGTTCACACTCACCTTGGCGGATTTCACTACGACGGTGCAGTTCCATGTCATCGACTCCCGCACCTCGTACAAAGCACTGCTCAGCCACCCATGGCTACATGAGAATATGGTGGTGCCCTCCACGCTCCACCAATGTATCAAATACAGTCTCCAGGGGAAGGAGGAGAGAATATTTGTTGACCTCCACCCGTTCGAGGTATTTGAATGTCACTTGGCGGACGCCAACCTATATGCGGGGCCTTCTCAGAAGACCTCTGAAGCTAAGACCCATGCGGGGGCATCAAGAGGCGCATCCGGCGACGATTGGTATCCACCACCGCCGCACGGATATGTCAAGCCTAAGGTGGTCTCCCATATCACGGCATCCGGGGACCTGGGCAGAATAGCCCCTCCAGCATTATACGCCGAAGCTAATGAAGTGCAAATCGATCGGCAGCACAATTACATTGGAGTCCCAGACGGCCTCACCAAGCCGATTCCCAGCCTTGATAACCCCACTGTCGTGCCTTTCAAAACTTGCGAGGTGACATAGGAAGATGGACCCAACAGCTTGTTCTATATGACTAAAGAACATCCTACTCGGGAAGACACGAATTGCTACCTTCCCAAAGATATAGACAATCCGTCAGTCCCCGTCAAGGGTCTGGCATTCACAACCAGTCGGACGGCCAGGATGTTTCAGAAGCAGCACGTCCCCTCTGATCAGTCTCAAAAGCGCAAGGAAGCTTTCCAGAAAATGTGGTATCCCGCAAGTCTAGATAAGGAAATGAGACGCGTCTCTCAGCACCCGGGGTTGGGCTTCACCCTGGAAGAATATTACTATAGTGGGCGATACGAGGTGGAAACTATCTCCGCCTTCTACCCTGCTGAAGATAGCCCACCGGGGGCAACTTTTGATGAATACCCAGCGGGAGTTGAATATGCTAACCCGGCTCAGCCTGGAAATCAAGAAGCGGAGACTGTGATTCCGTGCCAATGCTGGGAACAGTTCTATCTAGGAGAGACGACCCTTGAGGCTGAATTTGATACGGCTAGCAGTAGCGAAGCCGAAGATGTTGAAGAAATCGGGACCTCTCCCTCCAGTAGAGTCCTACTGATATTGACCTCGGCACATCTCATGCCAATCGGGGAAGCCTCAGCCGACTCCGACCAGGAGGTATATGTTGCCAAGGAAGGGAATGCTACTTCTATTTAAGATACAACTGCCTCAGAAAGCGAGATCTCCTCACCCTCTGCTACAAGGCTGGGATGCTGTCCCAGCCCAACGACAAGCAGCCATCAGTCTGTCACGGCTGCAACCCCAACTACAAGGGCTGAAGCTGCTCTCTCACCCTTGGAGACTGCAATGGCAGTGGATTTGCTGAAAGAGCAATATGCACGGCCACTATTAAATGAAGCAGAGGACTTCCGAGAAGCTCTGATGATGTCAAATGAGGAAGTCGAGGTCCTCGACCCTGAAGATGGTATTCCAGATTTCGTCGACCTCCAACCGGCACCTCCGGAGATAGAAGACGGAGGCCAAGCTACAGTTGATGAGTTGATAGAAGTCAACTTGGGAAGTGAGGAAGACCCTAGGCCTACCTTTCTCAGTGCCCAATTGTCGTCAGAAGAACGGGAGCTGTGCATACAGCTGCTGCAAGAGTACCGGGATTGTTTTGCTTGGACGTACAAAGAAATACCAGGTCTGAGCCCCGTAGTTTCGCAACATGAGCTGGCAATTAACCCTGAAGCCGAGCCGGTGAAGCAACCGCCACGGCGCACGAGGCCTGAGCTCATCACTCAAATTTGTGCTGAAGTCGACAAGCTTATTGACGTGGGATTTGTCGAAGAAAATCAGTACACCACATGGCTGGCAAATATCATCCCCGTGAAAAAGAAGAATGGACAGATCCGGATATGCGTTGACTTCCGAGATCTAAAAAAAGCCTGCCCCAAGGATGACTTTCTGATGCCAATAACGGAAGTCAAGATTGATGTTACAACCGGCCATGAGGCCTTGTCATTTATGGATGGGTCATCCGGCTACAATCAGATATGGATCGCGGAGCATGACCGGGTCCACACCGCCTTCCGAACCCCTAAAGGCATCTATCACTATAAGAGGATGCCATTCGGACTAAAGAATGTTGGCGCAACTTATCAGCGCACAATGACCAGAATATTTGATGAGTTGCTCTACCACAAGGTCGACTGCTACATAGATGATATGGTGGTCAAGACCAGAAGAAGAGAAGACCATCTGCAGGACCTCCGAATTATTTTTCAGAGGCTGAGGCAGCATGAATTGAAGATGAACCCTTTGAAATGCGCATGCGGAGTGTCGAGCGGGAAGTTTTTGGGTTTCATCGTCAGATACCGGGGAATCAAGATAGACCCCACAAATATCAGAGCAATTCAGGAACTTCCTGCGCCAAGGAACCTCTCTAAGCTGATATCACTGCAGGGCCGCTTGGCTTATATCCGGCATTTCATTTCCAATTTGGCAGGGTGATGTCAGCCTTTCCACAAATTGATGATGAAGGATGTTCCCTTCTACTGGGATGAAGATTGCCAGATAGCCTTTGACAAGCTGAAAGACTATCTGAAGACTCCTCCAGTGCTGGGCGCACCGGTGAAAGGATGGCCGCTGATATTATATATAGCCGCCACACACAACTCTCTGGGGGCAATGTTGGCCCAGGATAATGAAGAAGGGAAAGAACAAGCCCTCTACTACCTCAATCGGAGACTGGTCAGGACTGAGGAAAAGTATACTTATATCGAGAAAACCTGTCTGGCACTGGTCTTCACGGTCAAGAAGCTTCGACACTATACGTTGTCGCATGAAATTCGCTTGGTATCCAAGGAGGACCTGCTGAAATATATTATGTCTCAGCCAGCACTCAAAGGTCACTTAGGCAAATGGGCGATCATCCTTATGGAGTTTGATATCTCCTATGTGCCGCGAAAGGCTGTTAAAGGTCAAGCTATCGCAGACTTCTTCACCGAGCACCTAGTACCAGAAGACTGTCCGCTGGAATCGGAACTTCCTGAATATGAAACCTTGGAAGCCGCTCAAGTGCAGCCCTCTTTGTGGCAGTTATATTTTGATGGCGCCTCTAGAATTGATACCTCGGCCAATGGGTCAGCCAGGGTCAGAGCAGGAGTAGGCATAGTCCTAAAATCTCCATAAGGAGAAGTTGTGCACACATCTTGCTTGATAAACAAGCCGTGCACGAACAATGAAGCAAAATATGAAGCCCTAATAATCGGGTTGCAGATCACACTGTCCATGGGGATTCAGATGCTGGAAGCATTTGGAGACTCCATGCTAGTTATAAAGCAGCTGGAAGGAGAATTCGATGTGCGAAAGCAAGAGCTGCTCCCCTACCATCAGCTGGCAATCCATCTGATGTCGAAATTTTACTTCATCAGCGTCAAGCATGTCAACCGAGGATAGAACGCTCAGGCGGACGCCCTCGCTAAATTCGCCAGTTCTTTGGCAGCCCCGCCAGACACAAGCCTGAACATAACAGTGATCAACCGCCGACAGGTCCCCAGTGCGACGGAGGTCTTGGCCGACGAACCAGAGAATGAGGTGGCAACCATCGAAGAGGTTCAACAACCCGATTGGCAAGAACATCTCTTACGGTGGTTTCAGCACCGGCAGCTCCCAAAAGAGAAAGAACAAAGAATGAAACTCCTGAGGGTCAAGGACTCTTACGAGATGAGAAACGGAACCTTGTTCCGAATAATGGCAGACGCCCGAAGAAGAGTTCTACTTTGTTGCTTGTCTTCAATAGAGGCTGGGCAGGTGATGCAAGAAGTCCATGCGGGTCCAGTTGGGGCGCATCAGCAGGCCCGAAAATGAAAATCGAGATAAAGAAGTTGGGTTACTATTGGCCCACCATATTTGATGATTGCTGCAAGTTCGCTAAGGCTTGTCAGAAATGTCAAGAGCACGCCAATGTGTCAAGAAGACCTCCAGTGCCACTACATCCTACCTTACCAAGCTGGCCATTTGCTCAATGGGGCACGGACGTGGTAGGGCCACTGCCAGCATCCTCATCAAGGTGCAGATACATCTTAGCAGCTACAGACTACTTCTCCAGATGGGCGGAAGTAGTTACGCTAAGAGATGTGATGGGAGAACTGGTTGCAAGATTCTTCCGGCATAACATAATATTCCGGTTTGGAATTCCCAGCCGAATTATCTCTGACAACGACAACCATTTCAGAAACCTGAAGGTTTACCGGCTAGCTGACAAATATAATATTGACTGGAGGACGTCGTCCCCCTACAACCCTCAAGACAATGGACTTGCAGAAGCCTTCAACAAGACACTATGCACATTGCTGGGAAAGACTGTCAGGCCCAATAAAAAACACTGGGAAGAAAAGATGTACGAGGCGCTCTGGGCCTATCGTACCGTCTATAAAACCCCAACCGGTTGTTTGCCATGCTCCCTCGTGTATGGGTCCGAGGCTGTGGTGCCGATTGAATTAGAAGTCCCCTCGCTACGAGTTGCCATCCAACATGGACTAGTCAGCGGTGAACAAACTAATGCAGAAAGAAGATTGGAAGAGCTCGCCGAGCTTGAAGGAAAGCGTCTCCGTGCGCAACAAAACATTCAACTCTACCAAGCTCGCATGGCCCGTGCTTTCGATAAGCTGGTCAAAGGTCGAGAATTCAATAAAGGAGACCTGGTAATGGTCAAAGAAGAGAAGTAATGGCCTCCAACCCCAAAGGGAAGTTGGTCAAAAACTGGGTCGGACCATATATTGTCCACCAAGTATATGAAAGGGGTGCCTACATCCTGGTAGACCACAAAGGAGTCCTCCAATTCTCTCCCCTCAATGGAAAGCATATAAAGCTGTATCACACGGTGCAACCGACATTCCCTCAGTGATCGAAATACTCACCTTGGTCTAGTGGCACTCCGCCCTGACCAAGCTATCTCACCTTGGTCTAGTGGCACTCCGCCCTTACCGAGCTACCTTCACCTTGGTCTAGTGGCACTCCGCCCTGACCGAGCTACCTCACCTTGGTCTAGTGGCACTCTGCCCTGACCAACCTACCTCACCTTTGTCTAGTGGCACTCCGCATTGACCGAGGTACCTTCACCTTGGTCTAGTGGCGCTCCGCCCTGACCGAGCTACCTTCACCTTGGTCTAGTGGCACTCCGCCCTGACCGAGCTACCTTTACCTTGGTCTAGTGGCACTCCACTCTGATCGAGCAACCTTTACCTTGGTCTAGTGGCACTCTGCCCTGACCGAGCTATCTTACCTTGGTCTAGTGGCACTCCGCCCTAACCAAGCTACCTCACCTTTGTCTAGTGGCACTCCACCCTGACCGAGCTACCTTCATCTTGGTCTAGTGGCACTCCGCCCTGACCGAGCTACCTTACCTTGGTCTAGTGGCACTCCGCCCTGACCGAGCTACCTCACCTTGGTCTAGTGGCACTCCACCCTAACCGAGCTACCTCACCCCGGTCCAGTGGCACTCTGCCCTGATCGAGCTACCTTTACCTTGGTCTAGTGGCACTCCGCCCTGACCGAGCTACCTTTACCTTGGTCTAGTGGCACTCCTCCCTGACCGAGCTACCTTACCTTGGTCTAGTGGCACTCCGCCCTGACCGAGCTACCTCACCTTGGTCTAGTGGCGCTCCGTCCTGACCGAGCTACCTTCACCTTGGTCTAGTGGCACTCCGCCCTGACGGAGCTACCTTCACCTTGGTCTAGTGGCACTCCACCCTGACCGAGCTACCTCACCTTGGTCTAGTGGCGCTCCGCCCTGACCGAGCTACCTTTACCATGGTCTAGTGGCACTCCGCCCTGACCGAGCTACCTTCACCTTGGTCTAGTGGCACTCCGCCCTGACCGAGTTACTTTCACCCTGGTCTAGTTGCACTCCGCCCTCACCGAGCTACCTTACCTTGGTCTAGTGGCACTCCGCCCTGACCAAGCTACCTCACCTTGGTCTAGTGGCACTTCGCCCTGACCGAGCTACGTCACCCTGGTCTAGTTGCACTCCACCCTGGCCGAGCTACCGTCACCTTGGTCTAGTGGCACTCTGCCCTGACCGTGCTACCTTACCCCAGTCTAGTGGCACTCCGTCCTAATCGAACTATCCTTACCCTAGTCTAGTGGCACTCTACCATAACCGAGCTCGCATAATATCAACAACATTGCCATTACGGGCCTTACGCCTGAATCTGCTCAAATCTATCCTTTGCGTCAGCATTGTTTCCTTGCTGACGAATAAGCCCTTTTTCTTGGCGCAAGACTTCGTGTCCTAGCCGACCCTTATACAACATTGCCAATGCGGGCCTTACGCCCGAATCGGCTCAAATCTATCCTCTACGTCAGCATTGTTTCCTTGCTGACGAATAAGCCCTTTCTCTCGGTGCAAGACTTCGTGTCCTAGCCGACCCTTATACAACATTGCCAACGTGGGCCTTACGCCCGAATCGGCTCAGATCTATCCTTTGCGTCAGCATTGTTTCCTTGCTGATGAATAAGCCCTTTTTCTCGGCGCAAGACTTCGTGTCCTAGCCGACCCTTATACAACATTGCCAATGCGGACCTTACGCCCGAATCGGCTCAAATCTATCCTTTGCGTCAGCATTATTTCCTTGCTGACGAATAAGCCCTTTTTCTCGGCGTAAGACTTCGTGTCCTAGCCGACCCTTATACAACATTGCCAATGCGGGCCTTACGCTCAAACCGGCTCAGATCTATCCTTTGCGTTAGCATTACCTTCTTGTTGACGAATAAGCCCTTTTCTGGCATAAGACCTTGTGTCCTAGCCAACTCTCTCAGCATCCTCTTGTTATATGAGCAAAAAAAAAGAAGCAAAAAAAATGGGGTCAAAAATAGAGATACCCCGCCAGACTTGTTCCTGTATTCGGAACAAGGGCAAAAATGGCTATAGCCCGGCTATTGCGAAAACCCGAAAGGGCGTTGCAGGCAAAATCGGGTACCCCGCCACGTGAAAACCCGGAAGGGCGCGTGGGCAAAAGTAAGAGGGGGCTGGCCTCAGCAAAAGCCCGAAAGGGCGCTTAGGTCAGTAAAGTGGTAATCTAAAAAGTTCCTCTTTATTCTCCTCCTAATGAGACTCCCAAAGGACAACCATCAAGAGTCCCACCGGAGATCCCCTTTACCAAGCCCATGTTCGACCCTCGTCATCATCGGCGAGATCGGTCAAACTCTACCCTTGACTCGGACCTTCTGTCCTTGTCAATGAAGATACCCTTGCTTCGATACGTAACCCATGTCGATGAACAAACCCATGTTCGACCCTCGTCATCATCGGTGAGATCGATCAAACTCTACCCTTGACTCGGACCTTCCGTCCTTGTCAATGAAGATACCCTTGCCTCGACGTGTAACCCATGTCGATGAGCAAACCCACGTTCGACCCTCGTCATCATCGACGAGATCGGTCGAACTCTACCCTTAACTCGGACCTTTCGTCCTTGTTAATGAAAATACCCTTGCTTCAGCTTGGAACCCATGCCGATGAACAAACCTGTGCTCGACCCTTGTCATCATCGACAAGATCGGTCGAACATTACCTTTAACTCGGACCTTTCGTCCCTATTAAGAAGTATATAGTCTTTGCTTCGGCATTCAATCGATGTCGACGAACCGAACCAGGGCCCGACCCTTGTCATCATCGACAAGGCCGGTCGGCATTCTAGCAAGACAAGTTCTCCCATGTTCCGGATTCTCCGTGGAATAAAAAAAAAGTAAAAATGGTGTTAAAAATAGAGATACCCCGCTGGACTTGTTCTTATATTCGGAACAAAGGCAAAAATAGCTATAGCTCGGCTGTGGCGAAAACCCGAAAGGGCGTCGCAGGTAAAATCGGGTATCCCGCCACGTGAAAACCCGGAAGGGCGCGTGGGCAAAAGCAAGAGGGGGCTGACTTCGGTGAAAACCCGAAAGGGCGCTTGAGTCGGTAATGTGATAAAAAAAATGAAATAAAAAAATGATGATGATGATGATGTAGTAACGAGGTTACCCTTGTTCATCATTCCACTTCTATCTACCTTCTCGGCCCTTGTCACCATCTGCAAGACCGGCCATCTTTTCGGCCCTTGTAACCATCGGCAAGATCGGCCATCTTTTCGACCCTTGTCATCATCGGCAAGATCAGTCACTACCCCTTCCGGTCCTTGTCACCATCGGCAAGACCAGCTACCTTCTCGGCCC
This sequence comes from Amorphophallus konjac, assembly GCA_022559845.1. NCBI lineage: Eukaryota > Viridiplantae > Streptophyta > Magnoliopsida > Alismatales > Araceae > Amorphophallus > Amorphophallus konjac. Next base: position 221,642,565 of record CM040128.1, on the reverse strand, counting down.
TTGTCACCATCGGCAAGACCGGCCATCTTTTCGACCCTTGTCACCATCGGCAAGATCGGTCACTACCCCTTCCGGTCCTTGTCACCATCGGTAAGACCGGCTACCTTCTCGGCCCTTGTCACCATCGGTAAGACCGGCCATCTTTTCGACCCTTGTCACCATCGACAAGATTGGTCGCTACCCTTTTCGGCCCTTGTCACCATCGGTAAGACCGGCCATCTTTTCGACCCTTGTCACCATCGGCAAGATCGGTCGCTACCCCTTCTGGTCCTTGTCACCATCAGCAAGACCGGCTACCTTCTTAGCCCTTGTCACCATCGACAAGAACCGGCCATCTTTTCAACCCTTGTCACCATCGGCAAGATCGGTCGCTACCCTTTTCGGCCCTTGTCACCATCGGTAAGACCGGCCATCTTTTTGACCCTTGTCACCATTGGCAAGATCGGTCGCTACCCCTTCCGGTCCTTGTCACCATCGGCAAGACCGGCTACCTTCTCCGCCCTTGTCACCATCGACAAGACCGGCCATTTTTTCAACCCTTGTCATCATCGGCAAGATCGGTCGCTACCCCTTCCGATCCTTGTCACCATCGGTAAGACCGTCTACCCTTCTCGGCCCTTGTTACCACCAACAAGACCGGCCATCATTTTGACCCTTGTCACCATCGGCAAGATCGGTCGCTACCCCTTCCGGTCCTTGTCACCATCGGCAAGACCGGCTACCCTTCTTGACCCTTGTCACCATCAGCAAGACCGGCCATCATTTCGACCCTTGTCACCATCGGCAAGATCGGTCGCTACCCTTTTCGGCCCTTGTCACCATCGACAAGATCGGTCGCTACCCCTTCCGATCCTTGTCACCATCGACAAGACCGGCTACCTTCTCGGCCCCTGTCATCATCGACAGGACCGGTCAACATCCCCCTAACCTGGACCCTTCATCCTCGTTAAGCAATTAACTTCTTTTGCTTCGACATATAACCTATGTCGATGAATAAACCCTACCCTCAATTTCTGTCAGCGTCAATGAGTCTGGCTGACAAGCCGTCTGACCTTATTTCCCAGCCCTAAGCGGCCTCTACACTTTTTGGTTCTTCAAATTTTGGCCTACGTTAGCCATTGCTTGGTCCCGAGAATGGTCGCGGCGCGGTGGAGCGAACACCTCACCCCTTTGCTGAAGGCGTGAGCGCTCTCCTGCCCTAGTGACTCACATACTCGGACTAGAATTGACTGGCAAGCGGAAAAGGGAAAGAAAAGAATAATGAAAGAATGGAGTCGTCATTTAACAGCAAATGAGGAGTTTTCATTCCTATGAAATAAAAAGATACATGTTACGTGGGGCATACCCCGGAATACATAAAATCCATCAAGCAAGGAGGGGAATAGAGGATGTTGGGTTCTGTACGCCCTCTCGTTGTCTTTGACAATGGTTTTGATGATTCCAATATATTGTGTGTTTTGTGTTTACTCTAGAGTGAAAATCTTGTGTGTTTATGTTTAATGGCATCTTGATAATAAACAAGCTAACATCATGATATCTTGTTTTGCAGGTGGTTCAAACACATTGGTCCTTCATGATTACATCATTCTTGATGTTGATGATTGCATTGGTGCTCTCATGCATACTCTATGTTGGTGTTTTTAATGAACTAACAAATATTTTAAATATCTTGCTGTCCATGGTTGTACTTGCTCTGAACTGCATTTATAATTCATGTTTATGAATTAATCTTGGTTAACATGAGACTTCATTAAGTTGCTTTGGAATGTGCTTGATGTGACTACAATATGCATTGGACTGTCTAAAGCAGTATATCATTCCTCTTGGGATGGGTCGACCCCATGGGTCGACCCCTGGCTCTTTGAGCCCTGCCTTCTGTTTTGGTCTGAACTGGAATGCCTTATTTTGGACTGATCCTGATTGTCCTGGACTGTATTGGTTTTATATGTTTTGGACTGACTTAACATTTATGAGAGGTTTGATGGTATTCAGCTGGTAAATGGAGTTTCCATGCTTGAACTTGTTATGGATTGAATAACAATGTCTCAAAATACTGGTTGAAGGAGGTATGCATATCTCATATGGAAATGTAATCATTCTTATCAATTGCATTTCTATACCTATGTGACTTAACTGAGATTGAACTGCACTACATGCCTTGGATTGAAACTGGATTTATGGACTAGACTTGTATTCATTGCCGATTGATTGAATTAGAGTTGAGAATGTATTGCATGGAATCACTCATATGTATTATTGCAAATTAATGAGAATAGGTATTGTGCAGGATTGATGAGGAAACAACATTCAAATCTTAGAAATGATGGTAAGAACACAATTGGAGGTCGATCTCCAAGTGGTTGGAATGGCATTGGTTCAAAGCTGGAAAAGACAGAGTTATTGTGAGATTTCTATCAAAACTTGTATGCCAATGGTAAGAAGGTTTGATCAAGTGTATCTCAATATGCATGAATTGATATGGATTGATTGCTAGTGGTTTAAAACTGGTAGATATGTTCAAATCTGGAAAAATCAGGTACATTGTGGAGTTTTTCATTCAAATACTCAAGGCCATGGTAAGAATGTTTGATTAATTGGTTTTGAATGTGAATGGATTGATCAATGTTGAAATCAAGTTTTGAATATGTCAATCTGAGTTGTAAGTGCGTATTGATTGATCTTGATACCATGTTCCTCGATTTGTGGAGTTTCAAGTGATTTTTAATTGAGCTTTTCCACTGTCAGGAAAAGTGTCGACCCATGGGGTCGACACTTTGTATTGGGTTTTGCTGTTTTAACTAGAACAAAACCCTCGGTAAAAAAGGTCGAGCCCATGGGTCAACACTTTTTACCCTGGGTCCTGATTTCATCTCAGGACAGAACCTCGTGAAAAAAAGGTCAACCCCATGGGTCGACACTTTTGACTAGGTTCTGGATTTTTTGCTTTTGGCAGAACTCGTTGATACGAGTGTCGACCCTAGAGGTCGACCCTTTGTCTGCTACGTCCGGATCGGGTTTTCGGGTTTGGTTTCAAACCATGGGTTTAAAGGTCCGATTGGCTTGCCCTTTTACCCCATTACCCCTTGGGTTTCTACCCTTGGTTGGGTGTGGTTTTCAGTGGGTATATGCATGGGGTTTGTGGTCTTTTCTTGCTGTTTCTTCTTGGGTATATAGCAGCTGTGAATTTCCATCGGATGAATGATCCCCTTGAGCTAATAGTTCCCTATCTACTGCAGGTGAAGAAGATAGGAGGAGAAGGTGCTGCTCTGCTGGAGAAGAGATCCACGCCGCCAAGGAACGTGTCTCACGACCCCAAGCACGAAGCCGGAGGTGAGCCGCCGTTGCTTTCTCCATCGTTGCTTGCTTGGGCGGATTTCAAAAAGGGGGCTGATTTCTTCTCTTATGCTCTTATCGTTCTAAAGCATTCTTCTATTTTTTTTCCGGGTTGTGTGAAGACTTAGGGGATAACTAAATCATTCATTTCGATATTCTTTTTTGAGATTAGCTTAAAGGTTGAGCTTATTGTTCTATATGTTCTTGTAGTGAAGAAGAAGAATGAAAAGGAGTTGTGGGACATTAAAGGGGAATACATATATATATATATATATATATATATATATATATATGTTTCTATTTTCAGTTGTTGTCATGTCCCTTTTAACCAAGATATACTTTCAGAGCATAATGTCTCGTCTTTTCTTGATGTGTGCAGGCTCGATTGGAGCTAGGACTTGAACGAACAAACTTGGATCCTCGAGGAGGATGACTGACTGCTCCAACCGGCTGTAGATAAAATCTTCTCTAACCTAGGCTTCAAGAAAGATCTTCTTATTTCTATTGGAGAACAAAGGAGATATTTTTACATCCTCTTTATGCATATTTCTATGAATGTTTCATAGTAGCTTTTCATCTACATACTGCTGCGGGCATATATTGTATATCCTTTGATTTTCTTAAACTCAGAATATCTGTGTGTGTGTACGGAGCTGTGTCTCCGTGTGGTTGTTGTGTCCGGGGTACGTTCCCCGAACGTGTGTGTGTGTGTGCTGCAGTGGCAGCGTGTTGAGGCAAGGCCTCGTGTGTGTATTGCTGCGGAAGTAGCGTGTGTGTGGTTGGGGTTCATCCCCATGTTGCTACTTCGGTAGCGTGTTAGTGAAGCCTCATCGAGTTTGGTGAGGGGTGGACGTAGGGAGCCCGTCGTGGTCCCGAACCACCTAAAAATCCCTGTGTTCATTGTGATTGCCTGTGTGACTGTCCATTTCTCCTATCTCCCTTCACAGGTTATCTTATTGATTTTTATTTCACTACACCACTACACTTCGCTAGCTCTGCTATCTGTTATTAGTAATCGTTCATCGCTTGTTGGATTGGTTGTCCGAGTGAGATCGGAAAGATTGAGAGAATATCTTATTCTCACTTGAAGTTTTTGTTAATCAATGTTATTAATTCTACATCTGTTAAGAAAGTTGTTAAAATCTGCCATCTCGGCAAGGGGACAATTCAACCCCCCTTCTTGTCCGCCATCTCTCTGGGCCAACAATTGGTATCAGAGCCCAGTCTCTGATTTTTTAGCGGACCTCATGGTCTAGGAGTAAAGATCATTTTCAGGATGGCTAGCTTGAATTCTATTCCTGTTTTCAATGGTTTTGATTATGCTTCATGGCTAGAAAAATTTTGTGTTTGGATTACTAGTTTTGATCCGAAACTCATGAAATTAATCTCTCATGGTCCACATGTCTTACCCAAAAATGAATTAAGGTGGACTGATCAACATAAGAAAATGAATTCGGATAATTTGTTTGTTTTGAATGCTCTTAAGGCTGCCTTGGACACTAATCAATTTCCATTTATTTTGTCTTGTAGGGTAGCAAAAGAAATTTGGGACGGGCTGATCGAAGCCCAAAAAGAAAGCTCCAACGACAGTGACTGTCTAGTGGCAAATAAAGAAAATGAATGCCAAAGCGAGGAAACCTCTAAGGTAAATCCTGACGCTGATTCTGAAGATGATGATGAGTTAAGCTATGATGAATTATTAAATGCCTATGATGAACTGTTTGATAGATATAAGGTATTAAAATCTAAAAATAGAAAATTAAAAAAGAAACATGATTATTTTTCATGTGGAAAATGCACCGAGCTCGAAAGACTAGTTGAGTCTCACATGCATGATGATGAAGAGCACAAAGAATTGATTGCAAATCTGAAATTTGAAAATAAATCTTTAAAGGCTGAAATTTTGGAACTTCAACAAATAAAAGAAGATAATGAAAAGCTGAAAATGTTGAATTCTATCATATCTGAAAAATTGCTTCTTCTAGAAAAAGGAAAAGCTACTTTAAATGCTGACAAATCTGAAAAGTTGAAGGAACTGAGAAAGGAAATAGAAAGCTTCAGAAATTTGAATGACAAATTTAAAAACAATGAAACAATGGGTAGAATGGTTGGTGAAAATGCGAGTTTTCAAATGAAAGAACTTGAACACACTTCTATGAATAAAAATTCATTTGAAAAACTCCAAAATGAAAATAGTGCGTTGTTGACTCAAATTTCATTGCTTGAAAGCAAATTGGAAAGTCTTGAAAAGGCTAAGAAAGGAAAATGTGTGATCATTGATAATTGTGACAATTTGCATATTCTGGAATAAGAAATTGAAAGTCACAAAACAGTTAATTCCTTGTTGAATGAGAAAATTGTTTCATGTGAACAAGAGATTGCTAACTCTCATTTGCAAATCATGAAACTAGAAAATGAAATTAAGAGCGTGAATGAATCTTTTTCCTTGTGTGATAAAGAAATTGAAAAATAAAAAGATGTTGTTGAATGCTCTTGTATGTATGAAAAACCCTCAACTGTTAAACATACTCATGCATCAAGAAAAAGAAGGAATGTTTCATGCTATTATTGTGGTAAATTTGGTCATGACATGTATGATTGCTTATCAATGAAATTTGATGATGATGAAGCATTGAAGACACAAATGAAAACTGTTGATAAGTCTGAAATTCATGAAAAATCTATGAAGAAAAACTCCAATGTTCATTGCTACTATTGTGGTTTGCATGGCCACGTAATGGAAAATTGTTTTATAAAGAAAAATGATGACGAATCCTTTGCCAAAAAGAACTTTTCATGTCATTACTGTGGTAGTTTTGGACATATGATGAATGATTGTCATGTAATGAAAAATGATGACAATTATTTTCTGAAGGGAAATTCTTCTAATTATTTTTATTGTGGCCTGAATGGACACTCAATGGATAATTGTTCCATGATGAGGGCCGATGATGAATGGTATGAGAGGAGAAACAAAAAGCAAACATTTGGTTATGTTAGAACTAACCCCTCGGGACCCAAGATGGCTTGGGTACCCAAATTGTCAAAATGAGAATTTATTTTACAAGGGCGTCTTGAGGTCAAGAAATTTTAATTAATAAAAGACACTCAAGGTGAGAAAGAAAATGTTCGATTTTGAGAACTTCTTTGGTTTGGTTTATGTTGAAGAATCTAAAAAGGTAAAACTTGATCTTGGAGAAAAATGTCTACAATTCTGCCTCACTGACTCTTGTTAACTGTTGAAATGCTGAGATCTTTTGAGTATGATAGGTACTTATCTTGAATGCTTCTCTTTTCACAACGTGTGAATAAATTTAGTTCTTGAATGCTTAACCTCGGACATATATGGATTTTAATACACACCTTCTCTTTTTCTTCGTAAATAAAAATTGGTTTTGAACGCTTTACACTGTGCATAGAGTCTTTCACACTCTCTGTTTTACATCTTGCAAATAACAATTCAGTTCTTGAATCCTTCAGTTTGAACATGAAAATTTTCATACTTTCAATCACTTCTTGTAAATAACGGTTCACATGTGCATACATAGTTCACTTATGCATACACAGGTTGCATACTTACTTTCATGCACATATCATACACATCTTTACATACTCGTGAATAGGAATAATTTTTCAATCATCTTTTCAAGTTATATGCATATACTTGCATATACTTCATACTCGTGTGCTTGAATGCCATGATTATTCGGTATATAAAATGGTGTTAGTGGAAGGTAGGATTATGTTCAGCCGGAAGCTTTCACTACGCGTGATGGTGGTCTTCGGACCTACGTCCTCCGCCAAGTACCGATAATCAACTTGCTTGAAAATTTCAGTTCAGTACATGATTGACTGTAAATAATATACAACCACTCTTTGACTCCTTCTATGACTCATCCCTTGCTAAATGAATTGCATTGATTTATACATGTTTGTTACATGACATATATTAAGGGGGAGATTTTTTTTTTAACCGTGCATACATTTAGGGGGAGACATTACTGTGAGAAAGCTAATTCATCTTTTACATTCAATATAACCACCCACACAAAATGCACCTTTTTGAGATAATGATTCAATCTAATAAGGATTACTATTTTTTACTCTACACTGTTGAGGACTGTTGATTCTATACATGGAAATCACATATCTCGTGAGGTAATGGCTGTTTACCCCTCTAAAAGGTCGTATAAGTGGAACGTGGATCCGAGTAACCGGGAATCCCCCCTGAAATAAAGGAGGAAACTCACGTCGAAAGGAGAAACTAATCCATATGAAAATAAGTGTGATTTGCCACCGAGTAGCCGAGAAGTGCCCCTGAGACAAAGGGTACAACTCGCGTAGAAAAGGGTCTCATCCACATCATAAAAAGTGATGAAACTGAGTAACCGGGAATTGCCCCTGAAACAAAGGGCATGACTCGTGTCAAAAGGTTAGTCACACCATTTTTAGTAATTAAAAATTTGGGTCATACGCAGCTACCAATATTCGAGCATTGTGCATGAAAGTGTATGGATGAGAAGTTCTTTTTAGGGTTCTTTAGAAAATCTGATTTTCCATATTGATTTGAACTTCATTGCTCAATCTTCACTTATACACCTTGGGTTTGATTGTTTGAATGTCACTTATGAATCAGTCATCTTTCATGGTTAATGTAGTACTTTATTTATGTAAGCACGACCTTCTTAGTATTGTTCATGCACTTCATGTTCAATGATCAATTACATTATCCTTACACCCGTCCCGAAGGGACTTGCATGAGTCTATACTTAACTATGCATGCTTGAGTGCCTGAATGCTTGATCTGTCTGTTCATATCATGCTTCAATTCATTTACATGCATCTATAGGTTATACATGTAGATAATAGGTTAAATAACCCATTGTCAGTTAGTTTTTGTTCTTGACAATTGGGGAGAATAACGTGCTCTTGAGCACTATGCACTTTGTGCATACTTAGTTTTTAGATTTTGCAAATAGTTTCCTTATACTACTTGTACATATTTAGTTATACATATAACAGAAATTACAAAAATTGAGCATTTGCACTTATCTCACACATCTGCTGATTGTACATCAAATTCCAAACCGTTGCTTGCTTCTTAGTTTATACACCTTCCCTTCATGGGAGGTTAATTGCTGGGTTCGTGTACGCATGTCTCATTCATGTTTGGAATCTTCACTGTTGCCTCTTGACCCCCATTTTTTTGATATTGCCAAAGGGGGAGAGATATTTGAATTTGTATAGTCACAATATATTGTCATCATCAAAAAAGGGGAGATTGTTGGGTTCTGTACGCCCCCTCGTTATCTTTGACAATGGTTTTGATTATTCCAATATATCGTGTGTTTTGTGTTTACTCTAGAGTGAAAATCTTGTGTATTTATGTTTAATGGCATCTTGATAATAAACAAGCTAACATCATGATATCTTATTTTGCAGGTGGTTCAAACACATTGGTCCTTCATGATTACATCATTCTTGATGTTGATGATTGCATTGGTGCTCTCATGCATACTCTATGTTGGTGTTTTTAATGAACTGACAAATATTTTAAATATCTTGCTGTCCATGGTTGTACTTGCTCTGAACTGTCTTTATAATTCATGTTTATGAATTAATCTTGGTTAACATGAGACTTCATTAAGTTGCTTTGGAATGTGCTTGATGTGACTACAATATGCATTGGACTGTCTAAAGCAGTATATCATTCCTCTTGGGATGGGTCGACCCCATGGGTCGACCCCTGGCTCTTTGAGCCATGCCTTCTGTTTTGGTCTGAACTGGAATGCCTTATTATGGACTGATCCTGATTATCCTGGACTGTATTGGTTTTATATGTTTTTGATTGACTTAACATTTATAAGATGTTTGACGGTATTCAGCTGGTAAATGGAGTTCCATGTTTGAACTTGTTATGGATTGAATAACAATGTCTCAAAATGCTGGTTGAAGGAGGTATGCATATCTCATATGGAAATGTAATCATTCTTATCAATTACATTTCTATACCTGTGTAACTTAACTGAGATTGAATTGCACTACATGCCTTGGATTAAAACTGGATTTATGGACTAGACTTGTATTCATTGCCGACTGATTGAATTAGAGTTGAGAATGGATTGCATGGAATCACTCATATGTATAATTGCAAATTAATGAGAATAGGTATTGTGCAGGATTGATGAGGAAACAACATTCAAATCTTAGAAATGATGGTAAGAACACAATTGGAAGTCGATCTCCAAGTGGTTGGAATGGCATTGGTTCAAAGCTGGAAAAGACAGAGTTATTGTGAGATTTCTATCAAAACTTGTATGTGATGTGGCAGAACCCCTCGGACCTAGATTTGCAAGCAACCGGACCGAACGGCGATATCTCACAAGCGGGTTCACCCGCGTCACACGCACCCGGGTCCGTAGGTGGACCGGCGATGATGGTGAGGGTCTGAGGTTGGACCTTGGGATTCCAAGAGTATGGCTGGCTGGGGATGGACCCCAATGGGCTAGGCATGCCCAATTTCAAGGGCGGCCGGCACGCCGAGGGCGTGGGATGTAGTGTCTCCCTCACAACTCACCCGCGGTGGCACTCGATTAGATGGAAAGTTGGAACGAGCCCTCTCTCATTGCCGACGGCGCAACTAGAGATAATAATAAGCTAAGCAAAGGTAAAAAACCAGCAGAGGAGAGTGGTCTGAAGCTCACCTTATCGGTGTGAAGACACCGATCTCGGCCGGAGACGAGGGAGAGCGGGGAAGCGTGGGCTACCCGCACGCTGCGCCGATGAGGCTTCCGGTGACGACCTGCTAATACAATCACTACACCCTCACAGAGGGGTTGGAATAGGGGAGGGGGACTGTGGGATACATAAAAATACTACCTCCGCACAGGGAGGGGCTGTAAGCCGGCCAGGCGGGGGTGGGGAAGCAAGATCGGCGATCGTTGTTGGTTCTGTCTGCTTCTGGGACTGCCTGATAGGGGGCCGATGACGGCGCTGCCACGGATGCTCCCGAACTCGGAATCTGACGAAACTAGGGCCAAAATGTCGCTGACTGTTTGGGGATGACTCCTAAATTTCCTCGGGACGTTGGGGTGTCGCTGTCAGCTGAGGGGGAGGCTGTACCAGTGCTGCTCGGTTCTGGTTCGGGCTGAGTCCAGATTGTAGTAGCAGGTTGGCGATGACACCACGATAGCTCCCGTGATCCGATCGAGGCAGGACCAGGACGGTCGCGAGCGTGGTCGAGTCTTCTTCTTCCAGCAAGGAATAATGGTGACAGAAGTGGTCGGGGTCGAGAGAAAAGGCCAGAAGAGTGGGAGGGGGTCTGGCCGGATCCTGACTAACCTGACCTGCGCACCAATGGTATAAAATTTGTAACTTTATGCTTCGGGCTTCAAACGGTGCTCCGTTTCTTGGTGATGTTAGGAGGCTTGTAGGAGAAGATGTCTGCGAAGGAATCACATCCAAATTCATCCCGGAGAAGCCGTGGTTGCTTCTTTTCTTGGCTTCTGGTTCCCTGGTGGAGCAGCTTTGTGCAGTCATGGGAAAATCGCTCTCCCGCGCAGCCCGGAGCTCAGACGTATGCGAGACCACCTCACCTGCAAAGCTGACTGGAAGAGCTTTCCAACAATATAAGATTTTCCACCAGGAGACTCTCGATGATGAAGAGGAAGCCTCTGCAACTCAGGGGTACTCTGCTATTGCAAACTGCTACCGGAACTGCAACTTGATGAAGGTAAATGGAGTCAGATAGGGGGCCCAATACAACAAGGGGCGGGGGTATTGGTTGTGGGGGATGGGGGAGGGCGGCTGTGGCAAGGAGGATGGGGGTGGAGGTGGTTGGGGTCGCAGCTAGCAGGTTGAGGGGGAGGGAGGTGTGGCCAAGGGTGGAGGGTGAGAGAGAGGGGGGGCGCAAGTGACTCTTGGGAAAGGGGGGGGGGGAGTGTTTGAATTTGGTTTAATGGTGGGTGATCAATGGTGGTCTTGGGAAGGGGAAGGGGTGTGTTGGGAGATGGAGAGGTGTGTTGGGGAAGGGAAGGGGTGGCTTGGGAAAAGGATTGGTTGCTTGGGGAAGAGGAAGGGTTGCTTGGGAGAATGGAGAGGTGCCTAGGAGAAGGGGATTCCACCTAGGGGTTGGAGGGGAATTAAATGGGAGGTATGGGGAAGGGGGAGGGGTCTTAATGAGAGGTGAATGGGGAGGAGAGAGAGAGAATTTCGAAATTGGGGGTGGGAAGGAGAGAGAATGGGGTTCGCCCCCTTTAGAGAGAGAGAGAGAGAGAGAGGGAGAAGTAGGAGAACTCACAAGAACTCTCTGGATTTAAACTCAGGTTTTTTTCATTCAATAATTCATTAGCTTCAAATGGTGGGATTGGGGTCCTATTTATAGGAATCCCACAATTTAACATAAGTCCCTGACTTTTGGACTAATAACAAGAAACCAAGGGAAGGGGGGCGCCCATGGGCCTAGCCCATTGAATTGGGCCCACTAGCCTACTTAATTGACCCTATGACTCAATACTTAGGTAAATGACCCATATACCTAGGTACTAGACTCAAATAAAAGGAAAATTACATGATAAGAAAATAAAAAATACATCATATGACTCGGAATAAAGTGGGGAACAAGATGTAGCACTGCTGGCGATCATCAGGAGCCCAAAAAATGTGGAGTGGTCGGAGATGTTCCCATCATACCCCCGGGGTGCGGAGAACTCGACTCCGTCGAGTATGGGTCCACGGGGGAAATGGTCCTCTAAAGTAGCTCGGGCTGAACCTCAACCTCCAAACTCAACCCTGCGTCCGTGACCAGGGGACGGTCCTTCATCCTCTCAAGGTGGCTCGAGCACACCCTCTTGCTGGTGATGGAACCCTGCTTGCCTACTATTACCTCCGTGTGCACACGTTGGGCTCTCAGGCTGATTTTTGGTGGCTCTCCGAGGGTATCACTCACAAGGGAATATATAGGCTCAAGGTACTCACTAGGATCCACCGCGGTGCCCATATAGGGTGCCGGATCAGCCACGTGAGAAATGGGGTGAATCCCAAAATCCATTAGTAAGTCAAACCCGTAAGTCGGGTTGCCATAGCCACTCGGAACTTGGCAAGGTCCAAGTCCTCTTGCCCTCAAGTTAGAGGTGACTCTAGGGTAGAGCCACTCCAATGCCACCATCGATAGGTTGCCTAGTTGGAATTCCAAGTGGCGCTCGCGAGCCTTTTCCCGCTCTTTATGAACCTCACCGCTCGTTGCGATTTGCTTGCGTGTATGCTCATGCCATGCATTATGATGCGGTGAGTGGTTATGAAAATGGGTAGTGTGCAAAGGTGGATCGGGGCAACCATAAATTGACCTATCATGAATTGATGCCATGTGGACCTTGATGAACTTAGGTGGACTGGGGCAGCCACAAGTGGCCCTATCATGCATGGACTTCATAACAATGGTTGGAGGGCCGGGGCATCCGTAGGGGAATCTATCACGCATGGGTATAGCAAATGCCGGAGGTCTCGGACATTCGTGAATGCTCGTAACATGCTTAAGACCAATGATGAATGTGGGAGGACCTTTGGACCAGTCATGCATCCGACTTGACATGTGGGTGTCATGTATGAAAGGACCCGACTTTCTATTAATGCCAAGTGGTGTGATGTGCCAAGACATAAGAATTCCTTTCCCATAGGTGACTTCCTTGTGTGGGGTGGTGGGGTGGCCTTCGAGCTTCCACTCAAAAGGGTCGTAGGGGTCAAAGAAGGTATGTGTCATGGAGTGGGGCACTTCATTTGATGTGACACAACCTCGGGCTTAGTCAAACAAGCACATCTAAGCATCCAAATGGGCCTTAATGGGCCACCGCTCTCTTCGTTGCACTCTATTCCCGGGGTGACTATGTGATACCAAGGGTGACTTATGGGAATGGACCCTTGCTGGTAGAGGGCCAGCAAGGCCAAGAATTGATTCCCCAAGGTTGGTTGCCCAATTCGATTGGGGCCGACAAAGTGCACTCGGGCACCGGGTCATACTAACCCACGGCGATCACTCTAAGTCATGGACTTGAGGATCGGGCGCTCCTCACGAATTCAGCGGTGCATGAATCAAATATTGAGAGAGCTACACTAGGTGAGCAAGGAAGAGACACTTACTCGACCGGTTTGAAGAAACCGGTCCCGGTCGGAGACGAGGGCGAGCGGGGAGGCGGTGGTTCCCCACACGCCGCGGCGGTGTCGCTTGACCTGCCAAACCACTTACAAAACTACTCCTCTCGCAGGAGGGGGGATCTTGGGGTAGGGGTTAATATGATACATTCAAACACTACCACCACGCAGGGTGGGGCCTTCAGCCGGCCAAGCGGGGAGGGGTTGGTGGACCGAAACGAAGAGAAATGAGAACTAGGGAAGTTGCAGCTTCAATCTGGAATTGTGGACAGGGGATCGCTGTGATGGCTATGCCGGGCTTGTCCGGACTCCAAATTGATCGAAACCAGCTTCTGAAGCTTCCTGACTGGAAGAGGTGGACTCCATAATTTTTGGGGAAGCTCAGACGGTCGGAGGTGGCTGCACCAGCAACAGGAAGTAGCCTCCTCTGTCTGGCCGCAGGTACTATCTGGACTGTAACAGCAAGTTGCAGAAGTGACTGAGCGCCCTCCCGAGCTCCGATCAGCACGTAACCAGCGGCATCATCTTCGTGGTCGAGGTAGCTTTTAGCAGGAGGTGACGGAGATGCATTCAGAGGTCGAGGATGGCCGGGGCACCCAGAAGAGTGGGTACTGGTCGGAGTAGACAGCAGAAAACAGAACTAGATAGATCGGGGGAGAAAATTCGTAACTTCTTCCTCCGGTGGCCGAACGGGGTTCTGTTTCTTGATCTTGAAAGATGACCGGTAGAGGAAGAACTTTGATGAAGGGGATTCAGCCTGAATCCGCTGGGTTTGTCGTGGCAGAAGGATCTTCCACGCTCTGGTTCAGGATGAAGACCTCTCTGCGCACTGTTGGGAGAATGGCTCTATCTGGCAGCTCCGAGCTCCGATCGTGTTGATTCCACCTCGCCTGCGAAGTAGACTGGAAGGCCTTTCCAGAAAGGTAGGCCACGCCTTCTGAAGAACTAGGATGAATCCGTGGTTGACGCTGCAACAAGGGCTGTTCTGCAGATCTGCACAGCTCCAACCTACTAGAAGAAATGAGAGGGAGATATGGCTTCTTTGGTGGAGGGAAATGGTAGGAATGACCTAAGGGAGAGTGGGGGCTCTTGTGGGGTGGAGAAGGGAGCTAATGGTGATGGGGAATGAGGTGGAGAATGGCTGGAAGCAAGTGCTAGCAGGTGGAGGAGGAAGAGCTACGAATTTGGGGAAGGTGAGTGAGAGGAGAAGGTGAGGGGGGCACAAGTGAGTGGAGGGAAGGGTGGATTTCAAATTCAAAAAGGTCTTGGAAGGTGGGTGATTATGTTGGGAAGTGGAGTGCTTGCATTGGAATGGGGTAGATTTGGTTGGAAGGTGGAGGAAGGTGTTGGAATGGGGAGACTTCTACCTAGGAACTAGGGAGTGGAGTAATGGAGGCCATGGGGAAGTGGAGGGCATTAAAGGAGGTGGTTGGAGGTTGGAAGTGGATGGGAGGAGGGAGGAGAGAGAAGGAAATTCGAATTTGGGGTTGGAGGAGAGAGAAAGAGGGGTGAAATAGAGAGATTAAGAGGGGAATGGGTGGGGAATCTCTCCCCTAGGGTCTCTCACCCAAAAACTAGAGGAATCACTCCAATTTGAACTCAAATGGCAAGTTTAACTCAAAAGGATGTAATCATTCATTAACTTCAAATGAGGGGAGTGGGGTCCTATATATAGGCAACCCACTCTTTACAATAAGTCCCTGACAAAATAAACAACTACAAATAACCAAGGGGGTTGGGAGTGCTAATGGGCCTAGTCCAACGAATGGGGCCCAATAGCTTACATTAGACATCATGATGATACCAAACATAGGAAAATAAGTGCTAGACTTAGGGAAATGACTCAAATAAAATGGAAATACATCAAAATGACTCAAAGGAAAACTACAAAATGGATAAGGGGCCTTAATAGAGTGAGGCCCAAACTCAACTAGCTCCCGAATGTGAAGAAGTGGACCCGAGCCAAAGGGAGTCGTGGGTGATGCCTCCATCAAATCCCCTGGGCCGCAAAGAGCTCGACTCCGTCGAGTAAGGGTCCATCCGGCTAAGGTACCGCTCGAGGAGATCTGGATCCAATCGCTGTAGGTCCTCCCGACTTACCCATGAGTCTTCCAACGGAGGCCGATCCTTCCACCTGACGAGATAGCGCTCATAGACCTTGCTCCGGGTGGTAGTGATCTGCTCATCCAATATTTGTTCAATGCGATCACGCTGAGCTCTTTTGGCTAGTGGACTCTCCTCTCGGGTGGGTGCTCTCTCAAAGGAGGGAGTGGGCTCGATCTCCTCACTAGGTCTCACCGTGGGGCCCTTGTAAGACACTAAGTCGGCGACATTGAATGTAGGACTTACCCCATAATCCTCGGGGAGATCTAATTCATAAGCATTCGCACCAATACGCCTCAAGACCTGGAAGGGCCCAGTCCCACGTGGTCTCAGCTTGGAGTTGGCTCCTGGGGAGAGCCTCTCCGTCCTCACCATCACAAAGTCACCCACTTGGAACTCTAAGTGACGCCGGTGAGAGTCGGCCAACCTTTTATACGCCTCATTTTTCATGCCAATGTGCTTGCGGATTTCCTCATGCAACTCTCTAATATGTTGTGCAAAAGACTCGGCAGAAATGGACACTCTAGCATGCTGGGGAAGGGGAATGAGATCGGATGGCTTTCTTGGTTTGTACCCATGCACTGCTTCAAATGGACTCATCCCTATTGACTTATTGACGGAATTATTGTATGCAAACTCAGCCTGTGGTAAGATGAGATCCCAATTTCCGGGCCGATCCTCAACAAGACACCTAAGGAGGTTCCCTAGACTCCGGTTGACCACTTCAGTTTGGCCATCCGTTTGGGGGTGGTAGGCAGTGGAGAATTTGAGGAGGGTACCCATCATGTGCCAAAGAGTCTTCCAAAAATTGCTAGTGAATTTGACATCCCTATCGGAGACTATGGTCTTGGGTAGCCCATGGAGGCGGACTACCTCATCAAAGAATAACCGGGCTATATGGGAGGCATCGGAGGTTTTGTAGCATGGGATGAAGTGGGCCATTTTGGAAAATCTATCAACCACCACATAGATGGAGTCATGCTTCCTAGAGGTCTTGGGTAAACCTAGCACAAAGTCCATGCTCAAATCTTGCCATGGGCGGTCGGGAATGGGAAGTGGGGTGTATAGGCCGGTGTTTTGTTTTACTTGTTTGGCCGAAGCACATGTGCGACATTGACCCACTATTTTGCCTACATCCCTCTTGAGGCTTGGCCAATAAAATTGACCCTCAACTAAGGCAATGGTCTTGTGGACCCCAAAATGACCGGCTAACCCACCGGCATGTAATTCCCAAACCAAGAAGTCTCGAAGAGATGTCCGAGGAATGCAAAGCCTTGGTCCCTTGAAGAGGAACCCATCCTCTAAAATGAATCCTTCATGCTCCTTGCTAGAATGAGTGGTCAAGTTGGCATAGATTTGTCCAAAGTCGGGGCAACTAGGATAATCATCCTTGACCAAAGCCAATCACTTCCACTTGGATAGTGGATAACAAGGACATCTTCCTACTAAGGGCATCCGCGGCCTTATTCTCACTCCCGGCCTTGTGTTTGATGACAAAGGTGTAGGATTGTATGAACTCAACCCATCGGGCATGTCGGGCATTCAACTTTTGTTGGGAATTGAGGTATTTGAGTGCCTCATGGTCGGAAAAGATGACAAACTCTTTGGGAAGCAAATAATGTCTCCAATGTCGGAGGGATTGGACCACGGCATAGAACTCCTTGTCATTGGTGAAGTATCTAGTCCTAGCATCACATAGCTTCTCACTAAAGTAGGCGACCGGGTGTCCCTCTTGACTAAGAATCCCTCCTATCCCAATCCCGGATGCATCACAAGTGACCTCAAAAACTTTAGAGAAATCGGGAAGACATAGGACCGGGGCTTGGGTCAACTTTTCCTTAAGCTCAAGGAAGGCTTTAGAGGCGGCTTTGGTCCAAACAAAGGTTCCCTTTTTGAGACAATCAGTTATTGGGCGGTGATAGTGCTAAACCCCCGAATGAATCTCCTATAGAATGTGGCCAACCCATGGAAACTTCTAACCTCATGAAGGGTGTGGGGTTCAGGCCAATCAATGATAGCTTGGACCTTGTCGGGGTCCATGGAGACTCCTTTGGTTGACACCACATATCCTAGGAAGGTGATGGTAGTGGTCATGAAATGACACTTTCTTAGGTTGGCAAATAAGCTCTCTTGCCGGAGGACGGTGCAAACTTTCCTAAGGTGTTCGAGGTGGGCTTCATGGGTGTGGCTATAGATGAGAATATCATCAAAGTATACCACTAGAAAGTTCCCAATGAAAGGCCTAAGTGCTTCCGTCATAAGACGCATGAAAGTACTTGGGGCATTAGAAAGCCCAAATGGCATGACTAACCACTCAAAGAGACCATCCTTGGTCTTGAAGGCCGTTTTCCACTCATCCCCGGGCCTTATCCTAACTTGGTGGTAACCACTCTTGAGATCTATCTTAGAGAAGATGGTGGCTCCAGCTAGCATGTCCAACATGTCATCAAGCCTAGGGATAGGGAACCTATACTTGACGGTAATCTTGTTAATGGCCCGGCTATCCACACACATCCGCCACGATCCATCTTTCTTGGGGGTAAGGAGGGCCAGGACGGCACATGGACTCTTACTAATGCGGATGAAGCCCTTCCTAATGAGTTCCTCTATTTGCCTCCTAAGTTCGGCATGTTCCGTAGGATTGAGGCGATAATGAGGAAGGTTTAGAAGGGTGGCTCCCGGCACTAGGTCGATTGCGTGTTGCACATCACGCATGGGAGGGAGTTGGTCTGGGAGCTCTTCCGGGAACACATCATGAAATTCTTCCAATAGTTGTTGGATCTCTATGGGATGGGGATTAGAAGGGGTAGGTTCCCCTAAGCATATGACAACCGCACACAAAGGCACCCCTTGAGCAATTTCCTCTTCAAGCTCTCTCCTAGTGATGAGATGAATACCCTTGGTCAACCCCGTGGTTCTACTTTGTTTTGGGGTTTGGATAAGGGCTTGAGTTGGAGGGGTGGAGTTCCCCGAGACTTGTGGAGTGGTGGGGTGTGATCCTTGAGGGAGAGTGTCCCTCTTGGGCATGGGACGAGGTGGGGAAGGGTTAAGACGGATAGTCTTACCCTCATGCTCAAAGGTGCATATGTTGCTTCTTCCTAGAATGGTGGCATCCACATCATAGAGCCAAGGTCTTCCTAAAAGGATGCTACCCACTTCCATAGGTATGACGTCACACCATATTTGGCCATGGTAGGAAGAGAAAGTGAGAGGCACTAGGCATTGGGTGTTGACCGGGATGGAGTTGTTGTTGATCCATGAGACCTGGTATGGACTTGGGTGGGGAGTGAGAGTAAGCCCAAGGAGCTTGACGGTGTCGGGTGATACGGCATTAACACAACTACCACTATCCAAGATCACTTTCCTCACATGGTTTTCTATCTTGACAAAGGTGTGGAAAATTGAAGTCCGTCGCCAATCCTCTTCTTGAGGTTGGGTGAGAGTGCACCTAATGACTCCTAGATGGGAGTTGTTTGAAGGAGTGGAATGATCTAGACCCGACTCTAGACATTGGGCTTCATACTCCTCTTCCCAATCTATTAAGGCTTCATGTTCCTCAATGACATTTTCTTGTTCCTTTTGGGGTTGGACTTCTTCCTCAATAAGCAAGCTAGATAGCCCCTTAGATGGACATTGCCCCGTAAAATGACCATACCCATGACACTTATAGCATTGTTGGCGCCCACTTCCCGGGGTGGCTCCTACACTTGGGCCTTTGGGGTTGTCATCCTTCCGTGGAAGAGGGTGACTAGGAGCGGGTTTGTTTGGAGTGATGGGTGGGGGAGGGTTGTAGGACCTTAAAGGGGCATTCCCACTTGGGCTAGGAGCTCTCATGGGGGTGGGTGGAATGGGACGTGGTCCCATGTTTTTGGGGTCGGTGGGTCGGGGAGGGATAAATCGGGAACTCCTAGAAAACCTTTCCACATCTCTAGCAATTTGGTAAGCTATCTCAAGGTTATCAACATCTCTCATGAATAGTTCCCTCTTGATGTGGCTTTGAAGCCCATTCCTAAAGCGGGATAAGGTGACATCCGCATCCTCATGGACACCACACTTTAGAAGATAAGAGTCAAATTTTTCAATGTACTCTACCACGGTCTTTCCTTCTTGGGTGAGGCTTTGCCATTCATCTAGGAGCATTTGGTGGTAGGTTCGGGGAAGGTATTTGTTCCTAAGTAGATTCTTCATATCCGCCCAAGTGTTAATAGGCTCATCCCTCCTAATCCGCCTTAGACCCTCTTGATTTAGCCAATAAGTTTTGGCCAACTTAGTGAGATGCATCTTAGCCAATCTAACTCTTCTTTGGTCGGACATGGGGTACCATTCAAAGTATTGGTCCATGGCGGTCTCCCATTCTAGGTAAACACTAGGTTCATGTGAACCGTCAAAGTTTGGGGCCTCTACCTTGATCATCCTTAAAAGGGGGTCATCCGGATCATCCCGTGGACGCCGGTCATGGTTTTGATGGGGGCGAGGTATCTCATACTCATAATAATGGTCATAGTTCATTTCATCCCTATAAAATTCAGCATGTGGGTGATGGGCTCTTGGGCCGTTGTTCCTTGGGTGGAACTCTTCCCTATGAGGCTCTATATGTGGAGGGTGGACTCTTGGGCCTTGGTTCCTTTGGGGAAAACCATTCCTATGATAATCACCATGTGGTGGAGGGACTCTTGGCTCATTGATTCTTGGGTGAGGATCTTCCCTATGAGGTTCATCTTGTGGAGGGGGAATTCTAGGCTCATTGTTCCTTGGGTGGTACCCTTGGTCTTCTAACCGAGCAATTCAGTTGGTAAGGGACTCTAGTTGGGCAAGGATGGTTGTGAGGGCAGTCTCTACCCTTTCTTGGGGTTCCTCCCTAGGAACATCTTGGTTGAGTTGGTGAGGATTGGGATCCATGGTTGGAATCGAAGATGAAGAACCGGGTTGGTAGCTAGTACCACTACGGGTGGACATGCAAGACAAAGGGCCAAAGTGGTTGGACACACAATGCAAAGGTCCTAGGACTTAGACTTGATAGAGACAAGTCAAGGACTTGCTCTGATACCACTTGATGTGACACAACCTCAGGCTTAGTCAAACAAGCACATCTAAGCATCCAAATGGGCCTTAATGGGCCACCGCTCTCTTCGTTGCACTCTATTCCTGGGGTGACTATGTGATACCAAGGGTGACTTATGGGAATGGACTCTTGCTGGTAGAGGGCCAGCAAGGCCAAGAATTGATTCCCCAAGGTTGGTTGCCCAATTCGATTGGGGCCGACAAAGTGCACTCGGGCACCGGGTCACACTAACCCACGGCGATCACTCTAAGTCATGGACTTGAGGATCGGGCGCTCCTCACGAATTCAGCGGTGCATGAATCAAATATTGAGAGAGCTACACTAGGTGAGCAAGGAAGAGACACTTACTCGACCGGTTTGAAGAAACCGGTCCCGGTCGGAGACGAGGGCGAGCGGGGAGGCGGTGGTTCCCCACACGCCGCGGCGGTGTCGCTTGACCTGCCAAACCACTTACAAAACTACTCCTCTCGCAGGAGGGGGGATCTTGGGGTAGGGGTTAATATGATACATTCAAACACTACCACCACGCAGGGTGGGGCCTTCAGCCGGCCAAGCGGGGAGGGGTTGGTGGACCGAAACGAAGAGAAATGAGAACTAGGGAAGTTGCAGCTTCAATCTGGAATTCTGGACAGGGGATCGCTGTGATGGCTATGCCGGGCTTGTCCGGACTCCAAATTGATCGAAAATAGCTCCTGAAGCTTCCTGACTAAAAGAGGTGGACTCCAGAATTTTTGGGGAAGCTCAGACGGTCGGAGGTGGCTGCACCAGCAACAGGAAGTAGCCTCCTCTGTCTGGCCGCAGGTACTGTCTGGACTGTAACAGCAAGTTGCAGAAGTGACTGAGCGCCCTCCCGAGCTCCGATCAGCACGAAACCAGCGGCATCATCTTCATGGTCGAGGTAGCTTTCAGCAGGAGGTGACGGAGATGCATTCAGAGGTCGAGGATGGCCGGGGCACCCAGAAGAGTGGGTACTGGTCGGAGTAGACAGCAGAAAATAGAACTAGATAGATTGGGGAAGAAAATTCGTAACTTCTTCCTCCGGTGGCCGAACGGGGTTCTGTTTCTTGATCTTGAAAGATGACCGGTAGAGGAAGAACTTTGATGAAGGGGCTTCAGCCTGAATCCGCTGGGTTTGTCGTGGCAGAAGGATCTTCCACGCTCTGGTTCAGGATGAAGACCTCTCTGCGCACTGTTGGGAGAATGGCTCTATCTGGCAGCTCCGAGCTCCGATCGTGTTGATTCCACCTCGCCTGTGAAGTAGACTGGAAGGCCTTTCCAGAAAGGTAGGCCACGCCTTCTGAATAACTAGGATGAATCCGTGGTTGACGCTGCAACAAGGGCTGTTCTGTAGATCTGCACAGCTCCAACCTACTAGAAGAAATGAGAGGGAGATATGGCTTCTTTGGTGGAGGGAAATGGTAGGAATGACCTAAGGGAGAGTGGGGGCTCTTGTGGGGTGGAGAAGGGAGCTAATGGTGATGGGGAATGAGGTGGAGAATGGCTGGAAGCAAGTGCTAGCAGGTGGAGGAGGAAGAGCTACGAATTTGGGGAAGGTGGGTGAGAGGAGAAGGTGAGGGGGGCACAAGTGAGTGGAGGGAAGGGTGGATTTCAAATTCAAAAAGGTCTTGGAAGGTGGGTGATTATGTTGGGAAGTGGAGTGCTTGCATTGGAATGTGGTAGATTTGGTTGGAAGGTGGAGGAAGGTGTTGGAATGGGGAGACTTCTACCTAGGAACTAGGGAGTGGAGTAATGGAGGCCATGGGGAAGTGGAGGGCATTAAAGGAGGTGGTTGGAGGTTGGAAGTGGATGGGAGGAGGGAGGAGAGAGAAGGAAATTCGGATTTGGGGTTGGTGGAGAGAGAAAGAGGGGTGAAATAGAGAGATTAAGAGGGGAATGGGTGGGGAATCTCTCCCCTAGGGTCTCTCACCCAAAAACTAGAGGAATCACTCCAATTTGAACTCAAATGGCAAGTTTAACTCAAAAGGATGTAATCATTCATTAACTTCAAATGAGGGGAGTGGGGTCCTATATATAGGCAACCCACTCTTTACAATAAGTCCCTGACAAAATAAACAACTACAAATAACCAAGGGGGTTGGGAGTGCTAATGGGCCTAGTCCAACGAATGGGGCCCAATAGCTTACATTAGACATCATGATGATACCAAACATAGGAAAATAAGTGCTAGACTTAGGGAAATGACTCAAATAAAATGGAAATACATCAAAATGACTCAAAGGAAAACTACAAAATGGATAAGGGGCCTTAATAGAGTGAGGCCCAAACTCAACTAGCTCCCGAATGTGAAGAAGTGGACCCGAGCCAAAGGGAGTCGTGGGTGATGCCTCCATCATCATTGTTTCCTAGGTGTATTTCACCCATGGTCATGATACCCTTGGTGTGGGCCGGGTTTTGAGAGTGGTGAGCTTGGTCTAACATGGTTGGTTGGGGTAGAAAAAGGTTGGTGGTGAGTAAGGTGGGTGGGTATAGGAAGGGATCGAAGGGGTCATGGTAAGGGTCACCTAGGGAGAGGAACTCTAGATCCTCATGGTCTTCACATAGTGGTGAGTCATCCTCCCCTAATGGAACAATTGGGTCGAAGTTCTTGGTGGGATGGTCGGCCATGAATGGAGGGCTTGATGTTCTACCCGAGATAAGCAACTCTAGTTTGTGGATAGCATCGGGCTCATTGGGTGTAGGGAGGAATAGAAGAAGGTCGCTTGTGTAGCAACCCACAGTGTAAATCGAGGAGATGGACCTGACACATAAGTGTAGGAGGTCAATGCTCCTAGGTCGGTCGGCCACTGTGGTCAACATGCCAGTTAACTCCATTTGCCAAGATAGACCCTTAAGGAGATCCCCTAATGTCTCCACTTGGTAAGATGATTGGATGGTGGTGTGATAGGAGAGGGGCACTATAGGAAGGTTTTGTTCTATAGGAGGGCAAACATGGGCCATGATATCTCTGATTGGGTTCTCCTTTAGCCAACGTAAAAGGGGTTCTCCTAAGATGAGCTCGGCCCCAACTAGGGAGGGTGGTGTAGGGTGAAGACCACTGTGCAAGGTTTCTTCTTCAACTTGGACATGTGTTTCCCCCACGGTTGGGATAGTGACCATGGTGTTCTCCTCCTCTAGGTGGTCGGGTGTGTGAGCCATGATGCTTTCTACACATGGGATGGGAACTTCCTGGCCTAACTCATGACATTGTGACTCGTATTCTTCTTCCCAATCGGGGGAGGCCTCATGTACCTCAATCACATTCTCATCCCTTTGGGGTGTGGGGGTTTTACTCTCCAAGGGAATGGGAAGGTCTTTTGGGGATGGGGTGATGAAGGTTGGGACATGATGCACCTGGGGTGGTGAGGGTGTTCGAACTTGGATTGGGTTTGGGAGTGGAAGAAGTGGAGACCTAAGTTGGGGTAGGATTGGGGTTGGTAGTGAAAGATGGGTGGGTTGATTGGTTTTGGGGGGGGGGTGTCCCTTTTAGGGGAAGATGGAGGGGTAGTGGTGGGGACCGTGGAAGCTTGTGGGGTGTGGGTTTGATGGAGAATTTTGGGTTGGGTGGTGGCCGTCATGGGCCTAGGTGGAGGGGTGGACATGCTTTCCACTTGGGTTCGAATGGTGAGGGTTGGTTGAGTGGCTTTGGGTTGGGGAGTGGTGGCCCTCATGGGGGGAACCGGGTCAATTAGGGGTCTTTTGCCCTTGAGATCGGCCGGTTGTGGAAGAGTGAGGGTGGGGGCCAATTTGGTTTGAATGGTGGTGGTGATCGGGATTGGAATCATTTGAGGTGGTGGAGTTTGGGCCCTAAGGGAGGTCTTGGGTTGACTGGGAGAGAAAGGAGGAGTGGGAGTGCTCCTCGGGTTATGGTTCTCAAGGTAGGAGTGGGAAGGTCGGGGAGCGTAGATCTTCCTAAGCTCAATCTTCATATCTTCTCATGATCCTATGGGTTCTTGCCTCCAAATCCTTCTTAAGCCCACTATGCGTTCCCACCCCTTCTTGGCCTGTCCCCGAAGCCGCTCCTCGGCTATGCGGACTCTAGCGTGTCCATAGACCATAGTCCTATCAAAGTTTTTATCCATGGTAGCCTCCCACTTTAGGTAGGCATTAGGACTAGATCCTTCAAAACTAAGGTCCCCTTCTAGGATGATGTCCATGATGAGAGGGTCAATCGGACTCTTGTGGCAGGCCGTGTTGAGGGGACTTAACCAATGGGGAGTATACATGATGATGCACTGGGTGGCCCGATGGTGACTCTAAATGTGAATGTGCCCTTGGACCAACTTGTAGAGAGACAAGTTATGAATTTGCTCTGATACCAAATTGATGTGGCAGAACCCCTCGGACCTATATTTGCAAGCAACCGGACCGAACGGTGATATCTCACAAGCGGGTTCACCCGCGTCGCCCGCACCTGGGTCCGTAGGCGGACCGGCGATGATGGTGAGGGTCCGAGGTTGGACCTTGGGGTTCCAAGAGTATGGCTGGCTGGGGATGGACCCCAATGGGCTGGGGATGGACCCCAATGGGCTAGGGATGCCCAATTTCAAGGGCCGCCGGCACGCCGAGGGAGTGGGATGTAGTGTCTCCCTCACAACTCACCCGCAGTGGCACTCGATTAGATGGAAAGTTGGAACGAGCCCTCTCTCATTGCCGACGGCGCAACTAGAGATAATACTAAGCTAAGCAAAGGTAAGAAACCAGCAGAGGAGAGTGGTCCGAAGCTCACCTTATCGGTGTGAAGACACCGATCCCGGCCGGAGATGAGGGCGAGCGGGGAAGCGTGGGCTACCCGCACGCTGCGCCGATGAGGCTTCCGGTGACGACCTGCTAATACAATCACTACACCCTCACAGAGGGGTTGGAATAGGGGAGGGGAACTGTGGGATACATAAAAATACTACCTCCGCACAGGGAGGGGCTGTAAGCCGGCCAGGCGGGGGTGGGGAAGCAAGATCGGTGATCGTTGTTGGTTCTGTCCGCTTCTGGGACGGCCTGATAGGGGGCCGATGACGGCGCTGCCACGGACGCTCCCGAACTCAGAATCTGACGAAACCAGGGCCAAAATGTCTCTGACTGTTCTGGGATGACTCCTGAATTTCCTCGGGATGTTGGGGTGTCTCTGTCAACTGAGGGGGAGGCTGTACCGGTGCTGCTCGGTTCTGGTTCGGGCTGAGTCCAGATTGTAGCAGCAAGTTGGCGACGACACCACGATCGCTCCCGTGATCCGACCGAGGCGGGACCAGGACGGTCGCGAGCGTGGTCGAGTCTTATTCGTCCAGCAAGGAATAATGGTGACAGAAGTGGTCGGGGTCGAGAGAAGGGGCCAGAAGAGTGGGAGGGGGTCTGGCCGGATCCTGACTAACCTGACCTGCGCACCAATGGTATAAAATTTGTAACTTTATGCTTCGGGCTTCAAATGGTGCTCCGTTTCTTGGTGATGTTAGGAGGCTTGTAGGAGAAGACCTCTAAAAAGGAATCACATCCAAATTCATCCCGGAGAAGCTGTGGTTGCTTCTTTTCTTGGCTTCTGGTTCTCTGGCGGAGCAGCTTTGCGCAGTCATGGGAGAATCGCTCTCCCGCGCAGCCCGAAGCTCAGACGTATGCAAGACCACCTTGCCTGCAAAGCTGACTGGAAGAGCTTTCCAAAAATATAGGATTTGCCAACAGGAGACTCGCGATGAGGAAGAGGAAGCCTCTGCAACTCAGGGGTACTTTGCTGTTGCAAACTGCTACTGGAACTGCAACTTGATGAAGGTAAATGGAGTCGGATAGGGGGCCCAATACAGCAAGGGGCGGGGGTATTGGTTGTGGGGGATGGGGGAGGGCGGATGTGGCAAGGAGGATGGGGGTGGAGGTGGTTGGGGTCGCAGCTAGAAGGTGGAGGGGGAGGGAGGTGTGGCCAAGGGTGGAGGGTGAGAGAGAGGGGGGGCGCAAGTGACTCTTGGGAAAGGGGGGGGAAGTGTTTGAATTTGGTTTAATGGTGGGTGATCAATGGTGGTCTTGGGAAGGGAAAGGGGTGTGTTGGGAGATGGAGAGGTGTGTTGGGGAAGGGAAGGGGTGGCTTGGGAAAAGGATTGGTTGCTTGGGGAAGAGGAAGGGTTGCTTGGGAGAATGGAGAGGTGCCTAGGAGAAGGGGATTCCACCTAGGGGTTGGAGGGGAATTAAATGGGAGGTATGGGGAAGGGGGAGGGGTCTTAATGAGAGGTGAATGGGGAGGAGAGAGAGAGAATTTCAAAATTGGGGGTGGGAGGAGAGAGAATGGGGTTCGCCCCCTTTAGAGAGAGAGAGAGAGAGGGAGAAGTAGGAGAACTCACAAGAACTCTCTGGATTTAAACTCAGGTTTTTTTCATTCAATAATTCATTAGCTTCAAATGGTGGGATTGGGGTCCTATTTATAGGAATATCAAAATTTAACATAAGTCCCTGACTTTTAGACTAATAACAAGAAACCAAGGGAAGGGGCGGCGCCCATGGGCCTAGCCCATTGAATTGGGCCCACTAGCCTACTTAATTGACCCTATGACTCAATACTTAGGTAAATGACCCATATACCTAGGTACTAGACTCAAATAAAATAAAAATTACATGATAAGAAAATGAAAAATACATCATATGACTCGGAATAAAGTGGCGAACAAGATGTAGCACTGTTGGCGATCATCAGGAGCCCAAAAAATGTGGAGTGGTCGGAGATGTCCCCATCAGTATGCCAATGGTAAGAAGGTTTGATCAAGTGTATCTCAATATGCATGAATTGATATGGATTGATTGCTAGTGGTTCAAAATTGGTAGATATGTTCAAATCTGGAAAAATTAGGTACATTGTGGAGTTTTTCATTCAAATACTCAAGGCCATGGTAAGAATGTTTGATTAATTGGTTTTGAATGTGAATGGATTGATCAATGTTGAAATCAGGTTTTGAATATGTCAATCTAAGTTGTTAGTGCATATTGATTGATCTTGATACCATGTTCCTCGATTTGTGGAGTTTCAAGTGATTTTTAATTGAGCTTTTCCACTGTCAGGAAAAGTCTCGACCCATGGGGTCGACACTTTATATTGGGTTATGCTGTTTTAACTAAAACAGAACCCCCGGTAAAAAAGGTCGACCCCATGGGTCGACACTTTTTACCCTGGGTCCTGATTTCGTTTCGGGACAGAACCTCATGAAAAAAAGGTCGACCCCATGGGTCGACACTTTTGACTAGGTTCTGGATTTTCTACTTTTGGCAGACTCGTTGATACGAGTGTCGACCCTAGAGGTCGACACTTTGTCTGCTACGTCCGGATCGGGTTTCCGGGTTTGGTTTCGAACCATGGGTTTAAAGGTCCGATTGGCTTGCCCTTTTACCCCATTACCCCTAGGGTTTCTACCCTTGGTTGGGTGTGGTTTTGAGAAGGTATATGCATGGGGTTTATGGTCTTTTCTTGCTGTTTCTTCTTGGGTATATAGCAGCTGTGAATTTCCATCGGATGAATGATCCCCTTGAGCTAATAGTTCCATATCTGATGCAGGTGAAGAAGAACGAGGAGGAGAAGGTGCTGCTCTGCTGGGGAAAAGATCCACGCCACCAAGGAACGTGTCTCACGACCCCAAGCACGAAGCCGGAGGCGAGCCGCCACTACTCTCTCCATTGTTGCTTGCTTTGGCGGATTTCAAAAAGGGGGCTGATTTCTTCTCTTATGCTCTTATCGTTCTAAAGCATTCTTCTATTTTGTTTCCGGGTTGTGTGAAGACTTAGGGGATATCTAAATCATTCATTTCAATATTCTTGTTTGAGATTAGCTTAAAGGTTGAGCTTATTGTTCTATCTGTTCTTGTAGTGAAGAAGAAGAATGAAAAGGAGTTGTGGGACATTAAAGGGGAATACATTATATATATATATATATATATATATATATATATATATATATGTTCCTATTTTCAGTTGTTGTCATGTCCCTTTTAACCAAGATATACTTTCGGAGCATAATGTCTCATCTTTTCTTGATGTGTGCAGGCTCGATTGGAGCTAGGACTTGAACAAACAAACTTGGATCCTCGAGGAGGACGACTGATTGCTCCAACCAGCTGCGGATAAAATCTTCTCCAACCTAGGCTTCAAGAAAGATCTTCTTATTTCTATTGGAGAACAAAGGAGATATTTCTACATCCTCTTTATGCATATTTCTATGAATGTTTCATAGTAGATTTTCATCTACATACTGTTACGGGCATATATTGTATATCCTTTGATTTTCTTAAACTCAGAATATCTATGTGTGTGTACGGAGCTGTGTCTCCGTGTGGTTGTTGTGTCCGGGGTACGTTCCCCGAACGTGTGTGTGTGTGCTGCAGTGGCAGCGTGTTGAGGCAAGGCCTCGTGTGTGTATTGCTGCAGAAGCATCGTGTGTGTGGTTGGGGTTCATCCCCGTGTTGCTACTTTGGTAGCGTGTTAGTGAAGCCTCACCGGGTTTGGTGAGGGGTGGACGTAGGGAGTCCGTCGTGGTCCCGAACCACCTAAAAATCCATGTGTTCATTGTGATTGCCTGTGTGACTGTCCATTTCTCCTATCTCCCTTCACAGGTTATCTTATTGATTTTTATTTCACTACACCACTACACTTCGCTAGCTCTGCTATCTGTTATTAGTAATCGTTCGTCGCTTGTTGGATTGGTTGTCCGAGTGAGATCGGAAAGATTGAGAGAATATCTTAATCTCACTTGAAGTTTTTGTTAATCAACGTTGTTAATTCTACATCTGTTAAGAAAGTTGTTAAAATACGCCATCTCGGCAAGGGGACAATTCAACCCCCCTTCTTGCCCGCCATCTCTCTGGGCCAATAGAGGAGACTATGGCAGCGGGCGTCGGAAGATGTCCTCCAGCTCCGGAATACCCAAAGAAGAATGGCGAGTTAGTTCTTGCAGCCAAGACTCGGCGACCTACAGCTGGGACAGTTTCTCCTCGAGGGAAGCAGCTTGTCCCTCGGCCATTTCTACTTCCTCTATCTTCTGGACTTCAAGACGCTCTATTTCTTGAAGCTCAGTCTCTGCCCTTGAAAGTTCGGCCTGCAGCTCTGCTATCCGGGCCGTAAGGAAACTTCGGCGCTGCAAAGAGGCACTAGCATCATCCCACATCTGCGCTGCAGTCCCTTTCAGGGAGACGAGAGTCGCTCGGCATTCAGCTCGCTCCAATGTTATGGCCGTCAGCTGGTCAGCTACCTCTCGGCCTAAGAACTCCCTTCTGTTCACATATTTCAGTAGCAGAATTACCCATGGAGTCCAGTCGTCCATGGGGCAGCCGAAAGCCAACAGCGAGTGGGACAAGTGCTCTATCAAGCCCCTCAGCTGAACATAAGTCAAATCTCTGCTGGCCGCTATGGTCTGCTGAAGGGTCCCTAAGAACTGCCACACGAGGTCACTCGATGACTGGAGACCGAGCGGTGACGTCTCGGGTAGTTCGAACTCCACTCTGATGTCCACGGTGGCCCAGATATCGTTGCTCGTCCCAGAAGATGACGACGGCATGATCTGCAGAGCACTTGCATGGGGAACAACTGCAGTAACTGATATGGTAGCTGGAGTCTCGATGACGGCGACTTCCCTGCCAGCCCCTTAGGATGAAGCTGCAACAGGGACATCAAGGGCCAAGGACATCTGCTCCTCGCCTCCAACTTGACTGACCCCCATATGTCCAGTTTCAGCAATAAGAGCCAGGGCCCCAGTAGTCTCGGCTTCCTCTTCAACGATCTCTCCTGCCTCTACCTCGGGGGGGGGGGGGGGGCACCCTTCTCTGAAGCCGACTGTCGTGCGACTTCCAATGGATGGGAGTCCTCGACTGCCACCGACTCGTCAGCCCTCACAAATACTCCAGGTCCTACTGGACCCGCTGCCGCTGCGTAGTCCTTGGGATATCGCAGTGCGATATGTCGCAAGACTGGCGGGAAGGTTGCATGACCCTCACCTAGAGCCGGGAGAGGTATATGCACCATTATGGTTGGCAGCACCACCTCAATCTGCACCAGAAATATATATATCAGAGAGCTGAAAAGAAAAGGAAAGGAAGGGCAACAAGCGTCAATCACGGGGGGTTCCTCACCTCCGCCGACACTAGGCTCAAATCTCCACGGGCGACCTCTGCGGCCCCAGCCCCTTCACTTACAAGTGATCCAGACGGCCCAGGACCGCTCCATGACAACCGGGGCAGGCTGAAAGTCAGGTGATCACTTTCATAAGCCGAAAATGCCCCGACATCCTCAGTCTCTG
The DNA here is from genome assembly GCA_022559845.1 of Amorphophallus konjac. Classification (NCBI taxonomy): domain Eukaryota; kingdom Viridiplantae; phylum Streptophyta; class Magnoliopsida; order Alismatales; family Araceae; genus Amorphophallus; species Amorphophallus konjac. The sequence continues at coordinate 221,611,675 of CM040128.1, read as the reverse complement.
TGTCGACCGGTGGGAACTCCTCGTCACTAGAGCCGCCACCGTAATCGACCTGCTCAGAGGAAGAAGACTCCTCTGCTCTTTCTGGATGCTCCACCATCGGAGCATGACCCTCACCAGGAGGAGCATCACCCTCAGTAGGGACTTCCTCCATGCACTCCGCACTAGGAGCAGAAGTTGATGGGATTTCAGGGGCGAGCTCACCCTACTCCCCAGCAATAGCTTCCTCTGCACCCTCTGCTCCAGAAAGTAATGACGGTTGCATATCAACTGAAATTTATGGCAAGAAATAGTCAATCCGACTGAAGACATGAAGACTCGCGGTGGTGTCACGATTAAACTATAAATTACCTTCCATTGCCTATTTGGGCATTGGAGAAGGCAGATCTCTCTCTACGGGTGCAGTAAGGATTTCCTCTGCCCCTTCCCTAGCCACGGCGCCTACCGTCGCCTCCAGCCCGACGACCGCAGCGACTGTGTCGGCAGCTGTCAACACGGATTAGCCGAAGCAGCCAAAGTGAGCCAATGAATTCTGAAGAAATGAAGAGCTTACCTTTAGCTTCTGGCCCCTGCGCGCGGGAAGCCTCGAACTCTTCAAAGGATACAACCGGAGGAAGAATGGTTGCTGGTTCCTTTTCTGCGGCCTTCCTCCGGCATGCCCGTGTCACTCGGGTCACTACCGCTTTGGCCTTCCCAACGGCCTCTCTCAACTGGGATCAGGTTCACTTTCTCGAATCGCCAGGAGGCAGTGGCGTCGTGGTCGGGGCTGGCTCGGGAGCCTCGAAGTATGCTGGCTTCTGAGCTTTTATTATTAGCTCCCTAAAGTGCCGAGTCTCCTCCAAAGTGGGTCGGACTGCACATGCACGAAGGTGAGAATAATACATGACAATGAAGAAAAGAAGTTGGCCGACGGGCCTGAATAAAGAGATAGAACATACTTGCTAGCCCCGTGTAGAAGGGGAAGAGAGGCCAATAATACAGCGAGGGCACTTTGTCTCTCGAAGCTGCCTCGCGAATAAGCCAACATAAATCTCCTATCTATTCACTCAGCTCGGCCAGCAGCGCCAGGTCCTCGTGGCCACGAGAAGACAGGTGATAATATAAGCTTAGGTGGTCTAGCCCCCATCTATCAGCATACTTGAATGAGATATGAAGGGGCCGGTCCAGAATGGCTTCGCTAGGACCACTCACTGAAAGACCATGCGATCGAAGGAGCGCAAATAGCCAAGGGGTGTTGTCATATAGAGCATCCCGCCTATCTTCCCTACGGATGAAAGTCTGATAGGGGTGCAGCCTGTCAACCTCGGGGCGCCAGTCAGCCACAACCGAGATGGGCTCCTCCACCGACAGAGGGAGTTGCTGAAGAACCACCCTCTCGCTGCTTACCCGGCATAGACCCCGAAGCGTTTTCACATAGTCATCCTTGCTGATTGTGGGCAACTTTGGGTCGACTTTGGTCCTGCGGCTTTTCACAGCTTTTCGGGCCTCCAGATAGGCCCTCACTTCCGTGTTGGTCCAAGATTTCAGCTTCTTCAAATAGGAGGGCTCAATATCAAGGGTTGGCTCCGGCTGGGAGTCCAGAAATCTATGCTCTGGTACGGCCCAACACTCTCGGCGGGAGCTCCTGTAGAACCCCGTCCGCGCGTTCCACCACTTGATATACTCAGGAGTCACGCGGGGGAAGTGGGTAGGGGTTGGCACCCTGAAAGAAACATCTTCTCGGCGGTGGAAGAAGTTCCACCATATCCGGGCATCATCATTTGAAACTTGCCCGGCTCTGTGCCTATTGGGCAACGCAAATTGTGAAGAGGAATGCGGAATGTGCTGGTCATAGCCAAAGTTCCGACTGAAGCGAAACTGATAATACGGCTCCAGCCACAAAATGCCGCTCTTTCGAATACAAGGACCCTTGGCCTGATAGCCTGCGCCCAGTCGACCAACTCCTGCTCAAGGATGGGCCTTGTACACTTGGCCCCCGAGATTGGATGGATATACTCCTCTCTCTCGAAGAGCTTGCACTGCCTCGCCCTATTCACCAGCGGGCTGGAGTGGGCAGCTAAGCTCCAGAAGTGAAGGACCCCGGGTGAATCTGTGGGAATCCAGGCCAACTTGCCCCGAATGGCGAAGAGTTGCTCCGCTAGTGAGAATGGCTCGACACTCGCGAACTCTATCATTCACGGGATAAGATGATCTGACTGTAACGCCCAAGGGGCAGCCTCCGAAAAAAGGGTACAAACCCAAGCATTGAAGAAGTGTAACAGACCAACCGTCCACAGATTCCTGGGAAGACGCGTCTTGTGCAGGTCTCCCAGCATTTTGTAAGTAAGGCACAAAGCCACTGGGCAAAGGGACAAGTTTGTACCCCAAGCCATGAGACAGGCGGGATAGATAGCCTCTGCTCTAATCACGCTCTCGTCGCCTTGCGGGAGAGCGAAGGAACAGATCCAATAAACTAGGTACGCAGCGCAGTGTGTGACTGCGTCGACACCAGTGGGGTTCGGGTCCTCCCTCTGCCCTCGTCTTGAAGATAATGACGTTGCGACCTGTCATCGGACTCTCTTCTTCCTTTTCGAAGCCATCGACGCTATTGGGGGGAAGTCCTCGTACTTGTTCTTCCCGCTAAAGAAATATTGGAGCCAGGTTCCCATCCGCACCCTCCGCTTCTCGCCCAACTTCTGAGCTTCCCTCGTGTCATGTGACGAGTGGTAAAGTGTGCGGTACGCCTTCATCAGATAGCGATAAGCGTGGCCCGCCAGATATCGACCCTCACCGTCGGTCTGATCCTTCAGCCAGTCAGGCTAGCAGACTTCCTCGTACGACTCTCCGTCGATGGGTAGACCGCTAAGCTGTGAGAGGCTCCATAAATCCAGAGAAGTTTCTCCTTCCGAGGTATAAAAAGTGTTGTACTCGGGGCAGAATACTTCGATCATGCCACCGCATAAGCCTCGGGAGATGGGGTAGCGGTATCTTGAGGCGTAAACGCTGTGATAGACGCCAGCCCTGGTCAGGAGGGGAGCGTAGTGCTGCAGCACATAATCCATGAACTCCATTGCTCCAGGTTTGAATGCGTGGGCGTCGGTGGCTCTCAACTCGGCAAACCACCCCACGGATATTTGATGCTTAAAATGGACCGCTAGGCATTCCAACAGAAAAGATTCTTCTCTGTACCCCCATTCTAACGGGGCAAGAAAAAAGCCAAAGATCGGCTTCTCCCGGTCCACCCTGCCTACGGAATCATTCCACAGAGCGGGTACAAATTCAGGGGCCCTAGTCAGCAACCCATCTTCTGGAGCTAGATCTTGCAGTCCAAGCACGACACTCCATTTCCTGACTTCACCGGGAAGATAAATAGGCCTTCCCCACACTACACAGTCTGTTAGACTATCCCTCTCCACTAGCAATGCTTGCTCGGCTTTACGGACCAGGAACAGGTCTCTTTTTCCCTGAAGGTTGAAGCACCGGAGGAAGGACATCAGATGTTTGTCCTTGGGGTGATCCCACCTGATAGCTCCTTACCGATCATAATGAAAAGAATCGCCTCCAAGGATGAGGAGACGGCTAGTGTCCACAGTATCGATCTCCGAATCCGAGGACTCTACGACTACAACAAGCTGATCGTGCCCCCGATCAAGGGAATGGACATTCTCCCACGTCACCACGGCACGAGATGCAAAAGAGGAAGATCCAGATGCCATTCTACTTGTGAGAAGGCACATCAAAGAAAAAACAAAGTCAGAAAACGGTTGATCGAGACAATTTCTTCACAAAATTTTGGCAGAGTCTCCCCAGCACGGGAAATTACCAAAGAAAAGCGGGAACACGTCCACTAAGGGAACGGCCCCTAAAAGTAGCCATCGGCATTACACAGAGGCCAAACGGGACACCCAGGGGAGTAGCTCCGAGGGCAAGCCCTACTAGGAGCCTCCCGAGGCCCAAAAGACGGGTTCAAAACCCAAATGAACAAGCACTCCGCTCACCCGCTCGAAGGAGACGATCGCGGTCGCTCACCACTCACTCGGCGCCAAATCTGGAGAGGGGGAAGAAGCAGGAAGAGAAAGAAGGGTATTGTGTGAATGAGCAAGAATGAATAAAAAAATCAAAGGAGAAAGAATATATAGGGAGGCCTCCCCTTTAGCTAATCCGGCGCGCTATTTAGCACGCCGAATTAGCTCCTTCCAAGCATCAAAAGGTGCACCATATTAAAAACGCACAAAGCCCGGGACCACGCCGGATTAGCGTCTAAGGCCAAGGACCGTGCCAAATTAACCCCGCGCCGCATTAACATTCAAACGGTGCCGGATTAGCATCCGTGCTGGATTAAGGTCCGTTTTGAGCCTCGTCAATTGAAGAGGAGATCATTCCGGGTGAAGCTCATCCGTGGGCCTTGCTACACTTGTGCCTCGCTCGCAACACCCACGGCTGGGGGGCATTTGTTGGCACCCAAAATATCACTCGCGGCGATCAAGCCTCAAAGACGAATGACACGGCCCACTAAAGCACAGAAGCCAATAAATATCAACATATTGAAGACTTCTCAAGCTGCCAGAGCCTCGAGTCACCCTGTATGAACATGGGGACTTCACCTCAGGAGAATCAAGATGAACTCACAACCAATCGGTAGTGCGACCAAGCCTGCCCAATGAACTGGCATCGACTCCGTCGTGCCGCATATACTACACCCATTGTCCGACCAAGGACGACGGTCTACCCTGTGGCCACCCACCACATGAAAGACTCTCTTGAGATGAAAGAATACCCTTGGCTCTTCAAAACGGTGGACCGAAGGCTCTGTCGACAGAAGATCCTGGCTACCCGGCACGGGTACGGCTTCTCGCCAAGTGGGGCCCGTTAGTGGCCGAATGATCGCTCGACATGGGCAGAACTATCCCGGGTGCCATCCCACCCTCCAAGAAGCTTCAAGCACAAAACAGGCCGAGCCAACAGCACGAATCATAGTGCCGATGGCCGTGTTAGCGGAAAACCCACGTGTTCAAACAAAAGACGTTCGAGGTTCCGAGAAGGGCCATACGTCATCCTGAGAACTTCGACGAGGCATCCCGTCAAGGTTCCGAAGAACTGTGGCAAGATGAATGTTCACGGCGATTCCCGGAACCATCCCCAGACTCACCGGCTAGCCCGTGATGAGCGGGAGATGCTAATACGGAGCACCCCCCTTGTCCGACGCCCTTCTATTCCGGTGCGCAAAAGGCTTCAAAATGCCCTTTCCCCGGCGCGACAATTCTCACACCGGATTAAACATTGAATGGCCCCTGTATAAATGGCCATTTTTCTAAACAAAAGGAGGGTTGGAGAGGGTGAACCGAAAAAAGAATTGAAAGAAAGGAAGAGGGAGTCTGAGAGCCAATTACCTTGGAGGGAGAGATGGTTTTCTTGCGAGTGAAGCAGGGTCTCACTGAGGGTCCTTCGCCACCGCCTGCCCTCCTCTGCCTGAAGCCCTCCGGAGCAGGAGAAGAAAGGAGAGCCCGATACTCTGTTCTTAGGATAGGTGGGTCGTCTGCGTTTTCCCGTCCGTCCTACGATTTGTTTCCTCTCAATTGAATGTAAGCGAGAGGGGGGGGGGGACGGCCATGATATGAGCCAACCTTCCCCCCCCCCCCTTCGCCATCTTTTTGAGTTGTTCTTTTGTGAGCCTCTCTGTAATTAGAATACGGTGGTTGTCCCATGATGCCGGCGCCAAATCTGTAACATATGTGTTGGCCTCCCCCGTTGATGGGATGATGGTATGAATATATGAATGTGATGGCGGATTGAATGTTTAATGCCTTCTCTCTCTCTCACCTATTTCTATCCTAGTCGGTGTATATGTCGGTTTCCTCCCGCGCGTGATTTCCGATTCCAGATTCTCCGACCCTGAAACATGCCCTGGGATGTCATGGGCTATAGAGATGACCCCTCCCGGGGTCCTTCACGTCGAGGTCGTGGCCGTGCCTCACCCGATGGTTTCTGTATACTTTGTGGATAGAGCTGTGCCTGTGCACATGTCTCTTCCTGCCTTGATACGAGGTCTGGTTGCCATTCCCTCTCCTCTTTGCATTAATCTATTGCCCAGAGGAGTTGGAAGCCGCCTCCAGAACGGTAAGACCCGTCTTGTGATTATGCATTCCAGCCACTCGAGCATATGCGTATGTAGATAAATCATCCGGTCTGCATATCAGCTACCTTTCTCCGTGACTGCTCCTTGCCTTCTCCTCCGTGAATGGTAACCCAGTCTCGTAAGCATCAGCACCTTGACTCTATGAATGGTGATCTTTCAATGCCGAATACACTCATTCTCCTCATTTATGGTTCGCAGCCACTAAACCATTAGAGTTCCGTTGGTTTTATCCCAGTCATCCGGGGAGGGGGATATTCCCCATCGTTTCATAGAACTGCCAATCGGTCGAGGGGACTCCATCTCTCAGTGGTGGATGATTCCCAGGGCCGAAAGGCTGATAACAACAGGGGCTTCAGCCCAACAATGTTAAACCCACAGTCTCCCAGGATTCTGTGGTGGCTAAGGGACGAACGCTCCTAGTAGGCTTGTCCTCGGGGCCTCTCTCCCTAATGCTCTCTTGCTAGTGGATGCAGTGCACGCTGTGGGTCGCCCACCCCTCGTTGGCTAGTCCTCGGGGTGTTGATTCCGTCAATAGCTACCTCGTCCCTCTATTTCCAACCACGGAGCTATGGTGCCCCTCGCAGGCTTGTCCTCTGGGTATCCTGTTCGATTGGGATTTTACTGGCTGCCACCATGCAGACCGGCTGTTTAGGGGCTTACTCCACAAGTGGGTATGACCCCGTTTCTCCCCTACAGTCCTTCAAGGATGGGGGAGATGCTACCCAATTTTGACAGAATTCTTCTAATATATGAGTTTACTCATATCCAAATGGCTTCAATAAAACATTTATCCTGAGGACAAGGACCCTAGTGCTCGAGTATGAACCTCGCACTAGCTCATAACTTCGCCTCTGGGGGCTATGGACTCCGATTAAACGCCATAATTAACTTCAAAACTCTCAACAGAGTCCTAATAAACTTAAATCATTTCAAAATTCATCAAAAATAAACTAAAACGGCACGGTCCTAATCCGACACGCCCTAAAACGGCGCGGTACCCCCCCCCCACGCCGGATTAACAATAGACTCATAGCTTCATGATTTTAATTGGTTTGCTCCCGGTGCGCCCTAAACCGGCGCGCCCCAATGCCACCGCACCGGTTTAATGTTTGCCATGGCCGCGCCGGGTTAAGACCCTTTTGCCTATGCTTGGTCACGCCGGGGAAACCTATCCCTACGCACGGTCGCGCTGGTTTTGAATCGTTGTGCCGTTCTAATCACTCACTCATCTCCGGAGCGATCTTCGCCTCCTATGGTCAAGATCAATAAACCCTAATCAGTAATAAACTAAGTAAGGGAAGGGCTGTTCGAGTCCGAACCACCTTATCATCATGCTTTCGTTATCATGCCCATGTTATCATTTTCTTCTCCCTCGGCGGAGATTAATAAACCTGACTTATCATTGTTCATCTTCACAACTCCATGACCATGCTTAGCGTTGTCATGAGCATCATGCATGCATGCCTACATGGACCCCCTCCGGTATATCAAATGGCACTAACGGAAGTCCGGGTCACTCCCGATTGGAAGTCTTTGCCATGCGTGATGGTGGTCTTCGGACCTATGTCCTCCGCCACGTATCGAGGGTATCCAACTTAATGAACCATGCCTCTCTCGCATGATAGATAGAAGCATCTCATGTGACCCTGTCACGTTCATATCTTCGCGTCTTTATTCTGGCCTCGCCAGCCTGCTATCTCGGCAATTAATCAAAGGTTTTCCCCTCCTCGTGGGAGATGTAATTAACGACATAGCCTTCATGGTGTGGCGGACTACTGGTCCCGACCGAACCTCACTCTCGCCTGACACGGGTCAGAATGAGCGCATAATAAACTCGTCACGTACATGACTGGCACGCCTGTGCAGTCAATCGGTCAGTTAATTACCTGTTAGTTAATTGGTTGATCGACGCGTAAATAAACCAAATAAGCCTATCAATAAAACCCCTGTAGAACAAGCGATCCCAACAACACCCTAATTGGGTCCTACAGCGACTCCCCAGCAAGCTGGGGCCACCCCCGACCCTCAGACACGTGGCAATGAGCCACTTAACTTTAGCTCTCGGGCCAACCCGAGGCTACCCCGTCAACCTACCGTGCAACATGGCACGCCACCCGAGGCACGGCCCATGAGCCTAAAATGCCTCTCCTTAGCTCCCATGAGCTTCCGTTCTTAACCCAAGCCCAAATCCAAGGGCCCTCGGTAACCTACTTGGTCCGTTCGACAACCCAGGGTGTGTCGGGCATTTACTCGAGCAGCTCGCGAGCGGCAACTACAACTCGACAACACCAGCCCCAAATGGGCTAACCCCAACATCCCGGAACCTCGTGTCCTTCAAAGGACACCCTCAGGCGATGAAAGAAGATCCCCGTGGGCCATCCCTCGGGGTTGCGGCTCGCCCTGGGCCGGTTCGCCCGAGGGCATGGCCGCGCCCCCGGAGAGGGCGAACTCCCCGGGGTTGCGCCCTCCTCTCAGCCCAGAGGCCCCACGGCCATCCTCAGTCTCAATTTCGTGTAATATCCATCAACACCGTGTTGTAGATGGATCCGACAATGAGGAACTCACCAACAGGAGCTCAGGATCACGCAAGTCGAACGTCAACACCCGCGTCCCTCGTACACAGGTGGCCTGCCAATCAATATCCTTTTAGTCTCTATTGACACCCATTTTTTACCGATGAGTTGAGTCGTTCCTCTTACTCCCATTTGTTGATGGCTCGAGTTGTCCATCGCTCGTTGGGGTTGTTTTCAGGCACGTTTTGGGCCAGTTTTATGGGTAGCCTCCCTCCCTGGCTAGGTTTGTTTCAATTCTGGGCTTAATGGGCCTTGGTTTTTGTTGATTGAGCTTTTCTATGAGTTTCAAGCGCCCATATACATGTACGGTTCATCCCAGGCCGCCCAATGAATGTGCGGTTGCCTGTGAACCGTCCATATATTTTGGAATATTTTGGTTAATTTTTTGAATTTCCACCGACAAGCATTTATGCGGTCTTTACCCTAGCCGTTCAACATGATGGACGGACGGATGGTAGCCGCTCGTCTCTCAGAGTCCTGCGCTTGGTGGTTTTCTCAGATAATTATCCAATTAATCTATTTATCACCGACAAGGCTAGAACGGTGGGTCTTTGGCTGCTCTACCTTTGAATGGTCTCATCTGAGCCGTTCATGTATGAGAGTCCAACGACGAACTATTCGGCCGGTTCAATGGATAATTTGGATTATTTTGTGAATTGTTGAATTTCCACCGACAGGGTTGGATGGCCCAGAATGGGCCGCCCATATGGATGTGTGGTCTACCGTTAGACTGTTCATCTGTTCGATTGCTAAAGATTCAACAGATTTTCTCTCTCTCCTCGTGGATTTATCCCCCACTTTATCCAGCCATTTCTTCGCGAATCCTCAACCATTTTGAGTGCCATTTCTTCCAGATGAAAGATAATTGAATTATCTTCATCTTTTGTTTGATAATCTTGACCTGAAAATGCTTCTAAACCATAATTTCGAGCTAGGACTTTAGGTGCTCTATAAATAGACCCTAAAGGTCGGGTTTGAAAAGGGGGGGAGATTTTTGGTTGACGGCAAAGCCCTGCCGCATTCTTGAGCGACCTAGCACCAAGGAGGGAGGCTTTTCACGTCCATATAAGCCTCCGGTTCAGGGAGTAGTCTAGTTTTTAAGTCTTGTGTGTTTGATAGGTTTTGTCCATTTTTTTCATTGCTTGCATCACTCTTCTCACTTTCTCCCCTCGTTTTTCTTCACCTTCATTGCCATGCACACACCCACCCACGTTTATGACACCATAGGGGTTTAAAATCTCCCAGGTATCCCCCTTTCCACTTATTCATGTTCATTTCTTCTTATTTTGGCATTTACTACACTTTTCAGTTCGAATCTTGGGTTTCTTCTATCTTCTTCACATCAATTTTGCAGGTCAGCAATCCCTAGCACGAGGCCCATCCCCTCTGGCCGGCCAGAGAGGGTGGAGGTTAGACCCTTTGTAGCTTCTGGCGTGGTGGTCTTGCGCGGTTCTATACCATCCGTTCAAGGAGACGTGCGGTGCTATCTGGACCATCCTTCTTCTTCCTGCGGTCGTGATAGAGCCGTTCAACTGCCAAGAGTGCTTCATCCCGCGTCCTCTGCAGCGTTCTTAGACGGTCTGTCGTGAGACTGTTCATCTTATAGACGGTTCACCCTGAACCGTATATCTTTACAGCGCTGCACACCAGGCGAGTACCTCTCCCTCTTTCCAAGGTACGGTATGTTCATCACGTTCGGCGCCTTGGTGGCAATCACAGGTTTTCATTCCTCCCTTTCCCTCTGTCTTCATTCATTTCCCATGTTGGATGTGGTAGGATAGACATGGGAAGGCATTAAAAGAATGGACGGGAGGAGAAATATATCTACACCCTTCTTTTGTGGCGATCACGGTGGGACCCCTAGTGCCCATCGTGTTAGTGGCTTGCCGACCCTCTCTTTTGCTTTGTTCATCCCTTTTCTTCGAGTGATTACAGGTTGATCTTTGCTGGTTACGTTTTTTGGTCCTCTGGACTTCGAACGGTTCTTCCAGAGCCGTCCAACGTCTGTGCGGCCGATAGTGCACCCTCCATCTTGCTGGCGCAGGTACGCCTCTGCCTTTACTCTATTGGCTTGGTTGCTGTTACACGGTTGATGCAGGTCCGTTCCATACGTTAAACGTCTGTCCATATGCCGTCCATCCTGGTACGCGTCTCATTTCTGTCATTGATCATTTCTTGCATTCTCTGATTTTCTTGTTATTTTGTCGTCACTCCCTGAATTATACGGCTGTCTGCAGACCGTCCTTCTCTCTGAGCGGCCTTCTAGAGACCGTTCTTGTGATGCTACAATGCACCCATGATTCATTTGGATTGTCATGTTAGTTGATCTCCATGATGCTTGGTGCTGATTATTGATCTCCCCCTGCTCTGATGTCATTATTGCATGCTTGCTTTAGTTACTTGCATATATGCTTGATCATTGGTTGCTAGTTGCTAAGCTAGACCTTGCATGCACTCCGGTGCGCATAGGGACATACATTCTTTTCATAGTAGTTGCATTCCTACCGAGGTAGGGTTTCCTCTCATCTCCATACTCCTTGGAGCCGACTAGGGGACCTTACTGAGGACCTCCGTAAGCCCCCATGAGCCGTGGATTCCCACACGGACGCCGGGCATGTTGTACCGTATCCACCCCCAGTCTAGGGTTTGCATCCGTGAGAGAGAGAGTCCCGTAGAGTCACCCAGTTCCTCATTTCCCACTCTGATTAGGTACCTTGTGGTTGAGCGAATTTATACATTAACTAATCCACTAAGGTCCCAGAAGAGGAATTCAAAAAAGAAAATTTGCCGCGCATCATTTGACAATTTGATTGCTTAATTGGTCGATTCTCCTCTCATCTCTCCCCTCCATTGGATGCTTGGTTGTTTGAGGCTTTGTTTATTCTTTGGTTAGGATTGTTTGCCTTAGTCTTGGAGTGCTTGGTGTATGTGGAGTTGTTTCTCCTCCGCAGGATCACCTCCTTGTTGGGTTAGATGGACGCAGTCTATCTCCACAGATTGTGGATCTAGAGGGGGGTGAATAGATCAACTTGCCTAATTTAAAACTATTGTAAGTTCTAAAGCGGAATTTAGGCGAATGTCAGTTAAGCTAAACAAAGGATGCTAAACAAAAGGTCGAAAGCTAGACATGAGCATAAGCGATGCAATCAAATAAGCTAAGCAAGAATTTCCCATCGCACACAGATCACACAAAAACACAAACACACTGCACACACAATTTTTAGGTGGTTTGGTCAACGACCTACGTCCACCCCACACTCAACCGAGTATGGCTTCCTGCTGCGCAGCACAGCTTGCGTCCGCTGGGCTTTACAGCTTGGCCAAACAACCCGCTGATACACAGCTTCGCTGGGCACTACAGCTTGCCGACCAGAGGATCTAATCCTCTACAACCGCTGGGGAAATACAGCTTAACCCGTCCAGTGGAAACCACCACTGCAAGACCGCTGACACACAGCTTGAAGAAACAGCATTCGGAAATGAAAGACAGAATCAAAACGAAAATAGAAAAGCTCAAAAACAAACAATGTAGCTCTAAGAGCAAAGCTCAGCTCTGGTTTTGAACCACGAGACTGAGATACAACCACTCTCACTCTCACTCTCGATCAGCTCTCTCTCAACTCAATCTCTCTCAATCTCTTCCTCTCTCTTTTTCTCCTTCTTCTCTTCTTCTTCTTCTTCTTCTCTGTATCTTCTTCTTCTCTCTTTTCTCTCTGTGGATCGAAGGCTCACTGCTGTATAGACTTTATCTTCTTTTCTTTCTATCAATCTTCATCTGTGGACGAAGGCTTTAATATATAGCAGCAGCAGGTGGATAAGGTACAGAATGCGTGTGCCTCCCACACTCAATCCAGAATCTTCTTTCCACGTGCCCTTATAACATTGGTTCCTTTAGTATTGGATCACGTGTAGCCCAGACACTGGGGAATATTCTTCCTCGGACCACCTTCTTCTTTCTATTTTTCTTCTTCTCCTACTAAGAGATTAAAACCATTAAACTTAGGCCCACAAAAACTAAAACTGCATGAGGTATGTGATAGCAATACGAGATGCACTATACTGAGAATGACACGAGATACACAAGGTGACTACAGCAAGAAATAAAGAGAGAACGACACGAGGTACCACATTAACAAGGCTATCACTGCAACGAGAACGACACGAGGTCAGATGAAAACAGCACGAAGTGAGAAGGAAATAACACGGAGTAAAAACGGTAGTAAAACATGCGATCAGAGGAAACCTTGACGAAGATAGAAAAGAAGCAACACGAAGACATAAACAAAAACGACACGAATACGGAAGACTCGAAGACATAGGGGTGACACAGATGGAGTGACACGAGGTGGCACAGAAAGCATCACGAGGTGCTGCAGTGTTCAGCACGCGATGGAACAACTAACGACACGAAGACGAGGATAACACGGACTGAAACCAACTCGAAGGCGAAAAATAGAACCCTACACGAAGTGTGGTCACAAAGCAAAAAGGACACGGGGTCTAAGAAAAACAACATGAAGACAGAAGACAGGAACGGCTACAACGACACGTGATAACACAGTGAAAGCAAAAAAATGACTCGAGTAACTACAGTAAATGACACGAAAATAAGACTCGAAGACAGACGATGTATAGAGATCTCAGTTCACCCGTCAGTGTGTAGACTTGAAAGTCTTGAACCTAATGTATGGACTTGAGTAGCAGAGGCCAGTGTACAGACTTGCCACCGACCATTGTGTAGACTTGATCAGCATGAGGTACAGTATAGACATCAACTCTGCACATCGAATGTATGGACTTCAAGTGTGAAGACCATTGTAGAGACTTTGGTTTCGAAGATAATGTGCAGACATCGAGTTTGAAGACCAATGTCCAGACTTCAAGTAACAGTGTGAATGTACAGACTTGATGTAACAGAACAAAGTACAGACTCTGAGGTTCAAGGCCAACGGCTGTACAGACTTAGAATATTAAGACTGATGTCCAGACTTCAAACGTTAACGCTGTACACACTTAACCAATTCAATTGAGATGCAGTGTGTGGACTTCATCTTGAGCGAAATGTAAGTGAAGAATGTATAGACTCAAGAGAGTAAGAAATTGCAGACAGTAGTGTATTAAATACAAAGAACACATAGTCAATCTGATAGAGCAGTTTCATCAAATCAAAAATAGTTGCCAATCAATCAAAACAATAGTGCTGCCAATGAAATAAAGCAAGTGTCAACATCATCAATCATAGAGGGGTCACAACAATCTCCCCCTTTTTGATGATGGCAACCCCATATGAAGTAGAAGAGCAACATCCTGTCATATAGATATATGTTTGATGAAAGACATGATGTGTTATGAAGATTGACATGCAGATGCTATGAAGGCATGCAACTAACTGCCTCAAACTCTCCCTTGGAATGAATTCAGAATTGACACAGATATGTATTCTCCCCCTAGACATCCCCTAGACAATATTCTCCCCCTTTGCCATCAACAAAGAGGAGGGAAAAGTTAAATACAATGGAGGAATCAAGAGAAGAGCTGACTGGCATTCTGAACAGGTAGTTCATGAATAAGCATTCGAAAGCACAGAGTCTTCAGTCATATGAAATTAGAGACTGCTGTCAGAAAGAGTTCTGGTTTAAAGATGATAAAATTTGGAGTTCATGCACTACAAGCAATAGATAAGGTCACTGTGCATGATAAAACATAACCATAAACCAAATCATATTTGCATGAAAGATTCAGTTTCATAATATCTTACTTTCATAATCTCATAAAAATATTGAGAGAAATCAAGTCATGTATTGAAGCCAAACAAATTGACACTCATGAACTTTTCTTTTGAAGGAGCAGCATTATCAATATTAGATTATATTGAGCATTCAGGTACCACAAGTCTTTCTGCGTAAGGGTATACGTTTATGAGACGCCAATACCCCTAGATACTCAACAAGATGGACCATTCTGCATATGATCAAATTCAACAGAACTGAGTTACACCTTTTTGTGTGAGGGTACACATTTATCAGACGCCAGTTACCCCCAGGTACTCAGTGAAACCAGCCTGCTGTTTTGAACATTTTAAACAGAGATAGCTGATACACTTCATGACATGAGTGTTGTCCACTTCTTTGATGGATCACTCAGTTTCTCAGTGATTTATCAGTCATTGCTCTGCCAATATTAAATTTCAATGTTTTTCAATGTTTTCAATAGCTTTCTTAGCTGTCATTTTTATGTTTCAGAATGACTTGTTCAAGAACAATACACATACTTAACCTCTCTATCATGATTTCGGATGAGTTTTCAGATTTCAGATATAATTAGCTTTGTCTAACATGAAATAAGAAAGATGTTGAGAGTTTTATCAATTTTTAACTTTCTTATATACTGATTGAAATCTTTAAACTCCAACCATTATAAGATTTAAACCATTACATCAGTCTTTGAACATTTCAAATTCTTATAAATGAAGAAGTCCATTTTCTACTGCTTAGAAATCAGAACTGACCAACAGATTGCCATAATGTCAGAGACAAATATTCAGAATTAAAGGTTGAATGACTTCAAGAAGGTTGAAACCACTCTGAATTTCTAGCAATACTCCCCCTGCCTGTATGCATGCAACATGGCAAGAATTAATTGAGAGAGAGCTTATGCATAGGTCATGAATGAATGATTTGCAAAGACATGCAAAGACTCGACAAGCTCCCCCTGAATATATGCAATACAGGACAGTTCTACATTCACATTCACATGATTTATCCAAGCAATCAAAAAACAAGTCCACATCAGAGATTTTATTCACAGCAATTAAACAATCATTCATCATGCTGAAATTTACATAAGCCAAGTTCTCTTCTAAGAAATTTAAATTTTTCATTCGCAAGAGGCTTAGTAAAAATATCAGCAATTTGTTTTTCAGTTTCTATGAAGTTCATTTCAATCTCCTTTTTATTTACAGCATCTCTAAGAAAATGATGTTTTATCTCTATATGCTTAGTCCTAGAATGGTGAACAGGATTTTTAGCAAGGCATATAGCACTAGTATTATCACATAAAAGTGGAATGCATCCCAGATTTATCTGATAATCCGCCAGTTGGTGCTTAATCCAAAGTACTTGGGCTGCACAATTACATGCTGCAACATACTCAGCTTCAGTTGTGGATAATGCTACAGTGTGTTGCTTCTTAGATGCCCAAGACACTAGACAGCCACCAAGGAATTGACAGTAGCCACTAGTGTTTTTTCTATCTACTCGACACCCAGCATAGTCTGCATCAGTGTAGGCTAGAAGCTCTAACTCACACTTAGCAGGATACCAGAGACCTAGTTCTTGGGTGCCTAGTAAATACCTAAAAATCCTTTTCACAGCTTTAAAGTGAGTTTCTTTAGGACTGGCCTGAAATCTAGAGCATAAACACACAGCAAATTGTATATCAGGTCTAGAGGCTGTAAGATAGAGAAGAGATCCGATCATACCTCTGTATAGCCTTTGGTCCACAGGTTTACCTTTAGAATCTTCATCCAAACTGGTTGATGTACCCATTGGAGTGACTATTTCCTTGAGGTTGTCCATTTTGTACTTCTTCAATAAGTTCTTTACATACTTGGACTGAGAGATGAAGATGCCATCTTCTGTTTGTGTAACCTGCAGTCCAAGAAATAGTTTGAGCTCACCCATTGAGCTCATTTCAAATTCATCAGTCATAATTTGAGAAAATTCCTCACACAATTTGGGGTTAGTTGACCCAAACACAATGTCATCCACATAAATCTGAATGATAAGAATATCGGGATGGCTTACCTTGGTAAACAATGTTTGATCAACTATACCTCTTGTGAAGTTCTTGTTGGTGAGGAATTTGCTCAACCTGTCATACCAAGCTCTAGGAGCTTGCTTTAAACCATAGAGAGCTTTATTGAGCTTGTAAACATGATTAGGGAAATCTAAACATTCAAACCCAGGAGGCTGTCTCACATATACATCCTCATTAATTTCCCCATTTAGAAAAGCAGATTTCACATCCATCTGCTGAAGGCTTATTCCTAGGGAACATGCATAACCCAATAAAATTCTTATTGCTTCTAACCTAGCTACAGGGGCAAAAGACTCTTCAAAGTCTATACCAAATTCCTGATTGTACCCCTGAGCTACAAGTCTGGCTTTATTTTTAACAATATTCCCCGCTTCATCAGTTTTGTTTCTAAATACCCATTTAGTCCCTATGACTGTTTCATGATCAGAAGGTGGAACCAAATGCCACACCTTATTCATGTCAAACTGATTGAGCTCCTCATGCATGGCATTAATCCAATACACATCTTGGAGAGCACAGTCAATGGACTTGGGTTCTATGTTTGAAACAAAAGCATAAGCATTCAGTTCATGTTGAATTCTTAAGTGGCCTCTAGTCCTAGGGTGATCATTCAGATTTCCAATGACATTATCTACAGGATGATCCTTGAGATATCTAATATTTACAATTGGACTATCATGAACTTGATTTACCTCCCCTTGAACTGTAGGTTCCTCTTCAGTAAGCTCTTTATGTTCTTCTTCATTCTCGGATTTGTCTGCAGGATCTCCTTCCTTCAGAATTTCTCCATTATTTTCATTCCTGCATTGACTAACATTAGAATTTGCCAAGGATTCATCAAAAACTATGTGTGGAGATTCTTCAACAGTTTTAGAGTTCAGATTGTACACTCTGTATGCTCGGGTGTTTTTAGAATAGCCAAGAAAAATTCCTGGTTCTCCTTTAGGTTCAAATTTATCAAGGTCCTTTTTATCATTTATGTGAATGAAACATTTACAACCAAAAGCATTGAAGTGAGCAATAGAAGGTTTCTTACCTTTTAATATCTCATATGGTGTTTGCTGGGTAGAAGGTCTTACCATGGCTCTGTTAATTACATAACAGGCAGTGTTCACTGCTTCAGCCCAAAATTTCCTTGGTAGACCACTTTTAACAAGAAGTGTACGACCCATTTCCACTAGGGTTCTGTTCCTTCTCTCCACAACTCCATTCTGCTCAAGTGTCCTTGGTGAGGAGTACCTGTGGTTGATTCCATTCGACCTGCAGAATTCATCAAATTGTGAGTTTTTAAACTCACCTCTATGATCAGATAATATGTTTTCAATTTTCTGAGTTGTTTTAACATAGAACTCCTGAAATTCTGAGAAAGCATCACTCTTATTAGATAAGAAATAAACCCAAGTATACCTAGAAAAGTCATCTACCATGACAAACCCATACCTCCTCCCTGATAGGCTGACAGCTCTAGTTGGCCCAAAAAGGTCCATATGTATCAGCTCATAGGGTTTGGAAGACAGATTTCCAGTTCTAGACTTAAATGATTTTCTAGTTATCTTTGATTGGGTGCATGCATCACAGATTTTGTTTTCTTTCTTGAATGAGACTTCAGGAAGTCCTCTAACCATGTCATGCTTATTTAATTTGTGCAAAACAGTGTAGCTAGCATGACCTAACCTACGATGCCATAAAAATGCTATGTCTTCTCTACTGGCAGTAAGGCAAAGGTTAGTGTGTTGGATGTCATCTAAATTTATCATGTAAGTATTATTTATTCTTTTTCCAGTAAATTTGACAATATCAGAATCAGGTTCAAAAACTTTGCAGCATTTAGAATTAAATAGAACATTGTAACCTTTATCACATAACTGGCTGATGCTAAGTAGATTATAGGCTAACCCTTCAACCAACATAACATCATCAATGTAGCAGGTAGAACACTTACCTACCTTACCTGATCTGATAATCCTACCCTTTATGTTACTTCCAAAGGTGACAAGGCCTTCTACTTTCTCAGTCAGTATGCAAAATTTGGCCTTATCTCCTGTCATATGCCTGGAGCAGCCGCTATCCATGTACCACAAGTTGTTCTTGGCTGCCAGGCATACCTGCATACACAATTAGGTAGAGAAGTTTGGAACCCAAGACTGATTGGGCTCCAATGTAAATGAACTAGAAGCAAAACAGGAAAGCAAGTGTTTCGGAATCCACATTTGTTTAAATGTGTTTTGTTCAGTGGATCCTACAGATTTTCTTTTGTTGTTATTCCTCTTCTTCTTATTGTTCTTTTTCTTATTGGCAGCAGCATGAGTATTGACAGTGTTGTTATTTCTGTGCCATTGCCTTGGCCAGGGTGTGTTCACAAAGTTTTGGTCATAGTTGTTCCTAGGCTGGCTATGAAAATATTGATTTCTAGATGTCCAGTAACCATACCCATTTACCCAATTTTTACTATAAGGTCTTTGATATTGAGCACCCAGCTGTGTAAGACCTGTAAACTTACCCTGAGTTCTAGACCAATTTGACCTATAGAAGTAGGTTGGCTGTGCATTGTAGTGGGTCTGAGCTCTGGATTGATAAAAATAATTGGGTTGACTCCTAGCAGCACTTTGTCTCCCCTGTACTTTGGACCCTGCTGACCTATACACAGGTTTGTATTGGGTCTTCTTAAGAGGTGGAGGTGTTGGTGGAGACTGGGTTACCTTGACCCGGGGTTTACCAGACTGTGTAGGTTGACCCCTAACCTGAGTCTGAGCCCTAGGATTCTGCTTAGATGTGCTAGCTCTACTAGGCTCATTAACCTTTCGTTTGCCCTTCTCCTCAGCACTGGGCTTTTTCAGATTAGCAGTTTTGTTCATCAAATTTGTTGAGTTCATGCTAATTAGAGGTCCCTTTTCCTTTTGAGCAACAAATGAAATTGTTTTCATTCCGAATATTTTTGTTGCACTAGAATTAAAACCTAGGCCCTCTTTTCTGAAATTAACCTTTGACCCTAACAAAGCATTTAAGTTATCTGTTCCTTGGGTCATTTTCTCAATGGTCTTCATTTTATCCTCATTATCTTTCTGAAGTTCATCAATAGCCTTTTTCAGCTCGTTGTTGACATTGAGGACAGCTTCATATTTTTCAGAGATAATTTTGACTTCACTTTCACATTTCTGAATCTTCAGCTTCCATTCATCAATTTCATCCTCAAGCCTTAGATTCTGTTCCTTAGAAGCTTTTAACTCATTTTTGATTTTATCTTCTTCAGAACATGTGAGTTTCAATTCATCAATCTCAGATTCCAAACATGCAATTTTATCAGTTAGTGTTTTATCATTTTGCATGGAATTGATTTTTCTTCTAAGATGCCTATTCTCTTTTCTAATATCATCAGCTCTATCAGCTATTTCATGATAAGCATCTACCCAATCAGCAATTGTGAAATTTTCAAATCTAGTGATTACCTCATCTGTATCCTCCTCTCTATCTTCGGAGCTTGTTGCCATAAGACAAATGGGATGTTCAGATTCGGCTTCACTATCTGAGCTGCTGCTGAAAGAGCCTTCATCTTCATCACTCCATGTGGTGATCATAGCTCTTCCCTTCTTGGTTTTCTTCTTTGACTTGTCTTTATGTTTCTGATTATCTGGACAGTCAATTTTCAGATGCCCTGGTTTCCTGCATTGATAACAGACATTAGCTTCATTTTTCTTTGCAGGTGTAGATTTATACCTTTTATCCTTTCGGCCATCACTGTATTTCTTCTGACCGAACCGTCCTGCTCCCTTTCTGAGAAATCGCCTGAACTCTCTAGTCATCATGGCTATTTCAGATCGAGTCACATCTTCTTCTTCGTTTAGGCTTTCCTCTGATGATGAAGAGCTGCTGGAGCTGGATTTTGTTGTTTTGCTGGAACTAGCCTTCAGCGCTATCGGCTTCTTCTTCCTCTCGGCTTCATCTGTCCTTGGCATGTTTATCTCATATGCCATAAGTGAGCCAATCAGCTCATCAGATTTTGTATTACGCAGGTCCCTTGACTCCTCCATCACAGTTGCTTTGGTGTGCCAATTGGGAGTCAGGGAGCGCAGAATTTTCCTTACTACATCATACTCTGCCTGAGGTTTCCCAAAACCTCTGAGGCCATTGGTTATGACAGTCAGCCGAGCGTACATTTCGTTGATGGACTCGTTCTGCTTCATCTTGAAGGCTTCATACTCATATACAAGAAGATTGGCCTTCTGCTCTCTTACTTGAGATGTGCCTTCATGAATTACTTCCAGCGCATCCCACATCTCCTTAGCTGATTTGCAAGCAGATACACGAAAGAATTCTGTAGGATGCAGAGCGCACTGGATAGCATTAATAGCACTCCAATTTAGCGTGGACCTTCTGATCTCCTCCTTGGTCCATACATCTTCATTCGGGGACAGCTCATAAGGTCCCTTGCTGACAATCTTCCAAATCTCATAATCCTTAGCCCTGAGGAACACTTGCATACGGTTCTTCCAGTATGCGTAGTTTGATCCGTCAAAGAATGGGGGCTTCGTTGTTGAGTGACCTGAGGCAGTCATCCCTCGAACATCCATCTCTGCCTATTCTCTTCGGGCGATGAGTCCCTGCAGAAGAGTTAGGCTCTGATACCAAGTGTTGGGTTAGATGGACGCAGTCTATCTCCACAGATTATGGATCTAGAGGGGGGTGAATAGATCAACTTGCCTAATTTAAAACTATTGTAAGTTCTAAAGCAGAATTTAGGCGAACGTCAGTTAAGCTAAACAAAGGATGCTAAACAAAAGGTCGAAAGCTAGACATGAGTATAAGCGATGCAATTAAATAAGCTAAGCAAGAATTTCCCATCGCACACAGATCACACAAAAACACAAACACACTGCACACACAATTTTTAGGTGGTTCGGTCAACGACCTACGTCCACCCCACACTCAACCGAGTATGGCTTCCTGCTGCGCAGCACAGCTTGCGTCCGCTGGGCTTTACAGCTTGGCCAAACAACCCGCTGATACACAGCTTCGCTGGGCACTACAGCTTGCCGACCAGAGGATCTAATCCTCTGCAACCGCTAGGGAAATACAGCTTAACCCGTCCAGTGGAAACCACCACTGCAAGACCGCTGACACACAGCTTGAAGAAACAGCATTCGGAAATGAAAGACAGAATCAAAACGAAAATAGAAAAGCTCAAAAACAAACAATGTAGCTCTAAGAGCAAAGCTCAGCTCTGGTTTTGAACCACGAGACTGAGATACAACCACTCTCACTCTCACTCTCGTTCAGCTCTCTCTCAACTCAATCTCTCTCAATCTCTTCCTCTCTCTTTTTCTCCTTCTTCTCTTCTTCTTCTTCTTCTTCTCTGTATCTTCTTCTTCTCTCTTTTCTCTCTATGGATCGAAGGCTCACTGCTGTATAGACTTTTTCTTCTTTTCTTTCGATCAATCTTCATCTGTGGACGAAGGCTTTAATATATAGCAGCAGCAGGTGGATAAGGTACAGAATGCGTGTGCCTCCCACACTCAATCCAGAATCTTCTTTCCACGTGCCCTTATAACATTAGTTCCTTTAGTATTGGATCACGTGCAGCCCAGACACTGGGGAATATTCTTCCTCGGACCACCTTCTTCTTTTTATTTTTTTTCTTCTCCTACTAAGAGATTAAAACCATTAAACTCAGGCTCACAAAAACTAAAACTGCATGAGGTATGTGATAGCAATATGAGATGCACTATACTGAGAATGACACGAGATACACAAGGTGACTACAGTAAGAAATAAAGAGAGAACGACACGAGGTACCACATTAACAAGGCTATCACTGCAACGAGAACGACACGAGGTCAGATGAAAACAGCACGAAGTGAGAAGGAAATAACACGGAGTAAAAACGGTAGTAAAACACGCGATCATAGGAAACCTTGACGAAGATAGAAAAGAAGCAACACGAAGACATAAACAAAAACGACACAAATACGGAAGACTCGAAGACATAGGGGTGACACAGATGGAGCGACACGAGGTGGCACAGAAAGCATCACGAGGTGCTGCAGTGTTCAGCACGCGATGGAACAACTAACGACACGAAGACGAGGATAACACGGACTGAAACCAACTCGAAGGCGAAAAATAGAACCCTACACGAAGTGTGGTCACAAAGCAAAAAGGACACGGGGTCTAAGAAAAACAACATGAAGATAGAAGACAGGAACGGCTACAACGACACGTGATAACATAGTGAAAGCAGGAAAACGACTCGAGTAACTACAGTAAATGACACGAAAATAAGACTCGAAGACAGACGATGTATAGAGATCTCAGTTCACCCGTCAGTGTGTAGACTTGAAAGTCTTGAACCCAATGTATGGACTTGAGTAGCAGAGGCCAGTGTACAGACTTGCCACCGACCATTGTGTAGACTTGATCAGCATGAGGTACAGTATAGACATCAACTCTACACATCGAATGTATGGACTTCAAGTGTGAAGACCATTGTAGAGACTTTGGTTTCGAAGATAATGTGCAGACATCGAGTTTGAAGACCAATGTCCAGACTTCAAGTAACAGTGTGAATGTACAGACTTGATGTAACAGACCAAAGTACAGACTCTGAGGTTCAAGGCCAACGGCTGTACAGACTTAGAATATTAAGACTGATGTCCAGACTTCAAACGTTAACGCTGTACACACTTAACCAATTCAATTGAGATGCAGTGTGTGGACTTCATCTTGAGCGAAATGTAAGTGAAGAATGTATAGACTCAAGAGAGTAAGAAATTGCAAACAGCAGTGTATTAAATGCAAAGAACACATAGTCAATCTGATAGAGCAGTTTCATCAAATCAAAAATAGTTGCCAATCAATCAAAACAATGGTGTTGCCAATGAAATAAAGCAAGTGTCAACATCATCAATCATAGAGGGGTCACAACACTCCTAGGGTCAGTTCTCACTTCACTTCTTACCTCAATCCTTTGTTTGATTCGTCATCCCCCATGTCGTCATACGACTTCTCCCATTCCCACGAGGATTCTCTCCCTCGCAGACTTCTTGAGGACCCGCCCAGGGTCACCCATGTACAGGGAGGAGAGGGGACTGCCCCTCCTCTCTCGACCATTGCCATCGAGGGCTCTTAGCCCTCCCTTCCTGGTTCCTCCACACAAAATTTGGCCGGTCAAATTCTTAATTTGATGGCCCAGCTTGATCCCTCTCAGCTCCACCTTATCCGGAAAGCTCTGCAAGGGGCAGACGCCCCATCCTCAGTTCCTTCCTATGGCGTGATTGCCACCACCACCACTACGTCTCCTGTTGTTGGGTCAGCACCCGTCCCTGCTGTCCCCATTGATCTTACTCCCATCCGTTCCCAGGTTCTCCGATACCCCAGCATGGAAGTGGGCCAGGCCTCCACCTCGGCCCATCAGTATCTTGATAAGGGGAAGGCCCAGGTCCCCTCTGGTTCTTATCTTGATCCATACACTACAATCTCTCCATCGCCACAGGTCCCTCAGGCCCCGGCTGATTTCACTCATTTGCAACCCGGGGCCGCCCAATTGATTGACGTGGATATGGGCTCTTCCTTGGCCCATTATCTATCCTATGGGCTCCCCTCCCAGCCGGTTCACCCCTCCATTCCTCATCCGGGCTCCATCTTTTTTGCTCAATCCCCTCCTTCCCGGGAGCGGGAACTCCTTGACAAATGGGCTGCTATGCAGCAACAAATTGACCTCCTCCACAAGCGGGTTGGCCCGCAGTCTTTGGCTGATGTCCCTATTCCTAACTTCAGGGACATTCATTTTCCTCCTCAATCCGAGCTCCCCGTGTACTGAAAATATGACGGGAACGGCAACCCATTCATTCATGTCAGGGAGTTTCTTTACGAGTCGGCACAGTTCCAACATGATGATCGCCTGATGGCTTACTTATTCCACCGATCATTGGAGGGGGTCGCCCTGGAGTGGTTCTATACCATGCCTATGGAGGAGGCAGAAAATTTCAAGACAGTCAAGGAGAAGTTTATTCAGAGGTTCCAAGATCGGGTCGGTCCGGAGTATTCCTTCACCGACCTGGTAGCGAAAAAGATGAAGCCGAAGGAGGATTTTGCAACCTATGCGGATCGATGGAGGCAGATGGCCTCACGTGTGCCCGGGCAAATCCCGGAAGAAGAGAAAGTTAAGTTGTTGATCTCCAATGCCACCCCGACATTCAGAAATATTTTGGCAATGAATGACATTTCGAATATGCACCAGTTATACAGCCGGGCTCGGTTCATACAGATGCAGTTTAAAGACTCCCCTATTCATTCACTATTTGAGGCCCAGAAACCCAAAATCGCCAGAAAGTCCCAGGGCCCCGTCACCGAGGGAGTGAAAATCAACGAGCAGGTCCAGGCTGTTCAGTTTCCCTACCAAGCCGCTCCACCTCGCTTCCCGCAGCCTCCACGTAACCCCTAGTTCGCAGCTCCACAAGTTCCCCAACCCACTTTCCCGGCTCCTCAACACCCGCAACAACCACCACCACCACCCCAACAGCCTCAGCGGCCGCCGCAATATCATAATGTTCCTCCACCCGCCGCTTACGGATCTGCCCGACCGAGCCCGAGAAGGGCCCATTACCCTCCTCTTCCTGAAACATTGCCTGATATTTTCTCTGCTTTGATGTATACTAGTGATATTCAATTGCCTCCGGAGCGTCAGAATTGGAATCCGGCCGCCGATCAGTGCCGATATTGCATATATCATCGGCAGCCCGGGCACACAATAGAGCGGTGCTATCAGTTTAGAGATCTGGTGTATGATTTACATGAGGGCCAGAGGATTGATTGGGCCCAGATGCACTAGCTGATCGAGGACATCAAGCAGAGGCAGAGACAAGCCAGGCCACAGCAGGCGGCGCCCCAGCAACAGCAGCAACAACAACCCCCACAGCAGCAGCAACTCCAGCAACCGCAACAGCAACAGGACCTTGGGATCCATCAGAATCCCATGCCATTACACCAGCCCGCTTCTCAGCAACAACAACAGCTGCCGGCACCGGCCCAGGTAAAGATTGTTCAGCACCCAACCCCCAACGCCGGGTGGACTTTTGATGATGAAACCCCCGCACACCTCTTGGCCTTCCACCACAACCACTCCCCCGCACTTGCTATCCCCTCTGTTCTCAGGCCCGCCGTTCTGACCACCACTCCACCCATTATTCCCTCTGCATCACCCATCAGGCCCACCGCATTCCCCTCCATACCGCCAGTCCTTTCACCATCACCCACCATACCCTCCATCATCACCCCTCCACTTAACCCTTCACCCATTTCCCCTTCACCAGGGCCCATTAGGCCAGCCACCGTCATCCTCACTCCCACTTCTACCCCTTCCACCTACCCCACTGGGCCAAGCGGGGGTCCCTCTCAAGTCGTGCCATCCTGACATTGCGCCCTTCAGAGCGGGAATCCATTCCACAAAGTTTTTCCTTCTACCCGTGCGCCCGCACCTAGCCCTCAGGCTTCTCCCTCAACAGCTGAAGATGCAGACCCCGTGCCGGGCACGAAGTATGATTTGTTATAGCAATTGGACCGGATGCTAGCCAAGATTTCAGTTCTGGAGTTGATCAAAAGGTCACCGCTGCACCAGTATGTTTTGAAGACTTTTTTGCAGAAAGTAATGGTGAATGAAGACGTAGCGGTGGACAGCTTACCGACGGTGTTGGCAACAATCACAAGGGGGCCTTCTATTTCATTTTCTGAGTCATAACTAGATCCCCCAGAGGCACGACAGATGCCACTTTGTATCACCGTTTCTTTGAATAAGGTGGCGGTCGAGTCAGCCCTCGTAGACACAGGAGCATCAATAAATGTGTGTCCATTGAGTGCCCTCCGTGCCTGGAATATTTCAGAAGACATGCTTAAGCCCACGCCGACTACAATATCAGCATATGACAACTCCAGGGGTGCTTGTCACGGGGTCGTGACTGTACAGGCCGAGCTAGGGCCTTTAGTTATGGATATGGAATTTTATGTGTTGGACACAGACCCAATGTTCAAAGAAATTCTGGGTCGTTCATGGATAAACAGTTTGAATGTCGTGCCCTCGACCGCCCACCAATGCCTAAAATTCCCATTCCAGGGCCGGGTGGTTAAAGTGAAAAGTATCTCCACCGTCCAGTCTGTTGATGCCATTTCAGATAAGATTCTCCCTACATTGTGGCCAAGCAATAGGCCAGTTTTGTCAGTAATGGACTTAAATTATCCATGGGCATATGCGTCACGCAAGCCCGCCACTGCACCAACAAATGTCAAGATTAAGTCCAAGATTAGAGATTCCAAAGGATGGCACATGATTCTGAGATTGGGTTATCAGCCGGGCCTGAGTCTCGGTGCACAATTACAGGGACGGACCAAGCCCATCCCTAAAGGAAGAAAGATGGGCCGCCGAGGCCTTGGCTACCGTGATTTAGTAATGTCAATACTTGGAGATTCTGGGCCGTTAACGTGGGACTATCGACAACATTTTGTGAAAGGCCCGCTGCAGCCCGGCACTTTGAAGCAACCACCGCCATGTGCTGATGTGAAGGTCGATGCCGCCTGTGATGATTCTGACCCACCGCCGCTGCTGAAGGGGCTGGTGGGTGATATGGATGATTTTTGTGTTTGTTTTGAAAAGTTGTTCAGCAAGGAAGAGGACCACCCGAGGAAGAAGGAGATGCAGCTGGTGAAGCATTCTCCAACGTAGCTAGTCCGCCGGGGGCCACGGGAAGTGGGGAGCTCTATCACTACCTTTTCTCTGTCCCCGTCCCGTCTTGCCTCTCTATCTCAACAATTGGGGTTTGTCCCCCGTTCCCCTCCAATTCTGGTCGACCCGTACTTCACGGAGAGACTGCCTGAAATTCTGTTCATGCCGTGTGCATGTGGGCGCTGCCCACCTATTGATCTTTCAACTTTGTTTACTCCTCCTCCCCCCAATGCCCAATTCCACGGGATGTGGTTTCGATCCTCTGATCCGTTCTTCGATTGCATCTTCCCTGATTTGTTCCCCATGCAACTACCTCCTCCCCTGTCTTCTTCCTCCTCTTGTCTCGTGATCACCTTCGACCTCCAAAAACAAACGCCAATTTTAAAACGGAGGTTTCAATGGAAGATTGCGCTATTTTCAGTCCGTCCTCTCCCCAGGGGCACGAGACCCCTGCTTCTTTCCCCTTAGACTTCTTATCTCCTAGGTTAGATGTACAGTGTGTAGAGTCTCCTAAGATAGTTGAGTCAGTTGGGGTAGAGCCTAGTTCGAGTCTAGTCAGCCCATCCACGTCTACGGCGCACCCTGTGATGCGTCATTCTAAATCCATCCCTGATAGGTTTCTGCTAGATTTGGCCGAAAGATGCCATGCCCTCCTTAAGTGCCCGGAGTTTGTAGAGACCACAATTGTCTTAGAAAATGATGAGGAATTGGATGGGGTGTGGGGCAATGACGGATTAGGGATATATGAAATTGTGAATGAGAAGGACCCAGCTGATGATGAGGAAAGCGATATGGATGACACTGCTGATCTGTACGCACAAGGTTTGAAGAGGTTTGACGAACCGTCCTCGACAGTGGATGAACCCACTAAGGAAATTAATCTTGGAATATAAGAGGACCCCAGGCCCATACTTATTTCTGCTAATCTCCCTCCTCAGGTTGAAGTGGAGCTAATCAAGGTGTTGAGAGAGTATAGCGATTCGTTTGCCTGGTCCTACGAGGACATGCCGGGTCTTGATCCCACGTTGGTTGAGCATCGATTGATTCTTAAACCAGGGACAACACCCGTTAAACAAAAATCAAGAAGATTCCACCCACAGATGGCCCTAAGAATTAAGGAAGAAGTCGATAAATTACATAAGTCTAGGTTTATTAGAGTTGTTTTATATCCGCAATGGGTGGCAAACATAGTCCCAGTAATGAAAAAGGATGGCAAAATTCGGATTTGTATCAATTTCAGGGACTTAAATAAGGCATGTCCGAAAGACGATTTCCCGCTTCCTCACATTGATGTATTAGTTGATAACACTACTGGGTATGAGGCCCTCTCATTCATGGATGGTTATTCCGGATATAACCAAATCCGCCTTGCTCCTGAGGATCAAGAGAAGACCACTTTCACCACGCCCCGGGGCACATACTGCTATGTTGTTATGCCATTTGGATTAAAGAATGTAGGTGCTACTTATCAGAGGGCAATGATGGCTATCTTCCACGACATGATGCATGTCTACTTAGAAGCTTACGTGGATGACGTTCTGGTAAAGTCAAGGTCCAAAGAAGAACACCCCGCCATTCTAGCCAAAGTGTTGCAAAGGGCTAGGGAATATAAATTGAAGATGAATCCAAAGAAATGCGTGTTTGGAGTTGCATCGGGGAAGTTACTCGGGTTTATAGCTAGTAAACGGGGGATTCAGATCGATCCGGATAAAGCAAAGGCCGTTATAGAGATGCCGCCGCCTAAGAACATCACCAAGCTCAGAGGTTTGATCGGGCATTTACAATTCATCAGGAGATTCATATCTCAACACTCGCAAAGATGCCGCCCATTCTATGAATTATTAAAGGCAGGAGTAAAATTTGAATGGAATGAACAACGCCAAAAGGCCTACAAGGATCTTAAGGTCTATCTTTCTAATCCCCCGGTTCTACAACCACTCAACCCTGGGAAACCCCTGATCCTATATATTTCTATGATTGAGGACTCCCTAGGAGCTGTCCTGGCTCAGGTAGACGATGAAGGAAGGGAAAGGGCAGCATACTATATTTCGAGGTTGTTTAATCCCACTGAATCCAAGTATACCGCCATGGAGAAGACCTGCGTAGCACTGGTATGGGTAGCTCAGAAGCTCAAGTATTATTTTCTTGCCCATGAGGTCAAGCTGATCTCTAGAATGGACCCCATTCATTATCTTTTAGAAAAGCCTGTCCTTTCTAGCCGGTTAGCTCGCTGGCAGAGTTTTCTCTCCCAGTTTGATATCACCTTCATCGTCCAGAAAGTAATCAAGGGGTATGCCATTGCTGAGCATCTTGCTCATTCTCCTATCCCTCGCACAGATTCAATCCAGGATGAGTTTCCCGATGAACACTTGGCAGTAATCACTCATCTTCCTTTTTGCTCTCTCTATTTCGATGGTGCTCTCAATTCCTAGGGCAGTGGAATTGGCGCCGTTCTCCTCACTCCGGAAGGGGTGACCATCCCTATCGCTTATCAACTCTCATTTTCTGCCACGAATAATATAGCCGAGTATGAGGCTCTCCTTATCGGTCTGAAGCACGCCAACCTCTTGGACGCGCGATACCTTAACATCATAGGAGACTCTCAGTTGGTGCTGCGTCAATGGTGCGGACACCAGGGCGATCACGTGACACGTCGGCGAACCGACGTGTCATACGCGGAGCGCCAAGTGGACTATATCGGCTTCCCATCGAATTGGGGATAATTTGACTTCAATTTGGACACTTTTGACATTAAATTTGGGCTTGTATTGAAGATTATACATGGGTTTTCATATTGGGCTGGTTGCTAAACCCTTAAAAGGCCAAGTGGTTAAAGGCCCTTAAGCTTTCCTTAAGAAAGGAAAGGCCTTGGACCAATATAAAGAACCCATTAGCCTAGTAAGGCCCAATTGGGCTCCCTTCCTATATGGGCTCTCTAAATGGGAGAGGCCTTATACAAGCATGGGCTTCACTCATGGGTTTACAAGGTTGGAAGGGGCCTTAAGCAAGAGGAGGAGAATGGGCTAGCCATGAGCCAAAGTGGCCCATTCAAGGCCCATTGAAGGGGGCGCCCCCTTCCTTGGCTTATTAGGCTAGAAAATTCTTAATTTTCTTCTTTCTTCTCTCCATTTACCACATGGGAGGCTAGAAAGGCTGCTGGTCAATTTTCCAATGGCTGCCACCTCACATTTTACAAAAAAAATTCAAAGTTAGGTGAGCCACCATTGCCCCTTGTTTCCCCCTTTCACTATCACATTGTAATGGGTTTCCCAGCCTCTTTCATTGTGTATCCCACGCAGCCCCCTCCCCTCCATTGCCTATTTAAAGGCTTGTACAATGTGTGTTTAAGGATTTAATGAAAACATTTTGTGAGAAATTGCATTAAGTGAGTGATTCACTTCTTCTTCCTTGGGTGTGACTCCTAACCCTGTCCTGTGACTAGATAGCATTCAGGTCGTGAGACTCGACCCTCTACCCCCCTCTTCCTCTTATCTTCTGGTTCCACCTGATTTATCCCTGATAGTACTACGAGTTATCAAGGATTCAGCGCTGGTTTCGTGACGATCCGAGTTCGGGAGCTCCGGTGGCGATTTTCCTCGTGGCGGCGCGCAGATCTGTCCCAGAGTGCAGTCCAGATCTGAAGATGTCTGTGTATTAATTTTTGGAGCCCAACCCCGATGCCATATGCAGTTTCTTTCTAAAGATAAGTCGTAGTGGTTCAAGTCCTCTTCGCGTTGCCACTGGTTTCGCCTCGATCTGTGACTGGTGCTGATCGTGCCGACAGATCTCGTGGGATCACGCGGGCTGATTTGAGCAGGTCCGGCTGAAATCTGAGTCGACTTTCAGAGCCTGCCCACCTTAATCCGGCCAAGATCCATGTGAGAAGTCTTCAGAGTATTTCTTCCTCAGGGCGTCGCCAACGTTCTCCCACAAAGAACACCCCGATCCGACATCGGCAACCATTATTTCATATTTTTACCGTGTCACTGTGCAGTTCTATGAGCACAAAACTAGAACCTGAGAAGTGTCATCGTTGCGCCCAGATCTGAAAGCATCTGATCACGCCCTTTGGAGTGAAGATACTACATCCCATCCCCGACATTCTCCAAGAAACGGCGCTCCAATCGGGCATCGGATCTGGTCGTACCAACCTCCGGAAGCTCGCTGCGCAGGGTGACCAGCACGGGCAGAACCGGATCAGTTTTCCGTCGGCGTACCCGAGCGGCTCCGGCACGCGTTCCTCGCCTCCTGCGAGTGTGGCCCGTCAACCCGGGTTCCAGCAACCCCAAAATTGGCATTTGTAGCCCTATACCTCCCTACGTGGAGTGGGCATATATTTCTGAAAGTGTAATCTTATTACATTTGTATATCGGGGTTGTTCGGAAATCGGCCGGGAGTCTTCCCCACGCCTAGGCGTGGAGGTACGTGCTCGTTCCGATCCTTACATTTGCTGTTTAGTATGCTTTCTATATTGCTGCGTTTGTGAGATTAGGGCCGTTAGCTAGTTCCAAATTTCACCGCGATTGTGAGTTGTGAGTGCCCGTTCCGTAGCTCCAATCGAGCACCGAGCGCGGATTAGCACCCTAGGCGATGGTGGTTTCTTAATCGCCGCGATCCCCACGTTTCCCTCGCAAGGGACGTTTTTCGGGCTCAAGAGAGTCACTTTTGAGAGACGTCTCCACCCGGAGAATACCACGGTGGTCAGCCACCTGGCTTGCCTTAGTGTGCTAGTGCTGGCCGCACAACGAGTCGGTCGTATGTCTTAGCCCGAGTCGGTCATCCGTCCCGCATCAAATTGGTATCAGAGCCAGGTTCAAGTCTAGGGTCATTTAAGTCCAAGGTTACATTTGCATTCCTCTACTCGGTATATCAAAAGGTGCGACACGAACGTTAGGCTACGCCTATCGGGAAGGCCGCACACTTGCGCGAGTGATCTTCGGATCGCTTAGCTCCGCCGCGTACCGAATAGTGGGTTAAGTCTAGGTTTCTAGTTAGTGCATTCCCACATAGTCATGTCTAGCATGTAGTTCCGCCAAATTCACATGGAATCCCCATCACCCGGGCAATATGGCCGTTGGTCCACCCATGGGCTTGGCAACCATCCTCTCCCCTTCCGTAGGCCCGAAGCCTCTGATTTTTATGGCTCTAATGATCCGGGCGACTACCTCAATTGGGAGGCCGCGATGGACAAATATTTTGAATGTTACACCATGTCCGATGCCATGCAAGTTAGTTTTGCCCAAGAGAGGCTTGTCCACAAAGCCGCCTGGAAATGGGAGAGCATTGAGCGCATGAGAGAGGTTAGGAGGCAAAGGCCCATCGAGTCGTGGCATGAGATGAAGGATGAACTTAGGAAGGTCTACCTACCCGGCCCGGTCACCTCCAACCGACCCCACCCAATCACATCCACCCAAGTGGGCCACAATCGGAGGCAACGCGCCGCGCATGTAGAAGAGCCTAGGTCCACGACTAAGCCGAGTTCATATGGGAGAGTCCACCACATTACTCCTACTCCAAACCCCACCATTGCCGAACTCTTCCAACTCATTTTGGATAAAGTGGATAGGAAGTGTGCTTATATCGAGTCCCTGCTTCCCCCTTGCCTACCTCCTAGCCAGGGAGGAACCAAACACGAACCTAAGGAGGTAACAGCCGGTAGTCCCAATCCGGTGCCATCTATGGTTCCATCCCACGGTCCCCTCCCCATCATAGTGGATCCTCGTTCCCCACCCACGAGAGCCCCTTTGCCTATACCCCCTATCCGTCAGGAGGATAAGGGTAAGGATGCACTTCTCAAGGAGCGTAGTGGTTCCCGACAGCAGTGTTATCGTTGCCTGGGATTCGGCCACTTTGCAGGACAGTGTCCCACTCGGACATCTCGAGCTCTAGGGGACAAAAGGGTTGGAGAAGCCTCACTCTCCGATCTTTATTTGGAGCCTTCTCAGCCAGAGCTACCCGTGTTTCTAACGGGAAAGATACTCATAGCCGAGCCACTCTTTAGCTGGCTTAAGATAGGTTTGGTCCCATCTCCCATCCCATCTATGGACCCTATCCTACCTCTGGTGCCAATCCATTCATTTCACACCACTTTTCGGTCTAGTCACCGTGTGGATACATTGGATGACCTTCTTAAAGGGTTAGACCGGCAACTAACTTTTATGCACTTGTTGGCTCCAGGCTTTGACCAACCTATAGGTCGTAGCTTCACACATCCATCCTTAGGGTCTATCACCTCCGTGTACACTGTGTGACATATCACCATGGAGGTTCTTTTACTCCTCCCCTTACCGGCCGAGCCTGACTTCACTCCTTTTATCCCGAGGGAGGAGCCCTATCTGCTATACACAGTCCCATCTACGTCGATGGATGAAGGTGACCATCAACACCTTCTAGAATTCCACACATGGGACCTTGAGATGAGGGAATCCATATCGAGGGGCCACACATTCTTTGATCCCTTCGATCCCTTTCTTCATGGGCCCTTTGGCCCACAACCTCCACTCCACCTCTTTGAGGAAGTCCACTTTCAGATCCCTTTCCCACGGGCCGGGCCACCTACTCCCACCAAGCCCGATACACCTACATCCGGCCCTCCTAGCCCTCCCAAGTCTCCCAAATCCAATGGGCAGCCGCATGCTAGGGACAAAGTAGGATGTCTAGGAGTCCCACTTTCCGCCAACCACCGGTTGCCACTAGTGTATACGGGGCACATGTTCGGATGTCCTGGTCCACCATTGCATATGCATAGTCTGCATAACCATAGGTTTGTCTAAGTTCAAGTGTGTGTGTTTGTTTCTATGGTTTGTTTTCTTTCATCTGGTTTGCATTAAGTCGTGTCAATAAAAGGCCAGTCAAGCACATATAAGGAGGTAGCCGATGCATGCTATATATCCGTGGATTCAAAGGGAGAGTACGTCTAGATCAGGGTCATACCTGATTGGTTTCCTCCCGGAGACCGAAAGCCACTCTAAGTCCACGATCCCCACCCTTTCCGGGTCAAGAAACAAGTGGGTCCGAATGCGTACGATATTGAACTATCGGGTGACTATGGTGTCAGTTCGACGTTCCATGTTTCAGATCTAGTAGCATATTGGAACCCGCGGTGATCCCAAGTGAGCTTTGGGCTTTCTCCTTCTATTGTGAGTGATACACCACCCGAGAGTCCACCTCTTCCAGCCTCAACGCATGCATATAGATTGTATACTGGATGAGCAGGTGATCACCACAAGGAACGGCGCATATCCACACGTCCTAGTGCGTTGGCGAGGATGCCCCACGATGACCAACACCTTGATCGCATGCGGAGAATACAAGCTTCGAGACCCTTACTCGACGGGGTCGAGTTCCTCCCACCCGGGGAGAATTGGTGCGGACACCAGGGCGATCACGTGACACGTCGGCGAACCGACGTGTCATACGCGGAGCGCCAAGTGGACTACATCGGCTTCCCATCGAATTGGGGATAATTTGACTTCAATTTGGACACTTTTGACATTAAATTTGGGCTTGTATTGAAGATTATACATGGGTTTTCATATTGGGCTGGTTGCTAGACCCTTAAAAGGCCAAGTGGTTAAAGGCCCTTAAGCTTTCCTTAAGAAAGGAAAGGCCTTGGACCAATATAAAGAACCCATTAGCCTAGTAAGGCCCA
The DNA here is from genome assembly GCA_022559845.1 of Amorphophallus konjac. Lineage (NCBI taxonomy): Eukaryota > Viridiplantae > Streptophyta > Magnoliopsida > Alismatales > Araceae > Amorphophallus > Amorphophallus konjac. The sequence goes on along the minus strand of CM040128.1, from coordinate 221,576,813 downwards.
ATTGGGCTCCCTTCCAATATGGGCTCTCTAAATGGGAGAGGCCTTATACAAGCATGGGCTTCACTCATGGGTTTACAAGGTTGGAAGGGGCCTTAAGCAAGAGGAGGAGAATGGGCTGGCCATGAGCCAAAGTGGTCCATTCAAGGCCCATTGAAGGGGGCGCCCCCTTCCTTGGCTTATTAGGCTAGAAAATTCTTAATTTTCTTCTTTCTTCTCTCCATTTACCACATGGGAGGCTAGAAAGGCTGCTGGTCAATTTTCCAATGGCTGCCACCTCACATTTTACAAAAAAAATTCAAAGTTAGGTGAGCCACCATTGCCCCTTGTTTCCCCCTTTCACTATCACATTGTAATGGGTTCCCCACCCTCTCTCATTGTGTATCCCACGCAGCCCCCTCCCCTCCATTGCCTATTTAAAGGCTTGTACAATGTGTGTTTAAGGATTTAATGAAAAAATTTTGTGAGAAATTGCATTAAGTGAGTGATTCAATTCTTCTTCCTTGGGTGTGACTCCCAACCCTGTCCTGTGACTGGACAGCATTCAGGTCGTGAGACTCGACCCTCTACCCCCCTCTTCTTCTTATCTTCTGGTTCCACCTGATTTATTTCTGATACTACTACGAGTTAGCAAGGATTCAGGGTTGGTTTCGTGACGATCCGAGTTCGGGAGCTCCGGTGGCGATTTTCCTCGTGGCGGCGCGCAGATCTATCCCAGAGTGCAGCCTAGATCTGAAGATGTCTGTGTATTAATTCTTGGAGCCCAACCCCGACGCCATATGCAGTTTCTTTCTAAAGAGAAGTCGTAGTGTTTCAAGTCCTCTTCGCGTTGCCGCTGGTTTCGCCTTGATCCGTGACCGGTGCTGATCGTGCCGACAGATCTCGTGGGATCACACGGGCTGATCTGAGCAGGTCCGGCTGAAATCTGAGTCGACTTTCAGAGCCTGTCCACCTTCATCCGGCCAAGATCCATGTGAGAAGTCTTCAGAGTATTTCTTCCTCAGGGCGTCGCCAACGTTCTCCCACAAAGAACACCCCGATCCGACATCGGCAACCATTATTTCATATTTTTACCGTGTCACTGTGCAGTTCTATGAGCACAAAACTAGAACCTGAGAAGTGTCATCGTTGCGCCCAGATCTGAAAGCATCTGATCACGCCCTTTGGAGTGAAGATACTACATCCCGTCCCCGACATTCTCCAAGAAACGGCGCTCCAATCGGGCATCGGATCTGGTCGTACCAACCTCCGGAAGCTCGCTGCGCAGGGTGACCAGCACGGGCAGAACCGGATCAGTTTTCCGTCGGCGTACCCGAGCGGCTCCGGCACGCGTTCCTCGCCTCCTGCGAGTGTGGCCCGTCAACCCGGGTTCCAGCAACCCCAAAATTGGCATTTTTAGCCCTATACCTCCCTACGTGGAGTGGGCATATATTTCTGAAAGTGTAATCTTATTGCATTTGTGTATCGGGGTTGTTCGGAAATCGGCCGGGAGTCTTCCCCACACCTAGGCGTGGAGGTACGTGCTCGTTCTGATCCTTACATTTGCTGTTTAGTATGCTTTCTATATTGCTGCGTTTGTGAGATTAGGACCGTTAGCTAGTTCCAAATTTCACCGCGATTGTGAGTTGTGAGTGCCCGTTCCGTAGCTCCAATCGAACACCGAGCGCGGATTAGCACCCTAGGCAACGGTGGTTTCTTAATCGCCGCGATCCCCACGTTTCCCTCGCAAGGGAGGATCGTCGGGCTCAAGAGAGTCGCTGTTGAGAGACGTCTCCACCCGGAGAATACCACGGTGGTCAGCCACTCGGCTTGCCTTAGTGTGCTAGTGCTGGCCGCACAACGAGTCGGTCGTACGTCTTAGCCCGAGTCGGTCATCCGTCCTGCATCTGTCAAGTTCTGTCAACTTACCGCACCCGCGACCCTAAGCTTAAATCCTATCAAGATCTAGTCACGCTCTTAGCTAGGCAATTCTGGAAGCTTATCTATATTCACACTCCTCGTTCTCAGAACATTCTGGCTGATGCACTTGCATCACTCGCTTCTTCCCTCTCATTTCCCCTCAGTCGCGCCACTGAGACCATTGTGGTCCAGCGGTTGGACGCCCCTTCTCTTCAGGATCCCTCGTTCGACAACCTTAGGAAATATGTAGAAAGGAAGGTAGAAAGGTAAGAGGTGAAAGAAGTTTCATTAACTGAGCTTGAGGAGATCATAGAAGAAGAAGAGTTGCCGTGGTATTATGAGATTGAGCAGTATTGTAGGGATGGTTCATTTCCGGAGACGGAAAATGCTGAGCAGCGAAAGGCCATTAGAAGAGTCGCCGTAAGATACACGATTGTTGCCGGAGAATTGTATAAGCGGTCTCTCAATGGAGTTCTAATGAGGTGTCTAGATGATGATGAGGCTTGGAAGGTTGTGAAAGTAGCTCACTCCAGTGAGTGTGGAGGGCACGTAAATGGGCAGGCGTTGGCGAAGAAGATTCTTAGGCAGGGCTATTATTGGCCAACCCTAGAAGAAGATTACTCCACCTATGTCCGTAGGTGTCTTCAATGCCAGCTCCATGCTGACAAGATCCATGCTCCTGTTTCTTCTCTCCATCCTCTCTTTGCTCCTTGGCCATTTTCCATGTGGGCCTTTGATATCATCGGACCTCTCGGTGACCCAAATTCCACAGTCAAGCAGAAGTCCTTCATCCTGACGGCTACGGAGTACTTCACCAAGTGGGAGGAAGCTACAAGGCCACCACAGTATGTAGCTTCATCCTGAAGAATATCATCTCGCGGTTTGGAGTGCCAAGCGATATCGTCACCGACAACGGGCCTCAATTCGTTTCTCAAGAACTCCGGGACCTCTGTAAGAAACTTAATATATCATTGCATCATTCATCACCATACTACCCCCAAGGTAATGGCCAGGCTGAGGCCACGAACAAAACCCTTCTTAAAATCATCAAGAAAACATGCGAGTCACATAAATTTGCTGATTGGGTCGATAAACTGGTAGAAGCTCTATGGGCTTATCGCACCTCCGTCCGTACTCCCACGGGGTAAACTCCTTTTGCTCTCACCTATGGGATGGAGGTGGTACTCCCGTATGAGATCCTGATCCCTTCCCTAAGGGTGTAGCTGGATAAAGAACTTAATCTTGACGAGCGTCGAGAGGCGTTGCTAGTCCAACTGGAACTCTTAGACGAGAAAAGGCTTAACGCGGCCAATCACGTCTCGGTTTATCAAAAACGTGTCTCGCGGTATTTCCAAAAAAAGGTTATCAAAAGAAAATACCAAGTGGATAACATGGTTTTGAAATGCAAATTTATCAGATCAGCAGGTCCCAGGTCTAAGCCGCAACCCAACTGGGAAGGGCCGTTTGTAGTTAAGGAAGTCTATCCAGGTAATGCGTATCGTCTAATCAATGCAGAGGGTGAGGAATTACCGAATCCGTGGAATGTGCTATATCTAAAATGCTTTTATCCATAGAGTCAAGCCAGCGATAGCCCAGCGACGGGGTGTGCCTTCACCTGATCGCAAAATGGGGATCCCCGGTTCAACATTTCACACACTACACGACCCCCCGGGGTTCGGTTTTCATCTTTTGCGCAACACCGTCTGTCCCTTCGCCATGCTTAGGGGAGGGTGAAGATCCTTGCTTCTCTTCTCCCTCGGCTGAAAATAGGGGCAAGTGATGAATAAGGGGGCGAGAACTGATCTAGACCCCCCCGATAAAAGAGGTCTCAAATAGGGGCAGTCCATTATGACCTTATTCCACAGGTTCAAAAGAGTCAGAAAGTGACTAAGAATAGAAATGGAGAAAGAAAGGGGCAAAAATCAAAGCTAAAAGCTCACCCAAAGCTCGAAGCTCTCAAAAGTTTGAAAGTCCCCAAATAATAAAACTAGGCATGGCAAGACTGGCAGTACAGTTTCCCCGCGGGACGTTATGAGCCCGGTCGTATGCGTGCCTAGAGCGAATGTAGGTTCGATGATGGACACAAAGCCCCGGCGTAACAGACCAAATTCTTTAAAAGGGGGGGTCATGAGACGAACTCAAACCTTAAAAACCTCTATACCTACCGCCAGCTTTTCTGCTAAATCTTATTTTATTTTTTAAGGAATGGATCCCACCCCGGGTATGGCCTCGGTAGAGACACCGTTAAGCGAGATTGGCCCCAGGCCACGGGCGGTCCCTTTTAAGCACGTGTTGGACCTGGGAGACCCCAGTGAGATGGGAGGTTCCCCGTTGTTAAGTTTAAGCTGGTTTCAAAACTCTAAAAAAAATCAAATATTTCAAAACCAACAAAAAAATAAAATATTTCAAAACCAACAAAAAAATCAAATATTTCAAAACTCCAAAAAAAATCAAAATTTTCAAAACCAACAAAAAGATCAAATATTGCAAAACCCAAAAAAGTAAATATTTCAAAACAAAAAAAGCAAATATTTCAAAACCAAAAAAAGAAAATATTTCAAAACCCAAAAAAGTAAATACTTCAGAATTCCAAAAAATCAAATATTTCAAAATCAAATATTTCAAAAAAAAACTCAAACAAAAAAATCCAAACATTCTAAAATCCAAAAAAAATTAATTTTTTAAAATTACAAAAAAAGGGTTTTATGATTTGCATCCATAGCATCCATTGCATTCATTGTCATTTTGTTTGCCTATTTAATAAGGCTTACCCTCTTGACCAAAAATCAAGAATTGGTCATTTCCTAACTTACTACAGGCAAGGGGTTAAGCCTAAAATAGATTTAATCTGTCTTTTTTGTTTGCGTTTGTGTGTGTACAGGAGCAGGTTGAAGTTGAAGGTTTAGTCAGTCCGTGACCGCGTACATTCTGGAATCATATCCTAACTCACTCATTCACACCGGCAAAGCCCAAACTCAACTCAAATCAAATCATTAGCTTTATTCATTCATATCAAACTCTTTAAGCATCAATCTCTACATCAATACCATCGTGAAAAAATAAAAGAAAATCACTCAGTCCTCCGCTGGGCATCCCCGCGAGGACGTATCTCTCTCAACTCTCTAACATAGGCCTGGCGTGTCGCCGGGATCTCTGCAACCTCTGTTGGTAGGGTAAGCACCCTGCTCACCTCCCACATGATTAGGGCACTCCTGACCGCCTGCTCGTCCTCCTCCGTACCGATCCTCCTCGCCTCGAGTGCGGGAAGGTGGGGTAGTGCTGGTAGAACTGTCCGGGGTAGTCCAACCTATAGGTAGCACTGGTGCGGGCTGTACATCGCCAGCGCGGTGTCGCTCACGAGCCTCAAGTCCAAGCCCGGCCTCCTGGGAACTCTGACAGTGGTGTCACGGAGGAAGTCCGGGCGCATCACGAACCAATCCAGGGGCAGCCTGTTGATGTGCAGTCGTCACTCATCCCTGGTCTTCTTTTCTACTGTCCTGCACTCTACCTACGGAGAGAATCCTAACGCGCCACCTATGAAGAAGAGGGGGTGGCTCCCGAAGATCCTGCTAGCTGAAGTGACATCCTCCTTGTAGATGAATTTCATCCTAACACCCATCCAACACTCTAGAAGGATCATAGAGCCAAACAGGGGACCTCCTAAGGCTGCTGAGGTGAGGCCCTCGTACAAGTAGGCAAGGATTGCCTGGGAGATGGAAAGTCCCTGCCATAGGCCGCTGATGGTACTAAGAAGGGGAGTCTCTAGCACATGGTCAACTGAAGGAAACAAGATAGCCCCGCACAAGCAAATGGACGTAGCCTTAGCTATGGCTTCATCCCACCCACACCTGTTCCTGCAATGCTCCACTACCCACTAACTAAGAGGAAGAAGGTGAATCTGACGTGGGTCTACAAAAGTGTGGACATCCCTGCTGTCTGGTATGAACCCTCCCAAGATAAGCCTAGGATCTACAGGGGCAATAGTGTGACACACTAAGTCTTCCCCTCCCACCTGGGACATGGGTAAAGAGAAGTAGGTCTCTACCTCCTCCAGTAGGATAGTGGCCTCAAATGATGGGAATATGAATGTATGGGTCTGTGGGTGCCAGGTTTCTACTAAGGCTGAGATGTTGTGCCAATCAAAGAAAAGCTTTGGGTAATTCTGACCCGGTACTAGGAGAGGTTGTAAGTGCCAAGATCACAGGATAGATGTCACTCCTAGGGGCAAGGCGCGGACCATGGGAGCCAACCACTTCAAGATAGAATACCGCCTGGGGCCAGGGAGAAGCTGAGGTGGGAATTCAGGGTTTTCCTTTGCCCAAGGGTATCACTTCCAGTATTATTGCCTTAATTCCTAAGGTTGCTAGCCCGAGTAACTTTGGGGAATTCAGACCCATCAGTCTGTGTAACTTCAGTTACAAAATTATCTCCCTTATTCTTACTAACAGGCTGGGCTCTATCTTGCCAGGTATTATCTCTGCTGAGCAGGGTGCATTTGTGAAGGGCAGACATATCATTGATAATCTGGCCTTGTCGCGGTAGTTGTTTGCTGATCTTGGGAGGAAGGTTCGTGGGCATAATGTGGTCTTTAAGTTGGATATGGTGAAGGCTTATGACAGAGTGGCTTGGGATTTTCTCCTCAAAGTCCTCCAAAGGTTTGGTTTCTGTAACAGATTCCTTTCCTTTGTTGCTGGGTTGACGTCTAATTGCTGGTTTTCAGTGTTATTTAATGGCTTACTAGCAGGATTTTTCCATTCTTCTCGCGGACTTCGGCAGGGAGACCTGCTAGCACCTGCACTTTTCATCATCTTGGAGGAAGTCCTCAGTAGAGGGCTGACGAGTATGTGCAATGAGGGTTTACTTGTGCCTTTTTCGGGTCCCAGAGGATGTATGCCTATTACCCACCTATTATATGCTGATGATACCCTTTTATTTCTCAACGGCCATGCTAATAATATCCGACGCCTGATGGATTTCTTGCATGCTTACGAGCAGTCCTCTGGACAGAAGATAAATGCCTCAAAGAGTTGCTTCTGTGTTGCTAGCAGCACACCTGCAAGACTGATATCCAGCTTATCTGCCATTACCAGATTCCGCCATCATCATGGCGCCCTCACGTATCTAGGTGTACCTATCCGTCATGGCAGAACCTTGGTGGCAGATTTCAAACATCTTATTGATAAGGTGAATCTGCGTATTTCCACTTGGAAGTCTCGCATGTTATCTCAAGCTGGACGTATTACTCTCATCAACTCGGTGCTTTCCTCCATTCCTCTGTACCTGGCAACTGCTATTTCTATTTCCAAATCGATTGTTAACTACATTGAGCGACTCTGTGCAAGGTTCTTCTGGGGTGAGGCTGATAGGGTCCCTCGTCGCCATTGGGTGCACTGGTCTGTTATCCAGAAGCCTGTGGCTGAGGGTGGTTTGGGAGTACGGAGTTTAAACCGTGTTCAAGTTGCTATGGCAGTGAAGCTGGCATGGTCGATCTTGCATGGATCATCGCTCTGGGCGTTCTACATTTGGCGACGTTTCCAACTCGAGGGTGATCCTACTTCATTGGTGCCGCATCTGCATGGCATTCCTAATGCTACCCTAAGCGTTGCCTTTAATGTGGTTTGTTCTCAAACTAGGTGGATTGTTGGTAATGGCAATACAGTGAGCTTCCTGGATGATCTCTGGATTCGCGAATCCACCTTGCGACAATCTTTGGGGGTCAACCTTCAGGGTCACAATCCGACTGTGCATGAGGTTTTAACTAATAGGGATCATCCAGTTCAAAGACTACTCCCTGATGCATAATTCCTTGAAGGTATCTCTCTATCAGATTTTGAAGACGAATGCATCTGGACACTCTCTTCTTCTGGTGCTTTCACGCTAAAGTCAGCTTATGAGCACCTAAGGCCGAGAGGTGTTCGACATGCTGCCTTGTCCCGCCTCTGGAACCATCACTTTCAACGGTGTGCGTCTTTGTTTACCAGGAGAATCCTTCACAGAGCGGTCCCTGTTGATGCTAGAATAGCCGACTGTGGTATCTCCTTGGCATCTCGATGTTCTTGCTGTTCTTTCTCGAGTGTGGAAGAGCTGGACCATCTGTTTCTAAGTAGTGACTTGGCTTCTGCACTGTGGAATTGGGCAGCTTCTTTCTTGCCAACTGCCCATAGATCCGACCCTCATATCACTTATCGCATGTGGGATATTATCACTCAGTGAAACCCCCACTCTTTGAATGGTTTTATTGCCATGTATGCCTCCATTCTTATTGTGTGGGAAATTTGGAAGGCTAGATGCACAACGCGCTTTGAGGGAACCTACCTGTCTCCTGTGCGTATCATTCACAATATCCTGTTTCAGATTAATGCTGCTCTATCAAGAATGACCTTCAAGCATCAGCCTGCTGTGCCCCAGACCCAACTTCTCCTGGCATACGGTTTCAGATTCAGGTTCTCTACGCATATTGTCAAGCTTGTCCGATGGATTCCGCCTGACCAGGGCCTTGTGTTGAACGTCGATGGTGCAAGTAAAGGGAACCCAGGTTACTGTGGTGGAGGAGGCTGCATCCGGGACCATAGGGGTAATATAGTATTGGCCTTCTCACATGTCTATGGCGTTGGTAGCAGTTTTATGGCGGAAACAAGAGCTCTGTGCGATGGCATTCGCCTTGCGAATGAGCATGGTCTTCACCTGTCTGTCGTCCGCACTGACAATGCGGTCTTGGCCACCTCTCTGCAGGCTGGGGTTGCAACGGCATGGGCTTCGCTACGCTGGTGGCGAGAAATTCGCACTTACTTTCTTCGATCAGGTGTGTGTGTCTGCCATGTTTACCGAGAAGCCAATAGAGTTGCTGATGCATTAGCGTCACTTGCGTGCTCCACCAAGGTTAACTCTGTGGTCTGTTCAAAATATGAGTTGCCCAGAGTTTGTATCGGGCCGCTTCTGATTGACCAGATGGGACTCGTGTCCTTACGGATGGTGTAGTGATGGTTTTCCCATTTGGGTGATTTTTTGCAGGGGTATGCCCCGGTGATGTTGTAACAATTTCTCAACCTTATTTGCAATATATAAAAAATTGCCCTCGGCTTTCTGCTAAAAAAAAAAAGCTGAGGTGGGATAAAAGAAGATTGAAGAAAAGAGAGAGGAAGGAAAAGCATGTAAGTAAATGAAAGAATTGAATTAAATGAAATCATGATTAACTTACCTCTCTCAGAGGGCTCGAGCTGAGATGTCGTGGGAACGTGGTCAATCGTTGGAGCACTTCCCGCTCCTTCCTGGCCGGCTTTGGCCCTTCAAAAGATGCTCCCCCAATGGAACTCCCCTCTAGGACCCTCTTCATGATGGTTTGGTGAAGTATGGCAAAAGTTTCAAGACTTAGAAGAGGGAGGGTGTGCGAATCATGAATTTAGACTCCCCTCCTACTTATAGGGCTTGTTAGGGAGCTTAGGTCTCTTAAGATTGGGATTAGATAAGTTTAGGGCGGGTTGAGATAAGGTTTGGATGGAGTTAGATGGTTTACCCTCGGGTTAGGACTCTCCAGGAGAGTCCCTTTCAAATTCGCAGGATGCCCATTTGGACGGTCTCACGATAGACCGTCTATCCTTTTGAGCGGCCTTAGAGAGACCGTTTAACATCTTCCAAGAATTCGACTGCTGAAGTTTGAGCGGCCTTAGACAGACCGTTCTTGTTATTGAGCGGCTGATTATAAGCCGTTCTACTTTATGGACGGCGGTCAGAGGACCGTTTATCTTCCTAAAGTACGGTCTAAAGAGTGATGGTATGTCACCTTCGGTGGCCCACTGGGAACCGTTCTACTCATCTGAAGCCTTCATTCAACCAGTGTGCACCTGTGTCGCTAGTAGTCGTGTCCGTCCCTCTTCTCACTCATTTGGCGTCCCTCATCTCACTCATTTGGCATCCCTCATCTCACTCATTTGGCGTCCCTCTTCTCACTCTGTTGGCGTCCCTCTTCTCACTCATTTGGCGTCCCTCATCTCACTCACTCGGCTCTCTCTCACTCACTCGTGTCGTCTCTCTCTCACTCTGTCACTCACTCGTGCTGTCTCTCTCTCTCTCTCTCACCCGTGTCCGTCTCACTCGTGTCGTGTTCATAGTCAGTGTCAGTCATTTGCATTCATTCATACATTTCATACATCCAAAAAAATCAAAACAAAGAAAGGCATATCACTATCATATCATATCATGTACAGAAGTCGGGCCCCGAGTACAAAAGTCAGGAATGTCCCTCTCCCTGGCCCCCGTCACTGTCTCCACCGCCCTCGTGCCTCTTTGGTGGAGGCATCGCTGAAGTTGCATCGTCACGCTGACGTCACCGGCGCTGCTCCTCCTCCTCGTTTCTCCGGTGACCGGAGGAGCCCGTGAAGTAACTCCTCACAGAGCCGTGGGTGCTGTGGCTGCTGCTCGGAGTCCCGCTGCGTGATCGTCGGCTCATCTCCTTATAGGCTCGCAGCTCTCCACTCAGCCCGGACGCCTCGATCAGAGCCCGATCCCACTCCGCTCGGACCCGTACCAGCTCCTCCGCTCCAGCTTGGAGTCACTCTAGCTCCGCTCGCAGGAGGGCCATCTCAAGGGTGTCGGCTGGCCGGCTCTGTGCCACCTCCTCCCGTACACGGGCCACCTCCTCCCCAGCCGCTGCTCGACTCTGCTCCAGCTCTGCTCTAAGACGGGTCAGTTCGGATGTCTGCATGCACATATCATGGTCAGTCAATTGCATTTCATAAGCATAAATAACAAGGGAAAATGTAGTGATTTTGCATACCCTCTCGGTGAGCACCACCTCGGCCGCCTTGGCCCGCGCTACCATCCGAGTGAAGTTGGCCTCCCGCTCGGCCCGATCTGCAGGAGTCTGGGTAGAAGAAGTAGAAGGAGCATTTGCCCCCTATCGCTGGGCCCCCTCGGCACGCTGTATCCAAAACTCCAGGTCAGTCACATACATAGTCATAATCATAAGCATTTTCAAAATTTAGAGAGTTTAGGGTTTAGAAAACTCACCAGTAAGACCAGGGCCTGTCGGGCCTCGTCCCGCTCCCTGATGGTGGGGTGCAGGAGCCCCTGCAGCTCTGCCAGTCGTCCCTCAGGGTCAATATGCATGTAGAAGTCCAAGTGTCAGTGTGTCATCATATAGAAAGCATAAACATGATAAGTAGAGTTTGAGTTTAGAAGTCGTACCGGTCGGTGGACACCCCGGAACACCTGGTCCCTGTAGTGTCTAGCATATGCGGTTTAGTACGCTGAGTCGCTCTCTGCTCGGGCGGTCACCACTCGCCCAAGAGCTATCTAGTCGGCCACCTGCGTAGCATTCCTCGCCGTCCAATCAAATGCTGCTGCCAGACCCCGGGTAGTCCTCGTCACTTGCTCCCCCACCTTCTCAGGTGTCGGGAACTCCACCGCGGGCTGATGGACCCCGATGGTCCTCATCAGCAATCTGTAATGCAGTGGCTCCACCACATTCACGCAGTGAAGCCACACATCTCGTCCGGCAAAAGTGAGGGCGCCAACCACCCAAGGCTGACCCTCATGGCCCTGCTCTGTGTAAGGTGTCCACTGTACTTGCATGAAATAGAAAGTCGCATCAGCATCATCATCATATAAGAATTGCATTTAATTAAAGGAGTCAAAGTTTAGAAGCATACCGAGGCAAACGGTAGAGCATCCAGGTCGTCCTGCAGCTCTCGGACCTGTCGTCTCAGGGCTGCAGTCTCCCGAGGTGTTGTCCACCTCCGTGCAATCGGCAGGAGCCTAGGACGGGTCTCCTCACCTCGGCCTAACCCACGTAGGTGTACGTAGGCCCACACCTGCATCACAGCATCGTGTCAGCATTTAGGAAACATATAGAGTTGCATAATTAAGTCTAGGGTAGGAGTCGTACCTGGAGTAAGGGGGAGAAGCCACCGAGCATCGTCCGACGGGCCGTCAAACTCAGCGTGTCGAACAAGAACGCAAGGACTGTTGCTCCCCACGCGTAGTCACCCACGTGGCTCAGCTCCTCGAAGAAAAGAAGGAACCAGCAGCTCATCACATCCGCCCTGGTGGAGAAGAGGAGTCGCCCGAACATCAGCATCAGGAATCGTCGTAGGACTTTGTCCGCCTCTGCTCCCGGCCCCGCAGCTACCCTCGGCCGCGCCAGCTCCACCAGCCGCTGCAGGTGCTCCTCCGACCGCTCGCCAACTACAACTCCCGCCCGTCGTAATCCCAGGCTATCCTGGAGACTAGCCCGGGGTAGGAGGGTCGACTGCCTCTCGGGGCGCCGCAGCTCTAAGCCCAGCAGCCCTCGAGCCATCGCCCGGTAGTCGGGAAATGTGGTCCCGCTAACCGGTAGCCCGTGCACTCGAAGGCCAATGAGTCTGGCCACATCCTCCAGCGTGGGGACCATATGCCCCCACATGAAGAGGAATGTACGACTCACTGGGTCCCAGTGGTCGTGCAAGGCATAGAGCAGAGCCGCGTCAAACCGACACACCTTGATGCTCAGGAATGGGGTGAACCCCATGGCAGCCAACCGCTCCCGCTGAAAGTCCGGCAGTGCCGAGTACACCGCTCGGACCTGCAGCCACGAGGTGCGGGTCCTACTCTTTCCCTGCATTTCATTCATTCATTTTAATGCATTTTAGTAATTTATTTAGGCTTTTTTAAATAAAAACAATCAAAGCTCAACTCTCTGTCAGAAGGACGGTCTCCTTTGGACCACTCTTCCTCCTGAACGGTTTCATGTGGGCGTTTCCAGTCCTAGGGTTCCTTGTTTTGAACGGGCCAGTATTGGTCATCCTTTAGTTGAACGGTTTATCATTCGCCGTTCTTTCCCTGGGTTTATTCGCTTTCAGGCGGCCGCTCCTGGGCCGTTTATAGGTCGGGCGGTCCTATGTGGAACGCATTGTTCCGGGCTGGCAAGGTGATGAACGGACCAATGTGGCCCGTTCGTTGTTTGTACGGTGAACCTCTTACCGTCTTTCTTTGATTCGGTTCAGGTGTTGTATGGCCACCCCTGGGCCATGTGGGTTTTGGGCGGCTCTATGTGAGCCGTATGTTTTTGTTTGTGCGGTTTTTTGTAAACCGCCCTACCGTCGTCTTCCCCGACGACGGTGAGGGTTTCCCCACCGACGGGGAGGCCACCGTTGCCCCCCAAAATTGGTCCTAAGCACCCTAATCCCCCCAGAATCCCCTAAATCTAACATGCATGGCTTAAAAATGAAAAAAGGAGGAGGTTTTGGTGCACCTACCTCGGTCGGACAGGGCCCCTTGGCCGGCCTCTCCACCGGTGCGTCCTCCCTAGCGTCTCCATCTCCTGGCGCTGTAGCTTTAGCTCCTTCCTCGGCCTCGGACGGTGGCGGGAGAGCACCTCCCTCGGCCGGTAGTGTTGCCAGTGTCTCCTCCGGTGGTGGAACCTCCGTCACGGCAGCGGTCATCAGCGGTGGCGCGTCCACGTTCGTCATCGAGGGCCGTGTCGCGCAGTGCTTTGAGCGCATGTGGGAGAGGGAGATTGAGAGTAGGAGAGGGGTGTGAGAAATTGAGAGAATGGTTGTGTGGGTTGCCCCTCTTCATTCTCCCTCCCACTGTCGGTTATGGTGGAGGGAGGGAGATGAAGGGTTTTTAGGCTTTCGAAGTTGTAGAGGTTATACGGTCTATCGTTAGACCGTCCTTCATTTGAACGGTTGAGAGGTGACTGTTCATATTCAACAGTATGCTGTTTAAGTCGGTTCAAATTCCATAATATAAACGGCTCACATCTAATCATTCTTCTTTGGGCAGTTGGTATTTAACCGTTCATGTTTGAAGTTGTCTTATTCTCATTTCTGCACTTAGCATCCAATTGATGAATTTTGGTTATTTCGTGATATCATTGAAAATCTCGCTAACAATCTTATGTGCAGCATCAAACTTTCACTTGCCGTTTCACCTGCACAGGTAAGTCGGGTATGGCCTTCTATCCTTGCATCCCTTATTGCATTATTATATGGTACTGTAATATATTATCTCGAGAACCAGTTGGTTATCTACGTGTTCCAGGATTTGATGTTCCCCTTTAACAAAAACGATGATGATCCAGGTTCACGTGTTTAATCTTCGGATAGGTTGTTAGGTTGGGAATGCCTGGGGAGGATGGTTCTATCCTACACGCTGTGGTTGCGGATGGTATCTTGACTCTGATTTTCCCAGCTTAGCAATATTATTCTTGAGTATTTTATATTTTAATCTTTCTTTGCATTTGTTTTAACGATTTCTTTTATTTTAGCCCAGCATGCATCATACGCATCCTTTTGAGCATTCATGCCCCTTGGTTTGCCTGAAGAATGTCCCACCAGCGATGGTTAGCTGTGCGTTCAGTGTTTGAGTAAGAGGAACTAATTCCACTATGAGTTGGAAGGTTCTCTTTGGTCAATTCGCTAGGTTTGGTTGATTAAGAGGTCCCCGTCTGGAGCGTTAGCCTGTTTCCTTTACTTTTGCTGTCTGCTTCTGGCCTCCTCATTGGACCGCGGGATTGTGTCCCCCATGAGGTTGGTCTTATCGATTTGTTTCATTTCGTTTAGTTTAGTTCCTCCAGACTGATGTCACTTTTGGTTTTATCATTCCTTGCATTTGGTTCAGAGTTTTCCGAAAGATTCCTGTCGCTTGTTGGTAAAAATGGGTGTCGTTTTACCTTAACGCCCGCTTTCCGGTCCACTCCACTACATTTTCGCTTCATCTCCATGTTCCATGTCACTTTCGCTTCACCTCAGCTCGCTCCCCTGCAAAGAGGATGTTAAGGAGGGGCATCTGTTGACACCCATTTTTTGTTGATGAGTTGAGTCGTTCCTCTTACTCCCATTTGTTGATGCCTCGAGTTGTCCATCGCTCGTTAGGGTTGTTTTCAGGCACTTTTTGGGCCAATTTTATGGGTAGCCTCCCTCCCTGGCTAGGTTTGTTTCAATTCTAGGCTTAATGGGCCTTGGTTTTTGTTGATTGAACTTTTCTATGAGTTTCAAGCACCCATATACATGTACGGTTCATCCCAGGCCGCCCAACCAATGTACGGTTGCCTGTGGACCGTCCATATATTTTGGAATATTTTGGTTAATTTTCTGAATTTCTACCGATAAGTATTTATGCGGTCTTTGCCCTAGCCGTTCAACATGATGGACGGACGGATGGTAGCCGCTCGTCTCTCAGAGTCCTACGCTTGGTGGTTTTCTCAGATAATTATCCAATTAATCTATTTATCACCGACAAGGCTAGAACGGTGGGTCTTTGGCCGCTCTACCTTTGAACGGTCTCATCTGAGCCGTTCATGTATGAGAGTCCAACGACAAACTATTCGGCCGATTCAATGGATAATTTGGATTATTTTGTGAATTATTGAATTTCCACCGACAGGGTTGGACGGCCCAGAATGGGCCACCCATATGGATGTGTGGTCTATCATTAGACCCTTCATCTGCTTGATTGCTAAAGATTCAACAGATTTTGTCTCTCTCCTCGTGGATTTATCCCCAACTTTATCCAGCCATTTCTCCGTGAATCCTCAACCATTTCGAGTGTCGTTTCTTCCAGATGAAACATAATTGAATTATCTTCATCTTTTGTTTGATAATCTTGACCTGAAAGCGCTTCTAAACCCTAATTTCGAGTTAGGACTTTAGGTGCTCTATAAATAGACCCTAAAGAGGGTTGGAAAAGGGGGGGAGATTTTTGGTCGACGGTGAAGCCCTGCCACATTCTTGAGCGACCTAGCACCAAGGAGGGAGGCTTTCCACGTCCATATAAGCCTCCGGTTCAAAGAGTAGTCTAGTTTTTAAGTCTTGTGTGTTTGATAGGTTTTGTCCATTTTTTTTATTGCATGTATCACTCTTCTCACTTTCTCCCCACGTTTTTCTTCACCTTCATTGCCATGCACACACCTACCCACGTTTGTGACACCCTAGGGGTTTAAAATCCCCCAGGTATCCCCCTTTCCACTTATTCATGTTCATTTCTTCTTATTTTGGCATTTACTACACTTTTCAGTTCTAATCTTGGGTTTCTACTGTCTTCTTCACATCATTTTTGCAGGTCAGTAATCCCTAGCACGAGGCCCATCCCCTCTGGCCGGCCGGAGAAGGTGAAGGTTAGACCCTTTGTAACTTCTAGCGTGGTGGTCTTGCGCGGTTCTATATCATCCGTTCAAGGAGATGTGCGGTGCTATCTGTACCGTCCTTCTTCTTCCTGCAGTCGTGATAGAGCCGTTCAACTGCCAAGAGTGCTTCATCCCGCATCCTCTGCAGCATTCTTAGACGGTCTGTCGTGAGACCGTTCATCTTATAGGCAGTTCTCCCTGAACCGTATATCTTTCCAGCGCTGCACACCAGGCGAGTACCTCTCCCTCTTTCCAAGGTACGGCGTGTTCATCACGTTCGGCGCCTTGGTGGCGATCACAGGTTTTCATTCCTCCCTTTCCCTCTGTCTTCATTCATTTCCCATGTTGGATGTGGTAGGATAGACATGGGAAAGCATTAAAAGAATGGACGGGAGGAGAAATATATCTACGGTATCCTTTTGTCCTTTTCTTCTTAGCCAAAGTAGGAAGAAAATAACAAAAAATCCAATTTTATAAAGGTGGGGCCGCCCCCCCTCTCTCTCCCTCTATCGAGTCCGCCTAAACCCCCCAAGGGGGGGGGGGGGGTTTGGCGGACCAGCCTGACCCCTCAAGCTGGTCTGCCTAAACCCCATGACAAATAAAAAAAAGTTTTTTTAATTAAAAAAGGCACCCCAGCCGATCCGCCCAAACCCCCCGTGGGGGAGGGTTTAGGCGGACCAGTCTGGACCCCCAGGCTGGTCTGCCTAAACCCCCTAGGGGAGGGGGTTTAGGCGGACCAGCCTGCCCCCTTAGGCTAGTCCGCCTAAACCCCATCCAAAACTAAAAAAATGATTTTTTTTTAATAAAAAAAACCTCTCCGAAGAGGAGTTTAGGCAGACCAGACCAGCCCATGGGGCTGGTCAACCAAAACCCCCCTAGAGGAGGGGTTTAGGCGGACTAGACCAGCCCTTTGGGCTGGTCCGCCTAAACCCTATCTCCCCCACTCCGTTACACACAGAAAAAATAAAAAATATTTTCCTTAGGGTTTACTCGGACCAAGTTGAACCCTCAACTTGGTCCGCCTAAACCCTACCCCATGACCCTTCAAATTCCTATAAATCCCCCCCTTAGAAGCTCAAGGAGCAATGCATGCATACAAGCACAAGTAGACTCACAGACTGAAGGACAAGCACCCCGACCTAATTGTCGCACCCTCGAACTCCCGAGGCTTTCGGCAAGGGTCAAGAACGTGAGAAGATAAGTGCCCGCATGGTTGGCTTGCTAGTCGGCTCACACACGTCGAGGGTATGTCGCACGTACTTCCCTCACATGGCGTTTAACCATCTTACACAAATCCATCCTCGTCGCATGTAAGCTGACTATGTCAACGGCAAATACACCCACATCCTGGGTCCTCCTGTATATGCCAACTTACGGTGACGAAACACACCCCATGATGCCACGCTTAGTTTCGACACGGAATCGCATGCCTACTGCTCACCCCCCCAACCGGCCGTTGGCTACTTGGATTAACAACTCGAGTCTAGTTGGACCTCTGGCCTGGGAACCATAGCCCTGAGGCCGACCTCGACTCCCCAGCATGATGACACTCACCGTCCGAGACCCGGACCCGACCGCTCACCTCGAGCCGTGTCCGACCTCCACCAGACGCCAGTCCACGTCCACCCCTACCACCTAGGCAGTCGGGCTCGCATCAATCTCTTTATAAAGAGTTTCTGTAAAACACGCGGATATCCACTTTATTACGCAATGACCCGGGGACTGACCTACGTGTCGGAGTTGTCCCACGGCTTGCGCCAGTTATACTTTGACCCCCTCGGCCTATTTGTAAAGCCCACGTGGCCCCCATACAGCATAAAACCAGTGGAAGACAAGCACCCGCATTTGGGTCCCCTGCTTTTTACCTACACCATTTGGCATACGTACCTAACATCCTGACTCCAGTAAACACCCCTCAGTCGAAAGCGCACCCACAGCTACGGAATGTTCCCGGCCCTCTACCCACAGCTTCAGATATATATACAGGCTTCTCTTTAGCATGGAACGAAGGTGTTTGGATTCAATCCGATATAAATAAACACTGGTTGCTTACGGCCGGTGGGGAAAGACGTCTAATACATGATTCCCACAATCGCTTGCGCACTCACACCCGTGGAACCCATTTTCTCCACGTGTCGCCTGATCTCCCGAGCCCACGTGCCGCGCCCTGGTGACGCTTCCCCGGTCAACCCTTGGTTCCATGGGTGATTGTCGAGAAATCGGCTCGCACGCCCGCACCCTGTCCGGTTAACCCGTACCCTTACATTTCCGTGCCATTCAACCCTTTTCAACTTTTCGGAAGAGGAGAGTGCCCGATACCGCCATGAGAGGCATGCAACCGTAAGGATGATACTCGAGATATATCAAACTCCTGGGTCTTCCTTCCCCGCTGTACCCCTTCCTTCACCCCGGTCATCGACATAAAAACCCCACGCAATAGAGAGGATGGCACGCCCGGTGGGACATCTCCTGCCTTCCTTCTATTTGCTGAAGAAAAGCCTATGCCGGCCCTAAAGCCCTGGTGCCCTTTCCCTATCCTTGCAGGAGAGGCAGAGGAGGGTACTCGCACGCGCATTCTCTAGCAGCTTCCGGTTCACGTTCTGACTATCAGACCGCGCTCGACGATTGTCAGCAACCGTCACCTCCGCATCACTCAACGCTCCAACAACCATGGCGGCCGTCACCTACGGTCCCAATGTCATTGCCACCCATGCTCGGGTGGGCTACTTGGCGACGCCAATTGATTTCGACAACTTCGCCCCCATCATCGGATCACCCTACTTTTTGGGTGTCATCCCTGTGGCTGTCCCTCAGTCAACCCCCATTTCTCCGTCGGCTCCCGTGGCCCATGCGCCACGCGCACCTCCAACACCGGTGTCCCACCTGAGCGTCAGGCGCCGGACCACCACCACTTGCCCCGACAGGGCCCCCAGATCATCACCGGCCCGGGCAAGCATTAGCTCCCGAGGCCAGCCTCGTCCGATCTCCGGCACGGGTCCCGTGCCCCAAAGCTCGGTCACCATCTCAGCACCTTCCTCGGGTCTCCAACCCCGAGCCCCAGCAAAGCCGGCACCCAACACGGGCTCCTAGCCCTGGGTCCATGGCTTCTCAGCATCTTCCTCGGGTCTCCAACCTCGAGCCCCAGCAAAGCCGACACCCAACACGTGCTCCCAGCCCCGGGTCCACGGCTTCTCAGCATCTTCCTCGGGTCTCCAACCCCGAGCCCCAACAAAGCTGGCACCCAACACGGGCTCCTAGCCCCGGGTCTCCTGCTTCTCAGCATCTTCCTCGGGTCTCCAACCCCGAGCCCTAGCAAAGCCGGCACCCAACATAGGCTCCCAGCACCTGGTCCATGGCTTCTCAGCATCTTCCTTGGGTTTCCGACCCCGAGCCCCAGCAAAGCCAGCACCCAACACGGGCTCCCAGGCCTGGGTCCACGGCTCCTCAGCTCCTTCCTCGGGTCCACAAGCCCGAACCCCTGCAAGGCCGACCCTCGATATGGGCTCCCAGCCCCGAGTCGACGGCTCTCCGTTATTGTACTCGGGACCCCGGTTCTGAGCTCCAGTTGAACCAGCTTTCCTTGCGGGTCCCCTACCCAATGGGTAAGGTTCCTCAACACCTTCCTCGGGCCTCCAGACCCGAGCCCGGGATACGTCGACACTCACAGCGGGCCCTCGACCCACGGTTGTCGGCACCTCAGCACTTCCGACAACATCGCTTCCCGGTGCAAGAGTGTCATCTCGAGTATCGGCAACGCTTCTATCGGCACGGGCAAAGGCTTATACCCGGGTCGCTCAGTCATCGACTCCCGACGCGGGTCTCATACCTTGGGGGCCGGTCCCAGTACCTTCGACTGGAAGCTTCACGCTGCCGGTTGCTCCAGGCCGGGTCTTCTCGGTCTACAATCTCAGGGCGGAATCTTCCTCCCTCCCCAGAAGAAACGCCTCCATGGCCGTAAAGGCAGACGGCTCGCCGCTATAACTAGCAACTCTGGCAAGATGATTCTTGTTGGTGACTTGCGGATCCATCTCGACGGGGGTGAACCAATCACACCCTAGGAATGGACCGTTTCCACCATCTCCACCTCCAACCATTTTGACCTCTTGCAGCGAACACGAGAGAATGGGGAGAGCTCATAGGAGCGGGTTCCTCGGTAGCAGTCCAGGGGCAACCATTACACCCCGACACACGGGCTCCCAAGGCAACTCGTCGGAAAAACGGCGACAAGGGAGACCAGCAATCCGACTTGAGGAGAATTTGGGTCTGTTGGGTCCCACAGTGTAGTGGCACGAATCTAGAGGGGGGTGAATAGATCCCTCTCTCTAAAAATTAAGACCAATTAAAAAGACTTGATGGCTTCTCAATCAAACCTCACCAAACATGCAAGTGACAATATCACACACGGAGAGATGGCAATTTGAACTAGCAGTGTACGATAACAAATTTAGCATCAATGTGTAAGATAATCAATAATCCATCTTGTGAATGGGGGTAGAAGATAAGGAACAAACACTCAACCAATCACATATGCACAAGGATTTTTCAGGTGGTTCGGGACCACGACGGGTACCCTACGTCCACCCCTCACCACCTCGGTGAGGCTTCACTAAAACGCTACACGAGGTAGCACACGGGGACGAACCCCAATACACCACACGTTGCACGACGGCAACAAACCACACACACACACGAGCTCGACGCTCAAGCAGAGCAGCACAAACACGAGGGTGAACCTCAACACAGTGCTCAGCACCACACACACACGCACCAAGACGGGGAACGCACCCCAACAATCAATCCACACTCGGAGACACCGCTTCGAACACACACATAGTTTTCTTTAGTTTAAGAGATGGACATAGATGTACATTTACAAGCTCAATAAGCACAAATCTTCAAAGCAATCTCACTAAACATCAACTAAGTACTAGACTGCAGCAAGTAAGAACTAGGACGGGTTGAGAGAACTCCTGTTTGGAGGACGATGGCCTTGGCTTCTTTAATGACTGAGGCGGACTGGACTTTGGAAGGAGGATGAAAGATGATGTTTCAATAGGTTCATTTCTGAAGGATGGAAGAGGATGAACATCAGACCCTTTCTTCTTCACCATGAATCACTTTCTGGGCATTGGGTAACTTGGAGAAGGTACATCCTTCTTCTTCAACAGGATGGCTTCTGGAAGGTGGAAGACGATAGTCTTCAACCTTGAATCGAGCTCAGCACGACCTGGGAAGAAGCTTCAACACCGCTCCGGCCTCTCTCCCTACAAAAACCCAAAAATTGAATATCTCATTAGATGCTCTCCTCTTCTTTAATGGAAACCCTATCACATATGATATATACCCAAGAGGAATGGGCGGCCACGTGGAGGATATTATCCCCCAAGGACCAATCACAATAGGGCTCACAAAGAGGGGAATGGGCTAGGGCACCGACCGCCGCGCGAACCGACGAATTTCCCAATCGCCGGAAAGTGTCGACCCCATGGGTCGACACTCGCGTTTGGGCAAGACAGAACAAAGCCCAAACAGAACCCAGCGTAGAAGGTGTCGACCCATCGGGTCGACACTTTCCACCTATGGCAAAAATAAAAGGCCACGGTAGAAAGTCCTGGAATAAGTGTCGACCTTGTGGGTCGACACTTATGTCTAGGGTTCTGAAAAATGAACCCAGACAGAACCTAGTGATAAAATGGTCGACCTTTTGGGTCAACTTTTTATCCCTACGTTCAAAGACATAAGAGGGCCAGCTCAAAACAGCTTACCCCTGAACAAAGTGTCAACCCATGGGGTCGACACTTTTCCTGACATAAGCAAATTAAAACACAGCACATAATGGGGTTATTCAAAAGACATGAGACAACAAAGATGAATACCTGTAAGAGAGAAATGGGTATTAAGTACCCCAAATCATAGATATACCAAGTAGAGATTGTTAGGGAATTACCTTGAGAGATGTCCATCCATTTTTCACAATAAACCTCCTCCTACCATTCAACCAAAGCAACTTACCATTTTGTTGGTCCACATGCATGTGAAGATCCAATTGGAAGATATCCAATGTGGTCTATATGTTCATTCCCATTTTTTACACCTGTCACATTACATATTGGAAGTTAGTCTTCCATACCATTCAAATTCTAGAAGTTGAAACCTATCTCTCATAAATCACTCAATATTTAGACTAAGTCTCTTCAAACCACATGTTAGCTATCACAATAGCTTGAATCCTATCCAAATCAACTAAGGAAGAGTTAGAAGAATTTCACCCAAATTGTTCGGAGACTTTCCTTTCTCACTAACTCCTGCAAACATTTCAAAACACACGTCAGTTAATTTCATCAAATCAGTTGACCATGTCATACACTAGCCGTTCAATCAAATGGAGTTTGCTCAATTCATTTCAAATCCACAAACTACACATGCAAAATGTTTACATGGAGAACAATCACATGGTATATAGTTCATCATCAAAATTCCTTAATACACTATTGTGCACGGGGTTCAACAATCTCTCCCTTTTTGATGATGACAAATACTATGTGCAATTAGACAAAAAGGTGTTGATAGATAAAAAGGTTTCAATGAACGTCTTCTCACATTTAGCATTCTAGTCGTGAAGCCATGCTAAGCAATCGAATGGCATCCTATAGACCATTTGATAACACAATCAAGAATATGATGCATTCTAATCACAAATTAAAATATCATGTAGCATGAATGATGA
This sequence comes from Amorphophallus konjac, assembly GCA_022559845.1. NCBI lineage: Eukaryota > Viridiplantae > Streptophyta > Magnoliopsida > Alismatales > Araceae > Amorphophallus > Amorphophallus konjac. The sequence goes on along the minus strand of CM040128.1, from coordinate 221,554,089 downwards.
ATCATCCATCAAACATAACATCCCCCAACAAGACATGTTCTTTAAGCATAAGTGATCATCCCACAAAATGAACACAAGTCCACAAAATATTTCATTAACAAAATCCAAAAACCTCATAACTTTAGCATTGTTCATCAGGCAATCACAACTACTGTCCACATCTGGACAACCATGTCCACAAAATAAACAAGACAACCATGTCCACAAAATAAACACAACCCACAAAATGTCCACATAACAAGACACGCAACCATAACATCAACCATAACATCCACACATAGCATATAGCACATTTCATCTCCCTCTTTGGCATCAACAAAAAAGAGTGGTAAGGGGGGGTAAAGTCAATCAGCTTGTCCATTAGAAGGAGGGTGCTAAAGCTTCAAGGAGAGTTAGGAGGTGTCCGAGGATGCCTGAGAAAATCAGAGAGATCGTCAAACTTGGAGTTTTGAATGCCAATGGAAGTATGGAGTGAGTCAATGGAGTCGGCCATGGCTGCGAACTTCTGAAGATAAGTATCATGATGAAGCTTGAGTTCTTTGACTTCCCGTGTGAGGGCATCCACTGATTCTTTGACATTGCAAACTTCATCAGCTAATTCGTCAAATTTGGTGTTCATTGATGTATCTGCTGAAGATGTAGCCTGTGACACTCTAGTTCTGGCAGTTCTGCTGATGGGTTCTTCATGATCTTCACCTTCATTCTGTCCAGACCCTGCTGCCGGGTGATACGCGAAAAACGTACGTCGTTAATACGCCCTGCTACCAAATTAAAATATCCGGCCAACAAATTAAAATATAATAGTTAAGTGATGAGACCGAGTCGAATCCACAGGGAGAAGTAGATTTGAAAGTTGAAAACTTTGAATTTTTAAGATTTAAAAAATCATGAAAATTGAATTGGAGCCGCCTTAGGGAGATTTGGATGCAATTTAGAAGGGGTGGAATTGATAGAAAAACACATAGAAAATTATAATGAAAATAAGGTGAGTTAGGAAGAGAAATAACTTTAAAACCAGACAAAATTAGAAGAAGTGATAGAGAACAAAGTTGAAGATCAGAGAGTTGGGAAGAAGTGTTATGAAGAGTTCAGAGACAAAAAATGAGAGGAAGATAGTGAAAAATATGAAACACTGACATTTATCGACGCGGATGAACAGTAAACTCGCAAAAGATAGAACCGTGGAAAAATAAAAATAACTTAAAAATGAAGAAGAATTATAGGGAGTGATAGAAGAATAAAATCTAGATTTACAAGAGAGGAACAACTTTTATGAAAATCGTAGAAATAAAATAGGAATGGAAGGACTTCAAAATAGAAGAACAAAAGAAGGTATCAACTCGGATGAACAGTAATGTGCCAGGATAGCAATTGGAAAAACGTGCAATAGCTTAAAAATGGAGAGGAATTAAAGGAAATAGTTGAAAGAGAAAATGTAGAGAACGTAAGTATGAATAACTTTGAAGAAGACAATAAATTTAAATGAAGATTATAAAAGCATGTAAATGGCTAAACAAGACTAAAATACTCAAAAACATACAGTAATAGTGAATGAAATTGAAACATGAGGGGACCTCCTGCCCCTCTCTCTCTCCTTGCTTCTTCGATAACACCAAAAACTCACAAACTCTCTCACAAAAATTAATAACAGCAAAAGAACTAAAAATGTATTACAAGAGCTTATTTTTCCTTCTTCACACCCCAACCCCTCCTTTTATACACTACCAAAAAAAGTGGAAATACAGACGGATATTTCAGACGGATATTTTTCGTCTTAAAATTTGTCTGTATTTCTGACGGATTAGTTTCTGTCACAAATTCCGTTGGTATTAAGGACAGAATATACTCTCTCTGAAGATCCGTCTATAATTATAGACGGAATATATTCCATCTTTATATACGTCACAAATTTGGGACGGATATTCAGACGGAAATAATCCGTCGGAAATTTCAGACGGAATTAAGTTCCGTCCATATTTCCATCGTAAAATTCCCCCTTTCCCGCCACCGTCGACCCCTCCCTCCCACCCCTTCCACTTGGCCCCATTTCCACCCCCCCACTCTCCCTCTCACTCTCTCCTTCTCCTCTGCCCTCTGCTTGCGGACGTCGCCGCTGGAGCCACCGTCCTCGCCGTCGCCGGAGGCCCCGCCGTCCTCGCCGTCGCCGGAGGCCCCGCCATCCTCGCCGTCGCCGCCATTCACCAACCTCCCTCCCTCTCACGGTCGTGGTCGTCTTCTCACGGTCGCCATCGCCGCCAGCCGGTAAGTGGTCTCCCTCTCCCTCTCTCTCTCCCGATCATGTTCCCCTCCCTCACTCAATCCCTCTCCCTCTCCCGATCCTGTTCCCCCTCACTCAATCCCTCTCCCTCTCCCCTGTCCAGCTCCCTCACTCCCTCTCCCTCTCCCCTCTCGCGTTCCCTCACTCCCTCTGGCCGCCCTCCCCCACCCCCTCCACCGCCCTCTCTTCCCCTGTCCGTGGCCCCCCTCCCCCTCGCAGACACACACACATACACACAGCACACACCTCAGCCCCCCTCTCCCGCTCCCTCACTCCCTCTGGCCGCCCTCCCCCACCCCCTCCACCGCCCTCTCTTCCCTTGTCCGTGGCCCCCCTCCCCCTCGCAGACACACACGCACACACCTCAGCCCCCCTCTCTGTTACGGAGGAAACCCATAGAATTGGGTGAACCACCAGGTTAGTGAGCTGGAAACGGCTCAAACAACCCACTGATGTTGCTCCAACAGTCATAACAGTCATCCACATATACGGTTAGCATTCCATTGAGCAGTGGGCGATATACCTTTGTTTTGTATGTTAGAAATGGTTGAGGAAGAATAATGATAGGGAAATGTAATTCTTGATTTCTTGTATGAAAATAGTTGTTACATTCTTGGAAGACTTGCCTACAAGAAATGTGGCATAGCTTCCGGAGCCATGTAAATACCAGGGAACAATATAAATAGCAGAGGAAGGAAGGCCGTAACATGCCTTTTTGGCTCCAGTCTTCTCTTCTATTCTGTCCTCTATCTCTCTCAATCCTCTTCCTTCCTATTCCTCAACTCTGTTCTTCCAGTTATTTCTGTTCTTAGCAGCTACGGCTTCCTCCGCAAGAACTCGGAGCTCTTCCGCGAGACCTCTTCTGGAGGGCATTGACCGGGAACCTAGGAGGAAACACAACAAATTGGTGTCTGAGCTTCTCTCCAGCCCCAGTTCTTCTTCTTCCGCATAGATGGCCATGGGCGATTCTGATGCTTTGAAGTCCATGTTGCTTGAGATTCGTCAGGAGATCGGGTGACGGATCGGAAACCTCGGGTGACGGATCTAGAATCCATAGTTCACCGCTCGGGTAATACCGCTCCCTTGGATGATCATGCTGATTCTAAAGGGTCTTTTAGACCCAAACCTCAAGAATTTCCATGTTATGATGGATCCACTGATCCTGCTGAATGGAAATTCAAAGCTGCGAGGTTTTTTCACCATCACAAGACCCCTGAGGGTCATAAACTCAGCACAGCTTATTACTATTTGGAGGGTGAGGCCCTAGAATGGTATTGGCACATTACTGCTACTCGAGATTCACTTACCTGGTCTGAATTTTTAGCTGCTCTTGATTCAAGATTTGGATCTGTTTCTTTCCTTGATGGTCATGGTTCCCTTAGTAAACTCAAACAAACAGGATCTGTTTTAGAATACCGAAGGCTCTTTGAAAAGCTATGCAATAAAATCTCTGGAGTACCTGAAGAACACCTTCTGGGCACATACCTTAGTGGTCTGAAGGAAGAACTTTCCTGTGAAGTGAGATCCTTCCAGCCCAGAACCTTGACTCATGCCATGGAGTTAGCTAGAATTCAGGAAACCAAACTGCTTTCTAGGCGACGGTACACTGGTCAGTCCTCTTCACTTCCCCCATTGTTACCCACGCCATCTGTCCACCACAATCCTCCCATTAGGAGGCTAACTAGTCAGCAATTGCAAGAAAGGAAGTCTAAGGGGCTTTGCTTCAATTGTGATGAAAAATGGACCCTTGGTCACACATGTCAGGCAAAGAAGTTGTTTCTTCTGCAGTTGATTCCAATGAGTGATGATTATGATCTTGTTCAAACAGAAGTTACAATGGAGGAAGACACTGAGTTCTGTTAGCTTGAGAACAACATTCCTTCTATCTCATCACAAATAGTGGGTAACATGGCTACTCCTGGTACAATGAGAATATTGGGTACAATCAGTGGGGTGACAGTTATAATATTAGTTGACAATGGGAGCACCCATAACTTCATTGACCCTTCAATAGTTAAGAAGCTTCACCTCCGCACAATACCCTGTGAAAATCCAGCAGTCTGACTTGCATCTGGTCTGCAAGTTCCTTCTGAAGGACTGTATCCTAACGTTAAACTTCAGCTCCCTGAAGTATCTTTTGACTTGGATTTTTTAGTTCTTCCATTGGGCGGTATTGATGTGGTACTAGGAGCAACTTGGCTACAGCTTTTGGGTGACATTGTGTTGAATATCAGGGAAATGACTATGACCTTTGCATGGCTGGGTAAACAGTACAAGTTTACAGGCCTCACAGACGACAAGGTCAATATGATTTCTGGCCCCAAATTGCACAAAGAGCTCAGAAATGCCAGAGCCTTGTATACAATTTAGCTGATTCCAACCCAGCTAAAACCCCCTACCCCCTCATTTTCTTCTCACCCACCAGACTTGGCTATACTCTTACAAACCTATACTTCTGTCTTTGATGAACCTACAGGTCTCCCTCCTGCTAGGAGTTGTGACCATCGTACACCCCTCATAGATGAGTCAAAGGCCATCATTGTTCCACCATACAGACATTCTCCATTCCACAAATCTGTAATTGAAAATCAAGTCAAGGAGCTCATGCAACACACACACTTGCGACATAGTAACAGTCCATTTTCAGCTCCTGTACTTTTAGTACAGAAACGTGATGGGAGCTGGCGCATGTGCATTGATTACAAGGCTTTAAACCAACAAACTGTCAAGGATAAATATCCTATACCTCTGGTTGATGACCTCTTGGATGAATTATATGGGGCTCGATATTTTCAAAGCTGGACCTTCGTTCAGGCTATCATCAAATTCGAATGGCACCTGAGGACATTCATAAGACTGCCTTCCGTACTCATGAAGGGCACTATGAATTCTTAGTAATGCCCTTTGGCCTTTCTAATGCTCCTTCCACTTTTCAAAGTCTTATGAACAATATCTTTCGACCTCATCTCAGAAAGTTTGTTTTAGTATTCTTTGATGACATTCTAGTTTATAGCAAAACATGGCCTGAGCATCTGAACCACCTAGAGAAGGTCCTACAATTACTAAAGGACAACCAGCTATATGCCAAACAATCTAAGTGTGACTTTGGAGTCACCAAGGTGGAATATTTGGGTCATGTGATATCTGATGGTGGGGTATCCATGGAGATCAACAAGCTGTAGTCTATTGTGGGCTGGCCAGCTCCCAAGTGCCTCAAAAACCTGAGGGGATTTCTAGGCCTGACTGGGTACTACAGAAAAATTTTCAAGAATTATGGTTCTTTGGCAGCACCACTCACTCAACTTCTAAAAAAAGATAGTTTTGTCTGGACCCCAGAGGCTGAGGACCCAGTCAAGGAACTTAAGCAAGCCATGATTTCTGCCCCAGTGTTGGCTTTACCAAAGTTTGACATTCCCTTCATCCTTGAGTGTGATGCTAGTAACTCAGGTATGGGTGCTGTTCTCATGCAACAGGGCTGTCCAGTGGCTTATCTAAGTAAAGCTTTTACTACTAGACAATAAGGTTTGTCAGTATATGAGAAGGAAATGGAGGCTATCCTGTTTGCTATTCAAAAATGGAAATCATACTTGATTGGTAGAAGATTTGTGATCAGAACAGATCATCAAAGCCTCCGACACCTGCTGCAACAAAAGGTTCACACTCCGGCGCAACAGCGATGGTTGATTAAATTGATGGGGTTTGATTTTTCCCTGGAATATAAGTCTGTTCACCATAACAGAGTAGCAGATGCTCTATCCAGACTTTATGAAGAACCCTCTATAGAAGCAATCACAGTTTTAGTGCCTGACTGGTTTTCGGAGATTCAGAAGGCATACTTTTTGGACAGTTACTTTATTCAGTTGCTCAAGGATTGGAACTCAGATTCTTTGAACCCTAACCACTATTCATTGCAAGGTGGTGTTATATATTACAAGGGCAGGATACATCTGCACCCAAATTTCAGTCTCTTACCTTCTATACTCCATGCACACCATGATGCTCCAACAGGTGGACATTCAGGATACCATAAAACTCTCCATAGACTAAAAAGAAGTTTTCACTGGAAGGGCATGGAAAGGACAATCAAAGACTATATTCAAAATTGTGATATTTGTCAACGAACAAAGTATATCACCCAATCTCCAGCAGGCCTGTTGCAACCCATTCCTATACCAGAAAAAATTTGGATTCATATTCACATGGACTTTATTGAGGGTCTTCCACCTTCCCATTCTAAAACCACTATTCTTGTGGTAATTGACAAATTGTCCAAGTATGCTCACTTTCTGGCTTTGCAACACCCATATACAGCTGCTACTGTTGCTACAGCATTTGCTATCCATATTGTCACTCAGGAAGTCTATATTAGCCACATTCCCTCCTATCCATCTGCTGTTAGAGATAATAATATCTTTGGCCTGTCTAAAGACAGTCAAAGGCATTCCAACTGGGAATGTTCTTACACAGTTGGCTAGATGGGCGGACTAGCATACTATATTTTTCTCTCCATACCAAAAAAAAAATTCACATAGCCGGTCAATGAAACTGATCACCTTCTTTGGGATAAAAGTGACTTAGGCAAGGAAAACTGGCATACTATATATGATTGAGTCAATCAATACGGCTCAAAAATATCTTAAGTAGGAAAGCACATATCTTAAGTAGATATAGAGAAATGGAATGACCTTGTCTTATGATGATAAGAAGATATAGAGAAATGGAATGACCACATATCTTAAGTAGTACATATATACAAAGATGTGGATAAATGCAAAGAAATCAGAATTCTCTATAGCAATAGGTAAATACCCAAAAAATTCGTTTTGTGATTTAAAACTTTGTGGATTTTAATTGCATGTAAATATAATTTTAAATCTGATTTTAATAGAAATTTGATGTTAATTTGACTCAAAAATATAGATTGTTTAGCTTCGATGTTCTTCATTTAAAAGTTTTTGTAATTTGGGTGTTATTTAATTTGATATGTGCATAATGATAATTGCGTTGTTGTTTAATTTTATGTTATATAAATGCATGGGGTATTCCCTGTGAGTTGAGGTGCGTGGGTGCGACCTAACATTACACGCACCTCAGGAGAGCGTGTTAAAACCGTGTCAATGTGCCTTCCCGTTCAAGACTTTGGGATTGATGTGTATGTTCTCATTTGTTTATGAGAATGCATATATCTACCTCAAAGTCTTGAATTGTCCCGTTTGGACAGTCTGTGAATGTTTGATCGCACTTAGGTAGTCATTTACTATATATGTTTGTATGGTTTGTTGAGAATTTCGGTTGCGTCTCCTCACTCTTCTCTGATATACCATTATTGATTTTGAGTGTTTTCTTAACCACTTACTTGTAAGTGTTTAAGAAAATTTCAAAATCTTTAATATATTTGGTATATCGGAGAAGTGTGGGGAGATGATGCCGAAATTTTTAGCAAATCGTGCAGCACATATAGTAAGTGATTGTGCGATCAAACCTTCATGGATGGGTTAAAAAGTGATAATCTAATCAATATTCCTCTTCCAACTGCAAATGGTCTATGATGAACGATGTGAGGAAAGGGTCGGGTGTAATATTATGAGTAATGATTTGAAAGTTAGGATGTGTATTGTCATTTATTGGGTGCAGGCAAAATGTCGACAGATCGTTCATGGATGTATCGTAGAATAGTTGACCGGGTGGTGTCAGATGACTTTAAGCTTGGGGTTGAGAGTTTCATTCAATTTGCATTGGGGAATCCAAATGCAGCAATAGATCGCGACGGTCACATTCGATGCCCTTGTTCAAGTTGTAGAAACTTGAGGTGGTGTTCAACATGGGATGTGCAACATCATTTGTACACGAAAGGGTTCGTGGATGGTTATACGAATTGGACGTGTCATGGTGAGCAATTCTTGAGGTATGAGCCCGACAATATTGCAGGCACAAGTGGGTACGTGGATATGGTTGTAGATGCTGCTGGTCCTAGTTTTAATATTCACGATGAAGCGCCGAATAAGACAGCCGGAAGATTTTATGAACTACTTAGGGATGCTGATGAGCCGCTGTGGGATGGTTGTGAAAATCACACTCGATTGTCTGCAGTGTCACAGTTGTTGAACTTGAAATCTGAATTTCACATCAGTGAGACTTGTTTTGACCGTCTCCTCCTCTTGATCAAGAGTATGTTGCCTCGAGACGAGAAGTTGCCAGAAACTTTTTACCGTGCAAAAAAGATGGTCAATGACTTAGGACTTGGATATGTGAAAATAGATGCATGTCCGAATCATTGTATGTTATATTACAAAGATGATGCAGATAAGATATCATGTTCCATTTGTGGCCATGACAGATTCAAACCTAAGGGGGGGGGTCAATTCAAAGGCAAAAGATGTACCTTACAAGGCGTTGCGATACTTCCCTCTTGTGCCTAGGCTGCAGCGACTGTATATGTCCTCAAAGACGGCTCGACATATGACATGGCACACCGAAAGAGTACGTCGTGCCGATGATATAATCAGTCATCCTGCCGATGGTGAAGCTTGGACTCACTTTAGTCGTACTCATCTTGCCTTTTCAAGGGAGTCACGTAATGTTCGATTGGGTTTATGCACAGATGGCTTTAATCCATTCGGTGGTTCAGTGGCAGCTTATTCTTGTTGGCCAGTGTTCATGACACCGTACAACCTTCCGCCGCACATGTGCATGAAGCGAGAAAATCTATTTTTGTCCCTAGTAATTCCTGGTCCAAAAAGTCCCGGAAAAAATTTGGACATATATCTCAGGCCGTTGATTGATGAGCTCAAATTTGTATGGACTGATGGAGTTGTTACTTATGATGCATATAGGAAGAAAAATTTTATTATGAAGGCTGCACTGATGTGGACAATAAGTGACTTCCCTGCATATGGAATGCTATCTGGTTGGAGCACACATGGGAGGCTAGCATGTCCTTACTGTATGGAAGATACCAAATCATTTGTATTGAAACATGGGGGGAAAAGCTGCTGGTTTGATTGCCATCGGCGGTTGCTACCAAGTGACCATCCTTTTCGAAGGCAAAAAGACTCGTTTAAAAAAAATACTGTTGAAATGGATGAAGCTGACTTGCAACGGGTGTCGGGTCTACATATGGCGTCACGGGTGCACAATTTACCAGATGTAGTTCAATTGTCTGGTAGCACACGGCAACTCCCTAATTTTGGAAAGGATCACAACTGGGTCAAGAAAAGCATTTTTTGGGAATTACCTTATTGGTCAACTCTTCTTGTACGACACAATCTGGATGTCATGCATACCGAGAAGAATTTTTTTGATAATGTGTTCAATACGATCATGAATGTTAAAGGGAAAACAAAGGACAACGCCAAAGCACGTATGGATTTAAAGATGCTTTGTAGACGTCCAGAACTGGAACTACAAAGTGTCAATGGCAAAACTGTGCAGCCTAAAGCAACTTATGTGCTTCATGATACACAGATCAAGGAAGTATGCCAGTGGTTGAAACAGCTGAGATTCCCAGATGGATATGCATCCAACATAGCCCGTTGTGTGAATGTTAATGAGGGGAAAATATATGGTATGAAAAGTCACGACTGTCATGTGTTCATGGAGAGGCTACTGCCCATTGCATTTCGTGATTTGTTGCCAAAGCAGATATGGGGAGCACTAGCTGAGATGAGTCAATTTTTCAAGATTTTATGTGCATCTGAACTCAGACTTCGGGATGTACAAACTATCGAACAAGAAGTTGTCACAACCATTTGCAAGCTAGAGAAGATATTTCCTCCGGCATTCTTTGATTCGATGGAGCACCTGGTCGTTCATTTGCCATATGAGGCTATCGTCGGAGGTCCAGTACAATTTCGATGGATGTATCCATTTGAGAGGTATGTGACAATTTTTGTTAACTTATAAGTCGTCCATAGCCGCTACATATTGTTGCCATCTGACTTGTTGTTGTAGGTGCATGCATGAATTAAAAATGAAAGTTCGCAACAAGGCACAGGTGGAGGGTTCGATTGCTGAGGCATACATTCTTGAAGAAATTTCGAACTTCTGTTCTATGTACTTTGAGCCAGAGATTCAAACTCGTCGTACTCGACCTCCACGTAATGATGATGGGGGAGTGGATGAATCGTCCGATCGGCTCTCCATATTTAAACATCCTGGACGTGCGTTCGGACGTTGCTTGACTCGCACGCTCGAAGATAGAGAGTTCACGCCGCTGAGATATATATTCTTTTGAATTGCCTCGAGATTGAACCTTATGTTGAGTAAGATCTTAATTCACATTTCCAGCAACTCCATAGTCTATACATCCTCAAAGTCTATACAACATTGACTTCACAAAGTCTATACATTGGCTTCCTCAAAGTCTATACATTGGCTTCCTCAAAGTCTATACATCCTCAAAGTCTATACATTGGCTTCCTCAAAGTCTAACATCCTCAATGTCTATACATTGGCTTCCTCAAAGTCTATACATTCACTTCCCTCAAAGTCTATACATTGGCTTCCTCAAAGTCTATACAACATTGACTTCACAAAGTCTATACATTGGCTTCCTCAAAGTCAATACATCCTCAAAGTCTATACATTGGCTTCCTCAAAGTATATACATTCACTTCCTCAAAGTCTATACATTGGCTTCCTCAAAGTTATACATTGACTTCACAAAGTCTATACATTGGCTCTTTAAGTCTATACATCCTCAAAGTCTATACATTGACTTCCTCAAAGTCTATACATTCACTTCTCAAAGTCTATACATTGGCTTCCTCAAAGTCTATACAACATTGACTTCACAAAGTCTATACATTGGCTTCCTCAAAGTCTATACATCCTCAAAGTCTATACAACATTGACTTCACAAAGTCTATACATTGGCTTCCTCTAAGTCTATACATCCTCAAAGTCTATACATTGGCTTCCTCAAAGTCTATACATTCACTTCCTCAAAGTCTATACATTGGCTTCCTCAAAGTCTATACAACATTGACTTCACAAAGTCTATACATTGGCTTCCTCAAAGTCTATACATCCTCAAAGTCTATACATTGGCTTCCTCAAAGTCTATACATTGGCTTCCTCAAAGTCTATACATTAGCTTCCTCAAAGTCTATACATCCTCAAAGTCTATACATTGCCTTGCTCAAAGTCTATACATCCTCAAAGTCTATACATTGGCTTCCTCAAAGTCTATACATCCTCAAAGTCTATACATTGGCTTCCTCAAAGTCTATACATTGGCTTCCTCAAAGTCTATACATTGACTTCCTCAAAGTCTATACATTGGCTTCCTCAAAGTCTATACAACATTGACTTCACAAAGTCTATACATTGGCTTTATCAAATTTTTTTAATCATTTTTTTTACGGGGTGCTACATTTATATTGCAGACAATTTGATTCAGAATTAGCTGAAAAATGTCCAAATATCCAGGATGTGGAGATTGAAAAAGAACGCGAGAAGTTTTTTTCCAAATGGCTAAGAAACCGAGTTAGTGTGAACTCTGAATATATATGTTTGTATTTACGTATGTTGAGGTAATTGTTATTATTTTAACTACTCTAATTTGAATATAGGTTGAACAAGGTCTCATTACTGATCAAAGAGTACAACAGATAAGTTATGGCCCCTCGAACCAGACACGTGCCTATCCGGGATATATTGTGAATGGATACAAATTTCATACAAGGGATTATGGGCGAAATAAGTCTACGATGAACAGCGGCGTATGTGTGAAGGGAAGTTTATACAATGAAATGGAATTGGACTACTATGGTATTCTTGAAGAAGTCTTAGAACTTCAGTATTTGGGACAAGACAATCATGTATACATATTTAAGTGTCAATGGTTTGATCCTAATTCTGTTCTACATGACACAAATTATGGGATTGTCAATGTCAAGCATAGGTTTAAACTTAAGACCTATGAACCGTTCATTTTAGCCGCACAAGCCCAGCAAGTGTACTATTCAAGCTATCCATCATCCAAGAATAGAGATTGGTGGGCAGTTTGCAGGGTTAATTCAAAACTCTTTCCCACTTATGAGTTAACTATGAGTGGAGATGTCTCAGAGGTTGCTCGTGCTGAATATTATCAATCAGACGAAGTTGGCGTTGTCGGTTCCTCTAGGTTTAATATGGACGAATCTGATGAGCCACTGTCATTACGTACGCGAGATGGAGTGGAAGAAGTCGATCCGACGGAGCTAAATGTTGATGTTAGAGGGGAGGAAGAATCAGATGAAGACGAAGATTTTGAATCTCATGAGACTACTATGGATGACGAAGATGATGAAGTTGAGCTAGATATATCAACATGAGGGAGGCATGTTTTGATAATTTAGTAAGAAGATTCTTACTTTTAAGCATAATTTTAAATAACATTTGTCTAGCCTTATATAATTGTGGATTAATATGTATTAATTGTTTTGTTATTAATAAGGAAATGGTGCGAGGAGGTCGTACTAGGGGTGGGAGGAGATCTAGCAGTGAGAGGGGCACTACTACCTCCTCGCTACCATCTTCTTCAGACACAGGTATATTTGATCAATAAGTTAGCTATATAAATATTTTAATTATTTACAAACTTAAAAGAATTTATTTATAGGTGCAAGTGTCGGCTCACCACCACTTGTACATACGCCACCACCTCCCGCTACAGGTATGTATATTTTAATTTAAATTCTTGAACATTTGTTCTACTTATGAAAATAAGTTCTTGCAGGTCTCAGTGGCCTCCCACCTGTTGTGCATACGCCACTCCCACCACCTCCCGCTGCAGGTATGTATATTTTAATTATATGTTCGCAATATTTGTATCACTCCACATGACAATAAATTCTTGCAGGTCTCAGTGGCAAAAAGACTCGAGGATCATGTATGTATATTTTAATTTAAATTCTTCAATATTTGTTCTACTTATGACAATAAATTCTTGCAGGTCTCAGTGGCCTCCCACCTGTTGTGCATAGGCCACCCCCACCACCTCCCGCTGCAGGTATGTATATTTTAATTATATGTTCGCATTATATGTATCACTCCACATGACAATAAATTCTTGCAGGTCTCAGTGGCCTCCCACCTGTTGTGCATACGCCACCCCCACCACCTCCCGCTGCAGGTATGTATATTTTAATTATATGTTCGCAGTATATGTATCACTCCACATGACAATAAATTCTTGCAGGTCTCAGTGCCTCCCACCTGTTGTGCATACGCCACCCCCACCACCTCCCGCTGCAGGTATGTATATTTTAATTATATGTTCGCATTATATGTATCACTCCACATGACAATAAATTCTTGCAGGTCTCAGTGCCTCCCACCTGTTGTGCATACGCCACCCCCACCACCTCCCGCTGCAGGTATGTATATTTTAATTATATGTTCGCAGTATATGTATCACTCCACATGACAATAAATTCTTGCAGGTCTCAGTGGCCTCCCACCTGTTGTGCATACGCCACCCCCACCACCTCCCGCTGCAGGTATGTATATTTTAATTATATGTTCGCAGTATATGTATCACTCCACATGACAATAAATTCTTGCAGGTCTCAGTGGCCTCCCACCTGTTGTGCATACGCCACCCCCACCACCTCCCGCTGCAGGTATGTATATTTTAATTATATGTTCGCAGTATATGTATCACTCCACATGACAATAAATTCTTGCAGGTCTCAGTGCCCTCCCACCACCTCCCACTTGTACAGGGCCCACCCCCACCAGTCAGCCCCTTGACGATGTCGGCAGTTGTCACGAGGGAGGCACGACCCATGATAGACGTCGCCCGTGTTGGGTATCCGGGTAAATCTATAAGGTTATATTACATTAATTAGCCCTCAACTGTCTAATATGAATATTTTGACATTTGCAATTGCAGTATGAAATTTGAACCCCACAGCGCTGTCCATCATTCCACCGAACTCATGTTGGCACATGTGCCCGGGGCAGCTTCCACTTTCAGAGATTTTCCGATGTCCGTCCGCGATTCATTGTACAACATGTTCTTAGTAAGTAATTACGTCATTTAATTCAAGTATTTCCCAAAGTCAATTTACAACTTTATACTAAGTGTGAAAAGCAATTGATTTACAGCGGTCTTTTCAATTCACATGTGGACATGACGCGGCGAGATGTCGTCGTGCCTGGGAGTCTACTATGCTCTCAAGTTACAAGAGGAAAATACATGAGGCCCGAGCACACGCTAAAAAATTGAGTGGGGGGAGTGAAGACCGACAATTGTGGAAGGCGCATCGCCCTCTATGGATGAGGCAGGAGGATTGGGAGATATCTTGTGACCATTTTGCCGACCCCAAGTGGATAGAAAAGTCCGAAAAAGCCAAAGCAAACAGGGCGTCAAAACCAGGTTCAAATTTGCATACGAGTGGGTCCATCTCTTATGCGGCTCATAAACAAAAATTGGTAAGTAATATACCAATTTATCTTCTTACAATTTATCCCAATATTTGACTTTTTTTTACTATGAATTGTATAACAGGCTGTGGAGCTTAATCGACCTCCGTCGTTCCTCGAGGTGTTCGACAGAACACACAAAAAGAAGGGGACTAATGATTTTGTGAGTGACACAGCTAAGTCAGCAGCGGTAAGTTTATCTACATATGTAACTTGTACCGTTCATTTAAATCGGCATGTAATTCATATGAAATTGACTAGTTATTTTATTCAATTTGTAGGAAACATATAGCAAAGCAGTGACAGAGAAGTACGGGGAGGGAGACACGCAGCAGCCGGAGTTCGATCCGGTGGAGTGGGTGGCAGCAGCTGGCGTACCGAAGAAAGGCCGACTATATGGTTTTGGGGAGAGCCTAGACGCAAGCGCGGTGACATCAGCGTGTGCGAGTTCTAGCTATACTTCTTCCAGTGGCAGTGCCTTCACTATACCTTCCGTTGCCCCCAGCGCTTCTGCCAGCGACATGATGGACATGGTCCGATCGCAGATTTCTGATATGCAGCGGCAGCAGCAGCATTTCCAGCAAGAGATCTCTAGCCAAGTGTCAGTATTCTTGCAGGCAATTAGTGGCCTCCTCTCCCAGAGCGGAATGGTCCCTCAGAAATCAACCACCACCACAGCACAGCCCGCACAGGTGAGTGTTTACTATGTTTTTATTTTGATGGAATTACTCAATTATGTTCATTATTAATTTTAAAACTCATTTACTTCAGAAGAATTGAGAAAATCCGGGGGCCGGGGGTCTAAAACTTGAAATACCGGCCGGATGGCCGTGCCGATCATTCCAACACGACCGGGGAGATGAAAGTGACTTGTCAGAACTGACGGAATCCAAATCGGATGCCCGGTTTGAGCTCGGCGCTCAAAGTTCATTTCTAAAATACACTTGGTTCAAATGAACTGCCAGGTCGGGGCCGGGGGTCTAAAACTTGAAATACCGGCCGGATGCCCATGCCGATCGTTCCAACACGACCGGGGAGATGAAAGTGACTTGTCAGAACTGACGGAATCCAAATCGGATGCCCGGTTTGAGCTCGGCGCTCAAACTTCATTTCTAAAATACACTTGGTTCAAATGAACTGCCAGGTCGGGGCCGGGGGTCTAAAACTTGAAATACCGGCCGGATGCCCGTGCCGATCATTCCAACACGACCGGGGAGATGAAAGTGACTTGTCAGAACTGACGGAATCCAAATCGGATGCCCGGTTTGAGCTCGGCGCTCAAAGTTCATTTCTAAAATACACTTGGTTCAAATGAACTGCCAGGTCGGGGCCGGGGGTCTAAAACTTGAAATACCGGCCGGATGCCCGTGCCGATCATTCCAACACGACCGGGGAGATGAAAGTGACTTGTCAGAACTGACGGAATCCAAATCGGATGCCCGGTTTGAGCTCGGCGCTCAAAGTTCATTTCTAAAATACACTTGGTTCAAATGAACTGCCAGGTCGGGGCCGGGGGTCTAAAACTTGAAATACCGGCCGGATGCCCATGCCGATCATTCCAACACGACCGGGGAGATGAAAGTGACTTGTCAGAACTGACGGAATCCAAATCGGATGCCCGGTTTGAGCTCGGCGCTCAAAGTTCATTTCTAAAATACACTTGGTTCAAATGAACTGCCAGGTCGGGGCCGGGGGTCTAAAACTTGAAATACCGGCCGGATGCCGTGCCGATCATTCCAACACGACCGGGGAGATGAAAGTGACTTGTCAGAACTGACGGAATCCAAATCGGATGCCCGGTTTGAGCTCGGCGCTCAAAGTTCATTTCTAAAATACACTTGGTTCAAATGAACTGCCAGGTCGGGGCCGGGGGTCTAAAACTTGAAATACCGGCCGGATGCCGTGTCGATCATTCCAACACGACCGGGGAGATGAAAGTGACTTGTCAGAACTGACGGAATCCAAATCGGATGCCCGGTTTGAGCTCGGCGCTCAAACTTCATTTCTAAAATACACTTGGTTCAAATGAACTGCCAGGTCGGGGCCGGGGGTCTAAAACTTGAAATACCGGCCGGATGCCCGTGCCGATCATTCCAACACGACCGGGGAGATGAAAGTGACTTGTCAGAACTGACGGAATCCAAATCGGATGCCCGGTTTGAGCTCGGCGCTCAAACTTCATTTCTAAAATACACTTGGTTCAAATGAACTGCCAGGTCGGGGCCGGGGGTCTAAAACTTGAAATACCGGCCGGATGCCCATGCCGATCATTCCAACACGACCGGGGAGATGAAAGTGACTTGTCAGAACTGACGGAATCCAAATCGGATGCCCGGTTTGAGCTCGGCGCTCAAAGTTCATTTCTAAAATACACTTGGTTCAAATGAACTGCCAGGTCGGGGCCGGGGGTCTAAAACTTGAAATACCGGCCGGATGCCCGTGCCGATCATTCCAACACGACCGGGGAGATGAAAGTGACTTGTCAGAACTGACGGAATCCAAATCGGATGCCCGGTTTGAGCTCGGCGCTCAAAGTTCATTTCTAAAATACACTTGGTTCAAATGAACTGCCAGGTCGGGGCCGGGGGTCTAAAACTTGAAATACCGGCCGGATGCCCGTGCCGATCATTCCAACACGACCGGGGAGATGAAAGTGACTTGTCAGAACTGACGGAATCCAAATCGGATGCCCGGTTTGAGCTCGGCGCTCAAAGTTCATTTCTAAAATACACTTGGTTCAAATGAACTGCCAGGTCGGGGCCGGGGGTCTAAAACTTGAAATACCGGCCGGATGCCCATGCCGATCATTCCAACACGACCGGGGAGATGAAAGTGACTTGTCAGAACTGACGGAATCCAAATCGGATGCCCGGTTTGAGCTCGGCGCTCAAAGTTCATTTCTAAAATACACTTGGTTCAAATGAACTGCCAGGTCGGGGCCGGGGGTCTAAAACTTGAAATACCGGCCGGATGCCCGTGCCGATCATTCCAACACGACCGGGGAGATGAAAGTGACTTGTCAGAACTGACGGAATCCAAATCGGATGCCCGGTTTGAGCTCGGCGCTCAAAGTTCATTTCTAAAATACACTTGGTTCAAATGAACTGCCAGGTCGGGGCCGGGGGTCTAAAACTTGAAATACCGGCCGGATGCCATGCCGATCATTCCAACACGACCGGGGAGATGAAAGTGACTTGTCAGAACTGACGGAATCCAAATCGGATGCCCGGTTTGAGCTCGGCGCTCAAAGTTCATTTCTAAAATACACTTGGTTCAAATGAACTGCCAGGTCGGGGCCGGGGGTCTAAAACTTGAAATACCGGCCGGATGCCCGTGCCGATCATTCCAACACGACCGGGGAGATGAAAGTGACTTGTCAGAACTGACGGAATCCAAATCGGATGCCCGGTTTGAGCTCGGCGCTCAAACTTCATTTCTAAAATACACTTGGTTCAAATGAACTGCCAGGTCGGGGCCGGGGGTCTAAAACTTGAAATACCGGCCGGATGCCCGTGCCGATCATTCCAACACGACCGGGGAGATGAAAGTGACTTGTCAGAACTGACGGAATCCAAATCGGATGCCCGGTTTGAGCTCGGCGCTCAAAGTTCATTTCTAAAATACACTTGGTTCAAATGAACTGCCAGGTCGGGGCCGGGGGTCTAAAACTTGAAATACCGGCCGGATGCCCGTGCCGATCATTCCAACACGACCGGGGAGATGAAAGTGACTTGTCAGAACTGACGGAATCCAAATCGGATGCCCGGTTTGAGCTCGGCGCTCAAACTTCATTTCTAAAATACACTTGGTTCAAATGAACTGCCAGGTCGGGGCCGGGGGTCTAAAACTTGAAATACCGGCCGGATGCCCGTGCCGATCATTCCAACACGACCGGGGAGATGAAAGTGACTTGTCAGAACTGACGGAATCCAAATCGGATGCCCGGTTTGAGCTCGGCGCTCAAAGTTCATTTCTAAAATACACTTGGTTCAAATGAACTGCCAGGTCGGGGCCGGGGGTCTAAAACTTGAAATACCGGCCGGATGCCCGTGCCGATCATTCCAACACGACCGGGGAGATGAAAGTGACTTGTCAGAACTGACGGAATCCAAATCGGATGCCCGGTTTGAGCTCGGCGCTCAAACTTCATTTCTAAAATACACTTGGTTCAAATGAACTGCCAGGTCGGGGCCGGGGGTCTAAAACTTGAAATACCGGCCGGATGCCCGTGCCGATCATTCCAACACGACCGGGGAGATGAAAGTGACTTGTCAGAACTGACGGAATCCAAATCGGATGCCCGGTTTGAGCTCGGCGCTCAAACTTCATTTCTAAAATACACTTGGTTCAAATGAACTGCCAGGTCGGGGCCGGGGGTCTAAAACTTGAAATACCGGCCGGATGCCCGTGCCGATCATTCCAACACGACCGGGGAGATGAAAGTGACTTGTCAGAACTGACGGAATCCAAATCGGATGCCCGGTTTGAGCTCGGCGCTCAAAGTTCATTTCTAAAATACACTTGGTTCAAATGAACTGCCAGGTCGGGGCCGGGGGTCTAAAACTTGAAATACCGGCCGGATGCCCGTGCCGATCATTCCAACACGACCGGGGAGATGAAAGTGACTTGTCAGAACTGACGGAATCCAAATCGGATGCCCGGTTTGAGCTCGGCGCTCAAACTTCATTTCTAAAATACACTTGGTTCAAATGAACTGCCAGGTCGGGGCCGGGGGTCTAAAACTTGAAATACCGGCCGGATGCCCGTGCCGATCATTCCAACACGACCGGGGAGATGAAAGTGACTTGTCAGAACTGACGGAATCCAAATCGGATGCCCGGTTTGAGCTCGGCGCTCAAAGTTCATTTCTAAAATACACTTGGTTCAAATGAACTGCCAGGTCGGGGCCGGGGGTCTAAAACTTGAAATACCGGCCGGATGCCCGTGCCGATCATTCCAACACGACCGGGGAGATGAAAGTGACTTGTCAGAACTGACGGAATCCAAATCGGATGCCCGGTTTGAGCTCGGCGCTCAAACTTCATTTCTAAAATACACTTGGTTCAAATGAACTGCCAGGTCGGGGCCGGGGGTCTAAAACTTGAAATACCGGCCGGATGCCCGTGCCGATCATTCCAACACGACCGGGGAGATGAAAGTGACTTGTCAGAACTGACGGAATCCAAATCGGATGCCCGGTTTGAGCTCGGCGCTCAAAGTTCATTTCTAAAATACACTTGGTTCAAATGAACTGCCAGGTCGGGGCCGGGGGTCTAAAACTTGAAATACCGGCCGGATGCCCGTGCCGATCATTCCAACACGACCGGGGAGATGAAAGTGACTTGTCAGAACTGACGGAATCCAAATCGGATGCCCGGTTTGAGCTCGGCGCTCAAAGTTCATTTCTAAAATACACTTGGTTCAAATGAACTGCCAGGTCGGGGCCGGGGGTCTAAAACTTGAAATACCGGCCGGATGCCCGTGCCGATCATTCCAACACGACCGGGGAGATGAAAGTGACTTGTCAGAACTGACGGAATCCAAATCGGATGCCCGGTTTGAGCTCGGCGCTCAAAGTTCATTTCTAAAATACACTTGGTTCAAATGAACTGCCAGGTCGGGGCCGGGGGTCTAAAACTTGAAATACCGGCCGGATGCCCGTGCCGATCATTCCAACACGACCGGGGAGATGAAAGTGACTTGTCAGAACTGACGGAATCCAAATCGGATGCCCGGTTTGAGCTCGGCGCTCAAAGTTCATTTCTAAAATACACTTGGTTCAAATGAACTGCCAGGTCGGGGCCGGGGGTCTAAAACTTGAAATACCGGCCGGATGCCCGTGCCGATCATTCCAACACGACCGGGGAGATGAAAGTGACTTGTCAGAACTGACGGAATCCAAATCGGATGCCCGGTTTGAGCTCGGCGCTCAAAGTTCATTTCTAAAATACACTTGGTTCAAATGAACTGCCAGGTCGGGGCCGGGGGTCTAAAACTTGAAATACCGGCCGGATGCCCATGCCGATCATTCCAACACGACCGGGGAGATGAAAGTGACTTGTCAGAACTGACGGAATCCAAATCGGATGCCCGGTTTGAGCTCGGCGCTCAAAGTTCATTTCTAAAATACACTTGGTTCAAATGAACTGCCAGGTCGGGGCCGGGGGTCTAAAACTTGAAATACCGGCCGGATGCCCGTGCCGATCATTCCAACACGACCGGGGAGATGAAAGTGACTTGTCAGAACTGACGGAATCCAAATCGGATGCCCGGTTTGAGCTCGGCGCTCAAAGTTCATTTCTAAAATACACTTGGTTCAAATGAACTGCCAGGTCGGGGCCGGGGGTCTAAAACTTGAAATACCGGCCGGATGCCCGTGCCGATCGTTCCAACACGACCGGGGAGATGAAAGTGACTTGTCAGAACTGACGGAATCCAAATCGGATGCCCGGTTTGAGCTCGGCGCTCAAAGTTCATTTCTAAAATACACTTGGTTCAAATGAACTGCCAGGTCGGGGCCGGGGGTCTAAAACTTGAAATACCGGCCGGATGCCCGTGCCGATCATTCCAACACGACCGGGGAGATGAAAGTGACTTGTCAGAACTGACGGAATCCAAATCGGATGCCCGGTTTGAGCTCGGCGCTCAAAGTTCATTTCTAAAATACACTTGGTTCAAATGAACTGCCAGGTCGGGGCCGGGGGTCTAAAACTTGAAATACCGGCCGGATGCCCGTGCCGATCATTCCAACACGACCGGGGAGATGAAAGTGACTTGTCAGAACTGACGGAATCCAAATCGGATGCCCGGTTTGAGCTCGGCGCTCAAAGTTCATTTCTAAAATACACTTGGTTCAAATGAACTGCCAGGTCGGGGCCGGGGGTCTAAAACTTGAAATACCGGCCGGATGCCCGTGCCGATCATTCCAACACGACCGGGGAGATGAAAGTGACTTGTCAGAACTGACGGAATCCAAATCGGATGCCCGGTTTGAGCTCGGCGCTCAAAGTTCATTTCTAAAATACACTTGGTTCAAATGAACTGCCAGGTCGGGGCCGGGGGTCTAAAACTTGAAATACCGGCCGGATGCCCGTGCCGATCATTCCAACACGACCGGGGAGATGAAAGTGACTTGTCAGAACTGACGGAATCCAAATCGGATGCCCGGTTTGAGCTCGGCGCTCAAAGTTCATTTCTAAAATACACTTGGTTCAAATGAACTGCCAGGTCGGGGCCGGGGGTCTAAAACTTGAAATACCGGCCGGATGCCCGTGCCGATCATTCCAACACGACCGGGGAGATGAAAGTGACTTGTCAGAACTGACGGAATCCAAATCGGATGCCCGGTTTGAGCTCGGCGCTCAAAGTTCATTTCTAAAATACACTTGGTTCAAATGAACTGCCAGGTCGGGGCCGGGGGTCTAAAACTTGAAATACCGGCCGGATGCCCGTGCCGATCATTCCAACACGACCGGGGAGATGAAAGTGACTTGTCAGAACTGACGGAATCCAAATCGGATGCCCGGTTTGAGCTCGGCGCTCAAACTTCATTTCTAAAATACACTTGGTTCAAATGAACTGCCAGGTCGGGGCCGGGGGTCTAAAACTTGAAATACCGGCCGGATGCCGTGCCGATCATTCCAACACGACCGGGGAGATGAAAGTGACTTGTCAGAACTGACGGAATCCAAATCGGATGCCCGGTTTGAGCTCGGCGCTCAAAGTTCATTTCTAAAATACACTTGGTTCAAATGAACTGCCAGGTCGGGGCCGGGGGTCTAAAACTTGAAATACCGGCCGGATGCCGTGCCGATCATTCCAACACGACCGGGGAGATGAAAGTGACTTGTCAGAACTGACGGAATCCAAATCGGATGCCCGGTTTGAGCTCGGCGCTCAAAGTTCATTTCTAAAATACACTTGGTTCAAATGAACTGCCAGGTCGGGGCCGGGGGTCTAAAACTTGAAATACCGGCCGGATGCCCATGCCGATCATTCCAACACGACCGGGGAGATGAAAGTGACTTGTCAGAACTGACGGAATCCAAATCGGATGCCCGGTTTGAGCTCGGCGCTCAAAGTTCATTTCTAAAATACACTTGGTTCAAATGAACTGCCAGGTCGGGGCCGGGGGTCTAAAACTTGAAATACCGGCCGGATGCCCGTGCCGATCATTCCAACACGACCGGGGAGATGAAAGTGACTTGTCAGAACTGACGGAATCCAAATCGGATGCCCGGTTTGAGCTCGGCGCTCAAAGTTCATTTCTAAAATACACTTGGTTCAAATGAACTGCCAGGTCGGGGCCGGGGGTCTAAAACTTGAAATACCGGCCGGATGCCCATGCCGATCATTCCAACACGACCGGGGAGATGAAAGTGACTTGTCAGAACTGACGGAATCCAAATCGGATGCCCGGTTTGAGCTCGGCGCTCAAACTTCATTTCTAAAATACACTTGGTTCAAATGAACTGCCAGGTCGGGGCCGGGGGTCTAAAACTTGAAATACCGGCCGGATGCCCGTGCCGATCATTCCAACACGACCGGGGAGATGAAAGTGACTTGTCAGAACTGACGGAATCCAAATCGGATGCCCGGTTTGAGCTCGGCGCTCAAACTTCATTTCTAAAATACACTTGGTTCAAATGAACTGCCAGGTCGGGGCCGGGGGTCTAAAACTTGAAATACCGGCCGGATGCCCGTGCCGATCATTCCAACACGACCGGGGAGATGAAAGTGACTTGTCAGAACTGACGGAATCCAAATCGGATGCCCGGTTTGAGCTCGGCGCTCAAACTTCATTTCTAAAATACACTTGGTTCAAATGAACTGCCAGGTCGGGGCCGGGGGTCTAAAACTTGAAATACCGGCCGGATGCCCGTGCCGATCGTTCCAACACGACCGGGGAGATGAAAGTGACTTGTCAGAACTGACGGAATCCAAATCGGATGCCCGGTTTGAGCTCGGCGCTCAAACTTCATTTCTAAAATACACTTGGTTCAAATGAACTGCCAGGTCGGGGCCGGGGGTCTAAAACTTGAAATACCGGCCGGATGCCCGTGCCGATCATTCCAACACGACCGGGGAGATGAAAGTGACTTGTCAGAACTGACGGAATCCAAATCGGATGCCCGGTTTGAGCTCGGCGCTCAAAGTTCATTTCTAAAATACACTTGGTTCAAATGAACTGCCAGGTCGGGGCCGGGGGTCTAAAACTTGAAATACCGGCCGGATGCCCATGCCGATCATTCCAACACGACCGGGGAGATGAAAGTGACTTGTCAGAACTGACGGAATCCAAATCGGATGCCCGGTTTGAGCTCGGCGCTCAAACTTCATTTCTAAAATACACTTGGTTCAAATGAACTGCCAGGTCGGGGCCGGGGGTCTAAAACTTGAAATACCGGCCGGATGCCCGTGCCGATCATTCCAACACGACCGGGGAGATGAAAGTGACTTGTCAGAACTGACGGAATCCAAATCGGATGCCCGGTTTGAGCTCGGCGCTCAAAGTTCATTTCTAAAATACACTTGGTTCAAATGAACTGCCAGGTCGGGGCCGGGGGTCTAAAACTTGAAATACCGGCCGGATGCCCGTGCCGATCGTTCCAACACGACCGGGGAGATGAAAGTGACTTGTCAGAACTGACGGAATCCAAATCGGATGCCCGGTTTGAGCTCGGCGCTCAAACTTCATTTCTAAAATACACTTGGTTCAAATGAACTGCCAGGTCGGGGCCGGGGGTCTAAAACTTGAAATACCGGCCGGATGCCCGTGCCGATCATTCCAACACGACCGGGGAGATGAAAGTGACTTGTCAGAACTGACGGAATCCAAATCGGATGCCCGGTTTGAGCTCGGCGCTCAAACTTCATTTCTAAAATACACTTGGTTCAAATGAACTGCCAGGTCGGGGCCGGGGGTCTAAAACTTGAAATACCGGCCGGATGCCCGTGCCGATCATTCCAACACGACCGGGGAGATGAAAGTGACTTGTCAGAACTGACGGAATCCAAATCGGATGCCCGGTTTGAGCTCGGCGCTCAAAGTTCATTTCTAAAATACACTTGGTTCAAATGAACTGCCAGGTCGGGGCCGGGGGTCTAAAACTTGAAATACCGGCCGGATGCCCGTGCCGATCATTCCAACACGACCGGGGAGATGAAAGTGACTTGTCAGAACTGACGGAATCCAAATCGGATGCCCGGTTTGAGCTCGGCGCTCAAAGTTCATTTCTAAAATACACTTGGTTCAAATGAACTGCCAGGTCGGGGCCGGGGGTCTAAAACTTGAAATACCGGCCGGATGCCCATGCCGATCATTCCAACACGACCGGGGAGATGAAAGTGACTTGTCAGAACTGACGGAATCCAAATCGGATGCCCGGTTTGAGCTCGGCGCTCAAAGTTCATTTCTAAAATACACTTGGTTCAAATGAACTGCCAGGTCGGGGCCGGGGGTCTAAAACTTGAAATACCGGCCGGATGCCCATGCCGATCATTCCAACACGACCGGGGAGATGAAAGTGACTTGTCAGAACTGACGGAATCCAAATCGGATGCCCGGTTTGAGCTCGGCGCTCAAACTTCATTTCTAAAATACACTTGGTTCAAATGAACTGCCAGGTCGGGGCCGGGGGTCTAAAACTTGAAATACCGGCCGGATGCCCGTGCCGATCATTCCAACACGACCGGGGAGATGAAAGTGACTTGTCAGAACTGACGGAATCCAAATCGGATGCCCGGTTTGAGCTCGGCGCTCAAAGTTCATTTCTAAAATACACTTGGTTCAAATGAACTGCCAGGTCGGGGCCGGGGGTCTAAAACTTGAAATACCGGCCGGATGCCCGTGCCGATCATTCCAACACGACCGGGGAGATGAAAGTGACTTGTCAGAACTGACGGAATCCAAATCGGATGCCCGGTTTGAGCTCGGCGCTCAAAGTTCATTTCTAAAATACACTTGGTTCAAATGAACTGCCAGGTCGGGGCCGGGGGTCTAAAACTTGAAATACCGGCCGGATGCCCGTGCCGATCATTCCAACACGACCGGGGAGATGAAAGTGACTTGTCAGAACTGACGGAATCCAAATCGGATGCCCGGTTTGAGCTCGGCGCTCAAAGTTCATTTCTAAAATACACTTGGTTCAAATGAACTGCCAGGTCGGGGCCGGGGGTCTAAAACTTGAAATACCGGCCGGATGCCCGTGCCGATCGTTCCAACACGACCGGGGAGATGAAAGTGACTTGTCAGAACTGACGGAATCCAAATCGGATGCCCGGTTTGAGCTCGGCGCTCAAAGTTCATTTCTAAAATACACTTGGTTCAAATGAACTGCCAGGTCGGGGCCGGGGGTCTAAAACTTGAAATACCGGCCGGATGCCCATGCCGATCATTCCAACACGACCGGGGAGATGAAAGTGACTTGTCAGAACTGACGGAATCCAAATCGGATGCCCGGTTTGAGCTCGGCGCTCAAAGTTCATTTCTAAAATACACTTGGTTCAAATGAACTGCCAGGTCGGGGCCGGGGGTCTAAAACTTGAAATACCGGCCGGATGCCAGTGCCGATCATTCCAACACGACCGGGGAGATGAAAGTGACTTGTCAGAACTGACGGAATCCAAATCGGATGCCCGGTTTGAGCTCGGCGCTCAAAGTTCATTTCTAAAATACACTTGGTTCAAATGAACTGCCAGGTCGGGGCCGGGGGTCTAAAACTTGAAATACCGGCCGGATGCCCATGCCGATCATTCCAACACGACCGGGGAGATGAAAGTGACTTGTCAGAACTGACGGAATCCAAATCGGATGCCCGGTTTGAGCTCGGCGCTCAAAGTTCATTTCTAAAATACACTTGGTTCAAATGAACTGCCAGGTCGGGGCCGGGGGTCTAAAACTTGAAATACCGGCCGGATGCCCGTGCCGATCATTCCAACACGACCGGGGAGATGAAAGTGACTTGTCAGAACTGACGGAATCCAAATCGGATGCCCGGTTTGAGCTCGGCGCTCAAAGTTCATTTCTAAAATACACTTGGTTCAAATGAACTGCCAGGTCGGGGCCGGGGGTCTAAAACTTGAAATACCGGCCGGATGCCCATGCCGATCATTCCAACACGACCGGGGAGATGAAAGTGACTTGTCAGAACTGACGGAATCCAAATCGGATGCCCGGTTTGAGCTCGGCGCTCAAAGTTCATTTCTAAAATACACTTGGTTCAAATGAACTGCCAGGTCGGGGCCGGGGGTCTAAAACTTGAAATACCGGCCGGATGCCCGTGCCGATCATTCCAACACGACCGGGGAGATGAAAGTGACTTGTCAGAACTGACGGAATCCAAATCGGATGCCCGGTTTGAGCTCGGCGCTCAAAGTTCATTTCTAAAATACACTTGGTTCAAATGAACTGCCAGGTCGGGGCCGGGGGTCTAAAACTTGAAATACCGGCCGGATGCCAGTGCCGATCATTCCAACACGACCGGGGAGATGAAAGTGACTTGTCAGAACTGACGGAATCCAAATCGGATGCCCGGTTTGAGCTCGGCGCTCAAAGTTCATTTCTAAAATACACTTGGTTCAAATGAACTGCCAGGTCGGGGCCGGGGGTCTAAAACTTGAAATACCGGCCGGATGCCCATGCCGATCATTCCAACACGACCGGGGAGATGAAAGTGACTTGTCAGAACTGACGGAATCCAAATCGGATGCCCGGTTTGAGCTCGGCGCTCAAAGTTCATTTCTAAAATACACTTGGTTCAAATGAACTGCCAGGTCGGGGCCGGGGGTCTAAAACTTGAAATACCGGCCGGATGCCCATGCCGATCATTCCAACACGACCGGGGAGATGAAAGTGACTTGTCAGAACTGACGGAATCCAAATCGGATGCCCGGTTTGAGCTCGGCGCTCAAAGTTCATTTCTAAAATACACTTGGTTCAAATGAACTGCCAGGTCGGGGCCGGGGGTCTAAAACTTGAAATACCGGCCGGATGCCCGTGCCGATCATTCCAACACGACCGGGGAGATGAAAGTGACTTGTCAGAACTGACGGAATCCAAATCGGATGCCCGGTTTGAGCTCGGCGCTCAAAGTTCATTTCTAAAATACACTTGGTTCAAATGAACTGCCAGGTCGGGGCCGGGGGTCTAAAACTTGAAATACCGGCCGGATGCCGTGCCGATCATTCCAACACGACCGGGGAGATGAAAGTGACTTGTCAGAACTGACGGAATCCAAATCGGATGCCCGGTTTGAGCTCGGCGCTCAAAGTTCATTTCTAAAATACACTTGGTTCAAATGAACTGCCAGGTCGGGGCCGGGGGTCTAAAACTTGAAATACCGGCCGGATGCCGTGCCGATCATTCCAACACGACCGGGGAGATGAAAGTGACTTGTCAGAACTGACGGAATCCAAATCGGATGCCCGGTTTGAGCTCGGCGCTCAAAGTTCATTTCTAAAATACACTTGGTTCAAATGAACTGCCAGGTCGGGGCCGGGGGTCTAAAACTTGAAATACCGGCCGGATGCCCGTGCCGATCATTCCAACACGACCGGGGAGATGAAAGTGACTTGTCAGAACTGACGGAATCCAAATCGGATGCCCGGTTTGAGCTCGGCGCTCAAAGTTCATTTCTAAAATACACTTGGTTCAAATGAACTGCCAGGTCGGGGCCGGGGGTCTAAAACTTGAAATACCGGCCGGATGCCCATGCCGATCATTCCAACACGACCGGGGAGATGAAAGTGACTTGTCAGAACTGACGGAATCCAAATCGGATGCCCGGTTTGAGCTCGGCGCTCAAAGTTCATTTCTAAAATACACTTGGTTCAAATGAACTGCCAGGTCGGGGCCGGGGGTCTAAAACTTGAAATACCGGCCGGATGCCCGTGCCGATCATTCCAACACGACCGGGGAGATGAAAGTGACTTGTCAGAACTGACGGAATCCAAATCGGATGCCCGGTTTGAGCTCGGCGCTCAAAGTTCATTTCTAAAATACACTTGGTTCAAATGAACTGCCAGGTCGGGGCCGGGGGTCTAAAACTTGAAATACCGGCCGGATGCCCGTGCCGATCTTTCCAACACGACCGGGGAGATGAAAGTGACTTGTCAGAACTGACGGAATCCAAATCGGATGCCCGGTTTGAGCTCGGCGCTCAAAGTTCATTTCTAAAATACACTTGGTTCAAATGAACTGCCAGGTCGGGGCCGGGGGTCTAAAACTTGAAATACCGGCCGGATGCCGTGCCGATCATTCCAACACGACCGGGGAGATGAAAGTGACTTGTCAGAACTGACGGAATCCAAATCGGATGCCCGGTTTGAGCTCGGCGCTCAAAGTTCATTTCTAAAATACACTTGGTTCAAATGAACTGCCAGGTCGGGGCCGGGGGTCTAAAACTTGAAATACCGGCCGGATGCCCATGCCGATCATTCCAACACGACCGGGGAGATGAAAGTGACTTGTCAGAACTGACGGAATCCAAATCGGATGCCCGGTTTGAGCTCGGCGCTCAAAGTTCATTTCTAAAATACACTTGGTTCAAATGAACTGCCAGGTCGGGGCCGGGGGTCTAAAACTTGAAATACCGGCCGGATGCCCGTGCCGATCATTCCAACACGACCGGGGAGATGAAAGTGACTTGTCAGAACTGACGGAATCCAAATCGGATGCCCGGTTTGAGCTCGGCGCTCAAAGTTCATTTCTAAAATACACTTGGTTCAAATGAACTGCCAGGTCGGGGCCGGGGGTCTAAAACTTGAAATACCGGCCGGATGCCCGTGCCGATCATTCCAACACGACCGGGGAGATGAAAGTGACTTGTCAGAACTGACGGAATCCAAATCGGATGCCCGGTTTGAGCTCGGCGCTCAAAGTTCATTTCTAAAATACACTTGGTTCAAATGAACTGCCAGGTCGGGGCCGGGGGTCTAAAACTTGAAATACCGGCCGGATGGCCATGCCGATCATTCCAACACGACCGGGGAGATGAAAGTGACTTGTCAGAACTGACGGAATCCAAATCGGATGCCCGGTTTGAGCTCGGCGCTCAAAGTTCATTTCTAAAATACACTTGGTTCAAATGAACTGCCAGGTCGGGGCCGGGGGTCTAAAACTTGAAATACCAGCCAGATGCCTGTGCCGATCGTTCCAACACGACCGGGGAGATGAAAGTGACTTGTCAGAACTGACGGAATCCAAATCGGATGCCCGGTTTGAGCTCGGCGCTCAAAGTTCATTTCTAAAATACACTTGGTTCAAATGAACTGCCAGGTCGGGGCCGGGGGTCTAAAACTTGAAATACCGGTCGGATGCCCATGCTGATCATTCCAACACGACCGGGGAGATGAAAGTGACTTGGCAGAACTGACGGAATCCAAATCGGATGCCCGGTTTGAGCTCGACGCTCAAAGTTCATTTCAAAAATACACTTGGTTCAAATGAACTGCCAGGTCGGGGCCGGGGGTCTAAAACTTGAAATACCGGCCGGATGCCCATGCCGATCATTCCAACACGACCGGGGAGATGAAAGTGACTTGTCAGAACAGACGGAATCCAAATCGGATGCCCGGTTTGAGCTCGGCGCTCAAACTTCATTTCTAAAATACACTTGGTTCAAATGAACTGCCAGGTCGGGGCCGGGGGTCTAAAACTTGAAATACCGGCCGGATGCCCGTGTCGATCATTCCAACATGACCGGGGAGATGAAAGTGACTTGGCAGAACTGACGGAATCCAAATTGGATGCCCAGTTTGAGCTCGGCGCTCAAAGTTCATTTCTAAAATACACTTGGTTCAAATGAACTGCCAGGTCGGGGCCGGGGGTCTAAAACTTGAAATATCGGCCGGATGCCCGTGCCGATTGTTCCAACACGACCGGGGAGATGAAAGTGACTTGTCATAACTGACGGAATCCAAATCGGATGCCCGGTTTGAGCTCGGCGCTCAAACTTCATTTCTAAAATACACTTGGTTCAAATGAACTGCCAGGTCGGGGCCGGGGGTCTAAAACTTGAAATACCGGCCGGATGCCCATGCCGATCGTTCCAACACGACCGGGGAGATGAAAGTGACTTGTCAGAACTGACGGAATCCCAATCGGATGCCCGGTTTGAGCTCGGCGCTCAAAGTTCATTTCTAAAATACACTTGGTTCAAATGAACTGCCAGGTCGGGGTCGGGGGTCTAAAACTTGAAATACCGGCCGGATGGCCGTGCCGATCATTCCAACACGACCGAGGAGATGAAAGTGACTTGGCAGAACTGACGGAATCCAAATCGGATGCCCGGTTTGAGCTCGGCGCTCAAAGTTCATTTCTAAAATACACTTGGTTCAAATGAACTGCCAGGTCGGGGCCGGGGGTCTAAAACTTGAAATACCGGCCGGATGCCGGTGCCGATCGTTCCAACACGACTGGGGAGATGAAAGTGACTTGTCAGAACTGACGGAATCCAAATAGGATGCCCGGTTTGAGCTCGGCGCTCAAAGTTCATTTCTAAAATACACTTGGTTCAAATGAACTGCCAGGTCGGGGCCGGGGGTCTAAAACATGAAATACCGGCCGGATGCCCATGCCGATCATTCCAACACGACCAGGGAGATGAAAGTGACTTGTCAGAACTGACGGAATCCAAATCGGATGCCCGGTTTGAGCTCGGCGCTCAAAGTTCATTTCTAAAATACACTTGGTTCAAATGAACTGCCAGGTCGGGGCCGGGGGTCTAAAACTTGAAATACCGGCCGGATGGCCGTGCCGATCATTCCAACACGACCGGGGAGATGAAAGTGACTTGTCAGAACTGACGGAATCCAAATTGGATGCCCGGTTTGAGCTCGGCGCTCAAAGTTCATTTCTAAAATACACTTGGTTCAAATGAACTGCCAGGTCGGGGCCGGGGGTCTAAAACTTGAAATACCGGCCGGATGCCGTGCCGATCGTTCCAACACGACCGGGGAGATGAAAGTGACTTGGCAGAACTGACGGAATCCAAATCGGATGCCCGGTTTGAGCTCGGTGCTCAAAGTTCATTTCTAAAATACACTTGGTTCAAATGAACTGCCAGGTCGGGGCCGGGGGTCTAAAACTTGAAATACCGGCCGGATGCCCATACCGATCATTCCAACACGACCGGGGAGATGAAAGTGACTTGTCAGAACTGACGGAATCCAAATCGGATGCCCGGTTTGAGCTCGGCGCTCAAAGTTCATTTCTAAAATACACTTGGTTCAAATGAACTGCCAGGTCGGGGCCGGGGGTCTAAAACTTGAAATACCAGCCGGATGGCCGTGCCGATCATTCCAACACGACCGGGGAGATGAAAGTGACTTGTCAGAACTAACGGAATCCAAATCGGATGCCCGGTTTGAGCTCGGCGCTCAAAGTTCATTTCTAAAATACACTTGGTTCAAATGAACTGCCAGGTCGGGGCCGGGGGTCTAAAACTTGAAATACCGGCCGGATGCCCGTGCCGATCATTCCAACACGACTGGGGAGATGAAAGTGACTTGTCAGAACTGACGGAATCTAAATCGGATGCCCGGTTTGAGCTCGGCGCTCAAAGTTCATTTCTAAAATACACTTTGTTCAAATGAACTGCCAGGTCGGGGCCGGGGGTCTAAAACTTGAAATACCGGCCGGATGCCCATGCCGATCATTCCAACACGACCAGGGAGATGAAAGTGACTTGTCAGAACTGACGGAATCCAAATCGGATGCCCGATTTGAGCTCGGCGCTCAAAGTTCATTTCTAAAATACACTTGGTTCAAATGAACTGCCAGGTCGGGGCCGGGGGTCTAAAACTTGAAATACCGGCCGGATGGCCGTGCCGATCATTCCAACACGACCGGGCAGATGAAAGTGACTTGTCAGAATTGACGGAATCCAAATTGGATGCCCGGTTTGAGCTCGGCGCTCAAAGTTCATTTCTAAAATACACTTGGTTCAAATGAACTGCCAGGTCGGGGCCGGGGGTCTAAAACTTGAAATACCGGCCGGATGGCCGTGCCGGTCATTCCAACACGACCGGAGAGATGAAAGTGACTTGTCAGAACTGACGGAATCCAAATCGGATGCCCGGTTTGAGCTCGGCGCTCAAAGTTCATTTCTAAAATACACTTGGTTCAAATGAACTGCCAGGTCAGGGCCGGGGGTCTAAAACTTGAAATACCGGCCGGATGGCCGTGCCGATCATTCCAACACGACCGGGGAGATGAAAGTGACTTGTCAGAACTGACGGAATCCAAATCGGATGCCCGGTTTGAGCTCGGCGCTCAAAGTTCATTTCTAAAATACACTTGGTTCAAATGAACTGCCAGGTCGGGGCCGGGGGTCTAAAACTTGAAATACCGGCCGGATGCCTGTGCCGATCGTTCCAACACGACCGGGGAGATGAAAGTGACTTGTCAGAACTGACGGAATCCAAATCGGATGCCCGGTTTGAGCTCGGCGCTCAAAGTTCATTTCTAAAATACACTTGGTTCAAATGAACTGCCAGGTCGGGGCCGGGGGTCTAAAACTTGAAATACCGGCCAGATGCCCGTGCCGATCATTCCAACACGACCGGGGAGATGAAAGTGACTTGTCAGAACTGACGGTATCCAAATCGGATGCCCGGTTTGAGCTCGGCGCTCAAAGTTCATTTCCAAAATACACTTGGTTCAAATGAAGTGCCAGGTCGGGGCCGGGGTTCTAAAACTTTAAATACCGGCCGGATGCCCATGCCGATCATTCCAACACGACCGGGGAGATGAAAGTAACTTGTCAGAACTGACGGAATCCAAATCGGATGCCCGGTTTCAGCTCGGCGCTCAAACTTCATTTCTAAAATACACTTGGTTCAAATGAACTGCCAGGTCGGGGACGGGGGTCTAAAACTTGAAATACCGGCCGGATGGCCTTATCGATCGTTCCAACACGACCGGGGAGATGAAAGTGACATGGCAGAACTGACGGAATCCAAATCGGATGCCCAGTTTGAGCTCGGCGCTCAAAGTTCATTTCTAAAATACACTTGGTTCAAATGAACTGCCAGCTCGGGGCCGGGGGTCTAAAACTTGAAATACCGGCCGGATGCCCGTGCCGATCGTTCCAACACGACCGGGGAGATGAAAGTGACTTGTCAGAACTGACGGAATCCAAATCGGATGCCCAGTTTGAGCTCTGCGCTCAAACTTCATTTCTAAAATACACTTGGTTCAAATGAACTGCCAGGTCGGGGCCGGGGGTCTAAAACTTGAAATACCAGCCGGATGCCCATGCCGATCGTTCCAACAAGACCGGGGAGATGAAAGTGACTTGTCAGAACTGACGGAATCCAAATCGGATGCCCGGTTTGAGCTCGGCGCTTAAAGTTCATTTCTAAAATACACTTGGTTCAAATGAACTGCCAAGTCGGGGCCGGGGGTCTAAAACCTGAAATACCGTCCGGATGGCCGTGCCGATCGTTCAAACACGACCGGGGAGATGAAAGTGACTTGTCAGAACTGACGGAATCTAAATCGGATGCCCGGTTTGAGCTCGGCGCTCAAAGTTCATTTCTAAAATACACTTGGTTCAAATGAACTGCCACGTCGGGGCCGGGGGTCTAAAACTTGAAATACCGGCCGGATGCCCGTGCCGATCGTTCCATCACGACCGAGGAGATGAAAGTGACTTGTCAGAACTGACGAAATCCAAATCGCATGCCCGGTTTGAGATCGGCGCTCAAAGTTCATTTCTAAAATACACTTGGTTCAAATGAACTGCCAGGTCGGGGCCGGGGGTCTAAAACTTGAAATACCGGCCGGATGCCCGTGCCGATCGTTCCAACACGACCGGAGAGATGAAAGTGACTCGTCAGAACTGACGGAATCAAAATTCATTTCTAAAATACACTTAGTTTAAATACTGTTTCAGGCTAGTGGTTGATTTATAAAATATGCAGTTATCAATTTGATATGTTTGCTTTCAATTTATGCTAATTTCTTTGCACTAATTTTTTTATCTATGAATGAATGTTATTATTTTTTTAATATAGGGGGATCCTTCTGCTGGCAGCGACAGAGGAGATGAGCAGGGCGGTGAGGATACGGACGATGAGGATATGGACGATGTACCGGATATTTCTTGATATTCAGACGGATCAGCAGGGTTAATGTCTTTTTTTTGTGGTATTTATTTGATCAGAATTTTAATTTTTGGTGGTGTTTATTTGATTAGCAGGTTCCCAATATTTTTTTTCAACATGTAGAATTTCTTGATGTTTATTTATGATTAAACAGGTTTTGTAAAATAATTTAAGATTTAAAAAAAAAACGTAGATTTCAGACGGATTTTCAGACGGGATGTGCGACGATTTTTGTCCGTCTATTATCCGTCGTAAAATCAGTTTGAAATATAGACGGATTTCAAACCACATTTCGGACAGGAGATGAGTTGAATTTCAGACGGTTATTTTATCCGTCGTAATATCCGTTTGAAATAGCGACGGATTTCGGACGAGTTTTCATACGGTACATGATTTCAGACTAAGAGTTGGGCTTCATTTTAAGACGGTAACTATATTCCGTCGTAATAGCCGTCTGAAATTTCAGACGGACTTTCACACGGAAAATATGTCCGTCGTAAATTTCAGACTGATAATTTCAAATTTTAGATGGAAATGTCTCGTATGAAAGTCAGACAGAATTTGTGACTGATTAAATTCTGTCTTAGTTTCAGACGGAATTTCTGACGGAAACATAAACTGTCACAAATTTGTGACTAAGAATTTCAGACGGTCGGTTTCAGTCTTAAATATGTCGCAAATCCGTCACAAACGTGGTTTGTGACGGATTTTCAGACGGATTTCAGACGGATACGGGCCGTCTGAAATCCCGCTTTTTCTGGTAGTGAGTCTTTACACAAACCCTTGTTTCTTGCTCTCTGCCATTGCTTGTGAAGCCCAGCCAATGGAGACGTATGGATCCCGTGTGTCTGTCGAAGCCCAAAGCCGTTTGAAAATGCAGAAGGCCGCCCACTGCCGAAGCCCTCTTGACTGCCTTGCCGACGTTCTCATGTGCCCTGCAGCTGGCCTTGCCGCAGTTGACATCCTCCTTTTGGCCGATGTCTTGCGTTGCTGTGGAGGACGCGTGAAGACCCCAGCCATGCAGCGAAGTGGAACCTCCACCTGTGTCGAAGGAGCCCATGGCCATTTCGCATTTTGATCCACCCTACTGCATCTTGCATTGTCTTGTCTCCATTGTGTGGAGCATGCTGAAGCCCCACCACGTTAGAAAAAAGATGGCTTGGTGTGTTTGCATGGTCCACGTGAACCTCCACCACGTGAACACCTTTAGTGCATATCACACCTGCCAAAGCCATGTGAAGACACTGTAATTTGTAACTTGGTTCATTTTATATATATGTTGATATATATAGGTTGCATGGCCCCCACGTTGAAGCCCATTTGGCGTGAAGATGTGAAGCCTTGCATGTGAAAGCCGTTGGATGTGAATCTGCCAGCGTGTTGTGTATGTATATGATATATACTATGTAACATGTATAATATATATGCATATGTAAGAATATATATATATGTAAATATATTCTATATAAAGATATAACTATGTATTGAAATTCATTTACTTCTTTTTAATTTTCTTTTCTTTATTTGAATTATAGATATATATATATATATAGATATATAGTGATATGATATATATATGTATAAATAGATAGATAGAGATATATCTATATATATAAATAGATATATATATATATATATATATATTATTCAAATATTCAAACATAAAATATATATATGAACATCTATATATATAAATATATATATATATATTATTCAAACATAAAATATATATATGAACATATATCGATTTATAGTTTTCTTTTTCTTTTTCTTTTGAATTAAGATTGGGCTTGGTCGGCCATGGGTTTTGGCTCATTTTTGGGCAGACTTGTGGAGTTCTTGTCGAGTGCCTGTAAAATAACATATTTATTGCTCAAATTATAATAATTTCATCAAACTAAACATTTTGATCAAAAATTGATATTAAGTGTGATAAGTGCACAATTACTAACATTAAAGCTCATAAAAAGTGTGAATATAATAAATTAACTCATATAAATACACACTTATCACACCCCCCAACTTACTCATTGCTAGTCCCTTACGAATGTAAACAATTTTAAATTTAGGACCAACAAGAGTTTAAAATATTCATGCCTCATTTCCAGAGCATCTTTCATAGAGTTGACTAAAGATTAAGAATCTGGAATCATTAACACACACTAGCCTAGATTTAGAAATTAAGCTACATGATCAAGAAGTCAACTTAAAGTTCAATAGCACTTGTGCATATGTAATACTAAATTCTGAACATAGATAATTACATCCCCCATTTGCTATTCCGAACAAGTGCCTTTCAACCTTGCACTTCTTAATCAGAGCATTAAGAATACTAGCTTTTTATCTGCCTTATTGTTTCGTCCCTTAGGGATCTTTTTTATTGTTATTTTCCTCTTTTTTTTCTTTTCTATACACACATGATGCTGCACTACCCTTCACTATTTTACGCGAACCTCAACACGTCTTAGGTGAAGCAGGCCCGGTTACACAGATCAAGGTTCTCTTTTCCTTTTGACGCGAACCTCAACACGTCTTAGGTGAAGTAGGCCCGGTTACTCAGAATCGGAGCATTTTTCATGGTATCTTTTTCTCAATTTTTTTCAATAGATAACATGACAGAAAGCTTATAAAAGATCTCTTCCTCAAAAAGTGCAGAATATCAGGTAATATACCTAAAATAGCAGAAGGCTTGTCCTACTTATTTCATTAGCGTGTAAAGTGATTTTCATTTTTCTAAAGTGCACATGAACTTTAAAAAGATTATTATATCAATTTTCCATGGATAGATTAAATCAATTTTCCATCATCTTTATCCCAGCCTTTTCTATTCCAGAATTACTTTCAATAGAAGCATGAATCATGAAACTCAA
Source organism: Amorphophallus konjac (assembly GCA_022559845.1). Taxonomy (NCBI): domain Eukaryota; kingdom Viridiplantae; phylum Streptophyta; class Magnoliopsida; order Alismatales; family Araceae; genus Amorphophallus; species Amorphophallus konjac. The sequence goes on along the minus strand of CM040128.1, from coordinate 221,516,421 downwards.
AGTGGATTTTTGTAGAAAAAAAAGAGGTTGTATATGAATGTAACATGTGCAATATGATTTCCGTCCCCCCAACTTAAATGACATTGTCCTCAATGGCATGAACAATATGGAATAATGAACAATGTAAACATGATAGTTTGTGAAGGAACGGGACAACCTGACGAAAATAAACTTTGACGGACATCCTTGCTAGAATGAGAGGCGGTACTTGGCTTTGAAAATCGGAGCAACAGAGAAAGCAATCAGCTCTCCCTCCCAACTTGTCCTTTATTCAAACTTGTCAAATAAAAACACAAACACAAGAAAAACTTGGGTTGCCTCCCAAGAAGTCATTTATTAGCACACGAAACTATTAAAACTTTGGGTTGCCTCCCAAAAAGTGCTAAATTTAACATCTTCAGCTAGACGCAATGTAGCTCATTAACCAACGTGTACCATTTAGAATGAGCTACCAAGTGATCTTATCCTCCGATAAATTCCAGCCCTTGTACCATTGGAGGAAAAGATTATATGCATATGCATGTGGGCTAGAAACATGCCAAGGTGGGTCTAAGAATTTGGATGGACCCTCTCGGTCAAAGAATGCCAGAGGAATTATCATATCTTCAATCACAAAATATTCCTCTGTACACTGAAGGTCTTTATAAGTGTTAAACACATCAATGCGGACCTTAATTTTCCTTAGCTTTTCCTCTTCTTCATCCTCAATTTTAAAAGTTTCAAGCATAATGTTGAGGTGAGGAAGAGTAGGAGTGGGAGGAGCTCCGAAGGATTCCATGAAAGGGATAGTGTTGAGAAGACAAGGGGTAGTGAAAGAGACGTGCTCCTCAACACACGGATGATCATGAAGCTCAAGTGGAATCGACCGATCGACTAGTTGCAGGATGTAGAGGATTTGTATAGAAGTGTCAAGGTCAGGAACAGGTAAAAGATCGAGATCCTCCCCAAAATCAAGTGACACCCAATCAGAGTAAATTTCAAGTGGAGCACCCGGTTCCTCAATTACTAAAGAAGAAGGGTTTATGTATACACTCAATTCTCTCTCCACACTCACATTTCCCTCGCCGTTCACTTGGAAGAAGGACTCGTCAATTTCAGGAAGGGCAAGTAATGGAATTTGATCATTGACTGGAAAATCCTCTTCCTCTTCTTTTCCCCCCGACGACTCAAGATCATCATAATTCTCTCCACAAATGAAATGGGTTTTAGGCTTCTTAGGTTGCTCTTCGCTTAAGCCCTCCTCATAAGATTCTTCCATTATCCCCTCAAGATCAAAAGTGATATGAGTGTTAGATTGGGGAATTATAGATTGATCATATGGACTTTGAGTGTTATCAAATCCAGGAAGTTGATCCTCAAGACTTGTAGTGGAGTTGCTAGGCATTGGATCGACTTCCATTTCTACGACATTTTTAGCAACCCGGCTCACATGAGCCTCAAAGTTTTACAGTTGTTCCTGGAAGGCTTGTTGTTGAGTCTAGAAGAGCCGTGTCAATTGATCAAACATCTCCTCCTTATGCAAATCTGTGTATGGAGGAGATAGATAAGTGGGCTGAGAGTCAGATTGTGATGGATAGTAATTTGGAGGGCACTCAGTCTGAGAATGAGGTGGTGGAGAGTGTATGGGTTGCCCTCCATAATAGGGTTGATCATAAGAATCATTTGGGTATGGGGCCCAATCTTGAAAATCTTGTTCTTGAGGACTTTGGCCTTGATCCTGATAAGACTCCCAAGAAGAATCATATTGATCTATCCAATCAGAATTAAAGTTGTGTGAACATGGGTCAGAATAAGGTGTGGAGAGCTCTGGAGATATTTGGGTTTATCTTGCTTGGTCCATCCAAGAGATTTTTGAATGATCTTCCCAGCTAGAGTTATAAGTATCTGAAGGTGATTCATAATCGGGCTGAAAAAACTGTTGATCATATTGAGCTTGCTCCGGGATGAAAGGTAGATCATGGCCCCTTTGGAAGAAATGAGTGGTTGGAGCCTGGTTTTGGGTAAATGATGGAAACTCGGATATCATAGGTGATGGGATCTCATTTTGGGCCGACCATGAGTATGGATTTTCATAAGAGTTCGGGCCCTTTTGGGTGAGAAATGAGATTTGGTTTGGGCAGCCACCTTCATAATGGGTCGGGTTAGCCCACAAGTGATCATTATCATGGTGACTAGGTGATATGAAGGAGTCTTGATCCATGGCTAGAAATTGATCAAATTTATGAGCCAATTGGTCAAACCTGTCTAATTGGTGTGCCCAATCCATAGATGAAAATTTATGCTCTCACCATTTTTTTTTGTATATTTTATGTTTTCTTATTTTTTTTAATTTTTTTAGGCAAACAAATTGTCAAACAAAGTCCAACTTAGATTCACCATCAAACTTGTCCACCGGCCAGGTAAGAGGTGTGGAAGTGGGAGGCTCCCCTTACTTTCACAAGGTCTTAATTAAGTAACCACTTTCCTGCTGATAGCGTTTGCCGTTGACCACTAGCCTTAGACACCAGTTTCAAAGGTGATAGTGAGACCAAGTTATACTTTTTTTTATTTTTGTTTTTCTATTTTTTTGTTAGTGAACTGAGGTAATCCACCATATTTTTTATTTCTTCTATTTTTTTTGTTTTTTTAAGAACATTTCTAAGCATGAAAACTAATTACACATTGAAAGTAAAAATAAAGAAACTAAATCTATGGAAAGAGGGTAAGAGTACTAACCTTAATCGCATTCCCTCGTTCTTTATTTGTTAAATAAAAAATAACAAGAGTAGAAGATAAAGAGGACTTACCTCGGGGAGACACAATATTTTTTGACATTTTCATAATTTTCTATTTTTTTGTGCTTTTGTTGATCATTTTATTTTTCTGAAAAATAAGAGTGAGCATCAATATATATACAAAAGAAAGCACAAAGTTATCAACTTCAAATCAAACCTCCCCGGCAACGGCGCCAAAATTTGATACGCGGAAAACGTACATCGTTAATATGTCCTGCTACCAAATTAAAATATTCGGCCCACAAATTAAAATATAATAGTTAAGTGATGAGACCGAGTCGAATCCACAGGGAGAAGTAGATTTGAAAGTTGAAAACCTTGAATTTTTAAGATTTAAAAATCATGAAAATTGAATTGAAGTCGCCTTAAGGAGATTTGGATGCAATTTAGAAGGGGTGGAATTGATAGAAAAACACATAGAAAATTATAATGAAAATAAGGTGAGTTAGGAAGAGAAATAACTTTAAAACCAGACAAAAGTAGAAAAAGTGATAGAAAATAAAATTGAAGATTGGAGAGTTAGGAAGAAGTTTTATGAAGAGTTCAGAGACAAAAAATGAGAGGAAGACAGTGAAAAATATGAAACACTGACATCTATTGGCACGAATGAACAGTAAACTCGCAAAAGACAGAACCGTGGGAAAATAAAAATAACTTAAAAACGAAGAAGCATTAGAGGGAGTGATATAAGAAGAAAATCTAGATTTAGAAGATAGGAACAACTTTTATGAAGAACTTAAAAATAAAAGAGGATTGGAAGAACATCAAATTAGAGGAACAAAAGAAGGTATCAACTTGGATGAACAGTAATGTTCCAGGACAGTAATTGGAAAAACATGTAATAGCTTAAAAACGGAGAGGAATTAAAGGAAATGGTTGAAAGAGAAAATGTAGAGAACTTAAGTATGAATAACATTGAAGAAGACAATAAATTTAAATGAAGATCATAAAAGCATGTAAATGGCTAAACAAGACTAAAATACTCAAAAACATACAGTAACAGTGAATGAAATTGAAACCTGAAGGGACCTCCTGCCCTTCTCTCTCTCCTTGCTTCTTCGATAACACCAAAAACTCACAAACTCTCTCACAAAAATTAATAACAGCAAAAGAACTAAAAATGTATTACAAGAGCTTATTTTTCCTTCTTCACACCCCAACCCCTCCTTTTATAGTCTTTACACAACCCTCTGTTTCTTGCTCTCTGCCGTTGCTTGTGAAGCCCAGCCAATGGAGACGTGTGAATCCCGTGTATCTGCCGAAGCCAAAAGCCGTTTGAAAACGTTGAAGGCCGCCCACTGCCGAAGCCCTTTTGACTACCTTGCCGACGTTCTCATGTGCCCTGTAGCTGGCCTTGCCGCAGTTGACGTCCTCCTTTTGGCCGACGTCTTGCGTTGCTGTGGAGGACGCGACAAGACCCCAACTATGCATCGAAGTGGAACCTCCACCTGTACCGAAGGAGCCCATGGCCATTTCGCATTTTGATCCACCCTGTTGCATCTTGCATTGTCTTGTCTCCATTGTGTGGAGCATGCTGAAGCCCCACCACGTTGAAAAAAGATGGCTTGGTGTGTTTGCATGGTCCACGTGAACCTCCACCACGTGAACACCTTTGGTGCATATCACATCTGCCAAAGCCATGTGAAGACATTGTAATTTGTAACTTGGTTCATTTTATATATATGTTGATATATATAGGTTGCATGGCCCCCACGTTGAAGCCCATTTGGCGTGAAGATGTGAAGCCTTGCATGTGAAAGCCGTTGGATGTGAATCCGCCAACGTGTTGTATATGTATATGATATATACTATGTAACATGTATAATATATATGCATATGTAGGAATACATATATATGTAACTATATTCTATATAAAGATATAACTATGTATTGAAATTCATTTACTTCTTTTTAATTTTCTTTTCTTTATTTGAATTTTATATATATATATATATATATATATATAGATATATAGTGATATGATATATATAAATATAAATAGATAGATAGAGATATATCTATATATATAAATAGATATATATATATATATATATTATTCAAACATAAAATATATATATGAACATATATCGATTTATAGTTTTCTTTTTCTTTTTCTTTTTCTTTTGAATTAAGATTGGGCTTGGTCGGCCATGGGTTTTGGCTCATTTTTGCGCAGATTTGTGGAGTTCTTGTCGAGTGCCTGCAAAATAACATATTTATTGCTCAAATTATAATAATTTTATCAAACTAAGTATTTTGATCAAAAATTGATGTTAAGTGTGATAAGTGCACAATTACTAACATTAAAGCTCATAAAAAGTGTGAATATCATAAATTAACTCATATAAATACACACTTATCACCGGGGCTTTACCTTTCTTTGACAGAAGTGTGCGAACAAGAACACCATTTATCAATTCATATCCCATGTTGGTGCAGATGGATGGGATAGTGTAGATGTCGGCTTCCTTAATTGGATGACTGACCTGCTTACTCAAGTCAATATGCAAGGACTGAAAAATTGGTTTTAAAGCAGCTCCATAAGGTAAATTTCGGTTCTTGGACTTCTTGCAGCTAGTTATGTACTCCATCATCACCACTGGGAAGTTAACCAGTTCTCCACTCATGATTTGTACAAATAGGAATTTGTGCATGTCAGTTACTTGTTCTCTAGACCCTGATCTTGGCAATAGAATAGTGGTCATCATGTGATGCAGAATTCTCTGAAGGGATGGGAATTCATTTGCATTGAGCTTTGGTACACACCCTGGTGTTGCTACCTTATCCGTCATTAGTTCATATGCAAGTTCTTCAAAACAAATGGCTTCTTCATAAATCACCCCACTATCCCAAGGCAAATTTAGAGCTTTTCCTATCAACTGAGGAGTTAAAGAAATAGAACGCCCATTTATCTCAGTGTACAGTTCATCATTTTTGACAACCATATTTGCATACAATTGATGAACTAGGGAATGATAAACTCTCCGGTGATCTGACATGAAGGAAATTAAATTTGGCTGCTTCCTTAAGAGTTCGACTAACCTTGGCAGATTCTTTTCTATGCTCCTGAAATCAACCGCACGAGGTCGCAACACTTTCCTTTCAGCCAACATCTTCGTCTCAGAGGCTCTTTTCCTTCTTTCAACCTGGGCTTCCTTGTCTTTACGCCTTAGCTCAGTTTGGATGCGGTCTTCCTCTCGTTCTAGCACAGATCTTTTCTTGGGTGCCATGGATGCAGTTTGTATAGCTTCAAATAGATGCTGACACTATCCGGTCTTCACTGAATCAGGTGGATGAACTCTTGAGCAAGTGGAAGGTGACCGGTAGTAATACCCTCGAGCAGATGAAGGGCTTCCTCTGACTGGCTGGAGTTCACACCACAAGCAGCACCTTCTCCAACCGGATGAGCTTCGAAGGAGGGCGCCGCGATAGCTTCAAGAGGAAGAAGGAGGGTTGAACACCGCCACTCGCCGGAGGATGCTCTTGGAAGAGATGGGGTGGACGGAGAGAAACGAGGGCTGGAGGAGGAGTGGAGAGGAGGAGCCGCGGAGGCTTGGGAAGGGGAGGATCGTCCGTGGGGTGTTGCGGATGGAAAGTTCGGGTAGGAGAGAATGGGTGATGAAAGGGTTTAAGGAGAAGAGAGGGGGGTTTAAGGAACAGGGTTCGATCAGGTTCGGCCAAAAGAGAGACCCAAGTGACCTTGGGTTCGAACCAAGAGAGCAACTGGTGTGAGGAGTGAACCCTACGGTCCGGTTCACAAACCGGGTTTCGAAACAAAAGTGTCGACCTTGTGGGTCGACACATTTTGGAGACAATTCTGTCTTGTGAGAAAAAAAGAAGAAGCATGGGTAAAAGGTCGACCTTATGGGTCGACACTTCTTCTGCACTTTGAAGAATCAAGAGGAATGCAGTGAATTGAAGACCAAATGAATCAAACTTGGTATCCACGAAATGATAAACATAAATTGGGCAATATGTGGGTTGTTCAACTAAAAAGATTGATCTTGGACACGAGAAATCAAATAACCACACTAAGATGATCAATTCAATTAAACATGCAAGCTTTCATTTCTAATAACCAACATAAATCATTGAAACTGGATTGTTGCACAGAATAGACCAAATTTCAATTGAGCACACTTCATCCTCATGAATAGCTGTAAAGCCAGGATTACTTACCTTATCTCCTTCCTTCTGAGCAGTTCACTGAACTGAAGATTAAAACATGTTAGGGTCACCAAATGCAATCTAATAACCCTGTGCATCAGAACTCGTGGTCAATGAATTATGAGACAAATTCTGAGGAATGTACACAATGTCAGAGTAGTAACTCAACGCACAAAAACATTTCAATCAGAATTTGTATTCCTTTTACCCATCACAATTTTTAGTTGGTCACATGGGAGTGTTTCTAACCGACTCAGTTCAACAATCAAACAGACATGGTTTTCTCTTCAGCAAAATCCATTTTAGAGGAAATTCAGGGAATATGAGTGCGATTGCAGATTCAAAGTGAGTTATGTACTTCAATTGTGGGGGGTTCAACAATTGAGTTCTTATAATGTATTTTGAGCTTGTAGGCAGACAAGCAAGCATACATAGTTATAAAATCAAGCATAAAGGTCCCTTAGGGATAGGTATAAGAAGAATGCAATAGATTTGAGCAATTATGTCCATGAACAATATTAACATGGTTGTGCTTACAAGTAGACGTACTGCTTAACCATTGATCATCAACTAATTCAGAAAATACATTCAAACAATCAAGCTCAGATTCAACATGTGAACGATGAAGAATGACTTTCAAAACAATATGGATAATCATATGTTCTAAGTAACACTAAGAAGAATCTCTAATCCCTACATTTCAATACAAAATGCTCGGCTTTTGGTAGCTTCGCACAGTCCCATACAATTTTATATTTATTTTAAATAGCAACATGACTAACCTTTTGACATGAGGCATGCCCTTTATCTCAGGGGCAGTTCCCGGTTACTCGGTATCGTCATTTATGATAATGTGGATAAGACAATTTCCGATACGAGTTTCCTCCTTTATTTCAGGGGGGATTCCCGATGTACTCGATGTCAAATCACACTTATTCAATTTTTGGAGGGACTGGCAGCTTTTTCCTCACGAGTCACTTGACTTTAATGTAGGGGTTTAAGAATCCTTAAAAGTGTTTAGTGGAATAACAGAGATCCTTATTGAATGAAGTCAGTTGTATCAAGGTTCCATATGAAGTGAGTGATTGAACAGATAGTAGAACATGAATTAGCCTTATCAATGTTTTGTCTCCCCCTAAGTGTATGCACGGTTGACAAACCAAAATGACCTTGTTAAGATGAGTCATGAGGCATTCATGCCTGAATCAATGCAAGTTTATTTAACAAGGTTGTTTGGTCGTAGAAGAGTTCAAAAAGAGACGGATGTAAATTATATACATTCAAGCATGTCAAAATGATGCATTCAAGCAAGTTGATTGCCGGTATGTGGCGAAGTACGTAGGTCCGAAGACCACACTCATGCATGATGAAAGCTTCCAGGTGGACTTAATCTACCTTTCCACTGACACCATTTTATATACCGGTTAATCATGGCATTCATGCATATGAATATGAAGTATATGCAAGTCTGTACATCAAGGTGACAGATTACTAATTTTTATTTGTATTCACAAGTTTTCAAAAAGATGTGATGTGTATGGATGTAAGAGTGTGTGTGCTCTATGTGTAAAGTTCAACTTTTATCCACAAAAAGAGACGAGTGAACAATAGACAACTCTATGAACAACTACAAAATTATAGTTATTCACACAAGAAAACATGAGTGAAATCTAATAAACTCTATGAACAATTGCAAAAGATTGTTATTCAAACGTGGAAGTAAAAGTGGAATGTATTACCACAATAGCTCATCAAATTTCTTGCCTTGGAGGAATTTTATTCTATTGACAGCTTCTTCCATCACAAGGCATTCCTGCAAGACAAAATCTTCACTTTGATGTTTTGGGAACCCAAGCCATCTTGGGTCCCTGGGGGTTAGGGGCACCACAATTTGTGGCTCTCCACAATTTCCTTGCATTCATATCATCAAGGTGCAATAAAGAACAATCATCCATAAGATGTCTCACATGACCATAGTAATGACAATACACGCGTTGATTCAATTTCTTTGATTGGACATAAGCATTGGGCTTTTGAGCATGTCTGGGGGGTCTATGATTTTGAGTGTGAAATTTAGGTTCAACATTTAACAACCAACCGAATTTCATAGTATGACCCATTTTCCCACAATGAAAGCATTCAACCTTCTTTTTCTGATGAACTTGAAATTTACTGTCATGCATCCTACAAGCATTCAAATCATCCTCTTTCATCAAACTACAGTCATGCATTAGATGTCCAAGCTCACCACAATAGTGACATGAAGCATTGTTTTGTTTTGGAGCTTGGTGTTCCACATTAGATTTCTTTGCATGCATGTTTGGCTTTTGTTTGACATGGGTAGGAATGTTTGATGTACTGGAGGAGCAGGAAGCATGTGTTGGGTCCCGAAGGGAGGGAATCAAGAGGGGAGGGGTGAATTGATTGGCCAAATAAAAAATATTACTAATTGAAATGCTAGTAGGAAGGAAAACCTCAAACTAGAAATAATTCTAGTTAAGCAAACACTCAACCTTACCCGAACAAGATCTCTCTCGCGAGTACACGAAGTACAAATATGAATTTTAAGACGGAGAAAGAAAACGCTCAGCTAACCGTGAAGCCCACTCATTCAAACCACGAAGAACAAACCACAAAGGAGGCACAGAATTTTTAGGTGGTTCAGGTACACAAATGTGTCCCCTACGTCCACCCCTCACACGTGAGGATTAATGCTCCACTATGAGATGAGCCACACACACGCTGTAATGACAGCCAACACACACACGGTAGCCTACCTCGGCCACCACACACACACACACACACACTCGTATCACAGATCACGAGCACACACACACGAATGTGTTTCAAGATGATCAAGTATTACAGCAAATGTTCAAAATCAATCAGCAAAGACTTGAGAAGATTGGTAGTGGTTTAGAGCTCCCCCTTTCTCTCCTTTGAAGGTATTTGAATGCTCCTACAGTTTGAGGACGGTTCTTGAAAGAAGATGAACGATTCTTGCAAAAATGAGGTTGTAACTTGATTTTCCATGCAGCTTCCAGTAGTGGATTGATTGAAGACTTGAATCCACCATCTTCCCTTCACATACAAGCTCGGAACAGCAAGGGAGAAGCCCTGGAGCCGCTGCTTGCGTCTTACACCTGCAGAGTTTTGAGAGAGAGCTCAAAAATAAAAAGATAGATCTCCTTTCTTAGGTTTGAGGCCATAGAGATGGCTATATGTGACCAGAACGGTCAAGGGACACGTTGGGGACAAGATCCATGAAACCTGGAGTAAAACAAGGCAGATCGATGGGAGTGGGTTGACAAAAGGTTCGTGGACGCAAAAAGTCCAAATTCACGGCTCCGCATAGGTGTCGACACCAGGTGTCAACACTTTGGGCAAAACACTAACAAGAAGCTCAAAAAACAAACCTGGACAATGGGTGTCGACACCTGGTGTCGACACCTGATGTTCAGGTTAGCAGACAGAAGCTGCCAGAACCAGTTTTTAGTAGGTGTCGACACCTAGTGTCGACACCTCCAAAACTGGTTGCTAGGAACACATTCTGGAACCAAGTGTCGACACCAAGTGTCGACTCTTGCTGTTCCAGAAGGCCCAATAACCCAGAGAAAGAGAATAATATACCAACTTCTTCAGAGTTAAAAGCATGATGAAATGTGAATGTAGGAAGCTCTCCGAACCTGTAAAAATGCCAAGTAAACGTCAGATTGATACACATCATAGTGCTTAAAAAATAACCATTCATTTCAACTCTCTTTAATGAAAGTAGGACTTAAAAGATATTACCAAGGTAGGCCAATTCAAAATAGATTTCATTTCCCATTTGAATGAAAGATCCATAACAAACCACATATACGTGTTTCCTTCATCAGTTTGCCTGAATTCACCATCGGTCTTCAGTTTGCTTGCTCATTTGTTAAATTGACCATTTACAAAGCATTTTGAGTATAAAACAATCTTCACCACATGATCAAAAAGATATTCATAAGAGTAGGAAGCCAGTACACTCTAAACCATGATCACACATTGCATTCATTAATCATCAAAACATATACATCCATACATCATAACCTCGGGGTCAAACAATCTCCCCCTTTTTGATGATGACAATGATGCTATGTGGTATGATATAAACCCGGTGACTAGAGTGTGGTCTTTGTTGCAGTTTTAAACACTTCCATCTCATATAAATGGTTTCCATGCAAGAAAGCACACGCATAACCACAAATAGTAATATTCATTGAGTTGGAATGACATTCACAACCAAAAAGAGGATTTTCACAGCCACACTTAAAAAGCCTTCGTAAAATGTTTGAGTATGATTACAAGAAACAACATGATCATGTATTATTTTGCAATGATGATGATAAATATTACACGACTGCAAGACTCACTACGGACATGGCGACAATGCAAGCAAGCAACACCAGCCAAACATGCAACAAACATGCAAGCACACATAACATAGGTACTATACTGGTAGATAGCTATAGCTAGATAACTCTAGATAACTCTCCCCCTTTGTCATCAACAAAAACAAGGGGAGCCGGGAGTACAAGTAGCAAGTGCCAACTGGAAGCGACAGGACTCATTCAGACCCGGAGGAAGGCGGTGGAGGAGGTCGGCGAATATAATCCACAATGACTTCGAACTGTTTGGTTTGAGCATCCATGGCAGTTTTGAGATAGTCAAGGGATGTGTTGATGGATTGGAATTCCTGGAGATATGTGGTATGATTAAGCTTCAATTCGGCCACATCCTGAGTAAGAATATCCACTGTCTCCCTTAGTTCACTCACATCACCACTCAAGGTCTCCACCGTCAATTGTATCCCATGAACATCCGTGGAGGCGGGTGAGGCGCTGGAAGTTCCGCCCTGTGCAGGTTCAGCCTTGGCTTCTTCTTCGTCCGCATCAGAATCAGCCGCAGAATCTTTGTCTTTCACTTATTTCAGATGCCGAACCAAACGCCCTTGAGCATTTTTCTCATAGCCCATATTCTTGCATACTGAATGAACCATGTAGATATCTCCTTCACGCAAGGTTTGATAAGGTTCCTTGCTCAAATCAATGGCAGCCAAAAGGAATACTGTAGTTAAGGCGGCTGCATAAGGAACGGTGCGGTTCCGATTATGGAGACAAGCAGTGATATGCTGAAAGAAAAGGGTAGGAAAGTTGATCGGTTGCCCTTGTATCAAATTAGCAATTATAAAAATCTGCTGGTCTATGACTTTCTCTCTTCCTCCTGCTTTAGGAAGCAGGATGGTGGTCACCATATGATGGAGAATGCGCTGCAATTGGGGAAAGTGATTGGCGTTTAAGCCACTGACTGTTCTATTTTGCATGTCTTCCCCGGTGAGTAGTTCAAATGCCACATCTTCATCTATCATTGCCTCCCCATGAAGTTCGCCAGAAGGAGGCATCCTAAAAGCATTAGCTAGCTGTTCTTCGGGGATCCCAAGAATGTGCCCATTCACCACGGTCATGTATTTGTTGTTCTTGAAAAACATATTGCCATAGTATTGAAGAACAAGAGAATAATATATCTTCCGATGATCGGTCATAAACGAAACCAAGTTCGGTTGATTCTTTACCAAAGGGAGCAATTCAGGGAGACTTTGGTGTAGATCATTGAAATCAACGGCGCGGGGTTGGAGAACCTTCCGATCCATCATTATGAACTACGCGGGTGTCACGCCCCGAGCGCGGAAGATACCCGGAGATGCGCGACGTGTCTATATCAATCATGTCAATCAGAGTGGTCGTGTATTCGACACAAAGACAGAGATGCGCAAAATAGCAAGATAACCCAATCCTTTATTTCATAATGGATAGACTATTACAAATCCAATACTCTGTTAAATAAAAAGGAAAAGAATACATATTTGACTCAAGAAACTATAGAAAAGACTAGACGACACTTGTAGAAGCTCTATCACTTTCACTCTTGACCATTCCCATCCGATTGACTTCCATCGTCGTCGGACTTACCTGAAAAGTAGAAAGGGACAAACGGAATGAGCGAACGCTCAGTAGGAAATTATATCTCAAGTACTAGCAAGTGGTTTAAGTAATTACATTTTCATGAATGCAATAAAGCTATGCATGCTCGCATGAAACGACAAGATAGAGAGAATGTAATATCAAAGAAACAAGATGAATTTAATCATGAACTTCCAACAAGATGACAAGTATATTCAAGGTATTCAAGCAAGTACAATTATCGAGTCATGTCAAGAACTTTGGCTATCATGTATCAAGCAAGTAAATTACCCTCTTTCGGGCCACACATTTCATGTAAAGTCAAGTTCGATTCAAGTACAAGATGTGTGTGGAATGTCCAATCAAGCAAGTCAAGTACTCGGTATAATGCCAGATACCTTATCATTTTAACTCCCATGGGCACAAGTACTTTCGGGTGCTCCTCCCAGGACCAGATCGGGCCCTATATGCGCAGGCATTTATCATGTGTTTTGACATCCACTCTTGTTTATATAGCCAATATAGAATTTCAATAATCAAGCTTGTAGACACGTATGACAACTTTGATAGAAAAGAGTCCAAAATATGACAAAGGACATAGAAAGGCGATAATAACGGTATAATCACGATGTAGCAACCCTAATAAATGAATAATTGAAATGAATTAAAACATATATATTACAGAAGTAATATATAAAAGGAATAGGGTTAATTGGACGAAATAAAACAAAATTAAAAATAACGCCTCTTATTAAGGCATTAATTTATAAAGAAACGCCTCTATCCATGGCGTGACTAAAGAAAGGACGCCCACACATGCGGTCGTCAGTTCTCATGCGACCAAATGGGTAAGTAAAAGAAACGCCCCTATCTTGGGCGTGTTTTAAAACACGAAACGCCCTTTTTCAAGGCGCTTTTTAAGAAACGCCCTAAAGTAAGGCGTCAATTAAATAATACACGCCCTGACCAAAGTCGTTAATTCCATTCGGAACCGTTCGAACCCAGAACTTATCCAGGGTAAGTGATAACTATGAGAAAGAGTTCGAATGTGGTAATAACTCAATCTTGGAAATATTACTTTCAATCAAACACTACTTTTGTTAGGACTCCTAAATCCTATAAATAGTCTTGATCGAATGAACCCTAAACCCATTTGATCGAACGTCTGCTGCTAGGTACGTGAAGAACAAACTGTTCTTCTTATTTTCTTTTGTTTTCTTTTTTTCTTGCTTCAGATTATGTGAAGAATAATTATTTTCTTCTTGTCCAGGAAACTCTGCTGCTGCCGAAGAATAGGTAATATTCTTCTATCTTCTTAAAACATCGATTACAACTATGAAGAATATTAACATCTTCATATTTACTTCTTTTCTCTTCCTCTACAGGTTCTGTAGCGTGAAGATCTCTGAAGAACGATTGTTCTTCTCCTTGTTGTTGCTGCCACTGTTCGTAAGTCGCAGTAGAAGCCTCTTCATCAAAGCCATCATCTTCTGCTAGCCAAAAACCCCTCACGGTCATCTCCAAATCAACTCTTAAAGGTAGGTTTTCTCAAGTTACTGTAGCCCAAATGAAATTAATGCAAGATATATATATATATAAGCATGTCATGCATATGATTATTATAGTTTTCATGCGTTTTCTGAAATATTTTGAAAGAGACGCCCCTGTCAAGGGCGCTAATTTACAAGACACGACCATGTCCAGGTCGTCAATTTAATATTTGACGCCCTGTACACAGGCGTTAATTTCATGTAAATCTTCAGAACGGATTATCCATGCAATTACATGAAATCAATCAATAATTGTTAACGGTTAAAAGTCAATAAGCATGAAACATCAAATCTAAAATACTGCATCTGATTTCCTGCCAATTTCCTGTCATGACTATATGATTGTTATCATTGATTATCGTGCAAATCTTGCTTTCCCAGTATCTCTTGAATTCACGACCTAGACTAGGTCGTTTTCCATATGTAAACGCCCCATCATAGGGCGTGAATTAAAAATAAACGCCCCTTACTAGGGCGCGTATCTGTTAAAATCCTGGAATATATATTTTGTGAAAATAAGAATTTAATGATTAACGCCCCTGCCAAGGGCGCGTTTTTGATAATTTCTGAAAATAAATATGTTCTGAAAAATATTGTAAATAAAAAGACGCCTGCTACTGTAGTCGTCAACTCTTGAAGAAACGCCCCTGCCGAAGGCGCTTTTTAAATAAATTATTGAATTATTGAAAATTCTGCAAAATGGACCATGTGTAAACGCCCTTCTGTTAGGCGTTAATTACTTGAGAAACGACTTGACCTAAGTCGTTATTTTACTGTAAACTGATTTTTCCTCTGATTTGCTAACCGATGGTTTATATATATATATATATATATATATATCGGCACTATTCTCCACTCCGTGAGTATAGTCCCACTTTTCACGGCGTTTTATCGATCACACTCAATTCTCATTGACATACAAGCTCTCCTTTGGACATTCCGTTCCTTGGGACTAGCGAGTTAGTCATAGAGACCTCCGTAAGACTCCTCGTAGCCTTGGATTCCCTCAAGGCCGACTGAGCTGGTTGTACCCTAAAAACCCATTACACGATCCTTGCCATGTCAATCTAAAGAAACATGGTATACCGGCCCTTATGATTATACAAAGAGTATATCATAAGAAATTCTTAATGGGATGATGATATCATGCCATATCATGTCGTTCTTGTAAACCTCAATTCTATGATAAGAATGGGGGTATCTTACCTTTGATATACTGTTCATGTGGACCTCAATTCTATATAAAGAATGTCCATATTGATTTGTCATGGTACCTCAGTTAAGGGAACCATAATCTACCTAGTTTTATCGACATCGTGATTATACCGTTATTATCGCCATTCTATGTCCTTTGTCATATTTTGGACTCTTTTCTATCAAAGTTGTCATACGTGTCTACAAGCTTGATTATTGAAATTCTATATTGGCTATATAAACAAGAGTGGATGTCAAAACACATGATAAATGCTTGCGCATATAGGGCCCGATCTGGTCCTGGGAGGAGCACCCGAAAGTACTTGTGCCCATGGGAGTTAAAATGATAAGGTATCTGGCATTATACCGAGTACTTGACTTGCTTGATTGGACATTCCACACACATCTTGTACTTGAATCGAACTTGACTTTACATGAAATGCGTGGCCCGAAAGAGGGTAATTTACTTGCTTGATACATGATAGCCAAAGTTCTTGACATGACTCGATAATTGTACTTGCTTGAATACCTTGAATATACTTGTCATCTTGTTGGAAGTTCATGATTAAATTCATCTTATTTCTTTGATATTACATTCTCTCTATCTTGTCGTTTCATGCGAGCATGCATAGCTTTATTGCATTCATGAAAATGTAATTACTTAAACCACTTTCTAGTACTTGAGATATAATTTCCTACTGAGCGTTCGCTCATTCCGTTTGTCCCTTTCTACTTTTCAGGTAAGTCCGACGACGATGGAAGTCAATCGGATGGGAATGGTCAAGAGTGAAAGTGATAGAGCTTCTACAAGTGTCGTCTAGTCTTTTCTATAGTTTCTTGAGTCAAATATGTATTCTTTTCCTTTTTATTTAACAGAGTATTGGATTTGTAATAGTCTATCCATTATGAAATAAAGGATTGGGTTATCTTGCTATTTTGCGCATCTCTGTCTTTGTGTCGAATACACGACCACTCTGATTGACATGATTGATATAGACACGTCGCGCATCTCCGGGTATCTTCCGCGCTCGGGGCGTGACAGTCTTTGTGGGTGTAGCAACCCTAATAAATGAATAATTGAAATGAATTAAAACATATATATTACAGAAGTAATATATAAAAGGAATAGGGTTAATTGGACGAAATAAAACAAAATTAAAAATAACGCCTCTTATTAAGGCGTTAATTTATAAAGAAACGCCTCTATCCATGGCGTGACTAAAGAAAGGACGCCCACACATGCGGTCGTCAGTTCTCATGCGACCAAATGGGTAAGTAAAAGAAACGCCCCTATCTTGGGCGTGTTTTAAAACACGAAACGCCCTTTTTCAAGGCGCTTTTTAAGAAACGCCCTAAAGTAAGGCGTCAATTAAATAATACACGCCCTGACCAAAGTCGTTAATTCCATTCGGAACCGTTCGAACCCAGAACTTATCCAGGGTAAGTGATAACTATGAGAAAGAGTTCGAATGTGGTAATAACTCAATCTTGGAAATATTACTTTCAATCAAACACTACTTTTGTTAGGACTCCTAAATCCTATAAATAGTCTTGATCGAACGAACCCTAAACCCATTTGATCGAACGTCTGCTGCTAGGTACGTGAAGAACAAACTGTTCTTCTTATTTTCTTTTGTTTTCTTTTTTTCTTGCTTCAGATTATGTGAAGAATAATTATTTTCTTCTTGTCCAGGAAACTCTGCTGCTGCCGAAGAATAGGTAATATTCTTCTATCTTCTTAAAACATCGATTACAACTATGTATTTGTTGTTCTTGAAAAACATATTGCCATAGTATTGAAGAACAAGAGAATAATATATCTTCCGATGATCGGTCATAAACGAAACCAAGTTCGGTTGATTCTTTACCAAAGGGAGCAATTCAGGGAGACTTTGGTGTAGATCATTGAAATCAACGGCGCGGGGTTGGAGAACCTTCCGATCCATCATTATGAACTACGCGGGAGTGGGTTTCTCCAGAATAGCAACATGCTCTTTGCGCTTAGCTTGAGTTTCCCTCTTGCGGCTGGACTCCTCAACGGGTTCCTTGCCTAGCAGCTGGCGTTTGGGCACCATGGGAGACCAATCTTCGTAGGAAGATGAAAGAGGAGATGAGGAGATGATTGGGGGTGACAATGAGGCCCTTACCGTAGATGGGAGGACTCTCCACAGATCATCCACACTCCAGGGGACAAATGGCCGAAGAGGAGGCCGATGGATGCTCGTCCAAAGGGGAGGCGCGGGTGCCGCAGCGATTTCCGCTCTTTCTAGGGCTTGAAAGGGTGAAGGGAGAACAAGAAGAGGTATGGGGGAGGAAAGGAATGTGGCACTGTGGAAGGAGGGGTGTTAGGACGAAGTGTAAATAGGGTTCAGCGGGTTAAGAAGGGACTTGAACCCCTGGCGAATCAGTTCGCGGAAGACCCGCGACCGGTAGGTGTCGACATTGGGTGTCGACACCTGGCCCGCCCAGTTCTGCCCAAGAACTTAAAACATCAGATAGGGCTGGGTGTCAACTTTGGGTGTCGACACCTCCCTCGTGTCCACAAAAAAATGAAGTATTTAAAGAAAAATGGAATTCCAATGATCAAAGCTTGAGCCCCAAATGACTGTAAGAATAAATGGATCAATGTAAAGAGGATAGTTTGTGTGATTGTCAATTTGGGGTAGTTCGAAGCCATTTAAAATCATATAAAGCCTAACTCCATAACCGTTATCCCGAACATGATTCATCCCAAACTTCTAGTGGCAATGCATTATTATGCAAGGAGCATATATATATAGTCATAGAAATTCTAGGGAGGCTACATTTGTTTGGGTTTTTCAACAAGATATATATATATATATGCATACACACCAAGCATTTGGATTGTCCATACAAGCATGCGAAATGTAGCTCACAATTGCAAACATGATGCATATGCATGATCCAAGGAAATTACAGAAGCTAGATTCTAGTGGTGAAATGCAGATGCAAATGCATGACAATGACTAAAACAAGTGAAAGACACTAACTAGCTATCTAGATGACAAATACCTAACTCTCTTCTAAATGAAGTGAATTTGTCTTCATTGAGAGGTTTAGTGAAGATATCAGCAATGTTATTATTTGTATCAACAAATTTTATTTCAACATCCCCCTTGCTAACATGATCACGCAGAAAGTGATGCCTGACCTCAATATGCTTTGTGCGAGAATGATGCACTGGATTTGTTGATAAATTTATTATGGAAGTGTTGTCACAAAGAATGGCTGTGTTTCCTAGTGTGATGCCAAAATCAATCAATTGTTGCTGTATCTAGAGCACTTGGGCAACACAGCTACCTACGGCCACATATTCGGCCTCGGCAGTTGATAATGCCACTGAATTTTGTTTCTTGGAGGCCCATGAAACCAAGCAACCTCCGAGGAACTGACAATACCCACTTGTGCTCTTTCGGTCTATTTTGCAACTCGCGTAATCAGCATCAGAATAACCAACTAATTCAAGAGCTGAAGTATGCAGAAACCACAAACCCAAATCACACGTACCAGCAATATATCTAAAAATCTACTTTACGGTCGACATGTGTTACTCTTTAGGATTCGATTGAAACCTCGCACACAGACATATTGCATATTGAATATCGGGCCTACTGGCAGTCAAATATAACAAGGATCCTATCATGCTCCTGAAAAGGGTTTGGTTGACGGATTTACCTTGGTTATCTTGATCAAGTTTCAAAGATGTGGACATGGGAGTAGGTTGTGGTTTGGTTGTTGTCAAAATGAATTTCTTGAGCAGATCCATAGCATATTTCTTCTGGGTTATGAATAGACCATCAACTGTCTGAGTCACCTGCAATCCCAAGAAAAATGTTAACTCTCTCATAAGACTCATTTCAAACTCACTTTGCATCAATTTAGCAAATTCTTTACTTAGAGTGTCCTTAGTGGAGCCAAAAATGATATCATCTACATACACTTGAACGATTAGAATTTCCTTACCATTCAATTGTGTAAAGAGAGTTTGATCAACATTACCTCGTTTGAATCCATTTTGAATAAGGAAATCACTTAACCGTTCATACCATGCTCGATCGGGGTGCTTGTTTCAGACCATAGAGGGCTTTGTCCAGCTTGTACACATGGTCTGGATGCTCCGTATCTTCAAACCCCGGTGGTTGCTCCACATATACGTCCTCCTGGATATTGCCATTCAGAAATGCACTCTTAGCATCCATTTGAAATAACTTTATGTTATTGCAGCATGCATATGCTAATAAAATCCTCACTGCCTCGAGTCTTGCTACAGGAGCAAAAGACTCATCAAAGTCAATCCCAAGCTCTTGGCTATAGCCTTTGGCTACAAGCCTGGCCTTGTTCCTAGTCACCACTCCTTGATCGTTTGTTTTGTTTCAAAAGACCCACTTTGTTCCGATCACTGAGTGATTTCTAGGATATGGCACAAGGAACCACACTTTGTTCCTTTGGAATTGGTGTAGTTCTTCTTGCATAGCCATGATCCATGACTCATCTTGCAAGGCCTCTTCCATGGAGTGGGGTTCAAACTAGGAGAGTAAGGCTATGTAATCCATATTTTCAACTTCCCTGAAGGAGGCTCGTGTTCTTATTCCTTCTTCTACATTGCCAATGACAACCTCTGGCGGATGATCTTTTGCAAAAGTCCATTGCCTAGGTAGCTGAAGTTCAGTTTGAGTTTGCTGATTTTCATCAGCATTTTGTTGTTCTTCACCACCTAGTTTATTGACTTTCTTTGACAACTCTTCGGTATCATCATCTTCTGATTCTTCTTCCTGCAAGATAAAATTTTCATTAGTGTCTTTGGATGATGATTCATCAACAAAAACATGGGGACTTTACTCAACTACAAGAGTTCTCAAGTTATACACTCGATAGGCTCTTGAGCTAAGGGAATATCCGAGAAATATCCCCTTGTCACTCTTAGGGTCAAACTTTGCCAAATTCACCTTGTCGTTATTATGGATGTAACAAATAGAGCCAAAAGGTCTGAAGTAAGAAATATTCGGTTTCTTACCTCGATATAGCTCATAAGGTGTTTTCTTTAACAATGGCCTTACCATGGCTCGGTTTATTATGTAGCATGCAGTGTTCACGGTTTCAGCCCAGAAATACCTCGGCAGGTTATTTTCATTTAGCATAGTTCTGGCCATTTCAACTAGCGTTCTGTTCTTCCTCTCAATGACCCCATTTTGCTCGGGGGTCCTTGGTGTGGAGAAGTTGTGTATGTAGCCTTGAGCCCTACAAAAATTGCTGAACTCATGGTTATCAAATTCCCTACCATGATCACTCCGCACGGTCTTGATGCACCATTCTTTTTCATTCTGAGCCATCCTGCAAAATGCCTCAAACTCCATCAAAGCATCACTTTTGTTAGAGATAAAATACACCCAGCTATATCTCGAAAAATCATCCACAATCACAAACTCATATAGCTTACCACCCAAGCTATGTGTTCGGTTTGGTCCAAAAAGATCTATATGGATCAATTCAAGGGGCCTAGAGGTGGTTACATCACTTTTACATTTAAAGGATGTTCTTGTCTGTTTGCCCTTGCTGCAAGCCCCACAGATTCCTTCATTGACCAGCTTCAACTTGGGTAAGCCAATAACCAGATTTTTCCTGAACAACTTCATTATCACATTAAAACTAGCATGCCCAAGATGGCGATGCCACAACCATGCATCATCAGAATTTTTAGCAACCAAGCAAAGATTTTTATGTGAAACATCATGAAGATCAATCATATAAACATTGTTGTGTCTAAACCCTATGAACTTAATTCCATGAGAGTTTCTATCTACCATAGTGCAGTGAGTAGAATCAAAAGACACATTACAACCTTTGTCACAGAGTTTACTTATGCTTAGAAGATTGTGATGAAGGCCTTTTACAAGCAAAACATTTTTAATGACTTGAGTTTGGTTCTTACCTATCTTACCTTCTCCAACAATTTTTCCTTTGTCTTTTCCCCCAAAAGCTACCACTCCACCATCTTTTTCTTGCAGGTCTGCAAACATTTCCTTGTTTCCCGTCATATGTCTTGAACAACCACTATCCAGGTACCATTTGTTCTTTTGAGCTCCAAGGCAGACTTGCAAATACAAAGAGAATACTTATGGGGTTTTTGGTACCCAAGCAAGCTTGGGTCCAGGATGGTTAGATAAAAAAGGCCTATAGGACCTATTCACCATTCTTGCAAAATGATCGTCAAATCTCATGGTTCTACACTCATACATATCATGGCCAAATCTTCCACAATAAAATCATGTAGTGACCCTGTTATTACCGTTTCTCCTCCTGTTCACATTCATAAATGAGTTATGCATATGTGTGTTGGACGTGGAGGAAAATAAGCTTCTTGAAACCCAAGGAGTCATGTGTGCTTTTGATTGTGCTGTTTTTCTTTTTTCAAAGGTAAGGAGAGAACTTTCTTCATGAGGATCCACACAAGTGTTCATTACTTGTTTCCCTTTTTTTAAGATAGCAAGAGCACTTTTCAACTCATTTATCTCAATCATCAAGGTTTCAATTTTCTTTTCAGCTATTTCTTTGGTTTGATTGCATGCAATTTTCTCCAACCTTTCTTGTTCTAATTCCCTCTTCAAGTCTTCAGGCATTTTAACAAGAATGGATTGATCCTCACGCATGCATGAACTCTCTTCTTCAAATAATTCAATTTTGGACTTAAGACTTTCATTTTCATGTTTGAGATTCTCATTTTTAGAATTTAAGGCATTGCAACTCTCACAAGAATCTTCAGCATGCATATCTTGCTCCATTTTCTTTTTCAGAAGTTTATTTTCAGATTTCAATTTTTTGCACTTGCCATATAGAGATTCATATGCAATTTGCCATTGTTCACAAGTAAGATATTCAGATTCAGAATCTACCTCATTTGAGTTGTCCTCGTCTGCCATGAAACACAGATTCTGAACAAGCTCATCAAGTCATCTTCACTTCCGGATCCTTCCTCATCCTCGTCGCTCCATGTGGCGACCATGGCTTTAGGCTTTTTGAATTTTCCTTTCTTGAATCTCTTCATTAAATCCGGGCACTCACCCCGCATGTGACCAGGTTTCTTACATTCGTAGCATATTACTTCATCCTTCTTGCTGCTTTCATTCTTCTTAGGACCTTGCCTTCTTGGTCCTTTTCTGAACTGACCACCGAACTTCCTGGTAATCTTGACAAATTTTCTTGCTCTTCTGGTGATCATAGCAACAAGCTCCTCATCTTCAGTGTTGGCTGTGGAGCCTTCCTTGCTTTCATCAAACTCTTGTGAGTTTCCATTCAACACCAATGTTGTGGCTACCTTCTTCTTTTTGTTATCCTCCTCGCTCCTTTTGATGTTGATTTCGTATGTCATCAGGGAGCCAACTAATTCATCCAAAGTCAAGATGCCGAGATCTTTTGAATCTTCAATTACTGTGGCCTTTGTGTGCCACTGAGGTGATAGAGATCTAAGCACCATCCTTACAAGATCTCGGTTTGAATACTCCTTGCCAAGAGCCTTCAAACCATTTGTAATTTCCATCAGCCTCGCGAACATTTCAGAGATGGATTCTTCTGGCTTCATCATAAATAGCTCATAATCTCGGACCAATAGATTTGCTTTGCTCTCTTTGACTTCAGAAGTTCCTTCGTAAATCAAGCGTAGTTTGTCCCACATTTCCTGTGCAGAGGAACACATAGAGATACGTGAGTATTCATTTGGATGAATAGCACATTGAATTATATTCATGGCCTTAAAGTTAGCTGAACAATTATTGATATGTTCATTATCCCAATCATCTTCATTGTCAGGCAACTTATAAGGGCCTTTATTGATCACATTCCACACATCATACTCTTGAGCACGTAGGAAAACATACATTCTATTTTTCCAATATGTGTAGTTAGTTCCATCAAAAAATGGAGGCCTGTGTACTGAATGCCCTTCAGGCATCATCCCTCTGTTTGCCATGATCTAGGATTAAGCTCTGCGACCGTGTGGTCGACTCAAACAGAGACATGGCTCTGATACCAATTATTGGGTCCTGAAGGGAGGCAATCAAGAGGGGAGGGGTGAATTGATTGGCCAAATAAAAAACATTACTAATTGAAATGCTAGTAGGAAGGAAAACCTCAAACTAGAAATAATTCTAGTTAAGCAAACACTCAGCCTTAACCGAACAAGATCTCTCTCGGAGTACACGAAGTAAAAATATGAATTCCAAGATGGAGAAAGAAAACGCTCAGCTAACCGTGAAGCCCACTCGTTCAAACCACGAAGAACAAACCACAAAGGAGGCACAGAATTTTTAGGTGGTTCAGGTACACAAATATGTCCCCTACGTCCACCCCTCACACGTGAGGATTAATGCTCCACTATGAGGTGAGCCACACACACGTGTAACGACAGCCAACACACACACGGTAGCGTACCTCGGCCAACACACACACACACGCTCTCGTATCACAGATCACGAGCACACACACACGAATGTGTTTCAAGATGATCAAGTATTACAGCAAATGTTCAAAATCAATCAGCAAAGACTTGAGAAGATTGGTAGTGGTTTAGAGCTCCCCCTTTCTCTCCTTTGAAGGTATTTGAATGCTCCTACAGTTTGAGGACGGTTCTTGAAAGAAGATGAATGATTCTTGCAAAAACGAGGTTGTAACTTGATTTGCCACGCAGCTTCCAGTAGAGGATTGATTGAAGACTTGAATCCACCTTCTTCCCATCACATACAAGCTCGGAACAGCATGGGAGAAGCCCTGGAGCCGCTGCTTGCATCCTGCACCTGCAGAGTTTTGAGAGAGAGCTCAAAAATGAAAAGATAGATCTCCTTTCTTAGGTTTGAGGCCGTAGAGATGGCTATATGCGACCAGAACGGTCAAGGGACACGCTGGGGACAAGATCCACGAAACCTGGAGTAAAACAAGGCGGATCGATGGGAGTGGGTTGACAAAAGGTTCGTGGATGCAAAAAGTCCAAATTCACGGCTCCGCATAGGTGTCGACACTAGGTGTCGACACTTTGGGCAAA
This sequence comes from Amorphophallus konjac, assembly GCA_022559845.1. Taxonomy (NCBI): domain Eukaryota; kingdom Viridiplantae; phylum Streptophyta; class Magnoliopsida; order Alismatales; family Araceae; genus Amorphophallus; species Amorphophallus konjac. Next base: position 221,491,697 of record CM040128.1, on the reverse strand, counting down.
ACACTAACCAGAAGCTCGAAAAACAAACATGGACAATGGGTGTCGACACCTGGAGTTGACACCTGATGTTCAGGTTAGCAGACAGAAGCTGCCAGAACCAGTTTTGAGTAGGTGTCGACACCTAGTGTCAACACCTCCAAAACTGGTTGCTGGGAACACATTCTAGAACCAAGTGTCGACACCAGGTGTCGACTCTTGCTGTTCCAAAAGGCCCAGTAACCCAGAGAAAGAGAATAATATACCAACTTCTTCAGAGTTAAAAGCATGATGAAATGTGAATGTGGGAAGCTCTCCGAACCTGTAAAAATGCCAAGTAAATGTCAGATTGATACACATCATAGAGCTTAAAAAATAACCATTCATTTCAACTCTCTTTAATAAAAGTAGGACTTAAAAGATATTACCAAGGTAGGCCAATTCAAAATAGATTTCATTTCCCATTTGAATGAAAGATCCATAACAAACCACATATACGTGTTTCCTTCATCAGTTTGCCTGAATTCACCGTCGGTCTTCAGTTTGCTTGCTCATTTGTTAAATTGACCATTCACAAAGCATTTTGAGTATAAACCAATCTTCACCACACGATCAAAAAGATATTCATAAGAGTAGGAAGCCAGTACACTCTAAACCATGATCACACATTGCATTCATTAATCATCAAAACATATACATCCATACATCATAACCTCAGGGTCAAACAGCATGCACAAAGGAGGTCTTAGTTTTCAGATTAAAGGCTTCCTTTTTGCTAGGATTGTATCCTAGATCTTTCCGTTAGAAATTAACCTTAGTTCCTAGAAGTTTGTTCAAGTTCTCTTCCCCACTCACAAATTTACCCAATGACTTGTTCAAGTCAACAATTTCGTTATGGAGTGAAGCAATTTGAAGTTCACAAGTTAGAATTTCATTTTCACAAGAAATCACTTTCTCATTCAGAGTGGAGTTTATGGTTTTGTGAGATTCTATTTCCTGCTTTAGAAGACTCACATCATCACTTTCTTGTCTAATCATTGACTTGCCCTTTTCAAAAGTCAGAAGTCTTTCTGACATGATCATATTCAATTGCTTTAGTTTTTCAAGTTCGGATTTCAGCAAATCATTTTCTTTCTTAGATTTCTCATTTTTGTCCAGAAGGGACTTGGCATCAATTTCAGAGTCAAGTAGTTTATCAAACATTTTTTCATCATCTGATAATGAATCTAACTTGTTCTTTAGAGTTCTTTCACTTTTCTCAAGCAAGGTCACTTTACATGCCAAGAGTTCATTTTCTTTTTCCAGTTCTTCAGTTTTTGAACTTAGATCAATGCATTTCACACAAGAGAAATTATCATGGATATTTTCATTAGACTTCTTTTTCAAAGCTTTGTTTTCACATTTTACCTTTTTATATTTCTCTGATAATTCTTCATAAGCATCTACCAAATCTTCAAACGATAATTCATCTTCATCGGATTTAGAGCTTACCTCCTCAGCACTTTCATCACAAGTCTGATAAATATCATCAGCCATTAATCCCCTCAGTCCTTGCTTCTCTTGAGCTAGCATTAACTTGTCCATAAGTTCTTTAGCGGTTCTGCAAGAGGAGACGAACGTGAATATGTTAGTATTGACAGAATTTTTTAGCAATCTCAAAATTGCAGCATTTTCATGACTCTTTAGTCTGTCTTGGTTGGACTACTTGGTCTCATCCCGAGGCAGCTTATGAGGATCATCATTAACTAATTTCCACAAATTTGGATCAATTGAATTTATGGTCCTACACAATCTTCCCAGCCATGAGTTGAAGTCATCACCATTATAAGAGGGTAAGGAAGTCAAAGAAGCAATATCTGAAGAAGCATTCATCATTCAAAACTACACTAGGATCCCTCTAAAGATCGTTTGATCTAATATAAAAGAGCCGGGCTCTGATACCAATTGTTGGGTCCCACAGTGTAGTGGCACGGATCTAGAGGGGGGTGAATAGATCCCTCTCTCTAAAAATTAAGACCAATTAAAAAGACTTGATGGCTTCTCAGTCAAACCTCACCGAACATGCAAGTGACAAGATCACACACGGAGAGATGGCAATTTGAACTAGCAGTGTACGATAACAAATTTAGCATCAATGTGCAAGATAATTAATAATCCATCCTATGAATGCGGGTAGAAGATAAGGAACAAACACTCAACCAATCACACATGCACAAGGATTTTTTAGGTGGTTCAGGACAACGACGGGTACCCTACGCCCACCCCTCACCACCTCGGTGAGGCTTCACTAAAAAGCTACACGAGGTAGAACACGAGGATGAACCCCAATACACCACACGCTGCACGACGGCAGCAAACCACACACACACGAGCTCGACGCTCAACACGCTGCAGAGCAACACAGACACGAGGGCGAACCCTCAACACGGTGCTCAGCACCACACACACACACACACACCAAGATGGGGAACGCACCCCAACAATCAATCCACACTCAGAGACACCACTCCGAACACACACATAGTTTTCTTCAGTTTAAGAGATGGACACAGATGTACATTTACAAGCTCAGTAAGCACAAATCTTCAAAGCAATCTCACTAAACATCAACTAAGTACTAGACTGCAGCAAGTAAGAACTAGGACGGGTTGAGAGAACTCCTGTCTGGAAGACGATGGCCTTGGCTTCTTTAATGACTGAGGCAGACTGGACTTTGGAAGGAGGATGAAAGATGATGCTTCAACAGGTTCATTTCTGAAGGATGGAAAAGGATGAACATCAGACCCTTTCTTCTTCACCTTGAATCACTTTCTGCGCATTGGGTAACTTGGAGAAGGTACAGCCTTCTTCTTCAACAGGATGGCTTCTGGAAGGTGGAAGATGATAGTCTTCAACCTTGAATCGAGCTCATCATGACCTGGGAAGAAGCTTCAACACCGCTCCAGCCTCTCTCCCTACAAAAACCCAAAAAATGAATATCTCATTAGATGCTCTCCTCTTCTTTAATGGAAACCCTATCACATATGATATATACCCAAGAGGAATGGGCGGCCACGTGGAGGATATTATCCCCCAAGGACCAATCACAATAGGGCTCACAAAGAGGGGAATGGGCTAGGGCACTGGCCGCCACGCGAACCGGTGAATTTCCAGGTCGTCCGAAAGTGTCGACCCCATGGGTCGACACTCGCGTTCGGGCAAGACAGAACAAAGCCCAAACAGAACCCAGCGTAGAAGGTGTCGAGCCATCGGGTCGACACTTTCCACCTGTGGCAAAAATAAAAGGCCACGGCAGAAAGTCCCAGAATAAGTGTCGACCTTGTGGGTCGACACTTATGTCCATTGTTCTGAAAAATGAACCCAGACAGAACCTAGTAATAAAAAGGTTGACCTTTTGGGTCGACTTTTTATCCCTATTTTCAAAGACATAAGAGGGCCAGCTGAAAACAGCTTACCCTTGACAAAGTGTCGACCCACGGGGTCGACACTTTTCCTGACATAAGCAAATTATAACGCAGCACATAATGGGGTTATTCAAAAGACATGAGACAACAAAGATGAATACCTGTAAGAGAGAAATGGGTATTAAGTACCCCAAATCATAGATATACTAAGTAGAGATTGTTAGGGAATTACCATGAGAGATGTCCATCCATTTTTCACAATAAACCTCCTCCTACCATTCAACCAAAGCAACTTACCATTTTGTTGGTCCACATGCATGTGAAGATTCAATTGGAACATATCTAATGTGGTCTATATGTTCATTCCCATTCTTTACACATGTCACATTACATAATGGAAGTTAGTCTTCCATATCATTCAAATTCTAGAAGTTGAAACCTATCTCTCATAAATCACTCAATATTTAGACTAAGTCTCTTCAAACCACATGTTAGCTATCACAATAGCTTGAATCCTATCCAAATCAACTAAGGAAGAGTTAGAAGAATTTCACCCAAATTGTTCGGAGACTTTCCTTTCCCACTAACTCCTGTAAACATTTCAAAACACACGTTAGTTAATTTCATCAAATCAGTTGACCATGTCATACACTAGCCGTTCAATCAAATGGAGTTTGCTCAATTCATTTCAAATCCACAAACTACATATGCAAAATGTTTACATAGAGAACAATCACATGGTATATAGTTCATCATCAAATTCCTTAATACACTATTGTACACGGGGTTCAACAGGGTCACCCTAGAGGAAGCTCAAGTCGTTAAAAGGGCACGTATTAGAAACCCCCTACAAGCACTCAGACACGGCGTCAGGGAGGATGCGACTGGGCTCACAGTAGCACCATCTGACGATGCCCAGTCTTCTAATGTCCCCCGCACAAGTAAGCGGAGGCAAAGGCGAGCCCGCTCCCGGGCCCTCCAGTAGCCTGTCCCGGGCTCCCCTCCGATTGATATCGGGAGTGAGCCCCCTCCGCAACGCACCTCGGTCATCGACAGACTAGGGGCGCCTGCCCGCCCAGAGCGGCACTCGCACGTGAAGCGGACGGCCCGGTTCATCAACAACGCGGTTCGAGTGTTCGCGTGCTACACCACCGGACACCATCCGGACACCCAGTCTGATGACCTGAATCAGCCCTTGTTGATGGGGACATCGAAGCAAGACCGCTTATATTTTGTTTACATTTATGTCCTTTTATATTTTTATGTATACCCTTGTGTTATATGGGTACACAATTATAAGTTTTAGTGGGTTTTTGTGCAAAATGTCAGTAGGACCAGTAAGGGGCCCTCACTCCTTCCTCATTGGTCCAAGTGGCACCATTTGGGTCCATGTGGGGCTGGTCAAAGTCCTAGGTGACATCTAGAAGGTCAATTGGACACATGGGAGACAAGTGGTAAAAAAATTCAAAGATGCCACCTACCTTACCTACCTAGTCAAGGCCCCCCCCTTATTGGTCCAATTTTAATTTTTTTAAAAAAATGCTATTAGAACTAATTAGTTCTATACCTTGTATATCTCTCCTAACCCTAGATCTGAGGGTATTAAGAGTCTTTTTTCATTTCACACAAATAGCATGTAATTTCCATTTGTGTGAATTAATGAGAAGAAAATATTGCATTGTGCATTGGAGCAACCTACGCCCCTCTCTCTCTCCCTCTGGTTCCTTCCTCCTCCTTCAGCATTTCAGGGTATAGAACCCTTCTATCTTAGCCCCTCTACCTCTGATTTCTATCCCTGCCGCCGCCGTCGCCGTTCGTGCCGCCAACGAGCCACCGCGAGCATCCTTCTGAAGTGCTGTCCAAGTTTTATTTTGCTGGATAGAGGCTTACTCCAAGAATTTTAGCTTCAAACTCCGACATCATCTGGAGCTGAGATTTTCAGGGTGAGTTCTAGAGATCACCACCACATCCCAAAAAAATTGAAAAATTTTCCAACTATCGTTTTATATTTTTCCATTTTTGTGCTTCCCAATCCACCAGTTCTGTCTGCAGTCTGTCCAGTTTCACAGCAGCCCTGAGTTTCACCATTTTGTTCCCATTCTTGATTTTTTTCCTGAATCTCCAATTTTACTGGAGGTTCTGTCTACCATTATCATTCTCCAAAATTTTTTGTCAAATTTCAAAAGCCCTCTACCTATTTTTACAAATTATGTCTTTCCCCGAAATTCAGTTATGTTTCTACTGTCTAGATCCGACCATCCAGTACTATAAAATACTTTTCCCTAGTCAAATCGCCACCAAACCTTTCATAAAATATATCCCCGTTTTCCTCTCTTTGGCCTCTACCACTTTCATGAATAGCTCAAAAGCTAAATCGAAGGTTTACATCACGGTCCAGGCCAACTCTCAGGAAAAATCACTTCTACCTTGAGTTTTATGATTCTATGAACCAGCATTTTGAATATTCAACAAAAGCAATCAAAGGGAAATTCAAATTTCTTTCTCTTGCCATAGATCAAAGGATTTTGAGTTATCTTTCCATCGGTACCTCTTGTGCGTCGATCCGACATCGGGAGTGACCGCAGCAGTGGATTTCGTCGGGACGCGCGGGTCTAAAATAGCAGTTCAGATCCGTGGGCAGCAACTCCGACGAGTGAAGATCGGAGCAGCCCGATCTCTGACCGATGAACCAGCGTGCCGCCTTCCCAGGGAGCGCCCCTCCTGGCATCCCCCACCACAGTGGTGCCACCCCGGTACCACGCGTCCCCACTGACCAGCACGGGAGCTCCACGATCGTGCCTACGCGTGCAGCCGAAGCTACGCAAGAAGCTGCCCGTCAACCCGAACCCGCTACTCCCAGGTCCCATTGTGTCGCCCTTTACCTCCCTGCGTGGAGTGGGCCGTAAAGTCTTTGCTATAATTTATATAATTTTTTTTTTCTGGGAGTACGAGATCGACCGGGATCGTCTTCCCCACGCCAGGCGCGTGGAGGTATCGTGTTCGCTCCATTACTCAGCATTTACTATTCTTGTATATGCATTTATATGTCACTGCTAGAGAGCATGTGTTAGGGCCATTATCTCGATATAATTACTTCACCACTGCTGCGAGAGAGAGCGAGACCATCCCGTGACCCGATCCGGGCACAAAGTTGAGAGTTGACCACCCTAGCTCACTGCCGGTTTCTCAACCGTGCACGTCTGTACGCTTCCCTCGTTATGGGCAATCGCGAGCTTACTTAGAGTGCAAGGATCACATATCCATTTGGTGTCGAGTCGCGTTTCCGTGCCGCATCAGTTTGGTATCAGAGCGCCAGTTGAGTCTAGGGTAGTATTTGGTCAAAAACAAAAAAAGTGTGTCATTTACGTCTAGTCATTTAAGTCGAGTCTAAGTTTGAGTCAGTCCAAGGTTGCATCGCATACCTTTATTCGGTATATTGAAAGGTGTTGTCCGTACGTTATGCTACGCCTATCGGGAAGGCCGCACACTTGCGCGAGTGATCTCCGGATCGATTAACTCCGCCACGTACCGAGTCTTGGTTTAAGTCTAGGGTCCTTAGTGTGCATTAGTTAGTGCATTAACCTTACATAGTCGGTCTAGTGTCTTGTCACCAACTGTTGGCATGTCCATTCACTAGCGTCCCCGTGTCCCATGGATGACCAAGGGGCCGCATCTTCTGCATGGTGGCGATACTATCTAAGATGGGAGAACCACCCGGACCACCCCCGTAGGCCCGTAGCCCGGGATTTCTATGGATCCGAAACCCAGGTGACTACCTAGAGTGGGAAGCCGTTATGGATGACTACTTTGAGTGTTACCTTATGTCCGGTCCCGCGCAAGTCGACTTTGCAAAAATTTTACTTTTTTTATGAAGCCTCCGAAACATGGAGGTACATCAAATATTTTCGGGAGGATAAGAGACTAAGGCCCATCAAGTCATGGTGGGATATGAAGAGAGCGCTTAGGAGGGTCTACCTTCCCCGCCCACCTACCTCCAACCACGGGGGTCATACCACTAGCCAACCCCACCAACTCACCCACAATCAAGTGGGCCACACTTCCAACTAACCCCGCCCCTTCACCCACATCCAAGCCCTCCAAAGCAACCCCAATCAAGTGGCCCACCCAGTCGCCTCCAACCAACCTCACCTCGGCACCCCCATCCAATCCCACCCAAGCACCTCCAACCAAGTGGAAGCCCCACTTATTGCCGAGTCTAGGTCCGCATCCGGGCCGAGAGATGAAGAGCGAGTCCACCCCGAGGCCCCTACTCCAACCCGTACCTTAGATGAAATCAAGAAAATGCTTTCGGATTGGTTGGATAGGATAGAAAAGACACATGCTCCTTCACCACCCGTGAGTGCTCCGTTGCCACCCTCTCCTTCCGAACTTCATCCGGAGCCATCTTATTTGGAGCCACCAAAGCCCGAGCCACCCGTGTTTCTAACGGGTACGCTATCCAAAGCCGAGCCACTTCTTAGTTGGCTCAAGGATGGCTTGGTCCCACCCCCTTACCCCTCCATGGACCCCACCTTACCCCTAGTGCCCGTCAACTCCTACCACACTACATTCCTCTCTAGTCACCATGTTGACACATTGGGTGATCTTATTTTGAGTTTAGGGCGGGAATGGTAGTTGACGCACTCCTTGGCCCGAAGCTTCGACCAACCCACTAGTCGTAGCTTCACTCATCCGGTCTTAGGGTCCATTACCTCCGTGTGCACCGTGGGTTGTGTCACCACGGAGATCCTCTTCTTCCTCCCCATGCCGGCCGAACCCGACTTCATACCCTTTTGCCCGAGGGAGGAACCATACATCCTACACATGATCACCGTCCCACCTATAATGCATGAAGGTGACTATCCACACCTTCGAGACTTCTACACCGGGGACCGTGACTTGTGGGAATCCACAACAAGGGGTCATACCTTCTTTGATCCCTTTGACCCATTCCCTAGTGGACCACTTGACCCACCATATATACTTCATTCCTTCGAGGGAGTCCACTACCACACCCCTACCCCACGGGTCGGGTCTTCTACACCCACCAATCCCAATCTCGATACACCCACACCCGGATCTTCCACACCTGGCTCTTCTAGCCCTCTCAAGTTCCCCAAATCCAAAGGGCCGTCCATGCATGATTGGGTCATACTTGGACGTTTAGGTGTTCCCCATGCCACCCATCTCTGGTTGCATAACATGCATGCATGGCACACATTCGGGTGTCCTGGTCCACCATCGCCTGTGCGTAGGTCAGACTAACATTAGGTGTGTCTAGGGTCTTCGTGAGTCTTTATTTTGTTTGTCTGTCATGTGTTTGTGCATACATCGAGTCGAGTTGGTTTGGTACGCTCGCGTTGTTAGTCCCTTTCGAGTATGAGACTTGTCGGACTATTGGGATCAGCTCTACATCTATGTCACGGATCTAGTCACCTACAGGGACCCAGCGGAGATTCCTAGTGAGTCTTCGAGCCGCCTCCTCCCCTTGAGAGTGACCCCACCCCGGAGTGTTCCACCTCTAGCCTCTTCCCATAGTAGCATGCGCATATCGAGTATATACGGAATGAGCAGGTGACGATCACTTGGAGTGGAGCGTACCCGCGCTACTTGGTACGGTGACGGATCCACCGGAGCTACTCGAGCAGTCAACCCCTTTACTCGACGGGGTCGAGTTCTTCCCACCCGGAGAGAATTGATGGGGACATCGAAGCAAGATCGCTCATATTTTGTTTATATTTGGATGTATACCCTTGTGCTATATGGGCACACAATTGTAAATCTTCATGGATTTTTGTGCAAAATGTCAGTAGGACCAGCAAGGGGGCCCTCACTCCTTCCTCATTGGTCCAAGTGGCACCATTTGGGTCCATGTGGGGCTGGTCAAAGTCCTAGGTGACATCTAGAAGGTCAATTGGACACATGGGAGACAAGTGGTAAAAAAAATTCAAAGATGCCACCTACCTTACCTACCTAGTCAAGGCCCCCCCCCCTTATTGGTCCAATTTTAATTTTTTAAAAAAATGCTATTAGAACTAATTAGTTCTATACCTTGTATATCTCTCCTAACCCTAGATCTGAGGGTATTAAGAGTCTTTTTTCATTTCACACAAATAGCATGTAATTTCCATTTGTGTGAATTAATGAGAAGAAAATATTGCATTGTGCATTGGAGCAACCTGCGCCCCTCTCTCTCTCCCTCTGGTTCCTTCCTCCTCCTTCAGTATTTCAGGGTATAGAACCCTTCTATCTTAGCCCCTCTACCTCTGATTTCTATCCCTGCCGCCGCCGCCGCTGTTCGTGCCGCCAACGAGCCACCGCGAGCATCCTTCTGAAGTGTTGTCCATGTTCTGTTTTGCTGGATAGAGGCTTACTCCGGGAATTTTAGCTCCCAACTCCGACATCATCTGGAGCTGAGATTTTCAGGGTGAGTTCTAAAGATCACCACCACGTCCCAGAAAAATGAAAAAAATTCCAGCCTTCATTTTATATTTATCCATTTTCATGCTTCCCAATCCACCAGTTCTGTCTGCAGTCTGTCCAGTTTCACAGCAGCCCTGAGTTTCACCCTTTTGTTCCCCTTCTTTATTTTTGCTTGAATCCCCAATTTTACTGGAGGTTCTGTCTACCATCCCCATTCTCCACAAATTTTCTTCGAATTTCAAAAGCCCTCTACCTGTTTTTAGAAATTGTCTTTCCCCCAAATTCAGTTCTATTTCTGCTGTCTAGATCCGACCATCTAGTACTAGAAAATATTTTTCCCCAGTCAAATCTCCACCAAACCTTTCATAAAATATATCCTCGTTTTCCTCACTTCAGCCTCTACCACTTTCATGAAGAGCTTAAAAGCTGAATCGAAGGTCTACATCACGCTCAATGCCAACTCTATGGAAAAAGTACTTCTGCCCTAAGTTTTCTTATCCTGTGAACCAGCAGCTTGAATATTCGACAAAAGCAATCAACGGGAAATTCAAATTTCTTTCTCCAGCCATAGATCTAAGGATTTTGAGTTAGCTTTCCATCGGTACCTCTTGTGTGTAGATCTGACATCGGGAGTGACCGCAGCAGTGGCTTTCGTCGGGACGCGCGGGTCTGAAACAGCAGTTCAGATCCGTGGGCAGCAACTCCGATGAGTGAAGATCGGAGCCGCCCAGTCTCCGACCGGTGAACCAGCGCACCGCCATCCCAGGGAGTGCCCCTCTAGGCGTCCCCCACCATAGTGGTGCCACCCCGGTCCCACGCAGCCCCACTGACCAGCATGTGGGCCCCACGATCGTGCATACGCGTGCAGCCGAAGCTACGCAAGAAGCTGCCCGTCAACCCGAACCCGCTACTCCCGGGTCCCATTGTGTCACCCTTTACCTCCCTGCGTGGAGTGGGCCGTAAAGTCTTTGATGTAATTTATATAATTTGTTGTTCTGGGAGTACAAGATCGGCTGGGATCGTCTTCCCCACGCCAGACGCGTGGAGGTATCGTGTTCGCTCCATTACTCGGCATTTGCTGTTCTTGTATATGCTTTTATATGCCGCTGCTAGAGTGCATGTGTTAGGGCCATTAGCTCGATATAATTACTTCACCACTGCTGCGAGAGAGAGCGAGACCGTCCCGTGACCCGATCAGGGCACGAAGTTGAGAGTTGACCACCCTAGCTTACTGTCGGTTTCTCAACCATGCACGTCCGTACGCTTCCCTCGTTAGGGGCGATTGTGAGCCTGCTTAAAGTCCAGAGATCGCATATCCATTTGGCATCGAGTCGCGTGTCCGTCCCACATCACATGTCCCACTTCAGGAGGCCGCGCCATCAGGTTCCACCACCTCCCCCAACTGGTCACATCGGCACTTCTACCGGATCGCAGGCGTCGGAGCTCGCGGAAGAGGTCCCAGTGGAAGACCGCGACCCTCTTATCAACACAGAGTCGGTCAACAATGACCCTCCTACGAACGAGGCTCAAGAAGTGACCCTCGACACTCTCATGAAGGAGAACCATCACCTGAAGGCCCTCCTACAAGACCTCCTGTAGGAACGGGACCTTCACCCTCAGCAACCTGCTAGGCCCTAGGCCAAAGCACCAGCACTGTCAGCTACCCACGATGCTGCCAACACCTCCGGAGCAATCGCTCGAACCCCATTGGCAACTAGGTTTGGCACACCCCCGGTTGAGGCTCAGCCACGAGCTTCCAATACGCCAGTGCCATAAAATCTTCTGGCGCAACGCCAGATGATCGAGCGTATTATCGAGACAAAGCTCGCCAGTATGGTGAAGGGGTTGTCATAGTAGACCCTTACAGTGTACCCTACCTGCTTCACCACCAGCTGAAAAAGCTTCCTCCAGAGTACGCCAAGCCCGCGAAGCTGCAAAAGTTCGACGGGCAGAGGTCGCCACATGAACACTTGGCCTACTATGTTACTGCCATGGGTGAGTTAGCGCTGGACGAATCATATCTCCTCTGATACTTCGCTACTTCGCTTACGGGAACGGCCTTTCAATGGTATTCCCATCTGAAGCCTAACTCAGTGATTGACTAGGCCGATCTCCAGAAGAAATTCCTCGATCGCTTTCAAACGGCCGAGCGAAATATTTCCCTTGTCGAACTTTGTTCTCTTTGGCAGAAAAAGGGCGAGAGCGCCCTCGATTTCATCAAGAAGTGGCGAGACCTCAGCATGAGGTGTGTCAATCCACCCGCTCAAGAGGACGCCATTACTACATGCCGTCGAGGTCTAGCGGCCGAGGTCAGCGAAAAGCTTCTCGGCACCAATATCAAAGGCTTCGACCAACTCAATTCGGCAGTCTCCGAAATAGTGATGTTCTTCACCGATAACCGGAGCTATATTGCAGCAAAGGGTAAGCAAGCGTGAGAACGCCAGTCCGACAAGGAGGTGAATATCATAGAATTCACCCCTGCCGCCAAAGCCAATAAGGAGGTCGAATCAAGCAGCTCTGACAAAAAGCCAGCGGATAAGCCGACTGTTCCCTCCTTCTCGGAGCGCATGAAGACACTCTTCTCCATCAAGAAGGAACATACGAAGATGCTCTTCGACCTCTGCATGGCCAAGAAGATTGTCGAGCTGCCAGAAATCTACAAGCCGGACGAGGCCCTGACGACCGACGATCCTAGTTATTGCATGTATCATCGCATGCTGGGTCACTCGATTGAAGATTGCTACGTCTTCAAGACTCAGGCACAGAAGTTGATCCGAGACGGGCTCGTTAAAATGAAGAGTGGTCTCGTGGATCCTCCACAACCACATACGTGGACCAGGCCAGCTAAGGCAGCACGCGTGGTTCACCACTTAGCTAATGTCATCCACATGATGTCCGCATTTCTCTTTCTGATGACGAGTCAGAGGAGCCCAGCGATAGTCGAAGGGGTCGTTCGATCTGGTATCCAAGGTGGAGGCCCTAGCACGATCGGAGACCTCTCTCCTTCCCCAGGGAGAGAACCCGGTGACTCTTCAATATGCTTGTCAAGAATGGGCAGATTATGCCCCGTGACCCTCTGGCAGACTACACCCATTGGGAACGTAGTCATTCCCAATACTGCCCCTTCCACGCCAGAATCTGCCACCCGATCGAGTCCTGTGAAAAAGTTCAACACCTCATCCAGGAACAGATCCACTGGGAGTAGATCGATGCGGAGGGGAACTCTATTTCACTTGTCAGACTTCGAAAAGCTGTCGAGGAGACCCTGAGCACCACCAGGGATGCACCAGAGCGGCTAGACTCCCTGCAAGAAAATGAGCACGGACTGCCTTACCAGCATCCCCCAGAATGGCTCGAGTTCCGGGCTGACAACCAAGAAGCGCTTGAGCGATTGCAAAGGCGTAGAGAATGGGATGCCAGTCAAGAGACAGAGCCGACCAACTTCTCGGTCAACGTCATCCATTCCCCTGCTCCTCCAGCCCTTGTGGGCTTCCAAACTTTAGCATCCGGCCAGCCAACCGCAGGCACTTCGGCCGTGCGGTGGCGGTCCTGGCGGGAGCTAAAGTCTCTCCCTTTCCCTGAAGAAGACACCGCCAGGCTCCTCTGGGTCCTTCTCGGCCGAGAGGACGTTCTGGTGGGCGAGACGATGACGGGCTCCGCAGCTCTCTCTCGCCATCCCCCCGTCCTATCTCCATTTCTGACGTCCGTGGACAGGAAGGGAAAGCAAAAGCAGGGTGAGGTCTCGCCTCAGCCTTGTCACACCCCCTCAGTTGATGGGCCATCGGGTCCTCTTCACCTACCCTCTGACACAATCTAAAGTACAAAGAAGACATCTTCGGAGTCTTCAGCGGCTTCGATTCAAGCGGTAGGCCCACCGCCACAAGGCTCAGCCGGTCCGTAGAGTAGGGATAACTATGCAGAGCAACAATATCTTGTGGCGTCATTAGTTGTCGCTAGACCCAGCCCTCAGCATGATCACAAAGGCAAGGCTAAGGAGCATGACAGCAAGCATGTCCCTCGGTCCGCTCCCTAACAAAAGCTATCACCACCGCTGCTAAGGCATCAAATCGCGCATACGTCTTCGAACGCCAGTACCAGTCAATCCACTCTTCGTATGCTCTTGCTGCCACCGCGGGTAAGGCATCAAACCACACACACATCTTTAGGACGCCAGTTCCAGTATTCTGGCGTACCAAGAATTGCCGCTCGAGGTAATCGAGCAGGCGATCAACACCACCTTCCAGATACAACAAGCGGAAGGTGCCTGGATCAAAATTCGGGCGAAGAAGAGTCGTCAGCCTCACCTGGCCAAGGCATCATCCCGGGGACACCCTCCTCGGAATTTATCAACTCCGACCCCGGCACCACTCCCTCCTACTCCCTTGGAGACGGCCATCGCCAAGAAACGAGAGAAAAATAGGAGGAAGAACCTCAAAAGGCGGCTCAAGAAACAAGCTGAACAAGCAGTTGCCCTGTAATCCCTGGCCGAGCCGACACCTCTCCAAAGGCTCCAGCGGCTCATTGATGACCTGGAGGAATACGTTCCTCCTCGTCCTACCGGAGCTCTCCCACTCGATAGCTATATCCCGTGGGAAGAAATGCAGAAACGAGCCCGCCTCAGAAATTGGGTCCAAGAGATGATCCAAAAGCTCAAGAATGGCGAAAGGCTCTTGATCCCAGATGAGCTCTCCATGTGCTATAAAGACAAGAAGATCACCACAGAGTAGCTAGAGGAAATGCTTCGACGCTGCACCTGCAACATGGTGGCCATCCCATCTCCTGACAATATCAACACTTCTCGGTGGGGCGAGCTAGTAGCCTCCCGGACGAGACAAAGAACCATTGCCCCACTTGGGCTACACCCAGCTCTAGGACATGCCGGTCATGGCCGAGGTCACGGTCGGGGATGCGGTAGAGGCCATGGGAGAACCCCTGAGTTACCCCTCTCTCCATCCACCTTTGACCCGAAGCGAATCATCCTCTTTCGGGGAGAGGAACCGGCTCCCATTCCGGAAGTAGAAATTTGGAAAGGACCTAGCATCTTCGATCCTACCGGCATTGAAGAGGCTACTGCCAGCCTCCCAGCCCCTGCACTAGCACCGGCTTCTACAACAGAGCAAGCGGGACCGTCCGGTAAGGATGAGCCAGCCCGCCAGTCACCCCCAGAAGAGCCATCATTGGCACCCCTATTCCAGGAGTCCACTGACGATCAAAGTCAGTCCGATCCCGGTGGTAAGGGCAAGGCAGTGCAACTTCCCGACGGGGAACAGCACGGCAGCTCGCAGAAGGCTCAGCCTGACATACTACCCTCTTTGGAAGATGCTCGAGCCTGAGCTGACCGAAAAGTCCTCCACCAGATGAAGCGCTTCCCTGCCAGTATTACAATTTGGGAAACCATCGCTTGGAGTAAGGACCTAAGAGAGACTCTTATCAAGATACTCCAAGAGCCGAAAGCCTATGAAGCGCATGTCGCGGAAATGAAGGCGGATGCCTATGAAGCCTTCACAGCCACCATCTCCTTCACGGAGAAAGACATGGTGCTCTCCCCTCCGTGCCATAACCATCCTATCTACATGAAGGGGAAGGTCAACGGGCATGATGTGAACCAGATCCTGGTAGACGCTGGTACTGCT
Organism: Amorphophallus konjac; assembly: GCA_022559845.1. Lineage (NCBI taxonomy): Eukaryota > Viridiplantae > Streptophyta > Magnoliopsida > Alismatales > Araceae > Amorphophallus > Amorphophallus konjac. The sequence continues at coordinate 221,476,261 of CM040128.1, read as the reverse complement.
GTTAACATCATGCCGCTTAAGACATTCAAGACTGTATATCTGACACCATACCTTCAGAAGGTTCAAGTGGTCAAGATATCCGGCTTTAACCAAAACACTGAGGACGTCCTCGGCCGGGTGGATGTTGATACGGTGCTTGATGACTTCACCTCCAAGGCGACGTTCTACATCATCGACTCCAACACGTCATAGAACACTACCAGAAAAAGCGGGATTTCAGACGGCCCGTATTCGTCTGAAATCCGTCTGAAAATCTGTCACAAACCACGTTTGTGACGGATTTGCGACATATTTAAGACTGAAACCGACCGTCTGAAATTCTTAGTCACAAATTTGTGACAGTTTATGTTTCCGTCGGAAATTTCGTCTGAAACTAAGACAGAATTTAATCAGTCACAAATTCCGTCTGACTTTCATACGAGACATTTCCATCTGAAATTTGAAATTATCAGTCTGAAATTTACGACGGACATATTTTCCGTGTGAAACTATTACGACGGAATATAGTTACCGTCTTAAAATGAAGCCCAACTCTTAGTCTGAAATCATGTACCGTATGAAAACTCGTCCGAAATCCGTAGCTATTTCAAACGGATATTACGACGGATAAAATAACCGTCTGAAATTCAACTCATCTCCTGTCCGAAATGTGGTTTGAAATCCATCTATATTTCAAACTGATTTTACGACGGATAATAGACGGACAAAAATCATCGCACATCCCGTCTGAAAATCCGTCTGAAATCTACATTTTTTTTTAAAAAAATCTTAAATTATTTTACAAAACCTGTTTAATCATAAATAAACATCAAGAAATTCTACATGTTGAAAAAAAAATATTGGGAACCTGCTAATCAAATAAACACCACCGAAAAATAAAATTCTGATCAAATAAATACCACAAAAAAAAGACATTAACCCTGCTGATCCGTCTGAATATCAAGAAATATCCGGTACATCGTCCATATCCTCATCGTCCGTAACCTCACCGCCCTGCTCATCTCCTCTATCGCCGCCCGCAGAAGAATCCCCCTATTAAAATAATAATAACATTCATTCATAGATAAAAAAATTAGTGCGAAGAAATTAGCACAAATTGAAAGCAAACATATCAAATTGATAACTGCATATTTTATAAATCAACCACTAGCCTGAAATAGTATTTAAACTAAGTGTATTTTAGGAATGAATTTTGATTCCGTCAGTTCTGACAAGTCACTTTCATCTCCCCGGTAGTGTTGGAACGATCGGCACGGGCATCCGGCCGGTATTTCAAGTTTTAGACCCCCGGCCCCGACCTGGCAGTTCATTTGAACCAAGTGTATTTTAGAAATGAACTTTGAGCGCCGAGCTCAAACTGGGCATCCGATTTGGATTCCGTCAGTTTTGACAAGTCACTTTCATCTCCCCGGTCGTGTTGGAATGATCGGCACGGGCATCCGATCGGTATTTCAAGTTTTAGACCCCGGGCCCCGACCTGGCAGTTCATTTGAACCAAGTGTATTTTAGAAATGAAGTTTGAGCGCCGAGCTCAAACCGGGCATCCGATTTGGATTCCGTCAGTTCTGCCAAGTCACTTTCATCTCCCCGGTCATGTTGGAACGATCGACACGGGCATCCGGCCGGTATTTCAAGTTTTAGACCCCCGGCCCCAACCTGGCAGTTCATTTGAACCAAGTGTATTTTAGAAATGAACTTTGAGCGCCGAGCTCAAACCGGGCATCCGATTTGGATTCCGTCAGTTCTGACAAGTCACTTTCATCTCCCCGGTCGTGTTGGAACGATCGGCATGGGCATCCGGCCGGTATTTCAAGTTTTAGACCCCCGGTCCCGACCTGGCAATTCATTTGAACCAAGTGTATTTTAGAAATGAACTTTGAGCGCCGAGCTCAAATCGGGCATCCGATTTGGATTCCGTCAGTTCTGACAAGTCACTTTCATCTCCCCGGTCGTGTTGGAACAATCGGCATGGGCATCCGGCCGGTATTTCAAGTTTTAGACCCCCGGCCCCGACCTGGCAGTTCATTTGAACCAAGTGTATTTTAGAAATGAAGTTTGAGTGCCGAACTCAAACCGGGCATCCGATTTGGATTCCGTCAGTTCTGCCATGTCACATTCATCTCCCCGGTCGTGTTGGAACGATCGGCACGGCCATCCGGCCGGTATTTCAAGTTTTAGACCCCCGACCCCGACCTGGCAGTTCATTTGAACCAAGTGTATTTTAGAAATGAACTTTGAGCGCCGAACTCAAACCGGGCATCCGATTTAGATTTCGTCAGTTCTGACAAGTCACTTTCATCTCCCCGGTCGTGCTGGAACGATCGGCACGGGCATCCGGCCGGTATTTCAAGTTTTAGACCCCCGGCCCCGACCTGGCAGTTCATTTGAACCAAGTGTATTTTAGAAATGAAGTTTGAGCACCGAGCTCAAACCGGGCATCCAATTTGGATTCCGTCAGTTCTGACAAGTCACTTTCATCTCCCCGGTCGTGTTGGAATGATCGGCACGGGCATCTGGCCGGTATTTCAAGTTTTAGACCCCCGGCCCCGACCTGGCAGTTCATTTGAACCGAGTGTATTTTAGAAATGAACTTTGAGCGCCGAGCTCAAACCGGACATCCGATTTGGATTCCGTCTGTTCTACCAAGTCACTTTCATCTCTCCGGTCATGTTGGAATGATCGGCATGGGCATCCGGCTGGTATTTCAAGTTTTAGACCCCCGGCCCCGACCTGGCAGTTCATTTGAACCAAGTGTATTTTAGAAATGAACTTTGAGCGCCGAGCTCAAACCGGGCATCCGATTTGGATTCCGTCAGTTCTGACAAGTCACTTTCATCTCCCCGGTCGTGTTGGAATGATCGGCACGGGCATCCGGCTGGTATTTCAAGTTTTAGACCCCCGGCCCCGACCTGGCAGTTCATTTGAACCAAGTGTATTTTAGAAATGAACTTTGAGCGCCGAGCTCAAACCGGGCATCCGATTTGGATTCCGTCAGTTCTGACAAGTCACTTTCATCTCCCCGGTCATGTTGGAATGATCGGCACGGCCATCCGGCCGGTATTTCGGGTTTTAGCCCCCCGGCCCCGACCTGGCAGTTCATTTGAACCAAGTGTATTTTAGAAATGAACTTTGAGCGCCGAGCTCAAACCGGGCATCCGATTTGGATTCCGTCAGTTCTGACAAGTCACTTTCATCTCCCCAGTCGTGTTGGAATGATCGGCACGGCCATCCGGCTGGTATTTCAAGTTTTAGACCCCCGGCCCCGACCTGGCAGTTCATTTGAACCAAGTGTATTTTAGAAATGAACTTTGAGCGCCGAGCTCAAACCGGGCATCCGATTTGGATTCCATCAGTTCTGACAAGTCACTTTCATCTCCCCGGTCGTGTTGGAATGATCGACACGGCCATCCGGCCGGTATTTCAAGTTTTAGACCCCCGGCCCCGACCTGGCAGTTCATTTGAACCAAGTGTATTTTAGAAATGAACTTTGAGCGCCGAGCTCAAACCGGGCATCCGATTTGGATTCCGTGAGTTCTGACAAGTCACTTTCATCTCCCCGGTCGTGTTGGAATGATCGGCACGGGCATCTGGCCGGTATTTCAAGTTTTAGACCCCCGGCCCCGACCTGGCAGTTCATTTGAACCAAGTGTATTTTAGAAATGAACTTTGAGCGCCGAGCTCAAACCGGGCATCCGATTTGAATTCCGTCAGTTCTGACAAGTCACTTTCATCTCCCCGGTCGTGTTGGAACGATCGACACGGGCATCTGACTGGTATTTCAAGTTTTAGACCCACGGCCCCGACCTGGCAGTTCATTTGAACCAAGTGTATTTTAGAAATGAACTTTGAGCGCCGAGCTCAAACCGGACATCCGATTTGGATTCCGTCAGTTCTGCCAAGTCACTTTTGTAGCAACCCGGATAAAATAAAAAGGAATAAATAAATCAAAATAGATTAAAAAGATTAAATAAAATAAACGAAAGAGCTTGGAAGAAAAAGAACTAAACTCTAAAGAAAGTAACGCCTCATATAAAGGCGCTACCTTACAAGAAACGCCCTCACCTAAGGCGTGAATTAAAGAAAGGACGCCCAAATAATAAGGCGTCAAATTTCAAACGACCAAAATAAAATAAAAAGGGCAAGATATCGTAACGCCCTTTGAGTGGACGCTTTTCAACAAGTAACGATGCTTGACAAGGCGTCAATTTAAATTCGATGCCCTTACTTAGGACACTAATTCAATTTGAGTTCCGTTCGACCCAGGAGTCTATCCAAGGTAAGTTGATAACTATGAGAAAGAGTTCGAATGTAGTAATAACTCTAATATGGAAGTATTACTTCCAATCAAACACTAACTCTATTAGCATTCTAGAAATCCTATAAATAACCCACTGCTTGAACCGAGAACGCTATTTAGCGTTCGGACTCTTCTAAGGTACGTAAAGAACAGCATGTTCTTTTTCTTTACTCTGTCTATCGAATTTGTGAAGAATACTGATGATTCTTCATCTACTTCTGATTACAGGTTGAAAGCTTCTGTCTTCCGAAGAACAAGTAAGTTCTTTCCCCTTGCTTTCGGTTACGTATAAGAAGATTTTAATATCTTCTTCTTCGTTTCTTCTGTCTCTACAGGTTGTCTGTAGAAGTGAACCCGGTTGATTGAAGAATTATGGGTTCTTCATCTGCATCCTCTTCTGTGCGTGCTGCTGCTATTAAGATCGAAAGCTTCAAAAAGACTCTGTTTATAAAACAGAGTATCATTCTTTCCTCACAGAACCTGCATCCGTCCAAATCCTTATCAAGGTAGGATTTTCTCATGGAACGTAGCCCAAACCGCCATATAATTATAGATGATTATCATTGGTAGTTCATGCATATAGTTGTCATGTGTTCTGTGTATTTTCTACAGAGTTTTGAAAGAAACGACCCTAACAAGGGCGTTGATTTAAAATACACGACCCTGTCCAGGTCGTCAATTCCAGATTTGACGCCCCGCACACGGACGTTAATTCCTGTTAATTGATAAATAGCATGTTTAAAAATAAATTATCAATGCAAACATGATTCTAAATAAATGCATGACTGTTCTATTGAGATCCTGATATTTTCTGGTCCTGACTATATACCATGTTATCTCGAAGTCGATGAATTCTTGAAATCACGACCTTGTCCAGGTCGTCTTTTATTGAACTGACGCCCCATACCAGGGCGCTTTCTGTAAACTAACGCCCCTATCCAGGGCGCGTTTCATTGAAATTCCCAGATTTATAATATTCTGCAAACTAGAAATATTGAAGGGACGACTGCTGTACACGTCGTCAACTTGTAATTAAACGCCCCTCACCAGGGCGCGTTTTTGGTAAAACACTGAATTATTGAAATTCCTGCAAAGTAGGAAAAATAGATAAACGCCCTTATGTAAGGCGTTAATTACTTGAGTAGTGACTTTACTTAAGTCGTTATTTTCATGTAAAAATATTTTTACCCTGTTTCTGATAACCGATGGTTTCAGTATATCTATATATATGTATATCAGCACTATATTCCAATCCGTGAGTATAGTCCCACGTTTTCATGATGTTTTATCGATCACCTTCAATTCTCATTGACATACAAGCTCTCCATTAGACATTCCGTTCCTTTGGACTAGCAAGTTAGTCATAGAGACCTCCGTAAGACTCCTCGAAGCCTTGGATTCCCTCAAGGCCGACTGAGCTGGTTGTACCCTAAAAACCCATTACACTATTGAATGCCATGTCACTCTAAAAGGAACATGGTATACCGGCCCTTATGATATGTAAAGAGTATATCATGAGAATTCTTAATGGGATGATGATATCATGCCATTTGTTGATGTTCATGTGGACCTCAATTCTATATAAAGAATGTCCATACTTGTCATGGTACCCGAGTTAAGGGAACCTAATTCCACCTAGTTTCATCGTTCATCGTGATTGTACCGTTGTTATCGCCTATCTATGTCCAATATCGTATTTTTGGACTCCATTCTCTCAAAGTTATCCTACGTGTCTACAAGCTTAAATTGTTGAAATTCTATATTGACTATATATACAAGTGTGGATGTCAAATATACATGATAAATGCCTGCGCATATAGGGCCCGATCTGGTCCTGGGAGGAGCACCCGAAAGTACTTGTGCATATGGGAGTTGAATGATAAGGTATCTGGCATTATACCGAGTGCATGACTAGCTTGATTGGACATTCCACACAAATCTTGTACTTGACTCGTACTTGACATGACATGACTTACGTGACCCGAAATAGGGTAATTACTTGTTTGCTTGATACATGATAGCCAAAGTTCTTGACATGACTTGCTAAAAAGTACTTGCTTGAATATCTTGTTATCTTTTCTTGAAAGCTCATGACTAGTTCATCTTGCTGTCTTATTGATAAATTCTCTCTCTATCTTGTCGTTTTATGCGAGCATGCACAAATATAGTGCATTCATGAAAGATCTAAATACTTAAACCCCTTGCTAGTTCCTGAGATATAATTTCCTACTGAGCGTTCGCTCACTCCGTGTGTTCCCTACTTTTCAGGTAATTCCGACGACGAGGGAAGTCAATCGGATGGGAATGGTCAAGAGTGAAAGTGATAGAAGTTCTCCAAGTGTCATCTAGTCTTTTTCCTATTTTCTTGAGTCAACTATGTACTTTTCCTTTTGAATAGAGTATTGGATTTGTAATAGTCTATCCATTATGAAATAAAGGATTGGGTTATCTTTACTTTTGCGCATCTCTGTTTTGGTGTCGAATACACTACTACTCTGATTGACATGATTGATATAAACTCGTTGCGCATATCCGAGTATCTTCCGCGCTCGGGGCGTGACAGTTTTTGTGGTATCAGAGCCTAGGGTATTCAATTCCTAGGAAAACCCAAGTCCAAGGATATGTTCAAACCTTTAACCAGTGAGATTGGGTAGAACCAAGGGTTAAAGTTAACATAAAATGCTAGTCTTTAAGATACAAATCACGTATTAATCTAGTTATTATAATTGTAGGATAATGGCTGCCGAACGTGCTCAATGGCGCAACATGCAGCGTACACTGCAAGGCATGACTCAAGTGCTGCAGCAAGTAACACTGGGAGGTGGACAACGAGTAGGAAGTCTCCACCAGACTTTCAAGAACATGAACCCGCCCAAGTTCACGGGTTCTACTGATCCAGATGACGCTGAACACTGGATTAGGGAAATAGAACGAATATTTCGTGTCATGCAATGCACGGATCAGGATAAAGTTTTATTAGCTACTTTTCAGTTAGAAAGGGATGCTAGATGCTGGTGGGAATCAATAGAAGCTACTTTAAATCAAGACCAAGTTACTTGGGAAGAATTCGTTGAACATTTCAACGCTAAATATTTCTCAGATCGAGTTCAGGAAAAGAAGGCTGCAGAATTTGCTGCATTAAAGCAACGATCTTTGTCAGTGGCCGAGTATGAGGCCCAATTCTCTAGATTATCTCGGTATGCTAAGCATCTAGTTAGCACCGAGAAAATAAAAGCTAGGAGGTTTCTTAATGGGCTCAAGCCCCAAGCTATTACCCAAGTAGCACCATTGGACATTCAAGTCTACTCGGAGATAGTACGTCGAGCTCAACTATTAGAAGATGCCACGGAACTGTCTGATAGAATTCGTGGTAAGCATAAGAAGGAGCAAGTTACAGGTTCGGGTTCCTTTAAACCCAACTTCAAGAAAAGGCCTAGCAATGGAGGAGCATCCTCACAAGACCAAAAGTTCAAGAAGACCAAGCCCTTCTCTATCACCACTACCTCTCCAAATACAGTGTGCAAACATTGTGATAAAGCGGGTCATAGAGCAGAAGAATGCTGGAGGAAACTAGGAGCATGTCTCCGTTGTGGGAGTCGTAAGCATCGGATTCCCGATTGCCCATTACTTAACAATCAAGCCGATGTCGGGAAACACCCAGTAACCAAGAATGCTCGTCTTCATGCAATCAAGGAGACCGAGCAAGAAGAAGAAGGCGGCTTAGTGGAAGGTACATTGAAAGTTTGTTCCAGGAATGCATATGTCTTAATTGATACTGGTGCATCGCATTCTATTATTTCTAAGAAGTTTGCTGACCCATTACCCCTAGAACCGGAATGGATAAAGTTAGTTTTGTCTACTCCTCTGGATGATGAGACTGATATTACACATCATTACCAAAACTGCGAAGTATTGGTTCAGGGTAGAAATCTCCCTATTGATCTCATATGTTTAGATCTGAAAGAGTATGATGTTATACTAGGGGCAGATTGGTTATCCAAGTATCAGGCAACGGTTGATTGCTGCAATAGCAAGGTTACTTTCAAGGAATTTCCAGAACTAATATTTACTAGCCCCAAGAGTCGGAGCAAAAACCCTCTTATTTCAGCTCTCCGAGCTAGCAAGCTCATCAGGAAAGGATGTACATCTTTCCTTGCCTTTGTCACAGTTAAAGAAGCTAAGGAAGCTAAGCTAGAAGACATTCCAGTGGTACAAGAATTTCCGGACGTGTTTCCAGAAGATTTGCCGGGATTACCCCCGCAAAGAGAAGTGGCCTTCACCATTGACTTAGTCCCTGGTGCTGGTCCGATTTCAAAGGCACCTTATAGGATGTCACCTGCTGAACTCAAGGAGTTAAAGGAGCAATTGATGGAACTCATTAAGAAAGGATTCATAAGACCAAGTACTTCCCCGTGGGGAGCACCTGTGCAATTTGTAAAGAAGAAAGATGGATCCATGAGATTATGCATCGACTATCGACAGTTGAATCATCTCACTATCAAGAATAAGTATCCACTGCCGAGAATCGATGAATTATTTGATCAGATTTCAGGATCCAAATATTTTTCCAAGATTGATCTTAGGTCGGGATATCATCAATTAAGAATCAAGGATGATGACATTCATAAGACCGCATTCAGAAGCAGGTATGGCCATTATGAATTCGTTGTTATGCCTTTCGGACTAACAAATGCCCCTGCTGCCTTTATGCAGTTAATGAATAGTATATTCAGGCCTTATTTGGATCAATTCGTGGTGGTCTTTATTGATGATATATTGATTTATTCCAAGACCAAGGAAGAGCATGAGGAACATTTGAGGATTACATTACAAATATTGAGGACAAACCAATTATATGCAAAACTTAGCAGGTGTGAATTCTGGCTTGAAGAAGTGATTTTTCTCGGACATGTTATATCAAAGGATGGCTTGTCTGTGGACCCATCAAAGGTTGAAGCTGTAAGGAACTAGGAAAGACCGACCAATGCTAGCGAGATCCGAAGTTTCTTAGGTCTTGCCGGCTATTACAGGCGATTCATCAAGGATTTCTCTAAAATCGCCGTGCCACTTACGAGGTTAACTCGCAAGGAGATCCGTTATGAATGGGATGAGGAATGTGAAAGAAGCTTCCAAACTCTCAAGGATCATCTTACTACAGCTCCTATCTTAGCATTGCCAATAGAAGGAGAGAAATTCGAGGTATACACTGATGCTTCTGGCATTGGCCTCGGGTGTGTTCTAATGCAACAAGGGAAGGTTATAGTCTACTCTTCTCGTCAATTAAAGAAGCATGAAGAGAACTACCCAGTCCATGACTTAGAATTGGCCGCGGTAGTATTTGCACTCAAAATATGGAGACATTACCTATATGGAGTACAGTTCACTGTATACTCCGATCACAAAAGTCTCAAATATCTTTTCTCACAGAAGGAACTAAATATGAGGCAAAGACGCTGGCTAGAATATCTCAAGGACTTCGACTTCAATATACAATATCACCCCGGAAAGGGTAATCATGTAGCAGATGTCCTTAGTCGAAAGCCGAGAGCACTGTTAGCCAATTGTATGATTCAAGAATGGAAATTGCTGGAACAATTCTCTGGACTCAATATAAGCATGGACACGGACCCTAGATGTGTCACATTATCTCATGTAAGCATACAGTCAGATTTATGGTCTGAAATACAAGCACTTCAGAATAATGATCCTACATTAGTAGAAATCAAGGGCAGATTAGAAGAACAATCGGATTTCCAATTAGCTTCTGATGGAAGATTAATGTTCAAGAATAGAACTTGTATACCGGACTACCCAGAATTGAAGAAGAATGTCTTAGATGAAGCTCATAGTTCAAGGTATATGATTCATCCTGGATCTACCAAAATGTACCAAGATGTAAAAAGAAATTTTTGGTGGCCCAACATGAAAAGAGAAATAGCGGACTACGTATCACGCTGTCTCACGTGCCAACGAGTCAAGGCGGAACACCAAAAGCCTGCTGGAAAACTACATCCTCTAGATATCCCTAAATGGAAGTGGGAGGATATTGGTATGGATTTCATCATGGGTTTATCTAAATCAAAAAGAGGACATGATGGAATATGGGTTATCATTGACCGATTGACTAAATCAGCGCATTTCTTACCAATCAAGAGTCGATGGTCAGTTGATGTCTTAGCTGCACTATACATCAAGGAAATAGTCAGATTACATGGTATTCCTGTTTCAATCGTGTCTGACAAAGATCCCCGTTTTACTTCTCATTTTTGGAAAGGACTACAACATTCGTTGGGAACGAGACTTAACTTTAGCACAGCCTTTCATCCTCAAATGGATGGTCAGACCGAGAGAACCAATCAAGTAGTCGAAGATATGCTAAGAGCATGCATTACTGATTTTGATGGAAACTGGCATGATCACTTGCCTCTGGTCGAATTTGCATACAATAATAGCTACCAGGCAAGTATACAACTGGCACCTTTTGAAGCCTTATACGGAAGGAGTTGCCGATCACCCTTATGCTGGGATGAAGTTGGAGAGAAACAACTGTTTGGTCCAGAAATGGTAAGGGACACTACCGAGAAGATACAATTGATCAAAGAGAGACTGTAAATTGCTCAGTCTAGACAAAAGGCTTATGCTGACACAAGAAGAAGAGATCTTGAATTCCAAGTTGGAGATCATGTATTTCTCAAGATATCGCCTGGACGTGGAATACGAAGATTTGGTGTTAAGGGCAAGCTTACACCAAGATTTATCGGACCTTTTGAGATACTAGAAAGAGTTGGCGAGGTTGCTTATCGCATCGCATTGCCACCTCAACTGACCGAAGTACACGATGTGTTCCACATATCTATGTTGAAGAAGTATGTGCATGATCCATCACATATTATTGAGTATGGAGATCTAGTGATTCAGAAGGATCTCACATATGAGCAGAAGCCCATAAAGATACTAAATCGAGAAGTACGAACCCTAAGGAATAAGGTTATTCCCATGCTAAAAGTACAATGGAATAAGAATTCAGAACATGAAGCTACATGGGATACCGAGGAATCTATGAGGAAGCGATTTCCAGAATTATTTTAGAAGGTATGAACTCTACACTCTCCATAGGTAAATGTATGATATGGAATTTGGGGACCAAATTCTTTTAAGTGGGGGAGGGTGTAGCAACCCGGATAAAATAAAAAGGAATAAATAAATCAAAATAGATTAAAAAGATTTAATAAAATAAATGAAAGAGCTTGGAAGAAAAAGAACTAAACTCTAATGAAAGTAACGCCTCATCTAAAGGTGCTACCTTACAAGAAACGCCCTCACCTAAGGCGTGAATTAAAGAAAGGACGCCCAAATAATAAGGCGTCAAATTTCAAACGACCAAAATAAAATAAAAAGGGCAAGATAGCGTAACGCCCTTTGAGTGGACGCTTTTCAACAAGTAACGACGCTTGACAAGGCGTCAATTTAAATTCGACGCCCTTACTTAGGATGCTAATTCAGTTTGAGTTCCGTTCGACCCAGGAGTCTATCCAAGGTAAGTTGATAACTATGAGAAAGAGTTCGAATGTAGTAATAACTCTAATATGGAAGTATTACTTCCAATCAAACACTAACTCTATTAGGATTCTAGAAATCCTATAAATAACCCACTGCTTGAACCGAGAACGCTATTTGGCGTTCGGACTCTTCTAAGGTACGTAAAGAATAGCATGTTCTTTTTCTTTACTCTGTCTATCGAATTTGCGAAGAATACTGATGATTCTTCATCTACTTCTGATTAAAGGTTGAAAGCTTCTGTCTTCCGAAGAACAAGTAAGTTCTTTCCCCTTGTTTTCGGTTACGTATAAGAAGATTTTAATATCTTCTTCTTCGTTTCTTCTGTCTCTACAGGTTGTCTGTAGAAGTGAACCCGGTTGATTGAAGAATTGTGGGTTCTTCATCTGCATCCTCTTCTGTGCGTGCTGCTGCTATTAAGATCGAAAGCTTCAAAAAGACTCTGTTTATAAAACAGAGTATCGTTCTTTCCTCACAGAACCTGCATCCGTCCAAATCCTTATCAAGGTAGGATTTTCTCATGGAACGTAGCCCAAACCGCCATATAATTATAGATGATTGTCATTGGTAGTTCATGCATATAGTTTTCATGTGTTCTGTGTATTTTCTACAGAGTTTTGAAAGAAACGACCCTAACAAGGGCGTTGATTTAAAATACACGACCCTGTCCAGGTCGTCAATTCCAGATTTGACGCCCCGCACACGGACGTTAATTCCTGTTAATTGATAAATAGCATGTTTAAAAATAAATTATCAATGCAAACATGATTCTAAATAAATGCATGACTGTTCTATTGAGATCCTGATATTTTCTGGTCCTGACTATATACCATGTTATCTCAAAGTCGATGAATTCTTGAAATCACGACCTTGTCCAGGTCGTCTTTTATTGAACTGACGCCCCATACCAGGGCGCTTTCTGTAAACTAACGCCCCTATCCAGGGCGCGTTTCATTGAAATTCCCAGATTTATAATATTCTGCAAACTAGAAATATTGAAGGGACGACTGCTGTACACGTCGTCAACTTGTAATTAAACGCCCCTCACCAGGGCGCGTTTTTGGTAAAACACTGAATTATTGAAATTCCTGCAAAGTAGGAAAAATAGATAAACGCCCTTACGTAAGGCGTTAATTACTTGAGTAGTGACTTTACTTAAGTTGTTATTTTCATGTAAAAATATTTTTACCCTGTTTCTGATAACCGATGGTTTCAGTATATCTATATATATGTATATCGGCACTATATTCCAATCCGTGAGTATAGTCCCACGTTTTCATGATGTTTTATCGATCACCTTCAATTCTCATTGACATACAAGCTCTCCATTGGACATTCCGTTCCTTTGGACTAGCAAGTTAGTCATAGAGACCTCCGTAAGACTCCTCGAAGCCTTGGATTCCCTCAAGGCCGACTGAGCTGGTTGTACCCTAAAAACCCATTACACTATTGAATGCCATGTCACTCTAAAAGGAACATAGTATACCGGCCCTTATGATATGCAAAGAGTATATCATGAGAATTCTTAATGGGATGATGATATCATGCCATTTGTTGATGTTCATGTGGACCTCAATTCTATATAAAGAATGTCCATACTTGTCATGGTACCCGAGTTAAGGGAACCTAATTCCACCTAGTTTCATCGTTCATCGTGATTGTACCGTTGTTATCGCCTATCTATGTCCAATATCGTATTTTTGGACTCCATTCTCTCAAAGTTATCCTACGTGTCTACAAGCTTAAATTGTTGAAATTCCATATTAGCTATATATACAAGTGTGGATGTCAAATATACATGATAAATGCCTGCGCATATAGGGCCCGATCTGGTCCTGGGAGGAGCACCCGAAAGTACTTGTGCCCATGGGAGTTGAATGATAAGGTATCTGGCATTATACCGAGTGCATGACTAGCTTGATTGGACATTCCACACAAATCTTGTACTTGACTCGTACTTGACATGACATGACTTGCGTGACCCGAAAAAGGGTAATTACTTGTTTGCTTGATACATGATAGCCAAAGTTCTTGACATGACTTGCTAAAAAGTACTTGCTTGAATATCTTGTTATCTTTTCTTGAAAGCTCATGACTAGTTCATCTTGCTGTCTTATTGATAAATTCTCTCTCTATCTTGTCGTTTTATGCGAGCATGCATAGCTATAGTGCATTCATGAAAGATCTAAATACTTAAACCCCTTGCTAGTTCCTGAGATATAATTTCCTACTGAGCGTTCGCTCACTCCGTGTGTTCCCTACTTTTCAGGTAATTCCGACGACGAGGGAAGTCAATCGGATGGGAATGGTCAAGAGTGAAAGTGATAGAACTTCTCCAAGGGTCATCTAGTCTTTTTCCTATTTTCTTGAGTCAACTATGTACTTTTCCTTTTGAATAGAGTATAGGATTTGTAATAGTCTATCCATTATGAAATAAAGGATTGGGTTATCATTACTTTTGCGCATCTCTGTTTTGGTGTCGAATACACTACTACTCTGATTGACATGATTGATATAAACTCGTCGCGCATATCCGAGTATCTTCCGCACCCGGGGCGTGACAACTTTCATCTCCCCGGTCGTGTTGGAACGATCGGCATGGCCATCCGGTCGGTATTTCAAGTTTTAGACCCCGGCCCCGACCTGGCAGTTCATTTGAACCAAGTGTATTTTAGAAATGAACTTTGAGCGTTGAGCTCAAACCAGGCATCCGATTTGGATTCCGTCAGTTCTGACAAGTCACTTTCATCTCCCCAGTCGTGTTGGAACGATCGGCACGGCCATCCGGCCGGTATTTCAAGTTTTAGACCTCCGGCCCCGACCTGGCAGTTCATTTGAACCAAGTGTATTTTAGAAATGAACTTTGAGCTCCGAGCTCAAACCGGGCATCCGATTTGGATTCCGTCAGTTCTGACAAGTCACTTTCATCTCCCCGGTCGTGTTGGAACGATCGGCACGGCCATCCGGCTGGTATTTCAAGTTTTAGACCCCCGGCCCCGACCTGGCAGTTCATTTGAACCAAGTGTATTTTAGAAATGAACTTTGAGCGCCGAGCTCAAACCGGGCATCCGATTTGGATTCCGTCAGTTCTGAAAAGTCACTTTCATCTCCCCGATCGTGTTGGAATGATCGGTACGGGCATCCGGCCGGTATTTCAAGTTTTAGACCCCCGGCCCCGACCTGGCAGTTCATTTGAACCAAGTGTATTTTAGAAATGAACTTTGAGCACCGAGCTCAAACCGGGCATCCGATTTGGATTCCGTCAGTTCTGACAAGTCACTTTCATCTCCCCGGTCGTGTTGGAATGATCGGCACCACCATCCGGCCGATATTTCAAGTTTTAGACCCCCGGCCCCGACCTGGCAGTTCATTTGAACCAAGTGTATTTTAGAAATGAACTTTGAGCGCCGAGCTCAAACCGGGCATCCGATTTGGATTCCGTCAGTTCTGACAAGTCACTTTCATCTCCCCGGTCGTGTTGGAATGATCGGCATGGCCATCCGGCTGGTATTTCAAATTTTAGACCCCCGGCCCCGACCTGGCAGTTCATTTGAACCAAGTGTATTTTAGAAATGAACTTTGAGCGCCGAGCTCAAACCGGGCATCCGATTTGGATTCCGTCAGTTCTGAAAAGTCACTTTCATCTCCCCGATCGTGTTGGAATGATCGGTACGGGCATCCGGCCGGTATTTCAAGTTTTAGACCCCCGGCCCCGACCTGGCAGTTCATTGGAACCAAGTGTATTTTAGAAATGAACTTTGAGCGCCGAGCTCAAACCGGGCATCCGATTTGGATTCCGTCAGTTTTGACAAGTCACTTTCATCTCCCCGGTCATGTTGGAACGATCGGCATGGGCATCCGGCCGGTATTTCAAGTTTTAGACCCCCGGCCCCGACCTGGCAGTTCATTTGAACCAAGTGTATTTTAGAAATGAACTTTGAGCGCCGAGCTCAAACCGGGCATCCGATTTGGATTCCGTCAATTCTGCCAAGTCACTTTCATCTCCCCGGTCGTGTTGGAATGATCGACACGGCCATCCGGCCGGTATTTCAAGTTTTAGACCCCCGGCCCCGACCTGGCAGTTCATTTGAACCAAGTGTATTTTAGAAATGAACTTTGAGCGCCGAGCTCAAACCGGGCATCCGATTTGGATTCCGTCAGTTCTGACAAGTCACTTTCATCTCCCCGGTCGTGTTGGAATGATCGGCACGGGCATCCGGCCGGTATTTCAAGTTTTAGACCCCCGGCCCATACCTGGCAGTTCATTTGAACCAAGTGTATTTTAGAAATGAACTTTGAGCGCCGAGCTCAAACCGAGCATCTGATTTGGATTTCGTCAGTTCTGACAAGTCACTTTCATCTCCCCGGTCGTGTTGGAATGATCGGCATGGGCATCCGGCCGATATTTCAAGTTTTAGACCCCCGGCCCCGACCTGGCAGTTCATTTGAACCAAGTGTATTTTAGAAATGAAGTTTGAGTGCCGAGCTCAAACCGGGCATCCAATTTGGATTCCGTCAGTTCTGACAAGTCACTTTCATCTCCCCGGTCGTGTTGGAAAGATCGGCATGGGCATCTGGCCGGTATTTCAAGTTTTAGACCCCCGGCCCCGACCTGGCAGTTCGTTTGAACCGAGTGTATTTTAGAAATGAACTTTGAGCGCCGAGCTCAAACCGGGCATCCGATTTGGATTCCGTCAGTTTTGCCAAGTCACTTTCATCTCCCCGGTCGTGTTGGAATGATCGGCATGGGCATCCGGCCAGTATTTCAAGTTTTAGACCGCCGGCCCCGACCTGGCAGTTCATTTGAACCAAGTGTATTTTAGAAATGAACTTTGAGCGCCGAGCTCAAACCGGGCATCCGATTTGGATTCCGTCAGTTCTGATAAGTCACTTTCATCTCCCCGGTCGTGTTGGAATGATCGGCACGGGCATCTGGCCGGTATTTCAAGTTTTAGACCCCTGGCCCCGACCTGGCAGTTCATTTGAACCAAGTGTATTTTAGAAATGAAGTTTGAGCGCCGAGCTCAAACTGGGCATCTGATTTGGATTCCGTCAGTTCTGCCAAGTCACTTTCATCTCCCCAATCGTGTTGGAATGATCGGCACGGCCATCCGGCCGGTATTTCAAGTTTTAGACCCCCGGCCCCGACCTGGCAGTTCATTTGAACCAAGTGTATTTTAGAAATGAACTTTGAGCGCCGAGCTCAAACCGGGCATCCGATTTGGATTCCGTCAGTTCTGACAAGTCACTTTCATCTCCCTGGTCGTGTTGGAATGATCGGTACGGGCATCCGGCCGGTATTTCAAGTTTTAGACCCCCGGCCCCCAAATTTTCTCAATTCTTCTGAAGTAAATGAGTTTTAAAATTAATAATGAACATAATTGAGTAATTCCATCAAAATAAAAACATAGTAAACACTCACCTGTGCGGGCTGTGCTGTGGTGGTGGTGGATTGCTGAGGGACCATTCCGCTCTGGGAGAGGAGGCCACTAATTGCCTGCAAGAATACTGACACTTGGCTAGAGATCTCTTGCTTGAAATGCTGCTGCTGCCGCTGCATATCAGAAATCTGCGATCGGACCATGTCCATCATGTCGCTGGCAGAAGCGCTGGGGGCAACGGAAGGTATAGTGAAGGCACTGCCACTGGAAGAAGTATAGCTAGAACTCGCACACGCTGATGTCACCGCGCTTGCGTCTAGGCTCTCCCCAAAACCATATAGTAGGCCTTTCTTCGGTACGCCAGCTGCTGCCACCCACTCCACCGGATCGAACTCCGGCTGCTGCGTGTCTCCCTCCCCGTACTTCTCTGTCACTGCTTTGCTATATGTTTCCTACAAATTGAATAAAATAACTAGTCAATTTCATATGAATTACATGCCGATTTTAATGAACGGTACAAGTTACATATGTAGATAAACTTACCGCTGCTGACTTAGCTGTGTCACTCACAAAATCATTAGTCCCCTTCTTTTTGTGTGTTCTGTCGAACACCTCGAGGAACGACGGAGGTCGATTAAGCTCCACAGCCTGTTATACAATTCATAGTAAAAAAAAGTCAAATATTGGGATAAATTGTAAGAAGATAAATTGGTATATTACTTACCAATTTTTGTTTATGAGCCGCATAAGAGATGGACCCACTCGTATGCAAATTTGAACCTGGTTTTGACGCCCTGTTTGCTTTGGCTTTTTCGGACTTTTCTATCCACTTGGGGTCGGCAAAATGGTCACAAGATATCTCCCAATCCTCCTGCCTCATCCATAGAGGGCGATGCACCTTCCACAATTGTCGGTCTTCACTCCCCCCACTCAATTTTTTAGCGTGTGCTCGGGCCTCATGTATTTTCCTCTTGTAACTTGAGAGCATAGTAGACTCCCAGGCACGACGACATCTCGCCGCGTCATGTCCACATGTGAATTGAAAAGACCGCTGTAAATCAATTACTTTTCACACTTAGTATAAAGTTGTAAATTGACTTTGGGAAATACTTGAATTAAATGACGTAATTACTTACTAACAACATGTTGTACAATGAATCGCGGACGGACATCGGAAAATCTCTGAAAGTGGAAGCTGTCCCGGGCACATGTGCCAACATGAGTTCGGTGGAATGATGGACAGCACTGTGGGGTTCAAATTTCATACTGCAACTGTAAATGTCAAAATATTCATATTAGACAGTTGAGGGCTAATTAATGTAATATAACCTTATAGATTTACCCGGATACCCAACACGGGCGACGTCTATCATGGGTCGTGCCTCCCTCGTGACAACTGCCGGCATCGTCAAGGGGTTGACTGGTGGGGGTGGGCCCTGTACAAGTGGGAGGTGGTGGGAGGGCACTGAGACCTGCAAGAATTTATTGTCATGTGGAGTGATACATATACTACGAATATATAATTAAAATATACATACCTGCAGCGGGAGGTGGTGGGGGTGGCGTATGCACAACAGGTGGGAGGCCACTGAGACCTGCAAGAATTTATTGTCATGTGGAGTGATACATATACTGCGAACATATAATTAAAATATACATACCTGCAGCGGGAGGTGGTGGGGGTGGCGTATGCACAACAGGTGGGAGGCCACTGAGACCTGCAAGAATTTATTGTCATGTGGAGTGATACATATACTGCGAACATATAATTAAAATATATATACCTGCAGCGGGAGGTGGTGGGGGTGGCGTATGCACAACAGGTGGGAGGCCACTGAGACCTGCAAGAATTTATTGTCATGTGGAGTGATACATATAATACGAACATATAATTAAAATATACATACCTGTAGCGGGAGGTGGTGGGGGTGGCGTATGCACAACAGGTGGGAGGCCACTGAGACCTGCAAGAATTTATTGTCATGTGGAGTGATACATATACTGCGAACATATAATTTAAATATATATACCTGCAGCGGGAGGTGGTGGGGGTGGCGTATGCACAACAGGTGGGAGGCCACTGAGACCTGCAAGAATTTATTATCATGTGGAGTGATACATATACTGCGAACATATAATTAATATATATATACCTGCAGCGGGAGGTGGGGGGGGTGGCGTATGCACAACAGGTGGGAGGCCACTGAGACCTGCAAGAATTTATTGTCATAAGTAGAACAAATATTGAAGAATTTAAATTAAAATATACATACATGATCCTCGAGTCTTTTTGCCACTGAGACCTGCAAGAATTTATTGTCATGTGGAGTGATACAAATATTACGAACATATAATTAAAATATACATACCTGCAACGGGAGGTGGTGGGAGTGGCATATGCACAATAGGTGGGAGGCCACTGAGACCTGCAAGAACTTATTTTCATAAGTAGAACAATTGTTCAAGAATTTAAATTAAAATATACATACCTGTAGCGGGAGGTGGTGGCGTATGTACAAGTGGTGGTGAGCCGACACTTGCACCTATAAATAAATTCTTTTAAGTTTGTAAATAATTAAAATATTTATATAGCTAACTTATTGATCAAATATACCTGTGTCTGAAGAAGATGGTAGCGAGGAGGGAGTAGCACCCCTCTCACTGCTAGATCTCCTCCCACCCCTAGTACGACCTCCTCGCACCATTTCCTTATTAATAACAAAACAATTAATACATATTAATCCACAATTATATAAGGCTAGACAAATGTTATTTAAAATTATGCTTAAAAGTAAGAATCTTCTTACTAAATTATCAAAACATGCCTCCCTCATGTTGATATATCTAGCTCAACTTCATCATCTTCGTCATCCATAGTAGTCTCATGAGATTCAAAATCTTCGTCTTCATCTGATTCTTCCTCCCCTCTAACATCAACATTTAGCTCTGTCGGATTGACTTCTTCCACTCCATCTCGCGTACGTAATGACAGTGGCTCATCAGATTTGTCCAGATTAAACCTAGAGGAACCGACATCGCCAACTTCGTCTGATTGATAATATTCAGCACGAGCAACCTCTGAGACATCTCCACTCATAGTTAACTCATAAGTGGGAAAGAGTTTTGAATTAACCCTGCAAACTGCCCACCAATCTCTATTCTTGGATGATGGATAGCTTGAATAGTACACTTGCTGGGCTTGTGCGGCTAAAATGAACGGTTCATAGGTCTTAAGTTTAGACCTATGCTTGACATTGACAATCCCATAATTTGTGTCATGTAGAACAGAATTAGGATCAAACCATTGACACTTAAATATGTATACATGATTGTCTTGTCCCAAATACTGAAGTTCTAAGACTTCTTCAAGAATACCATAGTAGTCCAATGCCATTTCATTGTATAAACTTCCCTTCACACATACGCCGCTGTTCACCCTTCACACAATTAAGAATACCATAGTTCTAAAATCCGGATGTCCCTTAAAGACAATAACCACACAGCCTTCAGATCCCCCAAAGGGATTTTCAACTACAAGCGCATACCCTTCGGTTTGAAAAATGCCGACGCTACTTACCAAAGGGCCATGACCAAGATATTCAATGAAATGCTGTGCCACACCATCGAATGCTATGTCGATGACCTCGTCGTCAAGACTAAAAAGTGAGAAGACCATTTACGAGATTTACGTCAAGTCTTCGAGCGTCTCAGGCAATATGGTCTCAAGATGAACCCCATGAAATGCGCCTTTGGCGTATCCAGCGGCAAATTTCTCAGCTTCGTCGTCAGGTACCAAGGAATCGAGGTGGACCCTAGCAAGATCAAAGCAATCCGGGAGCTTTCACCACCCGGTAACATCACCAAACTCAGGTCCTTGCAAGGGAGGCTGACCTATATTCGGAGGTTTATTTCTAACCTCTCTGGTCGATGTGCGCCTTTCAGCAAGCTGATGAAGAAAGACGCCCCCTTAGTATGGGACCCAGAATGCCAGGCGACTTTTGAGCAAATCAAGGAGTACCTCCTTACTCCCCCAGTTTTGGGGGCACCAATCAAGGGTAAACCCTTCATCCTTTATATTGCTGCCATGGATGCTTCGCTTGGAGCTCTATTGGCGTAAACAAATGTGGAAGGTAAAGAGCAGCCCCTCTCTTACCTCAGCCGGAAGTTAATCGGTTCTAAGTACCGCTACTCTCCTATGGAGAAGGTTTGCTTGGCATTGGTGTTCATAGTTAAGAAGTTGCGACATTGTCTCATGTCCCATCGAGTCAAGCTTATATACAAGCACGACCCTCTAAAGTATCTCCTTCGGTAACCTGTCCTCTCAGGCCGACTGGAGGGGTGGGCTCTTGATAAGTGCTATATTTTACATCATAATTTACATCACATCTATCATCTTTGAGCATTATTTGAGTATATTTGTGCAACATGAGCATTAATTACATTCTCACACATTATTTGAGTCTTCATGCATTTTATCATCTTTTTGAGCTTAAAAGACCATGTGAGAAGTATTTAAATATTTACACAATTATTTTGGAATTAAATAGATTGATATTTTAATTTTCAGGAAAAAGCGACCTAGATCAAGGCGCTATTTAAATAACGACTGATGTAAGGGCGCGTCTTCAGCAAGAAGTGACAATGTCACAGGCGTCAATTCATTTGAAAGAAGAAAGTGAAAAATAATAAAAAAAGAGAGAAAAGAATTAGCGCCCGAGATGAGGTCGCTAATCATTGAAAGGACGCCCAAAGTGAATGTCGTCAATTCCTATTTTACGAAAAATGTGGAAATAGCAAAATAAGGAAATAAGAAACTGACGCCCGAGTGAAGAGGCGCTACTTTAGGAAAGGACGCCCTAGATTAAGGCGTCATTTAAAGAAAGAACACCCCAGATGAAGTCGCTGTTTCAAGTTCAACCAGATATGGCAACTACAGTTTCCCGATCGAAGTCTCCTTCCAATTTTCAAGCTTATCCAAGTCATATTCAAGGAAAGGAGGACTCCAAGGATGGAAAGAAGTCTAATTGGGTGAAGTTGTATTGCTAAAAACCTGGATTTGAGTGGATTTGGGAAGTCCACGATCGTAAGAGACCAAAAACCCTATAAAAGGATGCCATGGTCGCAGGGTTACGGAGAGAATAGTTTGGAGATCTGCCTTAGGGATTAATTTCGAAGCCTTTTTTTTCATCTTTTGCAGTTAAGTTCTTCATCAAAGTTCCTCATTTTGAAATCTTCTCCAACTTCTTCTTCTTCCTCTTCTCCTAATTCGTTCTCGTTTTTATGCTATAATTAGTTTTTCAAAGCTCTGTCTACGGTTTTTACTGTTCACCCGATTTTCATACTTTCTGTTCTTCATCGTTTTTCTCCCTCTTCTGATCCTCATCTCTTTCTGTTGTCTTCACAAAAGTTGTGCGTTTCTGAAAGTTCTTCAACTTCTTCTTCTACCTCATCTTCCAATTCCTCACCGTTTTAAAGCTATAGTCAAATTTCTAAAGTTCAGATTTTTAGAGTTCTGCATTGTTCATCCGCGACCACCTCCTGTTCATCCTCAATTTTCTCTATCTTCCTCTCGTTTTTAAACTCTGAAGTCTTCACCAATCTTCTTCATCTTCTCAATCTCTACAACTTTCATGTTTTCTACTTTTCATGCCTTAGGGATTAAAGCTTTGATTTTAAAGTTATTCTTCCTCCAAATCACCCTCTGTTTTCAATCTAGCTTTTCACTGTTTCTTCTCAAAACACACCAACACACACACACACCCTTTTGCATTGTTTTCAAATTTCCTCCATCTATTTCTTTCTTCCTCTATTTTCCTCTCATATCCCAAGGCGGATCTTCATCTATTAGTCTTCTCACGGCGTTGGCATCCAAGGCGAGGCGATCTTCATCCAAGGCTTGGCAAGGAGGCGGCGTTATTCTTCATGCATTGGCTATAATTACTTATCTTTTCTTTTTTTGATGTTCCCATATTGTAATTCTTATTTTTTCTAGTGTGACTTTCCACTATCATCTTAATGAAATTCATCATTTGTGAAATTATGTTTCTCTCTCTATCTCCTCTAATTTCTCTTCTTAAACCCTCTCATGTTCTTTAAATAGTTTTCATGCAATTTGTCTTTCCTTAGATTAATCTCACTCAAAATTTGATTTTCAAAGCATAAGGTGTTTTTCCAACTTGATAAAATAAGGATTTTTCCTCCTCGTGGGATCGACTCCGCTTACCACTATATAATTTGATTTTCCAATCTTTTAAAGTGAGTGAGTGTTAACATTTAGAAATTGTGGCACGGCTTTCTTAACGACACTAGTCGGTGCGCATCAATTTTTGGCACCGTTGCCGGGGAGGAAATTAATTTTTATGTTGGGAAATTCCTTGTGTTTGATTTGTATATAGTTTTACTTATTTTTCTATTTTACTTTGCAGGAAAAAGCAAAAAAATCAGAAAATCAGAAAATCCAAAGAAATTCTGACCTGAAATTCCAAGAAATAAAATCTGTCACAAGAAGCGTCGCTAAATCCCAGATCTGTCACAGAAAGCAGAAATTCAGAAAAATCTGAGAAAATCAAGCGTCGCTGAAAGGTCAGAAACATAGGTAAAGCTCATGTTTTGCTAATTTCTAAAAAATTCTAAAAAAATCAGAAAATTTTTGAAAAATTTCAAAAAAAGTCAAAAATCCAGAAAACACAAAAAACATGCTTTTAGATTTTATTTTGCAGTAGTTTTGCATATTGTGTGGTATTTTTAGTTTATAGAGTATTTCATGCATATCTCTATTTGAAAATTAAAAAAAATCTAAAAAATTCTCTAAAAATAAAATAAAAATAAGAAAACATAAACAAAAAAAGTTTCATCATGCTAGCATATCTCCATCTTAGTTGCATTACTTTCATGCATTTGTGCATTTAGTTGCTCTTTTTATTTTTTATTCTTTATTTACAACATCTTTTGAAAAAAAATTCTCTTCTCATCTATTTCCCCTCCTTAAGGGCATTAGGATCTTTACACCCCTCTTGGATTGGAAGGACACTCCATTGAGCATTCCGTCTCTTTGGACTTGAAATTCTATTTCTAAGACCTCCATAAGTCCCCGCACCCGTAGATTCCCTCACGGACGCCGGGCAGGTTGTACCACGAAGCACCTTGTAGTTAGAGTGCCCTTAGAAGGTTTTCCAAAAAAAAAAATCATCATCAATCATTCATTGCATATCAAAAATTCAAAAAAAAAAAAACCAACGTGTTGCATGCATTATTCATATAGTTAAAAAAAAACCTTAAAAAATAAGTGAGAAATTCATGTTTTTGAGTTGGGCTTGCAAGTTCAATAAGACATACCTTTTGACCCACTTTCTTGATCCATTCTTTGGGCTATGAATCCAAACTCCTTTATGCCACCTTATTATCAAGATCATAATCATATGTGGGCCAAATCGGCCCATTATGTTGCCAACGGTCCAACTCAATCTTTTTCATTCACTCACAATGGTTTGGCCCATTATGATAGCCAATCCTCTTGGTCAGCCTATAATGGAAGCCCTTCTTATAATGACATTCCGTTCATGGGGCCCCAATTTCATTCTTCTACTCAAAGTCATATTCAAAATACTCAGTCTTTTCCTAGGCCGTATGACTCCACTCTAATCTAAAAGCAAGTTTGTATGACTCAAAATCCCTCCCTATCTTCCTATGATTTTTGTCCACAATCTTCAAGCTCAAATGAGAGAGGGCAATCAGAGTATTCTTGGAATACTATGCAAAGGTTGGCCCAACATCCTTTACATCAAACTTCTCAGAATTGGGCTCCATATTCTAATGATTGTTATGATCAAGCTCAACATCAAGATGGATGGTCCATGTCCTCTTCAATTGATCACTCTTCCCTTTGTTATTCCTATGAATCTCAGCCTCAATGTTCATCTCCTTCATCCTCAAATCCGAATTCAGAGGAGAAATTCAATCAATTCTATCAATCAATCATGCTGCAAAATCAATCTCTCCAAGTGCGAACTGATAGGATGACTGAGGAAATTAAGAGGATAGAGGAAGAACAAGTGCTTAGCTACTCATGTTCCACTTTTACTGATCAAATTTCTTATGATGACTATGATCAATCTATGATTCCTCAAGAGTCTAACACTCAGATCAGTCTTAATTTTGAAGATGAAGAGATTATGGAGAGGTCTGGTCGGGAGACTTTAAACGAGGAACCTAAGAGATTTGAGGGGATCAAGGAATTTGATGACATTACATGTGAGAAGGAAGGTGCTAAATTACTTGATGATCATATTTCACTTATGTCCCTTCCTAAAGTTGAGAGTGAGGAGCTTGCGCTTACCTATGATTATGAGGAGAATTTTCAAGAAATCGATAATCTCAAGTTGGGGGGAGATAGTAAGATGCAAATTTATGATCAAATTTTACCACTACGCATATTTGAGGAGAGCATATTCCAAGTAGAAGAGGACAAAGAGATGACTGCAAGAAATGATTTGAGTGAAGTTATAAAACAATTGTCCTGGGTAAATAAAGAGGTGGGTAACTCCCATGACCTTACTCTCGATTGGGCATCTCTAAATCAAGGGGAGGATATTGATTTGCTATCTATTCTTGATACCGGTAATTCCATGGTGGATATTTTCATGTTAGCCGATTTGTCTGATTCCATTAAACCTTACAAGCTTCATGATGTTGAGGAGTATGCATCTTTCACTGTTTATTCTTCTAAGCTCCTTGGCACTGATCTGTTGCTTGAAACTCCTCTCCCTTTGATCCCTTCTCACCTCACTCATGATCATGAAATCTCTAAAAGTGAGGAAGAGCATGACATTTTGATTAATAATAAGGTCTTCATTAATGTTTTCAACACATATAAAGACCACAAGTTTGAAGAAAAATTTCTAATTAGTAATCAAGGGGATCCTTTTGGCCTAACTAATTCATCATGGTTTCTACCTCAGGCCACCCCATTAAGAGTTAGGTTGTTAATTCATACATTGCATGATCAACCGAATTGTGATAACAACCACTCTAGCCCCTATACAATCATGCTCAATCTCATCTTCTTGTGATACAATGTTTGGTTTTTCAATGACGATGAGATAACGTGGTGGCTCATTCTTAAATCCACATGTTGGTTATAGAGTTTGCACTTTTGAGCTTTCATACGTCTGGCTGAAGACGGAAAATTTATCGCTTCTGGGAGCCAACCCAAGGTTTTTGTTATTTAATGTTTTTGTTTAAGTATGTTTCAATAGTCAAGATAAGGTCAAAGGAGAAGAAGCTGTTACCGTCTGTTGATGGAGTTTTACCCAGCACACCAGGTTGTCTCTTTCCTACTCATTAAACTTTACTGTTACATTGTTCTTTCATTTCAATTTTACATGCCATTGAGGACAATGTCATTCAAGTTGGGGGGAGAGGGCAGAAAATTTTCATTGCATATAGTACAATCTGGTAGGGATTTAGCATGAATTCTTGCATATCATTTTTTGCATATTTGCATGAAAGTGAAAAGATGAAATCCCCGACTGAGTTTTATTGTTTCATGCTTGAATTGAAAGTAATTCTGGATTAGAAAAGGCTAGAGAGAAGGTTGAAGGAAAATTAAGTTCGATCTAGCCATGGAAAACTGATATAAGAATCTCTTTAAAGTTCATGCGCACTATTAGAAAAAAATCTTCACTATGCACTCTGATAAAGCAAAATAAGACAAGCCCTCTGTTATTTTGGGTACTGTATCTGATACTCTGCATTTCTTAAGGAGGAGATCTATTTCAAGAAAAAGCTTTCTGCCAAGTTCTATAAAAAAAAAGGAGAAAATACAAAGGCATATTGTTGAAGAAGAAAGAAATGATGAAATAGAAAGATCACGCCATGAAAAATGCCCCTGATTTGAGTAACCGGGCCTGCTTCACCTAAGACGTGTTGAGGTTCGCGCAAAAAGGTGAAGGGTAGTGCAGCATTATGGTTGTGCAAATGAGAAAAAAGTTCCAAAGGAACAAAAGAAAAAGGCAGACAAAAGCTAGTATGCTTAAATGCTCTGATCTGAGAGGTGCAGGGTTGAAAGGTACTTACTTGAAATAACAAATGGGGGATGCAATTGTCTTAACTGCAGATTTAGAATTACACATGCACAAGTGCTATTGAACTTTGATTTGTATTCTTAAGTCATGTGCTTTAATTTCCAATCTAAGGCTAATATGAGCATTAATGATTCTGGATTCCTAATCTTTGGTTGATTCTATGAAGGGAGAGCTGGATATAAGTGATGGGGACATCACATCCCATGCCCACGTTCACAGCTCGTCTCCTCGCCCCGGTTGCATCCGGCATGGTCTAGTTATCTAATTTTGAGTCCTACGTAATTTTTATTTGAGTCATTTGATGTAATTTTCATTTTACTTAAGTCATGTCCCTAGGTCTTGTGCTTATTTCCCTAAGTTTGAGAGTCATTATGTTGTTTAGTTAGTTATTGGGCCCAATTCATTGGGTTTGGCCCAAGTGCACCCCCTACCACCTCGGTTATTTGTCATTGAGTCTTTTGTCAGGGACTTATTGTAAAATGTGGGTTGCCTATATATAGGATCCCATTCCCCCCATTTCAACTTAATGAATCAATGAATGAAAAAAACATGTCATTTTGAGAGTTTACACTTCTTATCTAGTGGAGAGATTCCATTTTTTGGGTGAGAAACCCTAGGGGAGAGATTCCCCACCCTTCCCTCTCTTAATCTCTCTTTTTCACTCCACTTTCTCTCTCCTCAACACCCAAATTCAAATTTTCTTCTCTCTCCTCCCTTCCCAACCACCTCCACTCCCCACCTACCCCATTTAAGCCTCTTCCCATTCTCCACAACCCTCATCAATACTCCACCCCTTCCCAAGACCCCCTCCACCAATCCTCTCCTCACCATCCAACCCCCAACTACCCCTCCCACTTTCCCAAGCACCCTTCCCACTACCCCAAGCACCCCTTCCCTTCCCCAACACAACCCCCCCATTCCCAAGACAAAAAATTAACCCCACCCTTAAACCTATTTTCGAATATCCTTTCCTTCTCTCCATTCTAACCAAATTCGCAGCCCCCACTACCACTATCTATTGGACCCTCTTCCAGACCTTATTCTCCACCTCCCACACCTTAGGACACCCCCTCCAAGACCCCCTTACAACCAGGGGTCACTCCCACACTCATCTACCCTCTTCCCCTTCTTCTTTCTTGGTTATTGGAAGCTACTTTGAAGTTGCAGTTTGTTGTCTAGAGGTTGCAGATGAACCAGCAACTTGCAGTGGCCACCACGACTTCCTCCGGACGAGTTTGAAGACCCAAGAGCCATTGTCGGAAGCATCTACCAGTCTCCTTCGCAACAGAAGTGGTTTCATCTTCTTCCGATCTCCGAGCCGTCCAAGAGGTCCATTCTCCCACAACTGCGTAGTTCTACCTAGGCTGAGGACCTGAGCCAGATTAGAAGCTCTGCCACGACGAACCCCGAAGGAATCAGTCCACGCGTTCTTCTTCAAAGTTCTTCATCGACCAGTCTACTTCCAGAATCAAGAAACATAACTTCATTCGGCGTTCGTGATCCAGAGTTCTCGTTTTTCTCCCTCAGCTACGCAGATCTGCTACTCATAGTCTGCACCGACCAGTCGCCATTGTTCTGCATCCCTAGTCTTCTCTGACATCGGTTGGCTTCCCCGTCAGTTTTGCTGCGAAGAGGACTCGTCCACGATTCTAACGACTCTGACGGCGCTTGATTCTAAGTTCGGGAGCTGTCGGGGCATCCACTGCAACCTGCTGTTGGAAACCAGGAGCTAGCTCTGCAGAGATCCTGATCCGGAGAGAAAGCTTCACCACGACAAACCCCGGAAGAATCAGGCCACGAGATCTTCTGCAAAGTTCTTCCTCTCTCTGTCTACTTTCAGAACCAAGAAGTGGAACTCTGTTCGGCATCTGGCAGCAGAAGAATCTTTCGGCTTCCCCGTCAGTTCTGCTGCAAAGAAGACTCGTCCACGGTTCCAGCGGCTCTGGCAGCACCTGATTCGGAGTTCGGGAGCGGCCGAGGCAACCTCTTCTTCCTGCTGTTAGTAACCAGTTGCTGTTAGTCCGAGAATCAGCGTCCCTGTTCGAGCTCCTGCCCAGGCCAGCAGCGACCCCAGAAGAATTTGGCAAAATTCAGAGGCACTCCAGTTCCAGTAACCAAGATTTTCCCACTGGTCTCGCCCTCGACAAAATTCCTGATCACGTTCTGCAGCCACAGTACCGACTGTCTGTCCACAATTGCCGAGAGAAGGCAGATTCAGCGTATTCACTTCATCATCGTTTTAGCCCTAGTTTTCCCCACCCCGCTTGGCCGGCTGAAGGCCCCTCTCTGCGTGGAGATAATTTTGATTGTAACTATCATCTTCCCTTCCCCACGATCCCCCCCTTGCATGGGGTGTAGTGTTATAATAGCTTAAACAGGTCAAGCTACCCCGGCGCGGCGTGTGGGGAACCCACGCTTCCCCGCTCGCCCTCGTCTCCGAGCGGGACCGGTTTCTTCAACCGGTCGAGTAAGTGCTCCAAACTTTGCTCTAATTCATGCTTGTTCTTTCAATATTAGTTCATAAATTCCGCTGGCCGTGACGAGAGCCCGATCCTTAAGCTCATTTGCTATAAGTGATCATCGTGGGAAGAGAGTGGAACCGGTGCCCTTTGGCACTTCGTCGGACCCTTGATATGGGCAGCCGTACCCTTGGGGAATCAAACATTGGCCTTTCTGGCCCTCTACCAGCAAGGGCCTAGCCCACACAACCTCTCCTTGGCATTGCCAAGTTACCCCGGGTCTTAGTGAGCATCGGGTGAGCGGTTGCTATTATCGGTCCATTTTTGAATGCTTAATTGTGCTTGCTTGTTGAGTCCTAGGTTGTGTCACATCAATTGGTATCAGAGTAAGTTCTAGACTTATCTCTACTAAGTCTTGTCCTAGGGCCATTGCATGCATCACCTTTGTCCACTATCATGACTACCTCATACATGGCATATTCGCCACTCTTAGGCCCATTAGAAGCCTTTGTGTTTGATGGATCCCGCCCTAGCATATATCTAGAATAGGAGAAGTCCATAGACCAACACTTTGGGAGGTTTACCCTGTCAGGGCTTGTCCAAGTCAACTATGCCAAGAGTTTGCTTTGGCGCCAAGCTAGGAAAGAATGGGAGAACATTGTAGGTTTGAAAGAAGCCAAAGGGGAAGCACCCATTGAATCTTGGGATGAAATGAGGGCCAATCTTAGAAAGATCTACGCACCCCAACCCAAACCTCTTCAACCAACCGATCTTTCACCCCCGAACCCAACTCCCACCCATGAACTTCCCCGACCAAGCCCAACCCAAGTCCACCCATGTTCACCACCCCGAGAGTACCATGCACTGACCATTATCACTCCACCCACCATAGACTATCCTACCCCATTATCCTTGGAAGTTGTGGCCCACACTCCTACCCAAGTGGAGATGGATGCCAATCCGGATTCACCTCCCACCATAGAGAACATCCTAGACCCCCCACTTCCACCCACCTCTCCTAGTTCGGGTCCTCATGAGCCGCACACCCTAACCATGAATGAGTCCATACTCCAATGGCTTAAGCAAGGCCCCACCATTCCTAGCTCACCACCTTACCTCTCACCCTTGGCATATCAAGTCCAAATTATGCCCACCCGGTTTTCCCATGTCACACTTCAAACCTCCTACTTTGTGGAAGGCTTAGGGGACCTAGTGGACTGTTTACAATGGCAAGTCTGCCTGACCAAAATGCTAGCCATAGGACCATTGGAGTCTAGCCCCATCTACTCTAGTGGACCCTTCCTAGCTTACCCCGCCACCGGTTCCATCACCTCCATCTACACTAGTGGCCATTATATGAGTGAAATCCTCCTCTTTCTCCCCAAGGATGAGAAACCAATCTTGGCCCACTTCCCACCCATCAAGATTCCAATTACTTTAATTAGCCAACCCACTAGAGACCTTGGCCCAATTATCTTGGAGGAGGATGACTCACCGTTTGGGTACCTTGAAGACATAGAGTGCCACCCTCTAGGAAGACCTTTCCACTACCCCTTTGATCCCTTCCTATGGGAGCCTAGACCCCTATGTGACCCAACCACCTTATCCACCACCCACCTTTCCCTAACCCAACCCACCATGTTTGACCCAATCCACCCCATCCTAGACCCGGGTTACACCTTGGGAGTCATGACCTTGGGCCACATATCCCTAGGTAATAAGGTTGTGCCCCACCCCATGATGACCACCTTCTTAGATCCATTCGATCCTTTCCAATGGGAGTTCAAAGGTTGTCCCACACCTATACACATGGAAGTCACCTTTGGGAAAAGCATGCATGTGTCTAGGCTTACCATACCCCTTGGCATGAACACTATGTTGGGTCCATTCATTCATATCACCCACATGTCAAGTAGAAAGTATGAGTGGTCCATATTCGTATGTCATGGTCCACCTTCATTCATCATGGGTCTTAAGCATGTCAAAGGCATCTACGGATGTCCGGGTCCCCCAATATTTGTCACCAATTTGCATGATAGGGCCACCTACGGGTGCCCCGGCCCACCTAGGCTAACCAAAGTCTACACTACATCATTACACGATAGGTCTACTTTTGGTTGCCCAGGTCCACCCATCACCCCTAGGATGGCTGCATTCACAACATTGCATAAAGAGATCTGCAAGCACATTAGAAAGAAGAATGTGACTTATAAAAAGCGAGCCGACTCTCATCGACGTCACCAAGAATTCCATGAGGGTGACTTTGTGATGGTAAGGATGGAGAGGCTCTCCCCGGGAGCCATCTCCAAATTGAGGCCACGTGGGGCTGGTCCCTTCCAGGTCCTGAGACGCATTGGTGCAAATGCCTATGAGTTAGATCTCCCTGAGGAATATGGGGTAAGTCCCACATTCAGTGTCGCCGACCTAGTGCCATACAAGGGAACCACGGTGGTACCTAGTGAGGATATTGAGCCTATTCCCTCCGTTGAGAGAGCACCCACCCGTGAGGAGAGACCACCAGCCAAGAGAGCCCAGCGTGAGCGCATTGAACGAATATTGGATGAACAAGTCACTACCACCCGGAGCAAGGTATACAAGCGCTATCTCGGTAGGTGGATGGATCGGTCTCATTCGGAAGACCTAAGGGCTGTACCACTTCTACACCCTCCGAGGAGGGAAGGACACTTACTCGACGGAGTCGAGTTCTCCGCACCCCGGGAGTATGATGGGGACATCACATCCCATGCCCACGTTCACAGCTCGTCTCCTCGCCGCGGTTGCATCCGGCATGGTCTAGTTATCTAATTTTGAGTCCTACGTAATTTTTATTTGAGTCATTTGATGTAATTTTCATTTTACTTGAGTCATGTCCCTAGGTCTTGTGCTTATTTCCCTAAGTTTGAGAGTCATTATGTTGTTTAGTTAGTTATTGGGCCCAATTCATTGGGTTTGGCCGAAGTGCACCCCCTACCCCCTCGGTTATTTGTCATTGAGTCTTTTGTTAGGGACTTATTGTAAAATGTGGGTTGCCTATATATAGGATCACATTCCCCCCATTTCAACTTAATGAATCAATGAATGAAAAAAACTTGCCATTTTGAGAGTTTACACTTCTTATCTAGTGGAGAGATTCCATTTTTTGGGTGAGAAACCCTAGGGGAAAGATTCCCCACCCTTCCCTCTCTTAATCTCTCTTTTTCACTCCACTTTCTCTCTCCTCAACACCCAAATTCGAATTTTCTTCTCTCTCCTCCCTTCCCAACCACCTCCACACCCCACCTACCCCATTTAAGCCTCTTCCCATTCCCCACAACCCTCATCAATACTCCACCCCTTCCCAAGACCTCCTCCACCAATCCTCTCCTCACCATCCAACCCCCAACTACCCCTCCCACTTTCCCAAGCACCCTTCCCACTACCCCAAGCACCCCTTCCCTTCCCCAACACAACCCCCCCATTCCCAAGACAAAAAATTAACCCCACCCTTAAACCTATTTTCGAATATCCTTTCCCTCTCTCCATTCCAACCAAATTCGCAGCCCCCACTACCACCATCTATTGGACCCTCTTCCAGACCTTATTCTCCACCTCCCACACCTTAGAACACCCCCTCCAAGACCCCCTTACAACCAGGGGTCACTCCCACACTCATCTACCCCCTTCCCCTTCTTCTTTCTTGGTCATTGGAAGCTACTTTGAAGTTGCAGTTTGCTGTCCAGAGGTTGCAGATGAACCAGCAACTTGCAGTGGCCACCACGACTTCCTCCGGACAAGTTTGAAGACCCAAGAGCCATTGTCGGAAGCGTCTACCAGTCTCCTTCGCAACAGAAGTGTTTTCATATTCTTCCGATCTCCGAGCCGTCCAGGAGTTCCATTCTCCCACAACTGCATAGTTCTGCCTAGGCTGAGGACCTGAGCCAGATTAGAAGCTCTGCCACGACGAACCCCGAAGGAATCAGTCCACGCGTTCTTCTTCAAAGTTCTTCATCGACCAGTCTACTTCCAGAATCAAGAAACAGAACTTCATTCGGCGTTCGTGATCCAGAGTTCTCATTTTTCTCCCTCAGCTACGCAGATCTGCTACTCATAGTCTGCACCGACCAGTCGCCATTGTTCTGCATCCCCTAGTCTTCTCCGACATCAGTTGGCTTCCCCGTCAGTTTTGCTATGAAGAGGACTTGTCCACGATTCTAACGACTCTGACGACGCTTGATTCAGAGTTCGGGAGCTATCGGGGCATCCTCTGCAACCTGCTGTTGGAAACCAGGAGCTAGCTCTGCAGAGATCCTGATCCGGAGAGAAAGCTTCACCACAACAAACCCCGGAAGAATCAGGCCACGAGATCTTCTGCAAAGTTCTTCCTCTCTCTGTCTACTTTCAGAACCAAGAAGCGGAACTCTATTTGGCATCCGGCAGCAGAAGAATCTTTCGGCTTCCCCGTCAGTTCTACTGCAAAGAAGACTCGTCCACGGTTCCAGCGGCTCTGGCGGCACCTGATTCGGAGTTCGGGAGCAGCCGAGGCAACCTCTTCTTCCTGCTGTTAGTAACCAGTTGCTGTCAGTCCGAGAATCAGCGTCCCTGTTCGAGCTCCTGCCCAGGCCAGCAGCGACCCCAGAAGAATTCGGCAAAATTCAGAGGCACTCCAGTTCCAGTAACAAAGATTTTCCCACTGGTCTCGCCCTCGGCAAAATTCCTGATCACGTTCTGCAGCCACAGTACCGACTGTCTGTCCACAATTGCCGAGAGAAGGCAGATTCAGCATATTCACTTCATCATCATTTTAGCCCTAGTTTTCCCCACCCCGCTTGGCCGGCTGAAGGCCCCTCTCTGCGTGGAGATAGTTTTGATTGTAACTATCATCTTCCCTTCCCCACGATCCCCCCCTTGCATGGGGTGTAGTGTTGTAATAGCTTAAATAGGTCAAGCTACCACGACGCGGCGTGTGGGGAACCCACGCTTCCCCGCTCGCCCTCGTCTCCGAGCGGGACCGGTTTCTTCAAACCGGTCAAGTAAGTGCTCCAAACTTTGCTCTAATTCATGCTTGTTCTTTCAATATTAGTTCATAAACTCCGCTGGCCGTGAGTAGAGCCCGATCCTTATGCTCATTTGCTATAAGTGATCATCGTGGGAAGAGAGTGGAACCGGTGCCCTTTGGCACTTCGTCGGACCCTTGATTTGGGCAGCCGTACCCTTGGGGAATCAAACCTTGGCCTTGCTGGCCCTCTACCAGCAAGGGCCTAGCCCACACAACCTCCCCTTGGCATTGCCAAGTTACCCCGGGTCTTAGTGAGCATCGGGTGAGCGGTTGCTATTATCGGTCCGTTTTTGAATGCTTAATTGTGCTTGCTTGTTGAGTCCTAGGTTGTGTCACATCAATAAGAGTATGATCTTTATGAATTCTTGTTGGTCCTTAATTTTGATTTAATTACATTGGTAAGGGTCTAGCAATGAGTAAGTTGGGGGTGTGATAAGTGCTATATTTTACATTATAATTTACATCACATCCATCATCTTTGAGCATTATTTGAGTATATTTGTGCAACATGAGCATTAATTACATTCTCACACATTATTTGAGTCTTCATGCATTTTATCATCTTTTTGAGCTTAAAAGACCATGTGAGAAATATTTAAATATTTACACAATTATTTTGGAATTAAATAGATTGATATTTTAATTTTCACAAAAAAGCGACCTAGATCAAGGCGCTATTTAAATAACGTCTGATGTAAGGGCGCGTCTTCAGCAAGAAGTGACAATGTCACAGGCGTCAATTCATTTGAAAGAAGAAAGTGAAAAATAATAAAAAAAGAGAGAGAAAAGAATTAGCGCCCGAGATGAGGTCGCTAATCATTGAAAGGACGCCCAAAGTGAAGGTCGTCAATTCCTATTTTACGAAAAATGAGGAAATAGTAAAATAAGGAAATAAGAAACTGACGCCCGAGTGAAGAGGCGCTACTTCAGGAAAGGACGCCCTAGATTAAGGCGTCATTTAAAGAAAGAACGCCCCAGATGAAGTCGCTATTTCAAGTTCAACCAGATATGGCAACTGCAGTTTTCCGATCGAAGTCTCCTTCCAATTTTCAAGCTTATCCAAGTCATATTCAAGGAAAGGAGGACTCCAAGGATTGAAAGAAGTCTAATTGGGTGAAGTTGTATTGCTAAAAATCTGGATTTGAGTGGATTTGGGAAGTCCACGATCGTAAGAGACCAAAAACCCTATAAAAGGATGCCATGGTCGCAGGGTTACGGAGAGAACAGTTTGGAGATCTACCTTAGGGATTAATTTCGAAGCCTTTCTCTTCATCTTTTGCAGTTAAGTTCTTCATCAAAGTTCTTAATTTTGAAGTCTTCTCCAACTTCTTCTTCTTCCTCTTCTCCTAATTCTTTCTCATTTTTATGATATAATTAGTTTTTTAAAGCTCTGTCTACGGTTTTTACTGTTCACCCGATTTTCAGACTTTCTATTCTTCATCATTTTTCTCCCTCTTCTGATCCTCATCTCTTTCGGCTGTCTTCACAAAAGTTGTGCGTTTTTGAAAGTTCTTCAACTTCTTCTTCTACCTCATCTTCCAATTCCTCACCGTTTTAACGCTATAGTCAAATTTCTAAAGTTCAGATTTTTAGAGTTCTGCACTGTTCATCCGCGACCACCTCCTGTTCATCCTCAGTTTTCTCCATCTTCCTCTCGTTTTTAAACTTTGAAGTCTTCACCAATATTCTTCATCTTCTCAATCTCTACAACTTTCATGTTTTCTACTTTTTTCTAATTCGCTTTGATTTTAAAGTTATTCTTCCTCCAAATCACCCTCTGTTTTCAATCTAGTTTTTCACTGTTTCTTCTCAAAACACACCAACACACACACACCCTTTTGCATTGTTTTCAAATTTCCTCCATATATTTCTTTCTTCCTCTATTTTCCTCTCATATGCCAAGGAGGATCTTCATCTATTAGTCTTCTCACGGCGTCGGCATCCAAGGCGAGGCGATCTTCATCCAAGGCTTGGCAAGGAGGCGGCGTTATTCTTCATGCATTGGCTATAATTTCTTATCTTTTCTTTTTTGATGTTCCCATGTTGTAATTCTTATTTTTTCTAGTGTGACTTTCCACTATCATCTTAATGAAATTCATCATTTGTGAAATTATGTTTCTCTCTCTATCTCTCTAATTTCTCTTCTTAAACCCTCTCATGTTCTTTAAATAGTTTTCATGCAATTTGTCTTTCCTTAGATTAATCTCACTCAAAATTCGATTTTCAAAGCATAAGGTGTTTTTCCAACTTGATAAAATAAGGATTTTTCCTCCTCATGGGATCGACTCCGCTTACCATTATATAATTTGATTTTTCAATCTTTTAAAGTGAGTGAGTGTGAACATTTAGAAATTGTGGCACGGCTTTCTTAATGACACTAGTCGGTGCGCATCAGCGCTCCTGTTGATGGAGTACGACATTACTTATGTCCCCAGAAAAGCAATCAAGGGTCAGGGTATGGCTGAATTCTTTCACTGGAGCATCCCATCCAGTGCCAGACGACTCACCTTTCAGCTCCTAGCTCCCGGACGAGGAGTCCCTTGCTGCTCAATCACAACAACCGGTTGAATAGAGCGGAGATGTCTTGCATTACTGGCAACAAAGCGCTCTTACAACCAGCGTACCTTGCTGGGAGTTCTACTTCGATGGTGCTTCCCAAGGGATTACCTGGAGCAACCAGGATCTAGCCACCATGGCAGGTGCGACATAGTTTTCCTGAGTCCTCAGGGCGGAGTTTTGTACAACTCTTGTACCCTCATGAAATTCCTGACAAACAACGAAGCTGAGTACGAAGCTATACTCATTGGGCTCCAAATGGCTCTCCACACGGGCATTAAATGCCTCAAAGCCTACGGGGACTCCCAGCTGATAGTCTGGCAGGTCCTCGACATCTATGACGTGCGGAACCCAGAGTTGGTCCCGTACCATACTGCCGTCACCAGATTAACCCAGAAGTTCTATTTCTTAGAAATAGATCATATCCCCAGAAGCAGTAATGCTCAGGCGGATGCCTAAGCAAAATTGGCCTCGGCCATCAAGCTCCTGCTCGAGGGTGAGGTCGACATCATCATCAAACACTGAAGGCTGATGTCAAGCTCACTCGAAGGCAACACCGGTCTCACCATTTACGAGGTCCATGACCTTGACCAGAGCACGCCTCCAGAAGAGGGGGATTGGTGGGCGCCAATCATCGAATTCAAGAAAGGGTGGTTCCCTCCTAACCGGGCCCAAAGGGTTCAACTGCTCCGTCGGGCGGCCTTCTATGAGCTGATCGGCGACTCCATGTACCGACTCCTCCATGAGAAGGACAAGTCTGTTCTTCTGAGATGTGTCTCTCTCGCGGAGGCTCAAGCCGTCATGCAGAGGTCCACTCCGAGTTGTGCGGTGTGCACCAGGCCGGAGACCGAATGAAGCATAATATCAAGCTCAAGGGTTTCTATTGGCCAACCATGTACGCAGATTGCATCCAGTATGCCCGTACATGCCATCAATGCCAAGGCTTTGGCCCAGTACACAGAAGACCTCCTAATCCATTGTGTCCTACAGCCCCCACCTAGCCATTCTCCGAGTGGGGCATGGACATGGCGGGGCCTTTCCCGCCATCCTCCAAGGGCCATAAATACATCTTGGCTGCCACTGATTATTTCTCTTGCTGGGCGGAGGCCCTTCCCTTGCGAGAGGTCACCGAGAAAATCATTGCTAGATTCGTCCGGCACAACATTATATACCGATTCGGTACTCCTAGTCGCATAGTGTCCAACAATGGGACACCATTCAAGAATAAGGCCGTATACCAGCTAGCGGCCAAATTCCACATCGACTGGAGAACCTCTTCGGTCTACAACTCCTAGGCTAACGGTTTGGCGGAAGCCTTCAACAAGACCCTCTGCAAGCTCCTGGCTAAGATGGTTAGCCACCGGAAACGCGATTGGGGTGAGAAGGTCTTCGAAACATTATGGTGCGATTGGGGTGCTCGCCGTTCTCCCTTGCTTACGGGACCGAAGCAGTTATCCCCATCGAAGTCCAGTTAGCTTCTTACTGTATGGCGATCCACACCGGCCCTGCCCACCCTGACGAAAGTGAGCACCAGAGAAGGCTAGAAGAGCTCGCCGATCTAGAAGGCAAGCGACTCGAAGCCTACAAACACCTGTAAGGATACCAGGCCCGCATGGCCCGGGCCTATGATAAGCTCGTCAAGCACCAAGCTTTCAAGCAAGGCGACCTCGTCATGATCAAGGAAAAGGAAGTCATGGCAGGCCGCTCCAGTGAAAAATTACAACCGAATTAGCGAGGTCCATACATTATCCATAATGTCTACGAGGGTGGGGCTTACACGGTTGTCGATCACAAAGGTCATAGACCGTTCCTACCTCTCAACGACAAACATATGAAGCTATATTATGCACCAGAACATGAGTTCGCACGCCAACCAGACTAAGGCGCACGTCCCAGCTACTACCAGTTGTTGTGCCCCTGAAGTTTTGATGATGTGTAGTTTTGATGATAGCAAACATTATGAGTCACAAGTCTATACATCCATGCATCATCACACTCAGCATAGTTTGTACACTCGTTGCCAGCATGTCTGTACATCGTCTTGTACATTGGACATAAAGTCTATACATCCCATTGCAGGTACGAGCAGTTAAGCTCATGCATCACAAAGTCTATACATTCATGAGCATAGTAAGTGCATTCAGCTGTCTGATACATGTACATAGTCTGCACATCCTTTACTGCGATGTCCATGCGTCATTTTAGCAAGTCTGTACATTGCATGTGTCGCAGATATAGCAAGTCTGAACATTGCATTTGACGCAGGCATAGGAAGTCTATACATTGGTATCTTTACCTACGTTGCACCTGCAAGTCTATACATTGGCTGTGGCATGCTCACACAATCATTAAGTCTATACATCGTGCACTCTCAAGTATGTACAGCCTGTGAGGTCCGTCTCACTTAGCGTCTCACTCATCATCTTTGTTGCACTCAGAGTCTGCACAACTCTTTGTCAGCGAAGTCTGTACATCGAGCAAGTCTGTACATCATCCAATTGCTCATGACATCTTGGCTAAGTCTATACATTGCATCGTCTCACCCAGTGTCTCATGCAAGTATGTACAGCCGTGTGAGCATCAAGTCAATGCTTGTTAAGCTACGTCTCACTTAGCGTCTCTGTGCAGTCAAGTCTATACATTGCATCATGTCTAAAGTCTGTACATTGATGCATGCTATCAAGTATGTACAGCCCGTGTTCTTCATTCATTTCATGTCTGTACATTCTTCAAGGGCATAGTCCATGATTCAATGTGTAGACTTCCCTATACATCATCTTCTCGCTTTCACGCTAAGTCCATACACTATGCATTGTGCATCGTTCAAAACAAAGTCTGTACATTGCTTTCTGAATTAACTCAGTGCATCCTCATCTGTTCTAACAGGACTTATACTCAAGGAGCTTAATGAAGGCACGTGATCCGAGGATAAGGGGAGTGCCAGGATCGTGAGACGTGTAGTGTAGCAGGCTGAAATGCTGCCACGTGGTCAAGGCGTTTGGGCGAGAGATGTGGAAGACACACGCCCTATCTGCTGCTCTATATATATGAAGCCTCTTCCTCAGAAGAAGTCAGATCGAAGCAGAAGAGTAGAGAGTGAACTACAGCCTGCACGATTCACAGAGAAGAAAAGCAGAGAGCCACCGAGAGCAGAGAAAAGAAAAAGGGAGAGAAGAGAAGATTGAGAGAGAGGAGTTGAGAGAGCTTATCTGAATGTTTCTCAATCTCTTGGTTCAGATACCGGAGCTGAGTTTGCTCATTGCGAGCTATATTCCCTGTTGGGATTTTCTTGTTTTCGTCTGATTCTGTCTTTTGTTTTTCGAAACTTTTCTTCAAGTTGTTTGTCAGCAGAGCTAAGCTGTATTGCTCAGCGGTTTACAGTGGAGGATTCCACTGGACGGGTAAGCTGTAGTCCCCAGCGGTTTGCAGAGGTGTAGCCTCTCGACAGGTGAAGCTGTAATTCCTCAGCGGGTGAGACTTGGTCTCAGACAGCAAGTAGTGAAGCTCAGCGGTTGTAGGCTAAGCTGTATTGCCCAGCGAACACAAGCTGTGTTGCGCAGCAGTAAGCCACACTTGGGTTTGAGTGTGGGGTGGATGTAGGTCTGGAGGACCGAACCACCTAAAAAATCTGGTGTGTTATGTGCTTGTGTGATTGCCTATGAACTGGTGTGTGGTTGCTTCTCTTGATTCTCTTCTCAGATCACTTCGTTTCTGATCAGATCCAACGCTCTAGTTAGTAATCTTGTAGATCTGTTGAAATTCCGCATTAGAGCCTTATTTTGGTTTTAAATTAGGCCATCGATCTATTCACCCCCCTCTAGATCCACACTTCGTGGTGACAGAGTGTTTCCATCTAACACAACAGTTGGTATCAGAGTCTAACTCTTCTACAGGGACTTACAGCCTGAAGAGGAAGGTACAGATGGATGCTAGAGGGTTGATCGCTGAAGGACATTCTACCACCAAGCCCCCTTACTTTGATGGATCAAATTATGCATACTGGAATAATCGTATGCAAGTCTTCTTGAGGGCGAAGGACTACGAGATGTGGAAGGTGGTTAGCAAGGGACCTTATGAGCTGTCTCTGAACGAGGATGTCTGGACCAAGGAAGAGATCCGAAGATCCACTCTGAACTGGAGTGCCATCAATGCAATTCAGTGTGCACTGCACCCCACAGAGTTCTCTCGCGTATCATCTTGCACATCAGCTAAAGAGATGTGGAATAACCTGGAGGTCATCTACGAAGGGACCTCTCAGGTCAAAGAGACGAAGGTGAACCTCCTGGTGTCAGAGTATGAAGCCTTCAAGATGAAGCCCAATGAGACCATCAAGGATATGTATGCTCGACTGACAATCATCACAAACGGGCTCAGAGGTCTTGGGAAGACACAGACAGAATATGATATTGTAAGGAAAATTTTGCGTTCCCTGACTCATGTTTGGCACACTAAAGCTACTGTAATGGAAGAGTCGAGGGATCTGCACAACACCAGGGCAGATGAGTTAATTGGTTCGCTGATGGCTTATGAAATTAATCTGCCGAAGATAGAGGAAGCTGAGAAGAAGAAAAAGCATATTGCACTGAAAGCTGGTGCCAGCAAATCCAGCCGATCCAGCTCTAGTGGATCATCATCCGAGGAGAGCCTGACTGGATAAGAAATAGAACGTGATGTGATAGCAATGATCACCAGAGAATTCAGGCGGTTCCTCAGGAAAGAAGGAAGGCGATTCAGCCGAAGGAACCATGGTGGTGGTCGAAGGGATACAAGGTATAAATCTAATCCTGCAAAGAAAACTGAAACTAATGTGTGTTACCAATGCAGGAAGGCCGGCCACCTGAAACTTGATTGTCCGGAGAATCAGAAGCTCAAGAACAAGTCCAAGAGAAAGAACACTAAAGGGAAAGCAATGGTGAGTACCTGGAGTGATGAGGACGAAGGTACCTTGAGCACCAGTTCGGACAGTGAGGAAGAATCTGAAAAGCCCATTTGCCTCATGGCAACCAGTTCTGAAGACAGAGAGGAGGATTCTGTTGAGGTACCCTCTCGATTTGAAGATTTTACCATTACTGATTGGGTAGATGCCTATCATGACATTGCTGATAAAGTAGATGATATTAGAAAAGAAAATAGGCATCTAAGAAGAAAAATAAATTCCATGCAAAATGACACAACTCTAACTGATAAAATTGCATGCCTTGAATCTGAGAATAATAAGCTGAAACTCACATGCTCTGAAATTGAAGAAATCAAGTATGAGTTAAAAGCCTCTAAAGGAGAAAATGAGAGGTTAGAAAAAGAAACTGATGAATGGAAATTGAAAATATAGAAATATGAGAGAGATGAAAATTGTAAGTGAAAAATATGAAGATGTCTTAAGTGTGAACACCGAACTAAAGAAATCCATTGAAGATATTCAGAAAGATAATGAGGATAAGTTCAAAACTATTGAGAAAATGACCCAAGGTTCAGAGAACCTAAATGCTTTGTTAGGGTCAAAAGTCAATTTCAGGAGAGAGGGCCTTTGATTTAATTCTAGTGCAACAAAAAGTTTTGGAATGAAGACTATTTCATTTGTCGTACAAAAAGAGAAAGGACCTCTGATTAACATGAATTCAAAAATTTCTGTGAATAAAACTGTAAATCTGAAGAAGCCCAGTGCTGAGGAGAAGGGCAAACAAAATATTAGTGAGCCTAGTAGAGCTGGTACATCCAAGCAAAATCCTAAAGCTCAGTCTCAGGTTAGGGGTCAGCCTACACATGCACATAAACCCCATGTTAAAGTCACAAAGTCTCCACCACCATCACCATCTCAGAAGAAGACCCAATACACACCTGTGATTAGGTCAGCAGGGTCCAAGGTGCAGGGGAGACAGAATGCATTTAGAGCTCAACCCAAACATTTCTATCAATCTAGAGCCCAGTCCTACTACACTGCACAATCAACCTATCCAAATAGGTCAGGGTGGACTGGGACTCAGGGAAGGTTTACAGGTTATGGACATCAGGTTACACTGTCTTATAAACCTTACACTAGAAATTGGGTTGGTGGGTATGGCTCTTGGACACCTAGGAACCTACATTTGTTCAGCCAGCCCAGAAACTACTCTGGCCACAATCTTGTGAATGCACCATGGCCAAAACACTGGCACAGAAGCAACAAAAATGTTAATAACCATGCTGGTGTTAATAAGAAGAAACACAACAAAAAGAAATCTGGAAAATCCACTGAACATAACTCTTTTAAACAAATGTGGATTCCTAAAAGCTTGCTTTCATATTTTAACTGCATTTCATCTGCTCCGGAGCCCAATCAGACTTGGGTTCCAAAATTCTCTACATGATTGTGTGTGCAGGTATGCCTGGCAGCCAAGAACAATCTTTGGTACTTGGATAGTGGCTACTCCAGGTATATGACAA
Source organism: Amorphophallus konjac (assembly GCA_022559845.1). Taxonomy (NCBI): domain Eukaryota; kingdom Viridiplantae; phylum Streptophyta; class Magnoliopsida; order Alismatales; family Araceae; genus Amorphophallus; species Amorphophallus konjac. The sequence continues at coordinate 221,432,474 of CM040128.1, read as the reverse complement.
GAGATAAGGCCAAGTTCTGCATGCTGACATAGAAACATGGAGGCCTTGTCACCTTTGGTAGCAACACAAAGGGTAAGATTGTCGGGACAGGTAAGGTAGGTAAGTGTACTACCTGTTGCATTGAAGATGTCATGCTGGTTGAAGGTTTAGCATATAACTTACTTAGCATCAGCCAGCTATGTGATAAAGGATATAAAGTTCTTTTTGACTCTCAATGCTGTAAAGTTTTTGAACCTGATTCTGAAATTGTTAAATTTTCTAGTAAAAGAATAAATAATACTTACATGATAGACTTAGATGATATACAACATTCTAACCTATGCCTTACTGCTAGCAGAGAGGACTTAGCATTCTTATAGCATCGTAGGTTAGGCCATGCTAGTTACACAGTATTGCATAAATTGAATAAGCACAGCATGGTTAGGGGACTTCCTGAAGTTTCTTTTAAGAAAGAAAATAAACTCTGTGATGCATGTTCTCAGTCCAAGTTAACTAGGAAGTCATTCAAATATAGAACAGAAAATCTGTCTTCTAAACCCTATGAGCTGATACACATGGACCTTTTTGGGCCAACCAGGTCTGTCAGCTTATCAGGGAGGAGGTATGGGTTTGTCATGGTAGATGACTTCTCTAGGTACACTTGGGTATATTTTTTGTCACAGAAAAGTGATGCATTCACATAATTTCAAGAGTTCTATCTTAAGATAAACCAGAAAATTGAAAACATTTTAACTGATCATGGAGGTGAGTTTGAAAACTCACACTTTGAGGATTTCTACAGGACAAATGGAATTCATCACAAGTTCTACTCACCAAGGACACCCGAGCAGAATGGAGTTGTGGAGAGGAGAAACAGAACCCTAGTGGAGATGGGTCGAACACTCTTGGTTGAAGGTGGTCTGCTAAGGAAGTTCTGGGCTGAAGCTGTAAATACTACCTGTTATGTAATTAACAGAGCTATGGTAAGACCTTCTACCCAGAAAACACCTTATGAGATCATAAAGGGTAAGAAACCTTCAATTGCTCATTTCAAGGTTTTTGGTTGCAAATGCTTTATTCATATAAATGATAAAAGAGACCTTGATAAATTTGAACCTAAAGGTGAACCAGGAATTTTTCTTGGTTACTCTGAAAACACCCGGGCATATAGAGTGTATAATATAAACTCTAAATCTGTTGAAGAATCTCCACATATTATTTTTGATGAATCTTTGGTAAAGATTAATATTGATCAATGCAAGAATGAAGACAATGGTGATATTCTGAAAGAATGGAATCCTGCAGACAAATCGGAAGATGAGGAAGAAAATGAAGAGCTTAATGGAGAAGAGCCTACAGTTCAGGGGGAGGTAAGTGAAAATCATGATAATCAAATTGTCAACATTAGATATCTGAAAGATCATCCTGTAGATAATGTGATTGGCAATTTGCATGACCCTCCTAGGACTAGATGCCATTTTAGAATTCAAAATGAACTGAATGCATATGCTTTTGTTTCACATGTAGAACCCAAGTCCATTGACTGTGCTCTCAAGGATGTGCATTGGATTAATGCCATGCTTGAGGAGCTCAATCAATTTGACAGGAATAAGGTGTGGCACTTGGTCCCACCTCCTGATCATGAGACATTCATAGGGACTAAATGGGTCTTCAAAAATAAAACTGATGAAATATGGAATGTGGTTAAGAATAAGGCCAGACTTGTAGCTCAGGGGTATAACCAGGAATTTGGAATAGACTTTGAAGAATCTTTTACCCCTATATCCAGGTTAGAAGCAATCAGAATTTTATTGGCTTATGCATGTTCCCTAGGAATAAATCTTCAGCAGATAGATGTAAAATCTGCATTTCTAAATGGGGAAACCAGTGAGGATGTCTATGTGAGGCAGCCTCCTGGCTTTGAATGTTTAGACTTCCCCAATCATGTGTATAAACTTAGTAAAGCTCTCTATGGTCTTAAGCAAGCTCCTAGAGCATGGTATGACAGGTTGAGCAAATTTCTCACAGATAAGAACTTCACAAGAGTAGTTGATCAAACTTTGTTCACTAAGGTAAGTCATCCAGATATACTTATTGTTCAAATTTATGTGGATGACATAGTTTTTGGGTCAACTAACCCCAAACTGTGTGAGGAGTTTTATCAAATTATGACTAATGAATTTGAAATGAGCTCAATGGGCGAGCTCAAATTATTTCTTGGACTGGAGGTTACATAGTCAAAGGATGGAACCTTCATCACTCAGTCCAAGTACATAAGGGATTTACTGAAGAAATACAAGATGTACAACCTCAAAGATATAGCTACTCCAATGGGTACCTCGACTAGCTTAGATGAAGATCCTCAAGGTAAACCAGTGGACCAAAAGTTATATAGAGGTATGATCGGATCCCTTTTATATCTTACAGCATCTAGGCCTGATATTCAGTTTGCAGTGTGTCTATGTTCTAGATTTCAGGCTAGTCCTAAAGAGTCACACCTTAAGTCTGTGAAAAGGATTTTTAGGTATCTACTAGGCACCCAAGAGCTTGGTCTATGGTATCCTGCCAAGTGTGAGTTAGAACTCCTAGCCTACACTGATGCAGACTATGCTGGGTGTCGAGTAGAGAGAAAAAGTACTAGTGGATACTGTCAATTCCTTGGTGGCTGTCTAGTATCTTGGGCATCTAAGAAGCAACACACTGTAGCTTTGTCCACAGCTGAGGCTGAATATGTCGCAGCTGGTAACTGTGCAGCCCAAGTACTTTGGATCAAGCACCAGCTGGCTGATTATCAAATAAAACTGGAATGTATTCTAATTTTATGTGATAATACTAGTGATATATGTTTAGCTAAAAATCCTGTTCATCATTCTAGGACTAAGCATATTGAGATCAAACACCATTTTCTTGGAGATGTTGTCAATAAAAAGGAAATTGAATTGAATTTCATTGAAACGAAAAAACAAATTGCTGATATCTTTACTAAGCCACTAAGGAATGAAAGGTTCAAATTTCTTAGAAGAGAACTTGGCTTGTGTAAATTTCAGCATGACATGCATAATGAATAAACTCTGTGGTTTGAATAAACTCTGTGGTTGTTGAATGTTGCACCAGACCATGCATGCATAACATTCATATCTTTCATGATATATCAATTGGCATCACACTCATGATCCTCATTGCATATCATTCAGCCATGATTATGTCTAAGCTCACTCTCCTCTAATTCTTACCATTCATTTGCAAAACCACATGCATATAGATAGGGGGAGTGTTGTATGAATGAGTTGAGTCTGACAATATGGCAATCTGTTAGTCAGTTCCAATTCTTAAGCAATAGAAAACAGACTTCTTCCTTTATAAGAATTTTAATTGCTTAAAGACTGACTTAATGGTTTAAATTTTATTAACTTTAGAGTTTAAAGATTACAATCATTAAATAAGAATGCTGATAATTGATAAAGCTATCAACCCTTATTTCATTACATGTCAGACAAAGCCAGCGGTATCTGAAATCTAAAAACTCACCTAAAATCCTGTTAGAGAAGGCTAAGTATGTGTATTGTCCTTAAACAAGTCATTCTGAAACAAATAAAGGACAGCTAAGAAAATGTTGAAAATCTTGAAAAATATTTGAAAAATAATGTTGGCAGAGCAATGACTGGTAAAGCACTGAGAAACTGAGTGATACATCAAAGAAATGGACAATACTTAAGTCATGAGGTGTATCAGTTATCTCTGTATAAATGATCAAAATAGTAGGGTGGTTTCACTGAGTACCTGGGGTAACTGGCGTCTGATAAACGTGTACCCTCACACAAAAAGGTGTAAATCAGTTCTATTGAATTTGATCATAGGCAGAATAGTTCATTATGTTGAGTATCTAGGGGTATTGGCGTCTGATAAATGTGTACCCTTACGTAAAAAGATAAATGGTACCTGAATGCCCTTAATAAAATAAAATTGAAAATGCTGTTCCTTCAAAAGAAAATTCAGGTATGCCAAATTGTTTAATTTCAATACATGACCTGGTATCTCTTAACAATTTTTTACTGAGTCTAAGAAAGTAAGATACTTTGAAACTGAATCTCGCATGCTCAAATGTGATTCTGGTTTATTGCTTTTATCATGCACAACAAACTTATCCAATGAATGTAGTGCATGAACTCTAAATTTTATAATCTTTAAACCAGAACTCTATCTGAAAGTAGTTTCTAAATTCATATGACTGAAGACTCTGTGCTTTAGAATACTTATTCCTGAACTACTTGTTCAGAATGCCATTCAGATGATTTCTCTTGTTCCTTCCCTTGTAATTTCTTTCCCTCCTCTTTGTTGATGGCAAAGGGGGAGAATATATTGTCTGTTTGTTGACTTCCAGGGGGAGTGTATACATTGTAAAGGCAAAGGGGGAGATCTTGTTAGAACTTGCATTGGTTATTTCATCTCATAGCATGCATTCGGAGTCAGTGTAACCCATAGTGTTGCCATCATCAAAAAGGGGGAGATTGTTGTGCCCCTGAAGTTTTGATGATCTGTAGTTTTGATGATAGCAAACATTATGAGTCACAAGTCTATACATCCATGCATCATCACACTCAGCATAGTCTATACACTCGTTGCCAGCATGTCTGTACATCATCTTGTACATTGGACATAAAGTCTATACATCCCATTGCTGGTACGAGCAGTTAAGCTCATGCATCACAAAGTCTATACATTCATGAGCATAGTAAGTGCATTCAGCTGTCTGATGCATGTACATAGTCTGCACATCCTTTACTGCGATGTCCATGCGTCATTTCAGCAAGTCTGTACATTGCATGTGTCGCAGATATAGCAAGTCTATACATCACATTTGACGCAGGCATAGGAAGTCTATACATTGGTATCTTTAGCTACGTTGCACCTGCAAGTCTATACATTGGCTGCTGCATGCTCACACAATCATTAAGTCTATACATCGTGCACTCTCAAGTCTGTACAGCCTGTGAGGTCTGTCTCACTTAGCATCTCACTCATCGTCTTTGTTGCACGCAGAGTCTGCACAACTCTTTGTCGACGAAGTCTGTACATCGAGCAAGTCTGTACATCGTCCAATTGCTCATGACGTCTTGGCTAAGTCTATACATTGCATCGTCTCACCCAGTGTCTCATGCAAGTATGTACAGCCGTGTGAGCATCAAGTCAGTGCTTGTTAAGCTGCGTCTCACTTAGCGTCTCTGTGCAGTCAAGTCTATACATTGCATCATGTCTAAAGTCTGTACATTGATGCATGCTATCAAGTATGTACAGCCCGTGTTCTTCATTCATTTCATGTCTGTACATTCTTCAAGGGCATAGTCCATGATTCAATGTGTAGACTTCCCTATACATCATCTTCTCGCTTTCACGCTAAGTCCATACACTATGCATTGTGCATCGTTCAAAACAAAGTATGTACATTGCTTTCTGAATTAACTCAGTGCATCCTCGTCTATTCTAACAGGACTTATACTCGAGGAGCTTAATGAAGGCACGTGATCCGAGGATAAGGGGAGTGCCAGAATCGTGACACGTGTAGTGCAGCAGGCTGAAATGCTGCCACGTGGTCAAGGCGTTTGGGTGGGAGATGTGGAAGACACACGCCCTATCTGCTACTCTATATAGATGAAGCCTCTTCCTCAGAAGAAGTCAGATCGAAGCAGAAGAGCAGAGAGTGAACTACAGCCTGCACGATCCACAAAGAAGAAAAGCAGAGAGCCACCGAGAGCAGAGAAAAGAAAAAGGGAGAGAAGAGAAGATTGAGAGAGAGGAGTTGAGAGAGCTTGTCTGAATGTTCCTCAGTCTCTTGGTTCAGATACCGGAGCTGAGTTTGCTTATTGCGAGCTATATTCCCTGTTGGGATTTTCTTATTTTCGTCTGATTCTATCTTTTGTTTTCTGAAACTTTTCTTCAAGTTGTTTGTCAGCAGAGCTAAGCTGTATTGCTCAGTGGTTTGCAGTGGAGGATTCCACTGGACGGGTAAGCTGTAGTCCCCAGCGGTTTGCAGAGGTGTAGCCTCTGGACAGGTGAAGCTGTAATTCCTCAGCGGGCGAGACTTGGTCTCGGACAGCAAGCTGTGAGGCTCAGCGGTTGTAGGCTAAGCTGTATTGCCCAACGGACGCAAGATGTGTTGCGCAGCAGTAAGCCACACTTGGGTTTGAGTGTGAGGTGGATGTAGGTCTGGAGGACCGAACCACCTAAAAAATCTGGTGTGTTATGTGCTTGTGTGATTGCCTATGAACTGGTGTGTGGTTGCTTCTCTTGATTCTCTTCTCAGATCGCTTCGTTTCTGATCAGATCCAACGCTCTAGTTAGTAATCTTGTAGACCTGATGAAATTCCGCATTAGAGCCTTATTTTGGTTTTAAATTAGGCCATCGATCTATTCACCCCCCTCTAGATCCACACTTCGTGGTGACAGAGTGTTTCCATCTAACACAACACCAGTAAGGCCGGTCTTCCCCCGTGATGGATCTAATCGGCCAGTCCTTCCAGTCTTCAATTCCCAGTCAAGCAGCAGGCCCGGCCCGGCTTCCCCACAACTGCCGCCAGGCATTCTCAGGGACTAATCCCCTGCCCTCGTTCCCGTCACCACGAGAGCACGGGCACTTCTGCACCGGCACCAGTGCAGTCATCAGGCTCCCAAGTAAGTCAAAAGAAACAAATAAAAAAAAGATGGGGTTAAAATTAGAGATATCCCGGCGGACTCAGCTGTCCTCTCTTGCAAAGAGACAGCTGGGGGTAAAAAGGCCAGCAACCCGGCTGAGGTGGAAACCTGGGAGAGCACGTCAGGCACAATTGGGAAACCCCTCGACGTGAAAATCCGCAAGGGCGCGTCAGAAAAAGCTAAAGGGGGTCAGCTCTAGTGAAAACCCGAAAGGGCGGTAGAGCCGATAACGAGAAAATCTTCCTCTCCCCACCAGTCAGAACGACCTTCCACCCACTCCTCGGTGAGCCATTAGCCTCACCAAGAGCCAGTCTTCAATCAACTAACACTGCTAGAGCACGAACCCTATAATTCCCAGTTGGCCTTGCACTACCCTCACTCAGCTCGGCCAACCTTCGGCCCTTGCTTCGACACCGCAGGTCAACCAATCCCTGTGACAATCAAGCTCCTAGTCACCATCCCAGTAGACCTCCGTCCCAACACATTCTCAGATACTTATCATTCTACGCCACTACATCCTACATCCCCTGCAAATCCAGAGCCTTCATGTTTCATTATAATCCCAGTTTTCTCCTGCAATCCCTGATCCACCAGCCATAACTCCAGTTATGTCTTGCCATGACAAAGTGGTCCTTCGCCACCATGGCATGAGGATTTGTAAGAACCCTTATTAATGGCGGAACAATACCCGGCTACCCACACATTCCAGTTCCAGGTCACGTCCCTTAACGGCAACACGCTATGGACGGCGGTCTCAAATATATATATATATATATATATATGAAGAGAATGGGGTTAAAAATGAAGATACCCCGACGGGCCTGGTTGGCTCCATTACAAGGAGGCGACTGGGTGCAAAAATTTCCACCAACCCAACTGAGGCGAAAACCCGAAAGGGCACCTCAGGCAAAATCGGGTAACCCCTCGGTGTGAAAACCCGCAAGGGCGCACTGGAAAAAGAAAAAGGGGGTCAACTCTGGTGAAAACCCGTAAGGGCGGTAGGACTGGTAAAGAGAAAAGAAAAATTCTCTCCCACTTTACTCTTCACTTACGAAAGTCATCGGTTATGACATCCCACCGACGACAAGCTTAACATAACTCCACAACAATGGTGGCCACTACACCCCCGAGGGTCGGTCATCTCCAGCTCCAATCCCAGCCCCCGGCTACAACACCTTAAACTGTCAGCCGGCCAGCTCTGGTCCCAATTCTATCACCAGTTCTAGTCCCAGCTTCGGCTACAACGCCTTCACAAGCCAGCCGCCCAATTTCGAGTTCCAATCTCGGCTACAACTCCTTCACAGGCCAGCCGCCTAGTCTCCAGTCCCAACTTCGGCTACAATGCCTTCACAGGCCAGCCGCCTAGTTTCTAGTTCCAGTGTCGGCTACAACGCCTTCACAGGCTAGTCGCCTAGTCTCTAGTCCCAACTTTGGCTACAACGCCTTCACAGGCCAGCCACCCAGTCTATAGTTCCAGTCTCGGCTACAACGCCTTCACAGGCTAGCCGCCTAGTCTCTAGTCCCAGCTTTGGCTACAACACCGTCAGAGGCCAACCACCCAGTCTCCAGTTCCAGCCCCGGCACCAACGCCTTCACAGGCCAGCCACCCAGTCCCAGCCGCCAGCTCCCAGTCCCAGTTTCAGCTACAATGCCTTTACAGGCTAGCCGCCAAGTCTCCAGTCCCAGTTTCGGCTACAACGCCTTCACAGGCCAGCCTCCCAGTTCCAGCCCAGTTCCAGCTCCGACTACAACGCCTTCACAGGCCAGCCGCCCAGTTCCAGCTCTGGCTACAATGCCTTCATTGGCCAGCCGCCCAGTCTCCAGCCCCAGTTTCGGCTATAATGCCCTCGCAGATTAGCCGCTCAGCTTCCAGCTCCAGTTTTGGCTACAATGCCTCTATAGGCCAGCCATCCGGCCCAGCTCCAGCTCCCAGCTATCACACCTTTCCAGATCACCTAGCTGGCTTCAGCTCCAGTCCCCATTTCCAGTCACAGTCCCAGTTTAAATTTCCAATCCTTGTCTCAGTCCCGGTCTTGGTTGCCACGTCTTCCCAAGCCACCCAGCCAGGTCAATCCCAGTTTCCCAAACACATACGAATCCCATTTTTTGGCTAACGGCATAATGCTAGTCAATACTCCACCATCCAGTTTGGGGTCAATACACCCTCCATAATCACCTCTACAACCCTAAACTGCATAAACTGCCCCGTTCTTATGGGCCTACGTTAGTTCCCTGGTATGCAGGCTTTCATCCTCCAAGAGGATTGGCCCCCACATATAGCCTTTTCTTTCCCCTACTACCCAGTGCTCAGTCACCAGTTTCTAACATCAGGTTCCCTGAACCCGGTGCCTGTTGTCCCCTATCACTCATGCCAGTGTATCGTAGAACAAGCAAGCACGACTAATGATAAGTGGTCGCCAGTTCATGCACGCCACTCCATTCCATCGAAAAAGGAAGGGAACAACCCAGCAAACAAAGGATCTAGAGTTTGTCATTAATACTCTATAAAAGGAGCCCAAGACATGCCCTCGGGGTGACAAAAGCCATACACTCCAGATAGCACAAACAAGAAAGGAGAAAGATACAATCAAATTTCAGGCTTGGTCCCCTCTAGCGCCGCAAGGTGAGAGTTCGCAGCCGCAACCTCCCCCTCCAAGGTAGACAAGAGCTGAGCGCTAGCTCCGAATGTCATCTCAGCCGCCTGCCACTCGGCTCGGACGCGCTCAGCGACTGCCTACTGCTCCTCCTAGGCCTTCCTCAAGGCCTCAGCCCAGCTCTCCACCTCCCTCAACTGTGCGGCGTGCTCTTGAGATGCCAACGCAGTCGCCTGGGAGTGACTCCTATGCTCAGCTATGGCTGACACAAGCTGAGCCCACTGCTCCTGTGCCTCTCAGATCACCGCTAGGTTCCAAGCCCTCTGCTACTGAACCTCACGGAGTCGCAGGCACTCGGCCCAGATCCCAGCTAACCTAGACATCCAGAGCTTGCGCGGGAAGCCAAGTGCATGGTAGCCCTGGGTGCACTCCCGCAGCCACTGCCTCAGATCCTCTGGAGAAGGAAGAGGGTCGCTCTGCGAGTAACCTCACGCCCGCTGGAGTAGGGCAGCACCTGCATTGGCCTCCAGCAATGGCTCTGGCAGAGAAGTAAATGTAGGCCACTCAACCCCTAAACCCAAGGAGAGGTCACCGGATGCCGTAAGCACTCCAGTGGAACCAACATAGTTCTAACAAACACCAAAGGGATTGGGCAATACATGCAAGACTTCCTTCGACAGATAAGGTGAAAACCCGAAGAAAAAGGACAAGTCTTGGCTCCTTACCTGGAGCAAGCCCGGCTATCCCTGTGGCGTCATCTGCTGGGGTCGGGGAGGGCAACCGCTCCTCCGCCTCGACAGCATCACCCGCCAGGGTCGGGGAGGGCAGTGATTCCTCCACCGTCTGGTCGTCCCCAGCAAGCACGAGTGGGACCAGGGGCTTCTCCTACCCGCCCTCGTTAGGAGCCGACGCGTGCTCCTCTCCATACTTTGATGTTGCGGGCAACCCAAGAACATCAGCACTCTGCCATGTATAGCAAACAAACACCAAATAAGGACAGGAAGGACCACCATATACCTCCAGAAGTGGTCCCCATTAGAACCTCCCTACTAGCAGAGACCCCATAGGACGAAGAGCCCGAGCTCGAACTCTCCTCTGTTTCCATCTCCAAGTTGCCGTCATCTACAGAGCCCGACGAAGCCTCTAACGAACTCCCGGACGTGGCTGAAGCAGAAGCTCCTGCAAGCCAACAAAGCAAACAAGGTCATTACACAACCCAACTTCAAACAAGGGCGGCTCTCTAGCTAAAAGTTGTGAATAGGAGACTCACCGGCCGGAGCGCTCCCCTCCGAAACCTTCTCAATGTCGATGATCTCCTCGTCGCCCTCAGTTGGAGCCACTCCCGCGGGTCCCTCTTCCACCACCTCAGCCCTGTCGCGTAGCTCGCCCTCTTCTAGAGGCAAAGAAGTACATGTAAACAATGCCAATAGGATTTCAGCACTAGCAGCCAATCAACACAAAGGGCTTACCAGAAATGGTTAAGTCCCCAGCTACATACCTGAGGGTCCCATGCTCGAAGACCCAACCAATCCCACAGTGCAGGCAGACACTATAGTTGGCAGGGAAACACGGCTCATCCCCACCAATAGCTGTGGTAACAGACTAGACGTTTCTCCAGCCGTGGGTGGCACCAAAGCACTCCTCCCTCCAGGCTCCCCCTCAAAGGATGGAAGGGACACCGATGGGCCGGTACGGACTAGCTCCTAAATCATCTCCAGAGTGGCGGCTGGATCCTCACCTGGCAAGAAATAACACAAACCCAGTCAATGTCTGTGGCCCAACAATTGCACAACAGAAGGGCAATCCCCTCCGTAGCAATTCAATACTTACCCGAGCCATCTTGGGTTGCTGCTAGCTCCTGCCTGTCAACCGATAGGGGCACCTCGCCCCGCATCTCAGAGGGAGTTGCGGTCTCTGATGTCCCGTGCACCTCTACACGACACCAGCAACTATGTCAACTCCCAAAATCAAGTACAGCCATAAACACAACATGCTCGATCTCAGAATTATTTACCTAGATGGGCATCCTTTGAAACCTTCCATGACTCGAAATCAGGAAAGGTCCCAATATTGGGAGGAGCCTCATCCATCAGACGAAGGAACCCCTCCATATCTATCTCGCAATCGACCCCGTCATCAGGTAGTGGGTCGATCTCCTGAGGTGGCGAGAAGGCCACGTCAGCCCCGGTCTCCAACGGCGCTGTGAAAAGCAAGTCCAATAGCACAAGGTTAGCCGATCATAAAGGCTGAATCAATATGAAGCAAGTAGGCGGATATAGCGCTTACTCAGAGCCGGTTCCACCTCAATATGTTCCCTAGCAGTGGATCCCCGAGAGGACTCACCGGCCTCCCTGGCTCTGATCTCTATCCGGGGGCCCTTCCGTCGGGGCTGGAGGGCCCCGTCACCGTCCCCAGAAGACGTCCCCGTAGAGGGGTGATCCCTGTCCACCGCAGAGCCTACCAATAAATACAACCACACAAAATGCCTCAATCATGTACCCCAGAAAACAACAAAGTGGGGGCAACAGGATAACAAAGAGGTCTCACTTGAAGCCACAAAGGGGGGTCAGCAGCAGAGGAACCAACTGCTCCGGCTTCAAGCCCACGACCCGCGCCGCCTTCGCGACTGCCTCCTTCATGTCCCTCAGGGTGTAGGCACACTCGATGAGGGACACGAGCTCCACAGGTCCAGCAGACCCGATCGCATGGGTGATATGACGCCTCCAGTCATCTATCATCGTGTCTACAAAGCTCCCCTCAGGAACCACTCGGTCCAGTGGTCCCTTCTTCTTGAACCCGCAATCAGCTAGGAACTGTGTCCACCAACTCCTCGACGCCCCCGATTGAGGCGCCCCGGCTCCAATACCTCCAGGCATCGGCCGCCCCTGCCTGAGGGGCTTCAGTGCCCCATTGCCACTCAGTCCCGCATACAGAGAGCCCCGGCTGCCCCAGGGCACCGGCTGTGCCAGTCGCTCTACCTCCCGACGGATCCGGGAGAAGCGAGTCAACAGGTACTCGTCGTCTAGCGCAATGGGAGGTAGATCCTCCCTTAAGAGAGGGACCTCCTCAGCTTTTCAGATCGCCAAGGCCTTCTGCCAGTACAGGTGACTGTGCTCGAACCACCACCTGGCATAATGGATGTCGAACCATCCCCTGTGTCCCGGCACAGGCATCGGCAGTCGCTCCGGCTCCCGACGACAGTAGAGGTCCCACCACACCACAGATAGCAAGTGCGTATCCCGGCCTATGTACAGTTGGCCCGCTTGAGAGAACTCCTGGTTCGGCGGGAGTCCCTGGTCGTACCCAAAGTTCTGAGAAAACCTGAGCGGGTAATATGGCTCCCGGAAGCTTGTTACAGACAAGTGTAGAGTTAGCACCACCGGTCGAGTACTCATCACCCACTCTGTGTACAATACCGCATCCGACTCCCACTGATAAGGAAGGGCGTAAGCTGCCCCACCACTTGAAGGCACCATAATTAGGTGGGAGTCTCTGGTGGCGCCATCAAAGGGAAGCCCCTCCTCGCCCCTTGTTGGCCCGGTTAGGAGGCAATCGAGAGGGGGGTAAATTGATTGCCCACCCTTTGGAACAATTTTAGACTTAATTAAAATGATGGAAGAAAAACACAAATGCTCTTTCAATAAACTGCAGAGATGAGAATATAAAATGATGAATCTCACTAAATCACGCTTGATTAAAGTATTTAAATGTTCAGCAAGCAAGCACTCACAGCTTCACAACGCAAGATGATGATCACTCGGATGAAGATAAATGTGCGGACAGTTGATAAACACTCGGCTCACCGAATCACACTTGTATATGAATGGGTAATATAAACAAGCAACCACACAGAGCAAACCACGGCACAAGCAATTTTAGGTGGTTCGGACTCACCCAAGTGACGTCCTACGTCCACCCCTCTCAACCTGAGAGGATTTCACTATAAACACTGCACAACGGTAACAAACCACCACACACACGGGCGCGACGGCCCACACATGTGGGTTCTCGTACGGCGACGAGAAACCGCACATACACAGAGCAAGCTCCAAAATATTTTAAGAGAAACAAAGATGGAAAGTACAAAGCCCAGTCTGAGAATAAAAATCTAAGCTCAAAATATGATAACCAACATGATCTTCCCTATACATCCTCAACCAAACACAGATATTAGAGAAGGGAGCACTAGAATGATAGAACCGAGAGATGGAACAAGCCGGTGTTGAAGATTGGTGCACCCGAGGCAGTGGACAAAGAGGACGCCGACTGCGGCCTCCAGATCTTGGCTCTGGCACGTGAGGGAACGATCTCGGCATTGCCTTCCTTCTCCTCCAAAGGTGTACAACTTCTTCTTCTCCTGCAAGAAAGGGTAAACACGTTAAGAGCTCTCCAAAATTGTCCTCTCGATCGGACAAGGGCGGCCATATATACAAAGGAGTAAACAGAACATTAAGATATAAAAGCCCTTGCCAAGGCCTCTTCATACCATTCACAACAGATGGTGGATGCCCTAAGGCCAATGTGGTAATCAAGCAAGGCAATCGGATCTAAATCAATTGGGTTCGCAACCGGATCCGGAATTCACGATCGGGACGCTCGGAACAAGTGTTGACTCAGAGAGTCGACTCTTGCTACACGAGTGTTCTGCCAGAACACTTAAAAACAACACCCAGGTAACAAGTGTTGACTCATTGAGTCGACACTTTTTCCCAAGCGTTCTGACCCATGAAGAAAATAGTATACATGGTGAAAAGTGTCGACTCTTGAGGTTGACACTTTTTCACGATGGTTCTGGCTACACAAAGAATGACAAGACTCACCTGTAAGTGTCGACTCTAGAGGTTGACACTTCTTCCCGAGGCTTTTAACTTCGCAAAACAACATGACCCTGGAGAAAGTGTCGACTCTAGGAGTCGACACTTTCTGCCAGCGTTTGTAAAAATAATGCACAGCAGAGAGGTATAAACTAAGTGTCGATTTCTAGAGTCGACACTTTACCTGACATGATTGAAAACTTTATAAAATCAATTGAAGCACCACAAAATCTCAAACAACCATTAAGATCTATCAAATAAACATTTGTAAGAGAGATTGTCATGTGTAAAATTGGATTTGAATCTAGAACATTCCATCCATATTGAAATCCAATTAAACCAAGACTTTTTACCTTGAACCTGCACAATAAAGATTTGTCCTGCTACTACACATGAAGAAGCATTCTTACATTTCCAACCCAGATCACAAACTCCATTTCAAATCATGTTGAAGTATGGGAAGCACAACCTAAGTGAGAGCCAACCAGATTTCCATCTAGCAATTAGAACTTATCCTTCAATTAGACATTATGGCAAGATCTGAGCTGCCAATGTAACATCCACATTGATCAGAGGCAGTCTAGCTTTATGAAAATTCAAATAGCAAGAAAAGCAACTATTGCACCAAATGATCAATCAAAATTCACATGGCTACTCTCAAATCAACCAACACATGATTGGTCCAAGGTTCAGTCATATAGAACACAATTTAAGATGAAATATAACTGAACTTGACTCATTCATGCACAAGCTATTCAAAGCTCACATTCATCAAATATATGTCAATGCAAATCATATAATCTGAACTCATGACTTTTTCACATGTGAACTTCGTCAAAACAGTACGGGGCACAACAATCTCCCCCTTTTTGACGAAGATAAAACCCTCTGAAAAATCACAAAGATTTGCATGATAAAACAGTTCCTTCTAGACAAGGCAAGCATTTTTGAACATTCAGCTTTCATTAATTCCATTCAAAATAGTAGATGCAACAAGCAACCTTTCTATAATTCCCCCCTTTTGTCAAAACAAGCTAGTTTAACAAAAACAGGGCAGCAGTTTAACAAAATACATCATGCAAAACTTCATGCAACGTAACTTAACTTATTTCTCCCCCTTTTTTTAGAGTCAAAAAGGGGATTATGAGAAACACGGAAGCCAAGCCGTATATGCACAATTAACTCAATGAGATGCACATGTAAAGCAAGGAATGAGCATTCAAGCACATATGCATTCATTATTCTATATAATAGCAAGCATGTTCTATATGAACAGGTTAGGAATATGCTATAGACCGAGAACATGAGTTTCATGAGAAATAGTAAAAGGGTAGTGCTTACAAGAACTGGGACTACATTACTCATGAAATATGACTGATTCAAGATGTACATTCGCACAATCGCTCCCTAGATGTATATGTGAAGGATGAGCAATAAAATTTAGACAATATGGATTTTCAGATTTTCTAAAGAACACAAGTAGGAACTTTTCCTCCTTATACTTCCATACACCGTGCTCGACTTTTGGTAGCTTCGCACAACTCCAAGATTATTTTCATTTTTCAATAACAAGATGACTAACCTTTTGACACGAGTCATGCCCTTTATTTCAGGGGCATTTCCCAGTTACTCAGTATCGTCACTTATGAGAATGTGGATAGTACACTTTTCAATGCGGGTTTCCTCCTTTATTTCAGGGGGGATTCCTGATTTACTCGATGTCCAATCACACTTATTGAAATTTTTGACAGGGCTGACAGCTTTTTTCTCACAAGACTCGTGTTTTTTATGTAGGGGATCTGTTGGGTTCTGTGCGCCCCCTCGTTGTCCTTGACAATGGTTTTGATGATTCCAATGTATTGTGTGTTTTATGCTCAATGGCATTTTCATGATAAACGAGCTCACATGTTGATACACTGCTTTACAGGTTAGGATGCTCTTGGGTTGACTGGCCTTAACAGTTCTCCATGTATATACTTGCATTTGGATGGCCAGCTTCACTACTTTAACATATCATATGAACTTGTGTCTACTCATACTGGGTGTGGACAAGTTAAGTTCAAATTGGTCTTGATTGTGCTTGATTTAATAGGACAGATCTTGATTGTTTTGATATGAGATGGAATTCTCTATGTAGCTTGGTTGAATCATATTATGTAAGCTCTAGTTTTGTTGTGTTAGCTTGCTTTGAGTCAGTGCATCGTTGGATTGAGACTGTGCAAGTTCAGTCTTCCTTGGATTGCAATTGTGATCCATGTGTTAATTGAAAATAGCCTTCTCATGCCTTGGAAGACTCATTTGATCATTTGGTAAGTGCTATCGTTGTTTTAGTTAACCTTGCACGCATTTGAGTCATTGCATCACATTGGCATACTCTGCTGCATACAATGGTCTGTGCATCTATCTGTTGAATACTTGGGTCTGAAGCTGGTTGAATGTTAAAAATAGTCTTGCAATGTTCTGTCTGCTTGTGTTTATATCAAGTCTATACATTGCTGCCCTGCACACACAAGTCCATACATTGCCTTGCAGCATGCACGCTATCAAAGTCTGTACAGCCCGTGGTCGCAAGACCAAGTCTGTACATTCCTTGTGCATGCATCGTTTCTTAAGTCTGTACATAAGCAAAGTCAATACATCATTGGCTTGTGCATGCTTCATCTTTCAAAGTCTGTACATCGGTCAGTCTCACTCAGCATCTCATGCATCATTTTAAAGTCTATACATCGGTCAGTCTCTCTTAGCGTCTCATGCTATCAAGTCTATACATCACATGCATTACACACAGCAAGTCTGTACATCCACCGTCTCACTTAGCGTCTCTATGCATATTTGATTTGAAGTCTGTACAGCCCGTGTTCAAAGCATTCAGGCATTCAAAGTCTATACATTGCACCGTCTCACTTAGCGTCTCATGCTAAGTCTATATATCGTCTGCCAGCAAGTGCATCATCCTGCGTCTCATTCAGTGTCTCATTCAGCGTCTCATGTGCATATGCAAAGTCTATACATTGTCTGTTGCATAACACATAAGTCTATACATTCATGGCATAGTCAGCACATTGTTTGCTAGCAAGTCTGCACAAGTCTGTACATCCTCTGCCGGCACATCCAAGTCTATACATCGTTCTAGCATACACGCACTCAAGTGTATACATTCAGCTATGGCTGTGCATCATTTGCTGCAACACTCAAGTCTATACATAGGTTGCAAGTCTGTACAGCTCGTGGCAAGTCAGTGCATCCATATTCATTGTACATACTTTCTCATGTGCACACTGCATATTATGCATTCAAGTCTACACAACCTCCTGCATACACTGCCTCTACACAAATCTCTGTATTTTGCAGACATAGGTCTATGCTTTTGCATTATGAGCTACACACGTCAATGCATCATCTCTGCCTTTACTTCGTATGACCCTAATGACCTTAGGGTGACCTTTGCTTCTTGTATCTGTTGTGAAGGGGGTTTGGAAAGGGCTTTTATGTCCCTTGGGGGTTCAATCCCCGTGGATAAATAGCCGCCTCTATCTTCCGATCGATGAGAACCCTTTTGAGCTCTAACGTGTTTATCTTGCAGGAAGAAGGAGAGGAACGTGTGTGGTCTGTTGAAGGAGAAGGGAAGGAGGAGAAGAAGAACGTGAAGGAAGGCATCCAACGCTAATATTGTTCTATCTGTTGCAGGGAGAAGAAAGGAGTGCTGCCACAAGGTGGATAAGAGAGGGCTTTGATAGACTCATCAGTTCAAGGTGTTTGTAGGAGCGATTGGAGCTTGGATTTGAAGGAGCACATCTTGGATCTTCAAGAAGAAGGACTGGCTACTCCAACATCCTGCGAACTCAACTCCTCCAACCTGAACTTCAAGAAAGATCTTCGAATGGCCAGTGGAAAAATGAAGGGGAAACTTTCTACATCTGTTATCCATTTCCTGATGATAGTCTTCTTTATTTACACACTACTGTGAGCATTATTGTATATCCTTTGATTTTCTCAAACTCAGAATATCTGTGTGTGTGTACGGAGCTGTGTCTTCGTGTGGTTGTTGTGTCCGGGGTACGTTCCCCGAACGTGTGTGTGTGTGTGCTGCAGTGGCAGCGTGTTGGGGCCAGGCCCTGTGTGTGTTTTGCTACAGAGGCAGCGTGTGTGGTGTGGGGTTCATCCCCGTGTTGCTACTTCGGTAGCGTGTTAGTGAAGCATCACCGGGTTTGGTGAGGGGTGGACGTAGGGAGCTCGTCATGGTCCCGAACCACCTTAAAAATCCCTGTGTTCATTGTGATTGCCTGTGTGACTGTCCATTTCTCCTATCTCCCTTCACAAGTTATCTTATTGATTTTTATTTCACTACACCACTACACTTTGCTAGCTCTGCTATCCGTTATTAGTAATCGTTCATCGCTTGTTGAATTGGTCTTACGAGTGGGATCGGAAAGATCGAGAGAACTTTTCAGATCTCATGTTAGTTTAGGCTAATCAATTCAGTTTGTTTTAATTCCATTGTATTTAGTTTAGAAAGTTGTTAAAATCCGCCATCTCGACAAGGGGACAATTCAACCCCCCTTCTTGTCCGCCATCTCTCTGGGCCAAAGATCGAGAGAACTTATCATGGTACCCGAGATAAATAGTCCCTACTTTTCAGGTAAGTCCGACGACGAGGGAAGTCAATCGGATGGGGAGAATCAAGAGTGAAAGAGCTAGAGCTTTTCCAAGTGTCATCTAGTCTTTTATATATTTCTTGAGTCAAATGTGTACTTTTCTTTTTTTTTGAATAGAGTATTGGGTTTGTAATAGACTATTTATTATGAAGAAATAAATGGATTGGGTTATCTTTACTTTTACGCATCTCTGTCTTTGTGTCGAATACACTTCTACTCTGATTGACATGATCGATATAAACTCGTCACGCATCTCCGGGTATCTTCCGCTCTCGGGGCGTGACAGTTTTTGTGGTATCAGAGCCTAGGGTATTCAATTCATAGGAAAACCCAAGTCCAAGGATATGTTCAAACCTTTAACCAGTGAGATTGGGTAGAACCAAGGGTTAAGTTAATATAAAAACTTAAAAGCCCTTAACGCGAGTATATACTAATATAGTTATTGTAATTGTAGGATAATGGCTGCCGAACGAGCTCAATGGCGCAACATGCAGCGTACACTGCAAGGCATGACTCAAGTGCTGCAATAAGTAACACAAGGAGGTGGACAACGAGCAGGAAGTCTCCACCAGACCTTCAAGAACATGAACCCGCCCAACTTCACGGGTTCTACTGATCCAGATGACGCTGAACATTGGATTAGGGAAACAGAACGAATATTCCGTGTTATGCAATGCACGGATCAAGATAAGGTCTTATTAGCTACTTTTCAGTTAGAAAG
This sequence comes from Amorphophallus konjac, assembly GCA_022559845.1. Classification (NCBI taxonomy): domain Eukaryota; kingdom Viridiplantae; phylum Streptophyta; class Magnoliopsida; order Alismatales; family Araceae; genus Amorphophallus; species Amorphophallus konjac. The sequence goes on along the minus strand of CM040128.1, from coordinate 221,413,021 downwards.
GGATGCTAGATGCTGGTGGGAATCAATAGAGGCTACTATAAATCAAGATCAGGTTACGTGGGAGGAATTCGTTGAACACTTCAACGCAAAATATTTCTCGGACCGAGTTCAGGAAAAGAAGGCTGCAGAATTTGCTGCATTAAAGCAACGATCTTTGTCAGTGGCCGAGTATGAGGCCCAATTCTCTAGATTATCTCGGTATGCTAAGCATCTAGTTAGCACCGAGAAAATGAAAGCTAGGAGGTTTCTTAATGGGCTCAGGCCCCAAGCTATTACTCAACTGGCGCCGATGGACATTCAAGTCTACTCGGAGATAGTACGCCGAGCTCAACTATTAGAAGATGCCACGGAACTGTCTGATATGATTCGTGGTAAGGATAAGAAGGAACAAGTTACAGGATCGGGTTCCTTTAAACCCAACTTCAAGAAGAGGCCTAGCAATGGAGGTATTTCATCGCAAGAGCAAAAGTTCAAGAAGACCAAGCCCTTCTCTATCACCACTACCTCTCCAAATACAGTGTGCAAACATTGTGATAAAACGGGTCATAGAGCAGAAGAATGCTGGAGGAAACTTGGAGCATGTCTCCGTTGTGGGAGTCATGAGCATTGGATTCCCAATTGCCCACTACTAAATAACCAAGCCGATGACGGAAAGCGCCCAGTAACCAAGAATGCTAGTCTTCATGCAATCAAGGAGACCGAGCAAGAAGAAGAAGGCGGCTTAGTGGAAGGTACATTGAAAGTTTGTTCCAGGAATGCATATGTCTTAATTGATACTGGTGCATCGCATTTTATTATTTCTAATAAGTTTGCTGACCCATTACCCCTAGAACCGGAATGGATAAAGTTAGTTTTGTCTACTCCTCTTGGTGATGAGACTGATATTACACCTCATTACCAAAATTGCGAAGTATTGGTTCAGGGTAGAAATCTCCCTATTGATCTCATATGTTTAGATCTGAAAGAGTATGATGTTATACTAGGAGCAGATTGGTTATCCAAGTATCAGGCAACGGTTGATTGCCGCAATAGTAAGGTTACATTCAAGGAATTTCCAGAACTAATCTTTACTAGCCCCAAGGGTCGGAGCAGATCCCCTCTTATTTCAGCTCTCCGAGCTAGCAAGCTCATCAGGAAAGAATGTGCATCTTTCCTTGCCTTTGTCATAGTTAAAGAAGCTAAGGAAGCTAAGCTAGAAGACATTCCAGTGGTACAGGAATTTCCGGACGTGTTTCCGAAAGATTTGCCGGGATTACCCCCGCAAAGAGAAGTGGCCTTCACCATTGACTTAGTCTCTGGTGCTGGTCTGATTTCAAAGGCACCTTATAGGATGTCACCTGCTGAACTCAAGGAGTTAAAAGAGCAATTGATGGAACTCATTAAGAAAGGATTCATTAGACCAAGTACTTCCCCGTGGGGAGCGCCTGTACTATTTGTAAAGAAGAAAGACGGATCCATGAGGTTATGCATCGACTATCGACAGTTGAACCATCTCATTATCAAGAACAAGTATCCACTGCCGAGAATCGATGAATTGTTTGATCAAATTTCAGGATCCAAGTACTTTTCCAAAATTGATCTTAGGTCAGGATATCACCAACTAAGAATCAAGGAAGAGGATATTCATAAAACCACATTCAGAAGCAGGTATGGCCATTATGAATTTGTTGTTATGCCTTTCGGACTAACGAATGCCCCTGCTGCCTTTATGCAGTTAATGAATAGTATATTCAGGCCTTATTTGGATCAATTCGTGGTGGTCTTTATTGATGATATATTGATTTATTCTAAGACCAAGGAAGAGCATGAGGAACATTTGAGGATTGCATTACAAATATTGAGGACAAACCAATTATATGCAAAACTTAGCAAGTGTGAATTCTGGCTTGAAGAAGTGACTTTTCTCGGACATGTTATATCAAAGGATGGCTTGTCTGTAGACCCATCAAAGGTTGAAGCTGTAAGGAACTGGGAAAGACCGACCAATGCTAGCGAGATCCGAAGTTTCTTAGGTCTTGTCGGCTATTACAGGCGATTCATCAAGGATTTCTCTAAAATCGCCGTGCCGCTTACGAGATTAACTCGCAAGGAGATCCGTTATGAATAGAGTGAGGAATGTGAAAGAAGCTTCCAAACTCTCAAGGATCATCTTACTACAGCTCCTATCTTAGCATTGCCAATTGAAGGAGAAAAGTTTGAGGTATACACTGATACTTCTGGCATTGGCCTCGGGTGTGTTCTAATGCAACAAGGGAAGGTTATAGCCTACTCTTCTCATCAATTAAAGAAACATGAAGAGAACTACCCCGTCCATGACTTAGAATTGGCCGCGGTAGTATTTGCACTCAAAATATGGAGACATTATCTTTATGGAGTACAGTTTACTGTATACTCCGATCACAAGAGTCTCAAATATCTTTTCTCATAGAAGGAGTTAAATATGAGGCAAAGACGATGGCTGGAATATCTCAAGGACTTCGACTTCAATATACAATATCATCCCGGAAAGGGTAATCATGTAGCAGATGCCCTTAGTCGAAAGCTGAGAGCACTGTTAGCCAATTGTATGATTCAAGAATGGAAATTACTGGAGCAATTCTCTGAACTCAATATAAGCATGGACACAGACCCTAGATGTGTCACATTATCTCATATAAGCATACAGTCAGATCTATTAACTGAAATACAAGCACTTCAAGATAATGACCCAATGTTAGTAGAGATCAAAGGCAAACTGGAAGGACAATCGGATTTCCAACTAACTTGTGAAGGAAGATTAATATTCAGAAATAGAACTTGCATACCGGATTGTCCCGAGGTAAAGAAGAAGATCTTAGACGAAGCTCATAGGTTAATGTATACGATTCATCCAGGATTTACCAAAATGTACAAAGATGTAAAAAGAAAATTTTGGTGGCCCAACATGAAAAGAGAAATAGCGGACTACGTATCACGCTGTCTCACGTGCCAACAAGTCAAGGCGGAACACCAAAAGCCTACTGTAAAACTACATCCTCTAGATATCCCTAAATGGAAGTGGGAGGATATTGGTATGGATTTCATCATGGGTTTATCTAAATCAAAAAGAGGACATGATGGAATATGGGTTATCATTGACCGATTGACTAAATCAGCACATTTCTTGCCAATCAAGAGTCGATGGTCAGTTGATGTCTTAGCTGCACTATACATCAAGGAAATAGTCAGATTACATGGTATTCTTGTTTCAATCGTGTCTGACAGAGATCCCCGTTTTACTTCTCATTTTTGGAAAGGACTACAACAGTCGTTGGGGACGAGACTTAGCTTCAGTACAGCTTTTCATCCTCAAACGGATGGTCAGACCGAGAGAACCAATCAAGTAGTCGAAGATATGCTAAGAGCATGCATTACTGATTTTGATGGAAACTGGCATGATCACTTGCCTTTGGTTGAATTTGCATACAATAATAGCTACCAGGCAAGTATACAACTGGCACCTTTTGAAGCCTTATACAGAAGGAGTTGTCGATCACCCTTATGCTGGGACGAAGTTGGAGAGAAACAACTGTTAGGTCCAGACATGGTAAGGGATACTACCGAGAAGATACAATTAATCAGAGAAAGACTGCAAGTTGCTCAGTCTAGACAAAAGGCTTATGCTGACACAAGAATGAGAGATCTTGAATTCTAAGTTGGAGATCATGTATTTCTCAAGATATCGTCTGGACGTGGAATACGAAGATTTGGTGTTAAGGGCAAGCTTACACCAAGATTTATCGGACCTTTTGAGATACTAGAAAGAGTTGGCGAGGTTGCTTATCGCATCGCATTGCCACCTCAACTGTCCGAAGTACATGATGTGTTCCACATATCTATGTTGAAGAAGTATGTGCATGATCCATCACATATTATTGAGCATGGAAATCTAGTAATCCGGAAAGATCTCACATACGAGCAGAAGCCCATAAGAATTCTAGATCGAGAAGTACGAACCCTAAGGAATAAGGTTATTCCCATGCTAAAAGTACAATGGAATAAGAATTCAGAACATGAAGCTACATGGGAGACTGAGGAATCTATGAGGAAGCGATTTCCAGAATTATTTTAGAAGGTATGAACTCTACACTCTCCATATGTAAATATATTCTATGAATTTGGGGACCAAATTCTTTTAAGTGGGGGAGGGTGTAGCAACCCGTATAAAATTAAAAGAAATAAATTTAGATAAATTGAAATAAAGTGAACAAATGAAAAAGGTTGAAACAAAAAGAACAAAGCCCTGATGAAATTAACGCCTTGGAGCAAGGCGCTATTTGACAAGAAACGCCCTCACCTAAGGCGTGTTTTTTAGAAGGGACGCCCACATTTCAAGGCGTCAAATCTTAAACAACCAAAATTACATAAAAAGGCAAGTATTTGAAACGCCCTTTGCTTGGACGCGTTTCCACAAGAAACGACGCATGCCAAGACGTCAATTTAAAATTCGACGCCCTAGAATAAGGCGTTAATTCCATTCCAGTTTCGTTCGAACCGGGAACTTATCCAGGGTAAGTTGATAACTATGAGAAAGAGTTCGAATGTAGTAATAACTCTAATATAGAAGTGTTACTCCCAATCAAACACTAACCTTATTAGGATTTCCAAAATCCTATAAATAACCTTGTTCAAACAAACCCTAAAGATATTTGGCCGAAGAAGGTTCTGCTGCAGTCATCCGTGAAAGAGAGGTTGGATTCTTCCTATTGTTTCTCCTCTACTGATTAGGTATTAGGAGGAATGATTTTTCTCCATCTTATTCTTCATCTCATGATTCTGTAGGTTGTCTACGTCAAGAAGGAGCTCTCATATAGTTGAAGGACGTAAGGTTCTTCATCATAATCGTCTCCAATCACCTGCAACTTCTCCTTCAGTTTCTTCTTCCGGTGAGCACTCTGTACAAGCAGAGTATCGTCTCTTCACCAGATCCTTCACATTTCATCAAAAGGTAGGTTTTCTCAGGGATTGTAGCCCAAACTAGCATAGTAATAATTATAACATCATCCGTTAATACATGCATATAGATTTCCTGCGTTTTGATTAAGTTTCTAAAGAGTTTTTGAAAGAAACGCCCCTATGAAGGGCGCTAAATTACAAGAAACGACCATGACTAGGTCGTCAATTTCATATTTGACGCCCTGCACAGGGACGTCAATTTCTTTTAATTACTAAATACCATGTTTAAAAATTATATATCAATGCAAACATGATTCTAAATTAATGCATGGCCAATCTCTTGTAATCCTGCTATTTCTTATGGTACTGACCATATATCATGTTTTTCTGAAATTTCATTGTCTCGAAACTTGTAAACTTGTGAATTAACGACCTTGTCCAGGTCGTCTTTTCTTGAACTGACGCCCCATACCAGGGCGCCTTCTGTAAACTAACGCCCCTGTCCAGGGCGCGTTTCATTAAAATTTCCAGATTTATAATATTCTGCAAAACTAGAAATATTGAAAGGACGACTGCTGTACACGTCGTCAAATCTAATATAAACGCCCCTGATTAAGGTGTTAATTACATGAAAAATGACTTTACCAAAGTCGCTACTTTCTGCATTACTAATTTTTTCCTGATTACTGTTATCCGAGGGATTCATTACATATATTTATATATATAGGCACTATCACTCCACTCCGTGAGTATAGTCCCATGTTTTCTACGATGATTTATCGCATTACCCATCAATTCTCATTGACATACAAGCTCTCCATTGGACATTCCGTTCCTTTGGACTAGCGAGTTAGTCATAGAGACCTCCGTAAGACTCCTCGCCGCCTTGGATTCCCTCAAGGCCGACTGAGCTGGTTATACCCTAAAAACCCATTACACAATCTTTGCCATGTCCCTCTATAGAAACATGGTAATACCGGCCCTCATGTCATGCCATGGGTATGATATGAGTATTATCTTAATGAACGGGGAAAAATATGCCGTTGTTATGATGTTCTTGTAAACCCCAATTCTATATCAACATTGTTATGATATTCTTGTAGACCCCAATTCTATATTAAACTTGATGTTCTTGTGAACCTCGATTCTATATTAAGAATGAGGACGTCTCGCCATTGAGGTGCTATTCATATGGACCTCAATTCTATATAAAAGAGTGTTTCTACTTACTTATCATGGTACCCGAGTTAAGGGAACCAATTCCACCTAGTTTTATCGACAATTGTGATTGTACCGTTATTATCTCCTATCTATGTCAAGTATCATATTTTTGGACTCTATTCTTTCAAAGTCTATCCTACATGTCTACAAGTTTTATCCTTGAAATTCCATATTGGCTATATACTAAAGTGGATGTTAAAATACATGACTAATGCCTGCGCATATAGGGCCCGATCTGGTCCTGGGAGGAGCACCCGAAAGTACTTGTGCCCATGGGAGTTGATTGATCACGGTATTGGCATTATACCGAAGTGCATGACTAGCTTGATTGAACATTCCACAAATCTTGTACTTGACTTGATATTACATAACTTGCGTGGCCCGAAAAAGGGTAATTACTTGCGTGCTTGAACGTGATAGCCAAATTTCATCTTGACATGATAAAGTACTTGCTTGAATATCTTGAGGTCATTTGATATAAGTTCTTGAAAGTTCATGACTAGTCCTTCCTGTTATCTTATTGTTATATCCTCTTTCTATCTTGTCGTTTTATGCGAGCATGCATAGCTATAGTACATTCATGAAAGATGTAACTACTTAAACTCCTTGCTAGTTCCTGAGATATAATTTCCTACTGAGCGTTCGCTCACTCCGTGTTGTCCCTACTTTTCAGGTAAGTCCGACGACGAGGGAAGTCAATCGAATGGGGAGAATCAAGAGTGAAAGAGCTAGAGCTTTTCCAAGTGTCATCTAGTCTTTTATATATTTCTTGAGTCAAATGTGTACTTTTATTTTTTTTTTGAATAGAGTATTGGGTTTGTAATAGACTATTTATTATGAAGAAATAAATGGATTGGGTTATCTTTACTTTTACGCATCTCTGTCTTTGTGTCGAATACACTTCTACTCTGATTGACATGATCGATATAAACTCGTCACGCATCTCCGGGTATCTTCCGCTCTCGGGGCGTGACACATACTTTCTCATGTGCACACTGCATATTATGCATTCAAGTCTACACAATCTCCTGCATACACTACCTCTACACAAATCTCTTTATTTTACAGACATAGGTCTATGCTTTTGCATTATGAGCTACACACGTCAATGCATCGTCTCTGCCTTTACTTCGTATGACCCTAATGACCTTAGGGCGACCTTTGCTTCTTGTATCTGTTGTGAAGGGGGTTTGGAAAGGGCTTTTATGTCCCTTGGGGGTTCAATCCCCGTGGATAAATAGCCGCCTCTATCTTTCGATCGATGAGAACCCTTTTGAGCTCTAACGTGTTTATCTTGCAAGAAGAAGGAGAGGAACGTGTGTGGTCTGTTGAAGGAGAAGGGAAGGAGGAGAAGAAGAACGTGAAGGAAGGCATCCAACGCTAATATTGTTCTATCTGTTGCAAGGAGAAGAAAGGAGTGTCGCCACAAGGTGGATAGGAGAGGGCTTTGATAGACTCATCAGTTCAAGGTGTTTGTAGGAGCGATTGGAGCTTGGATTTGAAGGAACACATCTTTGATCTTCAAGAAGAAGGACTGGATACTCCAACATCCTGCGAACTCAACTCCTCCAACCTGAACTTCAAGAAAGATCTTCTAATGGCCAGTGGAAAAATGAAGGGGAAACTTTCTACATATGTTATCCATTTCCTGATGATAGTCTTCTTTATTTACACACTGCTGTGAGCGTTATTGTATATCCTTTGATTTTCTCAAACTCAGAATATCTGTGTGTATGTACGGAGCTGTGTCTCCGTGTGGTTGTTGTGTCCGGGGTACGTTCCCCGAACGTGTGTGTGTGTGCTACAGTGGCAGCGTGTTGGGGCCAGGCCCTGTGTGTGTTTTGCTGCAGAGGCAGTGTGTGTGGTGTGGGGTTCATCCCCATGTTGCTACTTCGGTAGCGTGTTAGTGAAGTCTCACCGGGTTTGGTGAGGGGTGGACGTAGGGAGCCCGTCTTGGTCCCGAACCACCTTAAAAATCCCTGTGTTCATTGTGATTGCATGTGTGACTGTCCATTTCTCCTATCTCCCTTCACAGGTTATCTTATTGATTTTTATTTCACTACACCACTACACTTTGCTAGCTCTGCTATCCGTTATTAGTAATTGTTCATCGCTTGTTGAATTGGTCTTACGAGTGGGATCGGAAAGATCGAGAGAACTTTTCAGATCTCATGTTAGTTTAGGCTAATCAACTCAGTTTGTTTTAATTCCATTGTATTTAGTTTAGAAAGTTGTTAAAATCCGCCATCTTGGCAAGGGGACAATTCAACCCCCCTTCTTGTCCGCCATCTCTCTGGGCCAACAGGATCAAGAGCCCTAAAATGTGTTGAGTGGAATAAGTTAAATCCTTATTAGTTAGAATTATTTAACTCAAAAGTGCAAGTGGTGTGAGAGATTACATAGAATGTAAGAGATGAATTAGCCTATTCATTGTGATGTCTCCCCCTAAGTGTATGCACTATTATAATAAAAACCTCCCGCTTAATATGTGCCATGTAGCAACATGTCTATGTCAAAGCAGGGAGTAAGGTCATAGGAGATATCAAAACTGAAAGGTGTGTAATCTATATACACTCAAGCAAGTATCAAAATGGTATTTTCGAGCAGGTTGATTACCGGTACAAGGCGGAGAACGTAGGTCCGAAGACCATACTCAAGCATAATGAAAGCTTCCAGGTGGATGCAATCCACCTTTCCACTGACGTCATTTTATATACCGGTGAATCATGGCATTCATGCACACAAGTATGAAGTACATGCATTTATGTACATTCGGATGCAGAAAGATAAAAGCATGTATGAAAAGCAAATTGTTATTCACTTTGATATCCACAAAAAGCAAAGTTTGAAATGTATACGCTATGGAAAAACTTCTTATGTGCAAAGGATAAAGCAGTATGAACAATTTCATTATGAGAAAGTGTAAAGTGCATATGTACAATTCAACTCAAAGGATTTAACTATCTAACTTGCACACTCTTAATTCTCTCCTAAGAAAACAAAATTGATCAGAGTTTAAAGATTTTGTAAAAATATCTACAAGTTGGTTCTTTGTGTCAACAAAAACTAGATCAAAATCACCTTTATTAATATGATCTCTTATGAAATGATGTCTAACCTCAATGTGTTTGGTACAAGAATGTTGGATAGGATTTTTGGACATATTTATTGTAGACGTGTTATCACACATGATGGGAGTGTTTTTCAAACAAAAACCAAAATCAAGTAATTGATGTTGGATCCATAGATCTTGAGCCGCACAACTTCCTACGGTTACATACTCGGCCTCGATAGTTAATAAGACCACACAATGTTGTTTCTTTGAGGCCCATGCAACCATGCAGCCCCCTAGAAACTGACAATGACCGCTTGTGCTCTTACGATCCATTTTACATCCAGCATAATCAAAATCAGTGAAAGCATGTAAATCAAAAGAGTTATTCTTAGGATACCATAAGCCAAGGTCAAGTGCTCCATTCAAGTACCTGAAGATTCTTTTCATAGCTAACAAATGAGAATCCCTTGGACAAGATTGATATCTTGCATAGAGACAGACACTAAAATGTATGTCAGGCCTACTAGCAGTCAGATATAACAATGAACCTATCATACCCCTAAAAAGTTTTTGATCAATTTTGTTACCTTTCCCTTTTTCCAATTTCAGTGAGGTGGACATGGGTGTAGCAAATGGTTTGGCAGTTTCCAGTTGAAATTTCTTCACGATCTCTTGTGTGTACTTCTTCTGGTTGATGAAGATGCCATCTTCCAATTGTTTTATTTGAAGTCCCAAGAAGAAGTTCAGCTCGCCCATCAAGCTCATCTTGAACTCTCCCTACATGAGTTGAGCAAATTCATCATTCATTTTCAAATCTGAGGCTCCAAATATTATGTCGTCTACATAAACTTGAACAATTAAAGCATGTTCATCACAAGTCTTTGTAAACAACATCTGATCTATGTTACCTCGTTTGAAGCCATTATCAATAAGAAATGAACTTAAACGATCATACCATGCCCGGGGAGCCTGTTTTAATCCATACAATGCCTTATCCAATTTGTAGACGTGGTCCGAAAAAATTTCATCTTCAAAGCCCGACAGTTGTTCCACGTATACTTCTTCCTTGATTACTCCGTTGAGGAAGGCACTCTTCACGTCCATTTGAAACAGCTTGATGTTCCTATGACAAGCATAAGTAAGTAAAATTTGTACAGCTTCTAATCTAGTCACAGGAGCGAAGGATTCATCAAAATCAATGCCAAATTCTTGGGAGTAGCCCTTGGCTACCAAGCTTGCCTTATTCCTCACAACCACCCCATCTTCACTAAGTTTGTTTCAAAAAATCCACTTAGTTCCAATTATAGAATGGTTATCAGGCCGGGGCACGAGGAACCACACCCGATTCCTTTGGAATTGGTGTAGTTCTTCTTGCTTGGCGAGAAGCCAAGAATTATCATTTAAAGCATCATTTAAAGATTTAGGTTCAATGCTGGAAAGTAAAGCTAAATTATCATGAATTTTAACTTCCCTCATTGAATCCCTCGTTCTCACTCTATCATCCACACCACCGATCACATTCTCCAACGGATGGTCCTTGTGCGTGGTCCATTGGTGTGGAGGAGGCGGATGTACTTGTTCCTCTTGTTGTTCTTGCTCTTTTTCTTTCTCTTGATCTCCTGCCTCACCTTGTTTGCTTGACTCTCCTTTCTCAACATCACTCTCACCTGTAATAAGAAAATGATCATTATCATTTGATTTTCTCATGGAGTACTCATCAACAATAATATGTGGACTCTCCCCGACAGCAAGTGTTCTGGTGTTATAAACACGGTAAGCTCTAGATGATAGAGAATACCCGAGGAAAATCCCTTTATCACTCTTCGCATCAAAATTTTTAAGATTGTCTTTACCATTGTTCAAAATGTAACAAATAGATCAAAAGGGCTTAAAATGTGATATGTTGGGTTTCTTACATTTGTACAGCTCGTAAGGAGTTTTCTTGAGGATCGGCCTTACCATCGCTCGATTTGTGATGTAGCAGGCAGTGTTCACTGCCTCTGCCCATAAGTACCGTAGAAGACCATTCTCCGCAAGCATGGTACGCGCCATCTCCATGAGCATCCTATGTTTCCTCTCGACCACACCATTCTGTTACGGGGTCCTAGGTGATGAGAATTGATGTTCGTACCCCTGCTTCCTGCAAAATTCATCAAACTCATGATTTTCAAATTCTCTTCCATGGTCATTTTAAATTTTCTGAATTGAATAACCTTTTTCATTTTGAACTCTAGCACAGAAATCAATGTATTCATTACATGCATCACTCTTATTAGCTAGATACAAAACCCATGCATATCACGAAAAATCATCGACAATCACAAATCCATAAAGCTTCCCTCCAAGACTGCGAGTCCTGGTGGGACCAAACAAGTCTAGATGTAGCAATTGAAGGGGTTTTTCAGTGGAAACAATATTTTTACATTTAAAAGACATTGTGGTTTGTTTTCCCTTATTACATGCTTCACAAACTTTTGAAGTTTCAAATTTTAAACTAGGAAGACCTCTAACAAAGCCATGGCGATTCAGCTTCCTAATGACATTAAAACTGGCATGCCCAAGACTACGATGCCACAACCAAACATCTTCAACCTTGTTAGAAACTAAACACAATTTTTCAGAAGCAATTTCATCAAAGTCAACCTGGCAAGTATTGTTACTCCTCACTCCTATGAATTTGATTTCATATGAATTAGCATCGACAATGGTGCAGTGAAAAGACTCAAAAATAACCTTGTGACCCTTGCCACAGAGTTGACTAATACTAAGCAAGTTATGGCGAAGACCTCTAACAAGTGAAACATCTTCAATACAATGGTTGAGATCCTTACCAATTCTCCCAATTCCGATTATCTTATCTCTATCCTATCCACCAAAAATTACCGTACCGCCATTTTTCTCTGCAAGGTCTGCAAAAAGTTGTTTATTCCCCGTCATGTGCCTGGAGCATCCGCTGTCCAGGTACCATTTATTCTCTACCGACTTCATGCATACCTGCACCAATAAGCAACCATGCTCATTTTGATTTGGGTACCCAAGCAAGCTTGGGTCCCTTCATGTTAGCATTTCCAAAAGACTCACTGTACTTGGAGAAAAACATATCATCATCATATTGTATTAACTGGCATATATACATGTCATGCCCTATCTTCCCACAATAAAAACAAGTGGGTCTTTTCCTACCAAAATTTCTTATGTTATTTACATTCCTAAAGATGGAGGGGAAATGAGAATTAACAGTTTGTGTATTGTTATGTGTGTGTGAACATTCTACATGATGTGATGAACTCTTAACAGCATAATGAGAATGATTTTTGTTTCCATGCTTAGTATTTGAACTCTTCACAATTTATTTTTCTTTTCCTTTCAACATCTTCTCACTTGCATTCTTCACTTTCTCAATTTCAATCAGCTTAACATTCAATTCTTCCAACTCCTTTTTCAACAAGTCATGCTTTTCTTGGATTTCATCTATGATTTTAAAAGTATTTTTCTTTTCTACTTCTAGGCATGCAATTTCATCTTCAAACAGAGCCAATTTGGATTCCAAAACATCATTTGCATTTTTGAAATTTTTAACTTGCATGTCAAGCAAACTACATTTCTCACATGAATTAGATGAATGCAATATTTCATGGATCTTCTTCTTCAAGATTTTATTCTCATTTTTCATTCTTTTATATTTTTCATCCAATTCCTCATATGCAAGTTCCCATTGTTCATTTGTGATATGCTCTGAGTCAGAGATTACCTGTTCCTGATCGCTCCTGGCCATGAGACACATGTTCTTTACCAGCTCTTCAATATCTTCTTCTTCATCGGACGTAGGCTCATCCTCGTCCTCATCGCTCCACGTAGCCTTCATTACTTTCGGCTTCTTGCCCTTTACCATCTTGCCTTTCTTTTTCTGCAATTCGGGGCATTCACCTCTCATGTGCCCCATCTTCTTACACTCATAGCACATAACTTTAGCCGCTTTGGGTGGTTCGTTCCTTTGCTTCGGCTGCTTCTTTCCTTTCTTGAATTTTCCGCCAAATCTTCTCCTTTGGCGCAAAAATTGTCTAACTCTTCTTGTCAACATGGCAACTTCTTCAGCGTCTGTGGTTCCCATTGAATCCTCTTGGCTTGAGATGGACTTCGGGTATGCTTTCAAAGCGATTGGCTTTTTCTTCTTTGTGACCTCTTCCGTCCTCTTTATATTAATCTCATAGGCCATCAAGGACCCTATGAGTGGATCCACGATGAGGATAGACACATCTTTAGAATCCTCTATCACGGTCGCCTTGGTGATAGGGACCTCAGCACTTTCCTTACCAAATCGATGTCCTTGAACTCTCTTCCGAGTGATTTCAACCCATTTGTGATCTCCATGAGACGTACGAACATCTCGGAGATACTTTCTTCCTCTTTCATATGAAACAGCTCGTAATCTCAGATCAACATGTTCGCTTTTGTCTCCTTCACTTCTGTGGTGCCTTCATAAATTAGCTTGACCTTGTCCCACATTTCCTTCGCGCTGCTGCACATAGAGACACGAGCATATTCATTCGGGTGAATAGCACACTGAATAATATTTAAAGTACTAAAATTCACAGTTGCCTTCTTAATACTGTCATCATCCCACATATCTTCATCTGGGTGTAAAACATATGGACCATTCCTAATGACAGTCCATATTTCATGACTTTGGCCACGTAGAAAGATGGTCATCCTATTCTTCCAATAGGGGTAGTTACTACTATCAAAGAAAGGTGGCCTATGAATAGAATGCCCTTCGGGCATTAACCCCTTATTAAGATTGTTGGCCATTCCTAACAGATCTCTCTAAACCGCTAGGTTTCTAAATGAAAACAGACCCGAGGCTCTGATACCAATTGTTGGCCCGGTTAGGAGGCAATCGAGAGGGGGGTGAATTGATTGCCCACCCTTTGGAACAGTTTTAGACTTAATTAAAATGATGGAAGAAAAACACAAATGCTCTTTCAATAAACTGCTGAGATGAGAATATAAAATGATGAATCTCACTAAATCACGCTTGATTAAAGTATTTAAATGTTCAACAAGCAAGCACTCACAGCTTCACAACGCAAGACGATGATCACTCAGATGAAGATAAATGTGCGGACAGTTGCTAAACACTCGGCTCACCGAATCACACTCGTATATGAACGGGTGATATAAACAAGCAACCACACAGAGCAAACCACGGCACAAGTAGTTTTTAGGTGGTTCGGACTCACCCAAGTGACGTCCTACGTCCACCCCTCTCAACCAGAGAGGATTTCACTATAAACGTTGCACGACGGCAGCAAACCACCACACACACGGGCGCGACGGCCCACACACGTGGGTTCTAGCATGACGACGAGAAACCGCACACACACGGAGCAAGCTCCAAAATAGTTCATGACAAACAAAGATGGAAAATACAAAGGCCAGTCTGAGAATGAAAATTTAAGCTCAAAATATGATAACCAACATGATCTTCCCCATACATCCTCAACCAAACACAGAGATTAGAGAAGGGAGTACTAAAATCATAGAACCGAGAGATGGAAGAAGCCGGTGTTGAAGATTGGTGCGCCCGAGGCAGAGGATGAAGAGGACACCGACTGTGGCCTCCAGATCTTGGCTCAGGCTCATGAGGGAATGATCTCGGCATTGCCTTCCTTCTCCTCCAAAGGTGTGCGACTCCTTCTTCTCCTATAAGAAAGGGTAAACACGTTAAGAGCTCTCCAAAATTGTCCTCTCGATCGGACAAGGGTGACCATATAGGAGTAAACAGAACATTAAGACATAAAAGCCCTTGCCAAGGCCTCTTCATACCATTCACAATAGATGGTGGATGCCCTAAGGCCAATGTGGTAATCAAGCAAGGCAATCAGATCTAAATCAATTGGGTTCGCAACCGGATCTGGAATTCACGATCGGGACGCTCGGAACAGGTGTCGACTCATAGAGTCAACTCTTGCTACACGAGTGTTCTGCCAAAACACTTAAAAACAACACCCAGGTAACAAGTGTCGACTCATTGAGTCGACACTTTTTCCCAAGCATTCTAACCTGTGAAGAAAACAATATACACGGTGAAAAGTGTCGACTCTTGAGGTCTACACTTTTTCACGATGGTTCTAGCTGCACAAAGAATGACAAGACTCACCTGTAAGTGTCGACTCTAGAGGTCGACACTTTTTCCCGAGGCTTCTGACTTCGCAAAACAACATGACCCTGGAGAAAGTGTCGACTCTAGGAGTCGACACTTTCTGCCACCGTTTGTAAAAACAACGCACAACAGAAAGGTGTAAACTAAGTGTCGACTTCTAGAGTCGACACTTTACCTGACATGATTGAAAACTTGATAAAATCAATTGAAGCACCACAAAATCTCAAACAACCATTAAGATCTATTAAATAAACATTTTTAAGAGAGATTGTCATGTGTAAAACTGGATTTGAATCTATAACATTCCATCCACATTGAAATCCAATTAAACTAAGACTTCTTACCTTGAACCTGCACAATAAAGATTTGTCCTGCTACTACACATGAAGAAGCATTCTTACATTTCCAACCCATATCACAAACTCCATTTCAAATCATGTTGAAGTATGGGAAGCACAACCTAAGTGAGAGCCAACCAGATTTCCATCTAGCAATTAGAACTTATCCTTCAATTAGACATTATGGCAAGATCTGAGCTGCCAATGTAACATCCACATTGATCAGAGGCAGTCTAGCTTTATGAAAATTCAAACAGCAAGAAAAGCAACTATTGCACCAAATGATCAATCAAAATTCACATGGCTGCTCTCAAATCAACCAACACATGATTGGTCCAAGGTTCAATCATATAGAACTCAATTTAAGATGAAATATAACTGAACTTGACTCATTCATGCACAAGCTATTCAAAGCTCACATTCATCAAATATATGTCAATGCAAATTATATAATCTGAACTCGTGACTTTTTCACATGTGATCTTCGTCAAAACAGTCCCGGGCACAACACCCCTGTCGGGCAAGTAGCACAAAACTCCTTTCGCTCCCTCCAACTGTGCGACGGCGTCTCCGTCCGGCTGCCCAGTGAAGCTGAATAGCAGTGGTGCTGCCTGGTTCGCCACGGACCCACGAGACACCAACCCCGGAAACAGTAGACCAGCCCACACACTGAGGTAGTGGGTTAGCAGAAGTAGACTCCGCTCACGAGGCATCGGGTGCGCCGCCAGCACCCCCAGTCCCTGGTAAACATTGGCCAGAGCCGCTGGAGCTAAGGCCAACCTTCGTCCCTCCTCCAGTAGGCACGTTGGCCACAGCAACTCAACCCTCAGTAGGCCATCCTCCCCGTGCGGGATTACAAATGTCACCAACCAGTACGCCAAGTACGAGGCTAAGTGGCTCACGTCCGGCAATCTATGGGGGTTCCACCCCTCCTGTGGCGCATAGATGTACCGGGTGTACGTCTGGAACCGTTGCTCCACCTCTGTGTACTCCTCCCATGGAGTCTGGTCTCTCGTAAACTCCTGATAAAAGTAGAAGGGCCCGTTGTAGAAGTGGCGGACCCACGCGTTCAGGGGCACCCTGGGAGTCTGCGCTGCTCTCTCTCTCCCGGCCAAGGCTAAATCCCTCCACGTCTTCAGTAAATACCGATAGCTGTAAGGAACTCGGTATCTTCCATGCCCGTCGGTGTGGCTGCGATGGAGGTCATCCAGCACTACCTCCTCGTACCCCTCGCCACTGATCGGCAGCCTGAAAATCCTATATAGAGACCACAAGTCTAGTGAAGTCTCTCCCCTGGCTGTCGCCACGGTGTTCCACCTACGGTTGAAGCGCTCTGTCAATGAATGTAGAAGCCTCGTGTAGCAGGGGTACCCATACAGAGCCGCGATCACAGCATATCTGATGTCAGCCCGGTCCAGCAGCACCCGGTAGTGGTGTACTATGCCCATAAGCCACTCAGTAGCTCCCTGGCGGTATCTATGCGAAGGAATCACTGCCCAGCGGCCATACCAGCTAACAGCACTCTGTCGCAGAATCCCGGATAGAAGGCTGTGGTCATTATAGCCCTCTCCGGCATACTCCAGCCCTGATGGCTCCAACGCTAACCTTGGACTACCCTCTGTCTCTGCCCGGTGGTGTCCGTGCAAATCTCATGAAGTGGGACCCATCACTCCAATGCGGACTCTGAACTGGTCCTCCCTACTGAAGAAGCCTAGGCACTCAACACTGGGGAACTGACACTATCTCCAGTAGTCCCCAGAGAAACTCAAAAAGCCGCAGAGAACGATTCCGTGCAAACTGTCTCTGCCCACCAAGATCGCCCTCTCTAGTCGGCGACGGGCTCCAACAACCCGAGAGTCGCCCTCCTCCATGCCTGGTGGGACGAAGCACTTGATGAACTCGAATAAGTGACGGTCCAGAGGGAACTCCACTGGGTAGCCGCCGCTCCGATCATAGGTGTAAAGCCCAACCGCCTCCGATCCCTGGGCCAACTCCACAGCCCCAACTCTGCTGCCGTGCTCGCCAACGGGGCCCTCTGCCACAGTCGTGTGCCCCAAGTCAAGCTGCTCCACATCAGCTATGGTAATGACCGATGGGGCCCAAGAGGGGCATTGGCCGCCCGGTCCTCCTCACCCAGTGGTCCTCCTCCCGGACCACACGCCTTGGGGCCCTCTCGTCTCTACCGAATCATGCCATAGCTTCAAGATAGAATACAAAAAATGGTCAGCACGCTAGAAATTCAACACATGCAATATACAATAAAGTAAAAGCACATGAAGCGTCAAAATACAACAATAACAACTCAGATGGAGAGGTTCACGGGCCGTACACCCTCATCTCCGCCTCCGACGCACGACCCGTGGGGGGTATTTGTTGTACCCGGACAATTTCCCTAGCAAAATACCCTGAAATAAGAGTTCGGAAATTTCCTCGAACACCTTCAAGGCATGGGCTACCTGGTCCCTCTGACAACCCAGTGGGCCCGACCAACGTCCCCAGCCCACTAGCCGAGGTGTACAGTAGCCTTAGTAGCTAACCGAGATCACTCCTGAACCCTCAGTTGTAGACTTTGTCTGCATTCTACACATCCACCTGGGGCAACCCGGGGGCGCCCTGACTACAAGCCTTGCCACGTGGCACCCAGTGAAAAGGCCAGAAGTCTGCCCCAGAATGCCTTCTTTCAACCCTCCAAGGTCAAAGGAAGACCCAAATAAGTCAACCGCGGGCTTTGGAGGCACGCAGCATGTGTATACAGCTCACACACGTATGTTCGGCATTTTTCCGAACACCTTATGGGAGCGTATGTTCCAGCCCTTCTACACCAAACCACGGGCCGCCCCGGGGTTCCAGCACCCTAATTGGGTCCTACAACGACGCCCCAGCAAGCCGAGGCCACCCCCGACCCTCAGACACGTGGCGATGAGCCACTTAACTTTAGCTCTCGGGCCAACCCGAGGCTACCTCGTCAACCCGCCGTGCAATGTGGCACGCTGCCTGAGGCATGGCCCATGACCCTAAATTGCCTCTCCTTAGCTCCCATGAGCTCCCGTTCTCAACCCAAGGCCAAATCCAAGGCCCACCGGTCACCTACTTGGCCCGTTAGATAACTCGGGGTGTGTCGGGCATTTACCCGAGCAGCTCGCGAGCGGCAACTACAACTCGACAACAACAACCCCCCATGGGCTAACCCCAGCATCCCGGAACCCCGTGTCCTTCAAACGACACCCTCAAATGATGAAAGAAGACCCCCGGGGGCCATCCCTCGGGGTTGCGGCTCGCCCTGGGCCAGTTCGCCCCAAGGCATGGCCGCGCCCCCGGAGAGGGTGAACTCCCCAGGGACCGTGCCCTCCTCTCAGCCCAGAGGCCCCACGGCCTTCCCCAGTCCCAATTTCATGTAACATCTGTTAGGTTCGGTGAAAGTATTCAGAGGGGGGGTGAATGAATATAGCCTATAAAAACTTTCACCCAATATAAAATTTCGCTCAATTAGAATTTCGCTCACTCAACAGATTAAACACTTAGAACAAAATCTGATCAAATCATCTAATGAACCTGTGATCAAACACTTGGAGCGCCCCTATGCAAACATCTAGCGGAAGCAAACCATAAGCAATCAAACCACAATGCAAGAGGGGTTTTTAGGTGGTTCGGTCCTACAGACCTACATCCACCCCACACTCAACCCGAGTGTGGCTTCCTGCTGACTCACAGTTTGAACAGCTGGGCATCACAGCTTGCCTCCGCTGGGCAATACAACTTAGCCATCGCTGACTCACAGCTTGAACCCGCTGGGGATTACAGCTTAACCCGTCCGAGACCAAGTCTCGCCAGCTGAGGATTACAGCTTTACCTGTCGAGTGGAGACCTCCACTGCATCCGCTGACAAACAGCTTGATAAGAAAGCATAAAAAGAGAACAGGAAAAGATGGAAACACAGCAACTAAAGGATGAACAATGAAGCACGAAATATAGCTCTAACAATGAGCAACCTCAGATCTGGTTTTGCACCAAAGATCTGAGGAACAAACTCCTTCTCTTCCTCTCTCTCTCTCTTCTTCTTCTTCACACTCTGCTCGAGCTCTCTATCTCTTTCTCCTTCTTCTTTCTCTTCTTCTTCTGCTCTTCTTTCACTCACTACTCTTCTCTTCTTTTCTTCTCTCTCGGTCTGGATCGTGGAAGCTCTCTCTTCTTTTTCCCTTTTTCTTCTCTCAGCTTCTGCTCTATGCTTTTTCTTCTCTTCTTCTGCTCCCAGGCTTCGATCACGATCGGCCTCCATCTGAAGATGAAGGCTCCAATATATACCAGCAACAGTAGGGAGATAGGGCGTGTGCTTCCCACGCCTTCCGTCCAGAAGATTCCTCCTCGGATCACGTGCTCAGCACCACCTCGGATCACGTGTCAGGTGCCAGCTTCAGGTCACGTGCCCATTCATCAATACGCTCAGCAACTGGAGTTAGATGGCGTCAACCCACTTGCTCCAAGGAGTTGACGCAGCCTTCAGAGATCTTCAACCTATGAAACTCAAGTCTGCTGCGTTGATTCATTGATACGTTCCAGTGAACAAACAGCCTAGCCTTTTTAACTGTTGCGTCGACATTGCTCCACTGCTACGTTGACGCGTAGGTGATCCAGTGATCAGGTCTTCAGCAGATAGATGTGCTGCGTTGACGCTCTCAGCATGCTGCGTTGACGCATGGAGCTGCAGCGTCGATGCTACCAATGTACTCCAGAGGCTGCAATAAGGGATACTTGAACTGCTGTGTCCACGCTACTTGATCAATGCGTAGACGCACCAGAATAATCCAGGAGCTTCTTTCTTGATTGTTTGAACTACTGTGTCCACGTGTCAGCATTTCAGCCTCTTGGATCACGTGCCAAGTCTTGATGGCCTGAATCATCTGCAGACAGACAGAGGAAAATGAACTTAGTTCAGACGAATGTATATACTTAAGCAGAGCTGCCAGTGTATGGATTTGAACAGTGCAGCGAGTGTACAAACTTGGTAAAACAAGGTCCAGTGTATAGACTTGGTAAAGTGAAGTCCAGTGTATAGACTTCAGTTAAGTTCAGGCCTCTAACAACGAGTGTATAGACTTGAGGTTTAACAACCGAATGTATAGAGTTGAAGCCTGACAACCCAATGTGTAGACTTGAAGCTTGGAAGGATGTACACACTTGACCAATTCAAAGGCGAATCGAGTGTACAGACTCTGAGTCCAAACAATCCGATGTAGAGACTTGAGGCATGGAGGCCAATGTACAGACTTGGAAAGTTAAGACCATTGTACAGACTTCACCTCGTGCCAGCTACCGTGAAGGAATGTATAGACTTAACAGTCTCCCTGGCTGTACAGACTTGACCAAAGCAAAGGCAATCGGATGTACAGACTTTAGAGGATGCAGACTCTGTATAGACTTCAACTCAAACATGCATAATGTAGTCTGATGTGTAGAATTTGCAACCGACAGCCAATGTATAGACTTGGCCAATGCTGTCTAGCCTATGCACTATGAATGTATGGACTTACATGAGATGCTCATTGAGACGCTCAATGTATACACTTCAAGCCCAGTGTATAGACTCTCAGCCATGAACAAAGCGTGAAGCACACTAATACAGGAATTTATAGACTTGGAAGTCTATGTGCATGACAAAACCAATGTATAGACTCTGAAATGTAAGCGATGCAACAATGCCTAGACATTGGGCTTTACCCTGCAGTGTATAGACTTTGCTACCCAAACAATCAATGTTCTGATGGGTCGACGCATCATCAAGGGTGGGTCGACCCACTACTGTTCAGACTGTAGATACATGCAGAGACATGATATCTGACAGAATGCAATGCATATATATAAAGAACAAATGTCATCAATGCTAAACATCATCATTCATGTTGCTATCATATGCAAAATGCTCAAGAATAAGAATGCACAGAAATGCACTTTGTTTATTGCAATCATCAAAACACAATAACATTGCTATCATCAAAATACAATATCAAATGCACTCAAATGCACTCACTGTCTTGCTATCATCAAAACCAAATAGCATTGCTATCATCAAAGCAACATAGCACATGCTTGTGCCTAAGAGGCACAACATTCTCCCCCTTTTTGATGATGGCAACACAATGTGACAGAGAGTCACACACAAGATTTTCTCCCCCTTTGACATGATCAAAAAGAGAAAAATAGTAAAAACAAGAGTGCAAAGTGCATTATGCATGCAAATTCCTCTAGAACATTCTCCCCCTGAATGTAAGACTCCCCTGAATTATTTCTCCCCCTAAATAATAGCTCCTCCTTTGAGAAGGAATATGAACAGATAAACAAGGAAGAGAAGGTAGGAGGGTCACTTGACAATAGCTGAATCATAAGTTCAGAAAGGAAGCATGATTATAAACAACTGTTAAAGTATAAGAATCAGCAACATACATTTTTCAAAAATTCATGTTTAATAGTGATAAATCTAGAGTAAAACACCTGACCCCTAAAAAAGAGTTTATGGACTCCATTTATAGCAATGAATCTAGGACACATGGTATTAATAGATAAGTCAGAAATAATACCCTTTTGTGATTAAACAAGGAAATTCAAGAGAGGCAACTTGAACATGTATTGATAAAAATAATTTTCACTCATTGACTTTTGATTTTTCGAAAGGTTACAGCAGTTTGATTTTCACTTTTGAATTTTTCAGAACCTGAATTAAGTAAATAGATCAGTGGCATTTATGCTGTTGACATTAGGTGTACACCTTGATCAGAGGCAGGTACCCCCAGTTACTAGGCATAAACTAATAGACCTATTTCAGATCAAAACCCACAAAGAATAGTCTTCACTTTTGACATTAAGGGTACACCTTGATTAGAGGCCAGTACCCCCAGTTACTTGGTGAGAAATCCCCCTATAAATTTGACCCTTTGAACAGAGATATTCTGAAGCACTTCATGACTATGAGTTCTCTTGCTTCATTAGAGGAGATCATAATTTCTCAGTGCAATTCAGCCATTGCTCTATCACTATGTTCAGTTCATAGCATTTATGATCTTATTTACTGCTGCCCTTATCTCTTTTAGAGTGATTGTTTAAAAATCAGTACACACTCTTATTAGCCTGTTCTAGACATATCCAGTTCAACACATTTAGGCATTACAAAAACTTTTTCTATTTTAGCCATGAGAGAAAGATTAAGAGCTATAAAAGTTTTCTTTTATCTCAAATTCTGAAGTGCAGACACTTAACTCCCCAATTTATAAAGGTTAAACCTTTAGTTCCTTTCAATTTGTAAGAGTGGTTCTTATAAGTGAACAATTGCAATAATCACAATTCAATGTGCTAAACCAGATGCAAAGCAGTTGTTCAGTGAGAATGATGGGGAAAAGATAGCAATTGGCAATATGGTTCAATGAGCAACTGATGTCAAGGAATGTGAATCATTTGAATAAGAACACTGAGAAGTGAATAGGATTCAATGAATTGATTAGAACTCTCAGTTCCCCCTGACATCATGATGCAAGAGATATGCTATGCAACATACTGTCCTACATGCAAACTATGCATCAAGGATACATTAGACAAGTATGCAATCAATTCAGGTTTATGCATCCAAGTCATGAGCATTTTTATCCTTTTTCAGATTTTTCAACATATGATGCAGTGCACTGTTCTACATGAAGACAGGACCAATGGTACTTGGCGGAGAACCTGGTCTCAAAGACCATCTCACACATGGTAGAAACCTCCGGGCAGATTTCCTTGCCCTTTAGTAACATACCATTTTATATACCAGGGTTAAGCAAATGATAATGCAGTGCAAAGCAGCCCTATTATGCATAGAAAAACATGCAGTCTACGACAATAGGCAAATGACAATCATGCAAATCAGTTCTATATGCATTGAACAACTTCAAAGTCAGTCATGCAAATAATGTATGCAGACATTAGACACATGCAGTGACTCTATACACTGAAGAACTATTCACAATCAGCAAGTTATGCATTCAACAACAAGCATGCAGTCCATTTACACAGTGCAATAATCAGTGAGAGAAGAGCATCAGATATATGCAAGGTAAAACTCAGTAGCTGAGTCTGGAATGCAGACTGATCAGCTAGACATGAAGAGAATATCAGACATTAAACGAACAGTTCAACAATTTCAGATATCAAACAGACAAATCAGCATTTTCAGATGATGAAATTTAAAAACAAGTTCAGAACTAACCTGAGATGTAGAATCCTGGGGCTTCCTTTTTGAGTGCCTTGGCTAAATTACCCCTTTTATTTCTCTCACCAAGGCACACCTGCAACATATCAATCAATATGATCTTGCAGGAACCCAAGCTGCCTTGGGTCCTGTATGAGCCCTAACAGGTGTTCTGACTGGTCTCTTAATAGAATTATCATCATAGCCCATCAACTTATAGCTGGACAAGGAATAGCCAAATTGACCAGACTTACCATGATAACTAACAGAATTTAAGTTCCTTTTATGCACCTTATTGTAAGTATTAAATTCATGTGCATGAACGTCAAAATTTCTGTTGTGTGCATGGGCATTTTATTTTCTGAACTCTGCCACCCAGCACTCAGAGGCTTTGTGGCCAGGTTTTCCACAATTAAAACAAGAAAATTTCACAAATTGTTTTGCATGGAATTTGACAGCATGGGGGGTTAATATGATTCTTCTGAACATGCCAACAGTCCTTGACTGTATGGCCATGTTTTCCACATTCAAAACATGAAGAATTCATTCTGTCAAGATTCTTATAGAATGCATGTCTTTTTACCGGGATTATAGCAGCTTTGGAGTTAATTGTTCTTCCCTTAGCATGCCAACAATTTGCAGCAATATGGCCCAATTTGTTACAATGAAAGCAATGAAGTTTCTTTTTCAGATATGCATGATTCCTATCATGAAGCTCTTTAGCATTCAAATCATCTTGCGTCTTTAATCTACAATCATGCATAAAGTGGCCAATTCTATGATAGTAAAAGCATTTGACATTTTTGACACTAGATTTGTTGGCCTGAACTTTCTTAGCATGCTGATCGTTATCATTCTTTTTCAAAACTTTTCTTTTCTCCTTTGTTTTCTTATTTTCCTGATTAGCATGCATATTAGAAGAAGAGCCTGAAGTGCTAGCTAACTCAGAGCAACGCACAAAGGTTGTGTGATGTCTTTTTCTTTCTTCCTGATTACTGCCTCCATCAGAGACTTTCTTCTTAGAAACAGCCTTTGGATTTTCTTTATTTTTAAATGACTCAGACAGAGAATTGTTCAATTCAGTGATTTCATTTTTGAGAGAAGAAATGAGCATTTCAAAATCTGTGATCTTTTCATTAAGTAAGACATTTATGGCTTTGTAGCTATCAATCTCTTCTATCAATGTACTCACTCTCTCATATTCATTTTCAACTGAATTCTTCCCTTTTTCAAATATTAAAAGTCTCTCAGATATAGCAGAATTAAGCAGCTTCAGCTCTTCATTCTCCTTTCTAGTTAGTTCATTCTGAACTAATTCATTAGTTAAGATTTGATCATTTCCTAATGAATTCAGCTTATCTTCTAGTTCAGAAATCTTGTCTGTGAGTTCCTGATTTTTATTTTCCAAAACAGAAATTTGTTCCTTACTCACATTCAGATTAGCTAAGCATATTTCATGAGATTTTCTCAGATCTTGACATTTTTCACAATGAGCATTCGAATTAATCTGATCACATTTCTTTTTCAGCTTTCTATTTTCAGATTTCAAATATTTACATTTCTCAGAATGTTCCTCATACATATCCCATAATTCATCAATTGAAATCTCTTCGGATTCAGATTCAGAATTTACCTTGGATGAGGAATCTTCATTATCCCGGTTGGCCATCAAACAACTATCACTCTGTTGGTTATGCGCAGAGATAAGTTTGTCATATATCTCTTTTCCAGAATTGCACCTGAGAGCAAAAGAATATACATCAGTATTAACAGCAGCTCTCAAGATATTAAGAATTATGACATTATCACGGTTCTTAAAGGTGTCCTCACTAGACCACTTGGTCTGATCTTTGGGTAATCGATGTGGGCCTTTGGATAGCAAACTCCATAGTTTGGGATCAATGGAATCAACATACACAGCTAGGCCTCCTAGCCAACTTTCAAAGTTAGAACCATCATAAATTGGAGGACGATCCATTTCAACAGATGGCAAACCGATTCAACTCACTAAAACAAATGACAGGAAATGCAGCAAAACCAGATGGGCAAGGTAAAGCACTAAACCGGTGAAACAAAACAATGAGCACAATACACCCACTCTGAAAACGCACCAAAAATCAAGCAGGATCCTCTGCAGATTGTTAGATCTGTTAAGTCAGAGACCGCTCTGATACCAATTGTTAGGTTCGGTGCAAGTATTCAGAGGGGGGGGTGAATGAATACAGCCTATAAAAACTTTCACCCAATATAAAATTTCGCTCTATTAGATTTTCGCTCACTCAACAGATTAAACACTTAGAACAAAATCTGATCAAATCATCAAATGAACCTGTGATCAAACACTTGGAGCGCCCCTATGCAAACATCTAGCGGAAGCAAACCATAAGCAATCAAATCACAATGCAAGAGGGGTTTTTAGGTGGTTCGGTCCTGCAGACCTACATCCACCCCACACTCAACCCGAGTGTGACTTCTTGCTGACTCACAGCTTGAACAGCTGGGCATCACAGCTTGCTTCCGCTGGGCAATACAGCCTAGCCATCGATGACTCACAGCTTGAACCCGCTGGGGATTACAGCTTAACCCGTCCGAGACCAAGTCTCGCCAGCTGAGGATTACAGCTTTACCTGTCCAGTGGAGACCTCCACTGCATCCGCTGACAAACAGCTTGATAAGAAAGCATAAAAAGAAAACAGAAAAAGATGGAAACACAGCAACTAAAGGCTGAACAATGAAGCACGAAATATAGCTCTAACAATGAGCAACCTCAGATCTAGTTTTGAACCAAAGATCTGAGGAACAAACTCCTTCTCTTCCTCTCTCTCTCTTCTTCTTCTTCACAGTCTGCTCGAGCTCTCTATCTCTTTCTCCTTCTTCTTTCTCTTCTTCTTC
Organism: Amorphophallus konjac; assembly: GCA_022559845.1. NCBI lineage: Eukaryota > Viridiplantae > Streptophyta > Magnoliopsida > Alismatales > Araceae > Amorphophallus > Amorphophallus konjac. The sequence goes on along the minus strand of CM040128.1, from coordinate 221,386,226 downwards.
TGCTCTTCTTTCACTCACTACTCTTCTCTTCTTTTCTTCTCTCTCTATCTGGATCGTGGAAGCTCTCTCTTCTTTTTCCCTTTTTCTTCTCTCAGCTTCTGCTCTCTGCTTTTTCTTCTCTTCTTCTGCTCCCAGGCTTCGATCACGATCGGCCTCCATCTGAAGACGAAGGCTCCAATATATACCAGCAGCAGTAGGGAGATAGGGCGTGTGCTTCCCACGCCTTCCGTCCAGAAGATTCATCCTCGGATCACGTGCTCAGCACCACCTCGGATCACGTGTCAGGTGCCAGCTTCGGGTCACTTGCCCATTCATCAATACGCTCAGCAACTGAAGTTAGATGGCGTCAACCCACTTGCTCCAAGGAGTTGACGCAGCCTTCAGAGATCTTCAACCTATGAAACTCAAGTCTGCTGCGTTGACTCCATCAGTTTGTTGCGTTGACGCATTGATACGTTCCAGTGAACAAACAGCCTAGCCTTTTTAACTGTTGCGTCAACGCTGCTCCACTACTGCGTTGACGCGTAGGTGATCCAGTGATCAGGTCTTCAGCAGATAGATGTGTTGCGTTGACGTATGGAGCTGCAGCGTCGATGCTGCCAATGCACTCCAGAGGCTGCAATAAGGGATACTTGAACTGCTGTGTCCACGCTACTTGATCAATGCGTAGACGCACCAGAATAATCCAGGAGCTTCTTTCTTGATTGTTTGAACTGATGTGTCCACGTGTCAGCATTTCAGCCTCTTGGATCACGTGCCAAGTCTTGATGGCCTGAATCATCTGCAGACGGACAGAGGAAAATGAACTTAGTTCAGACGAATGTATATACTTGAGCAGAGCTGCCAGTGTATGGATTTGAACAGTGCAGCGAGTGTACAAACTTGGTAAAACAAGGTCCAGTGTATAGACTTGGTAAAGTGAAGTCTAGTGTATAGACTTCAGTTAAGTTCAGGCCTCTAACAACGAGTGTATAGACTTGAGGTTTAACAACCGAATGTATAGAGTTGAAGCCTGACAACCCAATGTGTAGACTTGAAGCTTGGAAGGATGTACACACTTGACCAATTCAAAGGCGAATCGAGTGTACAGACTCTGAGTCCAAACAATCCGATGTAGAGACTTGAGGCATGGAGGCCAATGTACAGACTTGGAAAGTTAAGACCATTGTACAGACTTCACCTCGTGCCAGCTACCGTGAAGGAATGTATAGACTTAACAGTCTCCCTGGCTGTACAGACTTGACCAAAGCAAAGGCAATCGGATGTACAGACTTTAGAGGATGCAGACTCTATATAGACTTCAACTCAAACATGCATAATGTAGTCTGATGTGTAGACTTTGCAACCGACAGCCAATGTATAGACTTGGCCAATGCTGTCTAGCCTATGCACTATGAATGTATGGACTTACATGAGATGCTCATTGAGACGCTCAATGTATACACTTCAAGCCCAGTGTATAGACTCTCAGCCATGAACAAAGCGTGAAGCACACTAATGCAGGAATGTATAGACTTGGAAGTCTATGTGCATGACAAAACCAATGTATAGACTCTGAAATGCAAGCGATGCAGCAATGCCTAGACATTGGGCTTTACCCTGTAGTGTATAGACTTTGCTACCCAAACAATCAATGTTCTGATGGGTCGACGCATCATCAAGGGTGGGTCGACCCACTACTGTTCAGACTGTAGATACATGCAGAGACATAATATCTGACAGAATGCAATGCATATATATAATGAACAAATGCCATCAATGCTAAACATCATCATTCATGTTGCTATCATATGCAGAATGCTCAAGAATAAGAATGCACAGAAATGCACTTTGTTTATTGCAATCATCAAAACATAATAACATTGCTATCATCAAAATACAATATCAAATGCACTCAAATGCACTCACTGTCTTGCTATCATCAAGATCAAATAGCATTGCTATCATCAAAGCAACATAGCACATGCTTGTGCCTAAGAGGCACAATCAGATCCGTCAACACCGTGCCGTGGAAGGATCCGACAACGAGGAACTCACCAACGGGAGCTCAGGATCGTGCAAGTCCAACATCAACACCCGCGTCCCTCATTTACACACGACCGGCCAACCAATATCCTTCAAGTATCCTTTTATCCTTTTCTTCTTAGCCAAAATAGGAAGAAAATAACAAAAAATCCAATTTTATAGATGTGGGGCCGCCGCCCCTCTCTCTCCCTCAACCCAGTCCGCCTAAACCCTCCTGGGGAGGGGTTTAGGCAGACCAGCCTGACCCCTCAGGCTCGTCCACCTAAACCCCATAGAAAATAAAAAAAAGTTTTTTAAATTAAAAAAGGTGCCCCAGCCGGTCCGGCTAAACCCCCTGGGGAGGGGGTTTAGGCGGACCAGCCTTCCCCTCAGGCTAGTCCGCCTAAACCCCATCCAAAACTAAAAAAAAGATTTCTTTAAACAAAAAAAACCCCTCCGAAGAGCGGTTTAGGTGGACCAGACCAGCCCCTTAGGCTGGTCCACCTAAACCCTATCTCCCCACTCCGTTACACACAGAAAAATAAAAAAATATATTTTCCTTAGGGTTTACCCGGACCAAGTTGAACCCTCAACTTGGTCCACCTAAACCCTACCCCATGACCCTTCAAATTCCTATAAATTCCACCCCTTAGAAGCTCAAGGGGCAACGCATGCATACAGGCACAAGCAGAGTCATAGACGAAAGGACAAGCACCCCCGAGCTAATTGTCGCACCCTCGGACTCACGAGGCTTTCGGCAAGGGTCAGGAACGCAAGAAGATAAGTGCGCGCGCGGTTGGCTTGCTAGTCGGCTCACACACGCTGAGGGTATGCCACACGTACTTCCCTCACATGGCGTTTAGCCGTCTTACACAAGTCCATCCTCGTCGCATGTAAGCTAACTATGTCAACAGCAAATACACCCACATCCTTGCTCCGCCCGTATACGCCAACTTACGGTGACGAAACGCACCCCATTATGCCGCGCTTAGTTCCGACACAGAATCACATGCCTACTACTCACCCCCCAGCCGGCCATTGGCTACTCGGATTAACAACTCAAGTCTAGTCGGACCTCTGGCCCGGGAACCATAGCCCCGGGCCCGACCTCGACTCCCCAACATGACGACACTCGCCGTCTGAGACCCGAACCTGACCGCTCACCTCGAGCCGTGTCCGACCTCCACCAGATGCCAGTCCACGTCCGCCCCAATCACCAATGCAGTCGGGCTCACATCGATCTCTTTATAAATAGTTTCTTGTAAAACACGCGGATATCCGCTTTATTACGCAATGACCCGGGGACCGACCTACGTGTCGAAGTTGTCCCGCGTCTCGCGCCAGTTGTACTTTGCTCCCCTCAGCCTATTTGTAAATCCCACGTGGCCCCCATACAGCATAAAACCAGTGGAATACAAGTGCCCACATTTGGGTCCCCAGCTTTCTACCTACACCATTCGACATACGTGCCTAACATCCTGACTCCAGTAAACACCCCTCAGTCGAAAGTGAACCCACAGCTGCGGAATGCTCCCGGCCCTCTACCCACGACTTCAGATATATATACAAGCTTCTCTTTAGCATGGAACGAAGGTGTTTGGATTCAATCTGATGTAAATAAACACCAGTTGCTTGCGGCCGGTGGGGAAAGACGTCCAATACATGATTCCCACAATCGCCTGTGCACTCGCACCCGTGGAACCCCTTTTCTCCACATGTCACCCGATCTCCTGAGCCCACGTGCCGCGTCCTGGTGACGCTTCCCGGTCAACCCTTGGTTCCACGGGTGATTATCGAGATATCGACTGGCACGCCCGCACCCGGTCCGGTTAACCTATACCCTTACATTTCCGTGCCATTCGACCCTTTTCGACTTTCCGTACGAGGGGAGTGCCCGATACCACCGTGAGAGGCATGCAACCGTAAGGAAGATACCCGAGATATTTCAAACGCCCATGTCTTCCTTCCCCGCTGTATCCCTTCCTTCACCCCGGTCATCGGCATAAAAACCCCATGCAACAGTGCCTTTCCTCAAATTGTTACTGTACGGTTTCTTCAATCTATAAGAACATGATCTGCCTTTAGCCAAGGGAAAACCCTTCCATTTGGAACTGCACTTGATCTAAATGGCTCCCAACCAGGATCTCGATGTTTTTCTGGAAGGTTATCTCCAATTGCCTGCCCACCGATCTGAATATCAAGTCTAGTGGCATTCCATTTTTCTCCAAATACAGCTGCTGCAAGGATTATCATGAGGAAGACGTTAATCATTTATTTGCGAAGAGTGAATGGGCCTACTCTATTTGGTCTTTCTTCAGTTCCAAAGGCTTACTGATTTAGGGTAACACAGTGAGAAGTATCATTGTTAATGCCATTCAAGTTGTGAAAGGAAATTCTATGTTTGGCTTATTTACTATTGTTGTAAATGCTTATGGCACCTGAGAAATATGGACTGCTGGAAATGCAGTCATTCATGAAAACAGGAAAATATCTTTGCATAGTTTGATTCACAAAATCCTTTTGCAGGCTAAACAAAGTATTGTATGTGCTAACCTATAGGAAGATAATTACAATAGGAGAAAGCTTTTGACAGATTTTGGCATTAAGGCCTCTGCAAGCAATGGTCCTTATGTTAAGCTTATCAAATGGTAGTGTCCTCCTTGGCCTCATTTAAAACTGAATACTGATGGAGCTTTCAAGCAAACAGGTGATTCGAGTGGTGGTGGCATTATTAGGGATTCTCAAGGTATCCCTCCACTTGCTTTCTCACATTATTATGCGCGGGGCAATAGCATTATGGCAGAAGCTAGGGCTCTTCTGGATGGTCTTAAATACTTGAAGACGGTTACATCCCAACCGGTTTTCATTGAGTGTGACTCGCAAGTTCTTGTGCATGTTATCAGTAGGAAGGTTCTATGTCCTTGGGTGATTCTCACTTATGTTAGAGAAATTTGGAGCCTACTATCTGCTAATGATTCCATTATTCATATTTTTGAGAGGCTAATAAGGTGGCTGATTCTTTGACTAACTTTGCCTACATCATGAAATGTAATTCTTTTTTTCTTTCGCAGTAGCAACTTCTAAAGCATATAAAAGGTGTTGCTCGCATGGATAACCTAGGTATGCTAGCATTCGATTGCTGTAATTAGCATTGATTTCTTTTATGGTAATAAAATTTACCCCAAGTAGTGCTGTGGTGGAGTGGTTTTTCTCTCTACCCCTAGTAGAGGGTGCACTCTCCCATTGCGCCTAGGTAGGGTTTTTCAAAAAAAAAAGTTCCCGTGAGCGTGGTGGCAATTAGAGATTATTTCTTGGTAAGGTGTCTTGTATTAGAGTCGCGCAGTAGAAGCGTGGTAGGATCATAAATACTAGGACTCAGGATTGATGCCAGGAGAATTTGGAAGATACCGTGGTGATGGTAGAGCTTCGGAGGCCATTTGGCTAATTCGAGGGGATTAGATGTGTGAAGTGACAGATTGCCACTTTAATTGGTCGATTGGCGGACCAAGTGGAACTATGGAATTGTTAAATGTCGATTGGATGGCAGTGATGTAGAACAGCTATCTCCGTGACAAAAGAATCCCCTGAAATGTGAATGTAAGATTGAGGAATTTGAGATTTGTGTGGGTAATTTCATTGTTTTTATGCACCACGATCAACTTGAGGTCAGGCATGATCTGGGGTGGTGTTTGACAAGACCTTATTGGTGCTATTGGTCTGGTAACGTCTTTGGTAGGATGGTGTAGAGACCGTAATGGATGTATTGTGATTAGAAGGCATTAACCGTTTAAGTGGGTTTCTCCCCACGTCTTCTACATGTAGTCCTAAATGTTGAGGATGAAATTCTTTTAAGGGGGGAGGGCTGTAGTGCCCCGAGATTTTCAGATCAAATCTTTTGCGGATTGTGGATTTTATCTATTGAGATCTCAGAATTTAATATTGAGGTTTCGGACCCCTTAAATGGTGATTATGTGGATTTTATTGGGTTCGTGATGGCACGTTGAGATGCCTCACTTTTTCTGGGAATTTTTTCAGTGTCAAAATCTATTTTTTTGGCAAGTTTTAGGGGTTAATGCTAATGTTCCAAATGAGACGGAAAAGAATATAATAAAAAATGGATGAAAAATTATTTTTGTTTTCTTTTAAACCCCATCACCCCCACCGTTCACCCTCTGTCTCTTTCACTCTCTCACGTTCTCTCCCTCACCCCATCGTTCTCACTCTCTCACGTTCACCTCTCCGGCGACCAACGGAGCTTGGCGGAGGTGGGATCGTGGATGTGTGGGCGTTGTGTGGCGGAGATGGAGGTGTGGAACGCGGGATGGTGGCGCAGCTTTCCCATGGTTGCAAGATCGAGGCTTAGATCACGATTTCGTGAAGGTTCGACATCCAATCGTGTGTTTTATTCGTCAAAGAGGTAGGCGGATGGATTTCCTACACTCTACTCACGATTTCCTATGGTTTGATGTGATCATATGCATACTAGGAGGCTAAATTCTTGATATGGTTCATGTAGGGTTTGAGTTCCCTATTGTTTTTTATTTAAACTTGGATTCCTTCATGTTTTTGGAAGTAAAATGTATGGCACTGGATGTATGACATCAAGTTTTGGAGTTTATGTACGGTTTACCCCTCATTTGTAGCGAGTGGGATTGGTTTCAAAACAAATCGGTCATGTTCGGAACTAGAAGAGAGAACACTGTTCTCTACCGACTGCGTTCTACTTTCTGGATCCAGTCGCGGTATCTCAGAGACCGTGTCTAGGTGTTTTGATAGAGAAGGCTTAGTCGATTAAGGAACGCGGTTTCAGACCGACTGCATTCAGGCTGATGCGGACTTCGATTGACCGTGATTTTAAACTCTTGTAAGCCAAGAGAGTAGCTCACTACCGACCGCTATCTGATAGTGGTGGTTCTCCGTTGACCACATTTAAGGTGCGCCGACACACCCTTGAAAAAGGGGTCGGAGCACTCTCTCGAATGTAAACACAGGTCGTGACTTTCCTTCGACCGCTATTTCATGGTAGTGGCTCCCTATTGACTGCGTCCATTGTGCGCCAACGCGCCATCGTGAGGCGTCGACACAGCCCTTCTTCTATTGTGCAAGTAGCAGTTCTCCTGCGACCGCTACTAGTAGGTCGCGGCTCTCCCTCAACCACTATCAGCAGGCAATAGTTCTCTCGTGACCGCGGCTTCTAGGTCGATTCATCCTTTGAACAAGTCGACCCATGGCCTTGTCCTTCAACAATAAATTGGTCCTTTTGATCCTAAAAATGTGGTTTTCTAGTCTAAAACCTAGATAGAGGTATTATTGGATAAATAACCAAGAATTTAGCTATATGTACCCCATGAGGGTTGTCTCATGGAGTCACGCCCGATGACCTGGTTCAAAACATGTAGTTGTATCCTTTGGTAAGGAATTGTAAATAAATTATGTTTTCCAAAATAATAAACCTTGGCAGCCTTATATTTTACGAACTTAGACTCATATTTCATGCGGTGTGTTCGTCTTCATGACCGGTTACACATTGGTAGTTTCACACTGGGTCTATAGTTAGAATGACCTTCCACTAGTTAGAACCTCGTACGATACGCAAGTGTTGACCCCACCTGGGAGTGGTGGTGTGGCTTCCTGACAGAGACAGTTTATAAGCTAGTTACCGTAGGGCCTCTTCCTTTATAGTCAGAGTCTGACTGAGGGTGAAAAGTGGCTAGAGGACCCGACCTAGGGCATGGTATGTGTGTGTGTGTTGAACATGTATGCAACATGATTAATTTTATGGTTTTGATTATGTATGCCTCTGTAGTCATTAATGAACTATACCTGCATTTGATAGTGTTAATATTCATTCATTTCAGGTTAGTATACTTCCAGCGCAAAAGATCAAGAATGACACACAAATCTAGGCAACTGGATACACAGATATCAAGGCATATGACAATATTGAATGCACGGAAATCTAGCATGTTTCAAGCACAGAAATCAAGCTGAATAGCATCACACATAAGGTCATTGCATATTCCTCATATGGTCAGTGCATATCTTGCCTTATGGATGGTTCAAGGTCGGTGCAACTTCTAGATGGCAAGCCACAAGATAATCCAAGGAATGGAGTGGAGTTGGTAAAAGTGAAAGCTCAATGATAGTTAAGGTCGATGCACAAAGAAGCATAACCAAGAGAACCCAAAGTCAAAGACTCAGTTGACACCTTCTAGATAGTCAAGGTTGATGCTACAGACATGAATGGGCTGCTAAAGGACTTAAGCGACTGAGCTAAGAAGGTTAACGGACCGACCCGGGAAAACCCGGGGTCTGCCAGCTGGCGGTCGACCGCCAGCACAGGGGCGGTCGACTGCCCCTGCCAGCAACCTCCAGGCTGCAGCTCTTTCAGTAGCGGTCGACCGCCAGCCAGTAGCGGTCGACCGGAAATCTCAGGGAACATCCGTCTACAGCGTTTCTCAATAGAGGTTGACCGTCAGAAGCTGCAGGTCGACCGCCAGCCCCGAGCCATCAATGTTGACTTTATTTTTCCACTTCGAGAAGGGCCATTCCCCATGCATTTCTTTAATCCAAAAGTCACCTAACCACCCACAAAATGTGGATCTGGTCTGGGATGTGTTTATTGACCATCCAAAGAGATATAAAACAAACACAAGAGGGTTAGAAACCCTAGTTGATCATTTGGAGCAAAGAGAGATGAAGAGAGGCTAGAGGAGCTCCAAGGAAGAAGAGGTACTGTAGCCGTGAACAGTACTCCGTGAAGAAGTTCTACATCCAATCCAAGGGATTCAAGCCTACATCTGAAGCCCTCAATCTCCAAGGAAGAAGAGAAGCAAGCAAGCTCACAAAGGAGATCAAAAGGAAGATCAAAGCTACATCCAAACCTCTTCATCAACTCAAGGGAAGATAAAAGCTACATCCTGTATCTTCTCAATCAACTCAAAGGGATCAAAGGAAGATCAAAGCAACAGATTCAAGATCCAACAATCTCAGACAAGATCTACTTCATTCTAGCATATCTCCATATCTTGTTTGAGCATTTTCATCTTGTTCTATTTTCATTTTATTCAATCTATTGAAACTGAAGATCGTCCCTACCGGTGGTTAGTAGGAAGGCAATCGGGAGTTCTCCGATCTGCGGTGTAGCCGTCTGTACCGGCTTTGTGTGTAGGAAGACAGAAAGAGGGTTTTCTCTGTTCTGTGGTTTGGGGCGTGTCCCCGGTCAAGCTGTGAGTCAGTAGGAAAGTCTCACCGGATTTTGGTGAGGGGTGGACGTAGCTTGCGACGTTACAACCGAACCACCTTAAAAATCCCTGTGTTGTGGGTTGTTCATCGTGTATGATTGCGCTATATCTTCTACCCCCATTCACAGGTTCGTGTGCTTCCATACTTGGTTATCTTGTTTACACACTCAAGCACTCAGATTTACACTTTCGATTTTATCTGTGGTTTAATTGAGCTTAGCACTTTGACTGCATCCCTTGGGCGGCCTACTGCACCCTTGCACACAGGCGCCAAGGTGAAAGTATTTCTAAGTGTTTCCCTTGCATAGAATCGCATGCACTTTGAGTGATCAACATAGCACACACACACGCACAGTTGTTGCAAGCTATTTCATGCTCTAGTGTTATGCTTTATGATCCCTGCACTACAAGGCTTGTATCTCTCAAAGATCACAAATGTGCTTAAAGAAGAGTTGACGCTTCATCGCTTGTAATCCAAGTCTTTTCATTTGAGCCACTCTACTTAATTCCGTTGTGCATTGTGCCTAAGTGATTCATTGACTTTATAGGAGTGGTTCATGCTTTTGATAGCTAAGAGTTTTTAAATAGGCCAAAGCTTTTAAGAGGATCTATTCAACCCCCCCTTCTAGATCCGTTTGCACCTCGCGGGACCCAACAAGTGGTATCAGAGCCTGGCTCTGCCATTCCCAGATCCTACGATCTACAGGGAAAGATCCCGGCGTATTTTATTTAGATGGCTTCATATGCTACACATGCTTCGATGGTTTCTCCGCCCATTTATGATGGTTCAAATTTTTCTACATGGGTAGGGAGAATGTTCATCTATGTTAGCTCCATAGATCCACAATTATGGACTCTTATATACAATGGTCTTCATAAGCTGCCATCAACTTCAATTGATTGGTCAGCCAAACATGAGACCAAACACAATGATAATCTTCTTGTATATAACTTAATTACAGCTGCAGTTTATCTAAGACTAACTCATCTTGTGTCCTCTTGCAGGACAACCAAGCAAGTACTGGACAAGTTGGTGAAAATCTATGAAGGGAAGGAACAAGAACAAGAATGCTTCATGGCCGACCATGCAGAATAGTCCAGTAATACATCCTCATCACAGGTAAACTCTGATTCCGAGGAATTCACTTTTGAAGAGCTTATGGAAGCCTATGATGAGTTGATTACAAAATACAAAAAGGTAAAAATCGAAAACAAAAATTTGAAAAAGGATCTCAAGAAAATCAACCAAAATGAAAGCTCGTTTTGTAAAAAGTGTTCTATTTTTGAAGAGCTTAACGACACTCTCTCTTTTGATCTAGATACACATAAACAAAGCATTGCATGTCTAAGGGATGAAAATGAAAATCTTCATGATGAAGTCACTAGGTTGGAAGAAACTGTAATAAAACTTCAAAACCAACCTAAGTCAATCTCTAATGATCAAACTATGGCCGATGAGCTAATCTATGTTGAGAGGTTGATTGAAGAAAATAAAAATTCTATTTCATGCTCTGCTAATTTTGCATGTGAAAAATGTTCATTCTTGAGAAACATAAATGTTGGTCTCCATGATGATCTTGAATGGCAACAAAATCTGATTGATTCTCTGAAAGAAGAGAATAGAGAGTTGTTAGAAAATAAAATTGAACTTGAACAAGCTGAAGAAGAATTGCATGAAAAACTGGCTGCACATGAAAAAGGCAAATATGCCATTGATGATCACTATGAAATATTGCATGCTTTAGAACAACACAATCAAAATCTTAAAGCAATAAATGCCATGCTCAATGAGCAATTGGCAACATGCGAAGAGGGTCTTGACGAATCTAAACAGCATATTTCTTCACTTGAAAATGAAATTCAAGGTCTGAATGATTTCCTGTCTATGTTTGCCCAAATCTAAGATTCTGGCTCACCGGAAGCCACCACTTCATGTGGTCACCAAAAAGGGCATGCTGCTCGAAAGAAAAGTAAAACTCAGCATGCTCATCCAAACATGCACCATAACATGTCCAATGCTAAATATCATGCTTTCCACAAAACGAATGTCCATTGTTATTATTGTGGTAAACATGGTCACACTGTGCATGATTGTTTTATCTTGAGAAATGATGAGCTTAGAGCAGGACAACAAGTGAAAGAGCAAGGAAAGAAACATGTCAACACTGGCAAAGGACCTACTCAGTAGATATCTGTGCAGAACTGCATGGGGAGTCAGAAGAGCCGACTGATGTGACACAACCTAGGACTCAACAAGCAAGCACAATTAAGCATTCAAAACGGACCGATAATGGCAACCGCTCACCTGATGCTCACTAAGACCCGGGGGTAACTTGGCAATGCCAAGGGGAGGTTGTGTGGGCTGGGCCCTTGCTGGTAGAGGGCCAGCAAGGCCAAGGTTTGATTCCCCAAGGGTATGGCTGCCCAAATCAAGGGTCCGACGAAGTGCCAAAGGGCACGGGTTCTACTCTCTTCCCACGATGATCACTTATAGCAATGAGCTTAAGGATTAGGCTCTCGTCACGGCCAGCAGAGTTTATGAACTAATATTGAAAGAACAAGTATGAATTAGAGCAAAGTTTTGGAGCACTCACTCGATCGATTTGAAGAAACCGGTCCCGCTCGGAGACGAGGGCGAGCGGGGAAGCGTGGGTTCCCCACACGCCACGCCGGGGTAGCTTGACCTGCCCAAACAAGGTACAACACTACACCTCTCACAGGAGGGGGATCTTGGTGTGGGGGTTAAGGGATATTACAACCAAAATTACCTCCACACAGGGAGGGGCCTTCAGCCGGCCAAGCGGGGAGGGGAAACTATGGTTAAAAGCATTGAACGATGAAGTCACCGGTTCTACCTGCTCTCTCCGAACAGGGACAGGTAGACGGTGTTGCTGTTGTAGAACTCGCTCAGGAATTTCGCTGATGATGAGACTAGTGAGGAAATCTTCATAGCTGGGAAGGGAATGCTTCTGAATTTCTTCAATTTCTTCTGATCCGCTGCTGACCGGGATGGAGGTTTGAACAGAGCTTCAGATTCTCGGACCTGCAGTTGCAGACTTCTAACAGCAGATTACAGAGAACGCCCCGACAGCTCCCGACCTTGGAATCAAGCGCCGTCAGATTCGTTGGAATCGTGGATGAGTCCTCCTCGCATAAAAACTAACAGTGAATCCAACCGATGTCGGAGAAGACTAGGGGATGCAGAACAATGGCGATTGGTCGGTGCAGACTATGAGTAGCAGATCTGCGTAGCTGAGGGAGAAAAATGAGAACTCTGGATCACGAACGCCGAATGAAGTTCTGTTTCTTGATTCTGGAAGTAGACTGGGCGATGAAGAACTTTGAAGAAGAACTCATGGACTGATTCCTTCGGGGTTCGTCGTGGCAGGGCTTATAATCTGGCTCAGGTCCTCAGCCAAGATAGAACTGCATAGTTGTGGGAGAATGGACCTCCTGGACAGCTCGGAGATCGGAAGAAGATGAAACCACTTCTGTTACGAAGGAGACTGGTAGACGCTTCCGATGATAGCTCTTGGGTCTTCAAACTCATCCGGAGAAGTTGTGGTGGCCGCTGCAAATTTCTGGTTCATCTATAACCTCTGGATAGCAAACTACAACTTCGAAGTAGCTTCCAATGACCAAGAAAGAAGAAGGGGAAGGGGGTAGATGAGTGTGGGAGTGACCCCTGGTTGTAAGGGGGTCTTGGAGGGGGTGTTCTAAGGTGTGGGAGGTGGAGAATAAGGTCTGGAAGAGGGTCCAATAGATGGTGGTAGTGGGGGCTGCGAATTTGGTTCGAATGGAGAGAGGGAAAGGATATTCGAAAATAGGTTTAAGGGTGGGGTTAATTTTTTGTCTTGGGAATGGGGGGATTGTGTTGGGGAACGGAAGGGGTGCTTGGGGTAGTGGGAAGGGTGCTTGGGAAAGTGGGAGGGGTAGTTGGGGGTTGGATGGTGAGGAGAGGATTGGTGGAGGGGGTCTTGGGAAGGGGTGGAGTATTGATGAGGGTTGTGAGGAATGGGAAGAGGCTTAAATGGGGTAGGAGGGGAGTGGAGGTGGTTGGGAAGGGAGGAGAGAGAAGAAAATTTGAATTTGGGTGTTGAGGAGAGAGAAAGTGGAGTGAAAAAGAGAGATTAAGAGAGGGAAGGGTGGGGAATCTCTCCCCTAGGGTTTCTCACCCAAAAAATGGAATCTCTCCACTAGATAAGAAGTGTAAACTCTCAAAATGGTAAGTTTTTTCATTCATTGATTCATTACCTTGAAATGGGGGGAATGGGGCCCTATATATAGGCAACCCACATTTTACAATAAGACCCTGACAATTGACTCAATGACAAATAACCGAAGGGGTAGGGGGGAGCCCTTGGGCCAAGCCCAATGAATTGGGCCCAATAGCTAACTAGACAACCTAATGACACTCAAACTTAGGGAAATAAACACAAGACCTTGGAACATGACTCAAATAAAATGAAAAATACATCAAATGACTCAAATAAAAATTACATAGGACTCAAAATTAAATAACTAGACCATGCTGAATGCAACCGGGGTGAGGAGACGAGCTGTGAACGTGGGCATGGGAGGTGATGTCCCCATCATACTCCCGGGGTGCGGAGAACTTGACTCCGTCGAGTAAGTGTCCTTCCCTCCTTGGAGGGTGTGGAAGTGGTACTGCCCTCAAGTTTTCCGAACGAGACCGATCCATCCACCTGCCGAGATAGCGCTCGTATACCTTGCTCCTGGTGGTAGTGACCTGTTCATCCAATATTCGTTCAATGCGCTCACGCTGGGCTCTCTTGGCTGGTGGACTCTCCTCATGGGTGGGTGCTCTCTCAACGGAGGGAATAGGCTCAATATCCTCACTAGGTACCACCGTGGGTCCCTTGTATGGCACTAGGTTGGCGACACTGAATGTGGGACTTACCCCATATTCCTCGGGGAGATCTAACTCATAGGCATTTGCACCAATGCGCCTCAAGACCTGGAAGGGACCAGCCCCACGTGGCCTCAATTTGGAGATGGCTCCCGGGGAGAGTCTCTCCGTCCTTACCATCACAAAGTCACCCTCATGGAATTCTTGGTGACGTCGATGAGAGTCGGCTCGCCTTTTATAAGTCACATTCTTCTTGCTAATGTGCTTGCGGATCTCTTTATGCAATGTTGTGAATGCAGACATTCTAGGGGTGATGGGTGGACCTGGGCAACCAAAAGTAGACCTATCATGTAATGATGTAGTGTAGACTTTGGTCAGCCTAGGTGGGCCGGGGCACCCGTAGGTGGCCCTATCATGCAAAGTGGTGATAAATATCGGGGGACCCGGACATCCGTAGATGCCTTTGACATGCTTAAGACCCATGATGAATGAAGGTGGACCATTACATCCGAACATGGATCACTCATACTTTTTACTTGACATGTGGGTGATATGAATGAATGGACCCAACATAGTGTTCATGCCAAGTGGTGTGGTAAGCCTAGACACATGCATGTTTTTCCCAAGGGTGACTTCCATGTGTATAGGTGTGGGACAATCTTTGAACTCCCATTGGAAAGGATCGAATGGATCTAAGAAGGTGGTCATCATGGGGTGGAGCACAACCGTATTACCTAGGGATATGTGGCCCAAGGTCATGGCTCCCAAGGTGTAACCCGGGTCAAGGATGGGGTGGATTGGGTCAAACATGGTGGGTTGGGATAGGGAAAGGTAGGTGGTGGTTAAGGTAGTTGGGTCATCCGGGTTCCTTGACTCCCATTGTAATGGATCATAGGGATCATAAAATGGGTTACTAAGGGGAAGGAGCTCCATGTCCTCAAGGTCCTCAAAAGGTGCTAAGTCATCCCTCTCCATGATAATTGGGTCAATGTTCTTGGTGAGTGGGTTGGCCATGAGGGGAGGGCATGGCTCTCTACCCGATATAAAAAGCTCCAATTGGAGGAGAAGGTCGGGCTCATTGGGTGTGGGGAGGAATAGAAGGAGATCGCTAGTGTAGCAACCAATGGGCAAACCGAGGTGATAGACCCGATGCATAGGTGTAGGAGGCCAAGGCTCCTAGGTTGTTCGGCCATAGGGGTCAACATGCTAGTGAACTCAATTTGCCATGCTAGGCCCTTAAGAAGATCCCCTAAAGTTTCCACTTGGTAGGATGATTGGATGGTGGTGTGATAGGTGGAGAAGGGTACTGTGGGGAGGTTTAGCTCCATGAGAGGGTAGACATTGGACGTGATGAGGTGAATTGGTTTCTCATTTAGCCATCTACCTAGGGGCCCATCTATGATTATGGTGCCATTTGTGAAGGTTTGTGTCTCTTGAAGACTCGGACAATTTGAAGTGGTAAAGGGTTGAAGCTCTTCCTCACCATTGGTGTGAACTTGGATTTCCTCATGGGTGGGGAGAGGGTCTGGTCTGGCAACTATTCCCATGTGAGTGGGTGTGGCCTCTTTTCTTAAGGAAATGGGAGGGTCTTTTGGAGATGGGGTGATGATGGTTGGGGCATGGTGCACCCGGGGTGGTGAGTGAGGTCGAACTTGGGTTGGGAGTGGAAGTAGTGGTGGCCTAGGTTGGGGTAGGGTTGGGGTTGGAAGTGGAAGGTGGGTCGGGTGATGGGATTTGGGTTGGGTGGTGGTGGCCGACATGGTTCTAGGTGGAGGGATGGAAATGGGGTCCACTTGGGTTTGAATGGTGAGAATAGGGTGAGTGGTAGTCCTTATTGGGAAAACTGGGTTGGTTAGGGGTCTCTTCCCCTTGGGATCGGCCAGTTGTGGAGGGGGGAAAGTGGGGGCCAATTGAGTTTAGATAGTGAGGTTTACGGAAGGGGGTTTTGGTTGGAGTGTGGGGACCCTTAGGGGATTTGGTGGAGAGGTGGATGTTTGGTTTATTTGGGCCTTAAGGGAGAGGACTTGGTTGCGAAGTGAAGTTATGATGGTGGAGAAGTGATTTGTTGGGAGTGGTGGGGGAGGAGGCCTAAAGGTGGTATCAAGTTGATCGGGTGGGGATGGAGGAGTGGTAGTGCACCTCGGGCTAGGGGTGTTTGAGTAGAAGGGGTGAGAATATTTGGGGATGTAGATCTTCCTAAGTTCAACCTTCATATCATCCCATGAGGAAATCGGCTCTTGCCTCCTAACCCTCCTTAATCCCTCTATGTGTTCCCACTTACTTTTGGCTTGACCTCGAAGTCGTCCCTTGGCCTTTCGGACTCTCGCGGATCCATATACCCAAGTCTTTTCAAAGTACTTTTCTATGGTAGCCTCCCACCTAAGATAGTCACTAGAATGCGATCCGTCAAAGGTAATATCCCTATTTAGGATGAAGTCCATGGGTGGTGAGTAGGCTAAGTAGGTGGCCATGATGATCGGGGAAATCAATGCAAGGGTCAGATTGATGATGACTCCAATGCAAGCATGCCCTAGGACTTGACTTGATAGAGACAAGTCAATAACCTGGCTCTGATACCAATTGATGTGACACAACCTAGGACTCAACAAGCAAGCACAATTAAGCATTCAAAACGGACCGATAATGGCAACCGCTCACCCGATGCTCCCTAAGACCCGGGGGTAACTTGGCAATGCCAAGGGGAGGTTGTGTGGGCTGGGCCCTTGCTGGTAGAGGGCCAGCAAGGCCAAGGTTTGATTCCCCAAGGGTATGGCTGCCCAAATCAAGGGTCCGATGAAGTGCCAAAGGGCACGGGTTCTACTCTCTTCCCACGATGATCACTTATAGCAATGAGCTTAAGGATCGGGCTCTCGTCACGGCCAGCAGAGTTTATGAACTAATATTGAAAGAACAAGTATGAATTAGAGCAAAGTTTTGGAGCACTCACTCGACCGGTTTGAAGAAACCGGTCCCGCTTGGAGACGAGGGCGAGCGGGGAAGCGTGGGTTCCCCACACACCGCGCCGGGGTAGCTTGACCTGCCCAAACAAGTTACAACACTACACCTCTCACAGGAGGGGGATCTTGGGGTGGGGGTTAAGGAATATTACAACCAAAATTACCTCCACACAGGGAGGGGCCTTCAGCCGGCCAAGCGGGGAGGGAAAACTATGGTTAAAAGCATTGAACGATGAAGTCACCGGTTCTGCCTGCTCTCTCCGAACAGGGACAGGTAGACGGTGTTGCTGTTGTAGAACTCGCTCAGGAATTTCGCTGATGATGAGACTAGTGAGGAAATCTTCGTAGCTGGGAAGGGAATGCTTCAGAATTTCTTCAATTTCTTCTGGATCCGCTGCTGACCGGGATGGAGGTTTGAACAGAGCTTCAGATTCTCGGACCTGCAGTTGCAGACTTCTAACAGCAGATTACAGAGAACGCCCCGACAGCTCCCGACCTTGGAATCAAGCGCCGTCAGATTCGTTGGAATCGTGGATGAGTCCTCCTCGCATAAAAACTAACAGTGAATCCAACCGATGTTGGAGAAGACTAGGGGATGCAGAACAATGGCGATTGGTCGGTGCAGACTATGAGTAGCAGATCTGCGTAGCTGAGGGAGAAAAATGAGAACTCTGGATCACGAACGCCGAATGAAGTTCTGTTTCTTGATTCTGGACGTAGACTGGGCGATGAAGAACTTTGAAGAAGAACTCATGGACTGATTCCTTTGGGGTTCGTCGTGGTAGAGCTTCTAATCTGGCTCAGGTCCTCAGCCAAGGCAGAACTGCGCAGTTGTGGGACAATGGACCTCCTGGACGGCTCGGAGATCAAAAGAAGATGAAACCACTTCTGTTGCAAAGTAGACTGGTAGATGCTTCCGACGATTGCTCTTGGGTCTTCAAACTCATCCGGAGGAAGTCGTGGTGGTCGCTGCAAGTTGCTGGTTCATCTGTAACCTCTCGACAGCAAACTGCAACTTCGAAGTAGCTTCCAATGACCAAGAAAGAAGAAGGGGAAGGGGTTAGATGAGTGTGGGAGTGACCCCTGGTTGTAAGGGGGTCTTGGAGGGGGTGTTCTAAGGTGTGGGAGGTGGAGAATAAGGTCTAGAAGAGGGTCCAATAGATGATGGTAGTGGGGGCTGCGAATTTGGTTGGAATGGAGAGAGGGAAAGGATATTCGAAAATAGGTTTAAGAGTGGGGTTAATTTTTTGTCTTGGGAATGGGGGGGTTGTGTTGGGGAAGGGAAGGGGTGCTTGGGATAGTGGGAAGGGTGCTTGGGAAAGTGGGAGGGGTAGTTGGGGGTTGGATGGTGAGGAGAGGATTGGTGGAGGGGGTCTTGGGAAGGGGTGGAGTATTGATGAGGGTTGTGGGGAATGGGAAGAGGCTTAAATGGGGTAGGTGGGGAGTGGAGGTGGTTGGGAAGGGAGGAGAGTGAAGAAAATTCGAATTTGGGTGTTGAGGAGAGAGAAAGTGGAGTGAAAAAGAGAGATTAAGAGAGGGAAGGGTGGGTAATCTCTCCCCTAGGATTTCTCACCCAAAAAATAGAATCTCTCCACTAGA